>JAGVSL010000033.1:0-1200000 GCA_022494535.1 Himalopsyche phryganea
GATTGGCTCACTACATGGAAAGAGTGGTGTTATAATACCACGATAATACAATTTTTTTTTCCATGTCCGCTCCCAATGTGGGAGCATATGGTCTCCTAATGGAGGTATCTTGACAGGATTTTTCTACAAGAACTGCTTGTTACTCAGTTGCTCAACCTCTCTTTTTTCAAAGAGAGTAGGGATATAAGGATAGGGCTATGAGAGAACTAGTGGTTAGCTAATCGTTCTCGCTACGCCCCGTGAGGATGGGATGGGTGGGAGAGAGGACTCAGACTACGAACAGAAATCCATAAATCGATTGAAAGATCAATCTATGAAAACCATCCGCACCGGGAATCGAACCCGAGACTCCGTAACCGTAACCAGCGACGCTACCAACTGCGCCACGGACGCCGACACTAATACCAGATGAATATTTTTTTTTGGTAAGCAAAGGTATTGAGTAGCCCTGGTGGTAAAATATGGATTAATGTGCAACATAATTTGTTTTGTTGTTGAATTTGTAAGCTGTCAGCTTGGAATGATAAAACACAATTTAAAAACTTGTATTACTAATCCAAACCAAATGCTGTATATTTTTTCGCATCTCAATTATATACAGATATGAATCCGTAAAGAAAATTTGTCAAGACTTTAAAATCACTAAATCTATAGTAATTACAGTGATTATTTGTATTGTGGGCCAAAGTTACTAAATTTGGATGAAAATTTTACCCTCATTGTCTAATCTATATTTATGTATCAATTATAACAATAGATTTATTAATTTTAATTATATTTCATCTTAAGGCATTAGTTCATTTCTGAGTATAACAATACCACACATAAATACATTGACAGACCATAAAAATACAAAAACGCTCCGAACTGGGCCATACTTATCCAGATTGAACGTAAAAATCATTTAAAATTACTGAGCTTGACGAATTCACTTCTTAATTTGTCGCTGTAATGAATTGTTGTTAAATTTTAAACTTACGTGACGAATTAACAAAGTTTTTATAAAATGATTTTTTTTTTATAAATAACACAAACCATAACTTTTCAACTTAACAATTTTGCTAGAACTGATATAATAAATATGCAATATATACGAACAATTGTAAGTTCTTCTCACAAATGAAAAAATCGATACTTTTTCTATTCATATTAAACCTACATTTACAATTTAAGAATTTATATTCACCAATAATTTCTTTACTGTTGATTCTATATTATACTAGTGAGTACTCGGCATGCGTTGCAATGCCACTCAAAGAAAGAAAGTGTTTGTGCTTTAATTTTGTTTATTGAAATGCTTTTGGACACACAATGTTTTTTGTTTGCTGTCTGGTGCGTACACGAATAAATCAGAAGGTTTTCAAAGTTCTCGCTATGTGTACGAATTCGATTCTTTATTTTAGATTGTTTTAGATTTTAGATCTATCTGGATTGTGAGATTGGTTTATATATAAAATAAGACCTACTGTAAGTTAAAAATAAAAAAGTTGAGAGTCGGGCTCGGGCCGAACCGGGCCTGATTTTAATATGCAAGCAATAACTTTACATAGTTTTATCGGAATCTGATGAACAGTATGACAGTTCATAAGATACGAACAAACCCACATTGATTTATATATATATTAGATAAGGCCTACTGTAAGTTAAAAATTAAAAAGTTGAGAGTCGGACTCGGGCAGGGCTGGGCCTAATTGTACTATGCTTATGTTCTCTGCGCAAGTGCAAGCAATAATTTGACAAATCAGATGAACGGTATGGCAGTGCATAAGGTACGAACAAACCCACATTGATTTTTATATATTAGGTGAACAATAATTATCAATCAGTACAACAGAGCATAATATATGTAATATCAAGAATTAAAGATAGAGTTAAGACTATTATAAGTATAGTATTCTGCAAAAACCACAAGGTACTGTAAAATTTAAGAAAATATTCATATTTGAAAGATACACCAGGCTCTCTTGAAACAGACAGGGATTGAAGTAATATGAAATACGCATGTAATACGTCTCTCATCAACAATAGGTGGTTATATAATACTTGAAACTTTTTTTTAATTCAAATATTTTTCCATCCAGGAAAAATCGTCTCAAATTTGTTTAATTTTATACTGATAATAAGTAAGTGACTCGTGATGAAATTTGAATATTAAATTTAATTTTAAACTTGCCTTGATAAAATCGGTTGAAATGGCAAAAGTAACAAAGTATTAAATCCACTTATTCCTTCCAATTGTCAAATATTAAAACAGGTCGTTTAAAAGCTCTTCACAACTCACTTGCGTTCGAGATAAACATAAAATATCATTGCGAGGAAAGTCGAAAAATTATCTCATTTTCGGATGAAAAAAGTCCCTGGCTATGCCGTGTGGATGCTATCGCAAAAATTTATTACGGCACTTTGATGTAAAATTTTATTTCAGAAAAACGGTCAAACTCTTTCAGATTATTCCATTTTCTTAGCGTACTTAGCATTGAAACTTAAACTCAACGACCGGTCTTTTATCGCCGAAGAATTTTATTTTGTATACAATAATTGTATTGCTTTATCAATGGAAACATTAACAATTAATTGATTTGTATTCTAACAACAATAGATGATCTTCATTTTAAGAACTTTGTTGATAAAAGATGCTATGCTATATTCAAAAAGTGACAATGGTCCACAAAATTAAAAAAGCTATTCGTTTATAGTTGATCAAGTTTAATTTATTTGACATGATAGTGTTATTTGCTTAATCTAATTATATTTAAATAAATATAACTTAAATAATAATCTTATGTATATTATAAATCTCTGATGAAATTAAATTATTAGATATAATAAAAACTTGTTCGCTTTTTACTTATAACATTCTCTTTCCTGAAATAAAAACAATATCTAATGCTAATGAGTAATGTATATCAAGCTTTTCCTTTTTAGTCTGACAGAACTAACAGATTTAGGAAAATTAAAATTCTTTTTATAAACGCAAGTATATAAAAAAAACAGATATGAATAAATGCCACATTTGAAGTGAGATAAATAATAATTTTTAAATAAAAATTTTACATGTTTACATTTATAAATTTCTCTTGTTTATTTATTACAATAAATCGTTTTATTTTATGGGATACTCTAAAATTTTTAGTCTAGCTATCAAAAGATAGTTCACAAAACAGAACTTCATTAGCAAAAAATATATTATAATACCATAAACTAAGTATTATTATAGGGCATAATGTAATAATGATTCACTAATAGAAAAAAAAACAACTCAAAATTATTAACTCGGTTCAGAGCTGCCTTGATTAACTTTTCAAATTTAAATTTAAAAAAACAGTTGAATATAAAATGTGTGTAATCAGTTTTTATCTCGAAAAATATCATGTGTAAATCATTTTATTTGATAAATTTGCGTTAAAAACTTGAAATCAGCGGTGAAAGATTTCATAAAGCTTTCATAATTATTATTCAAAATTGATAATGTACAAAATTTTTGCCGTCTAATGTTAATATGGATAAACAAGGAAAGCTTTTGTCTTATTTGTTTGAAATACTCTAAATAATGAGGTATCTACATAAGTTTGGTTAAGGATGTAGTTGAATTGAGCTATGTTTTATGTATAAACAATCGCGTTTTGTATTGTCTTTAACAATATGTTTTACCTCATTTTATGTATACAACGTAAATTCAAGGCAGCTTAATATATGTAAAATGTTTTTATTTCGTGTAACCTCGAGGCGCAAAACCCGATGGTTTATATATTATATATTCTAATATCAAAGTATTTGTAATACCATCAGAAGGATTCTTGAAAAATAAAATATTTGTTTTATTCAATAATCCGTATCAGCAACCAGTCAGGATTATATAGACTACAAATATTATATATTTAACTGTAGGGATATTATAAAAAATAATTAGATATATTTCAATTGCTTGGAGTCCATCTATGGAAAGAAAAACATAAATGAAATCTATTAATAAAAATTTTATCCCATGTCCGCTCACAATGTTGAGTAAATATATGAACTCCTAATGGAGTTATCTCAACAGAAGCTTTTCCACAAGAAATACTTGTTACACAGCTGTTCAGCTTCTTTTTTTTACAAAGAGAATAGGGATAGAAGGATAGGTCTAGGATTGGACTAGGAAATTTCAGACATCACAAACAGCCATGCCTTCGAACAGAAATCTATGAATCGTTTCAAAAATCAATTTATGAAACTATCTGTACTGGAATTCCAACCCGTGAGATCCGTAACAGAAGCCAACAACGTTGACCACTCGACTTCCGACCCGACAGTCATTAAGGCTACATTCAACTGAAACCTAAATATTGAATTCCCACAAACAAATATTTGAAACTTTAAAAGTGTTAACTGTCAATGTGTACTTTATATATTTTGAAAAATAAAACACAATTTGTTTTTACTACTTCCACATGTTTATAATGTTCACGACCGATTTGATTGATAATGCTCGTGATAAGCGAAACTGGTCCTAATAATTATAAACATGTGGAAGTTGTACAATAAAAGTCTGTTTTATTTTTTCAAATATTTAAAAGTCTACAAATTTCTATCCATTGAGATCAATTTGGTTCAAATTAATTTATAAAGCTTTGTTAAATTAAAAATTGGTACACTGAATTCAATTATTTTGATAAATCGTAAAGGCGTAGTAAATTTAGTGGAAACAACACTATACAGGGTTCAGAAAGCTCAGTAAACTTTCGTTGGCTACATGATATTTCTGGACCTTCAGCCGAGTGGTCAACGTAGTCGTTTTCGACTGCGGTGTTCACGAGTCCAAATCCCAATAAGATGAATTTCATAAATTGATTGTCCCCTTTATTTATGGATTTACGCTCGAGGGTATGGATGTCTATGATGTCTAAATTCCATCTCACACATTTGATCCTAAAAACAGGGCATAGATAATTGTTCTGTCTTAATCGCATACTTCCACCATTACTCTTGAATATTTGAGCGGCTGAACAGTTATCTTTGAAAGACATTCCTTGATATACACTTCATAAGGAGCCCATGGGTTGTACATTCGCAGCAGACATGGTTACAAGAAGTATATGATAAGTTTTACATATTTGTTATTATTATGTATTATTCATGTTGAGCAAATATTTTGTATATTCTTAGTAGATTTTTTATTTATACACTTCTGACAGATTCGATGAAAGTTTCAACTTTCGACCATATTTATTTTATGTTTGTCAAGGGTCATCATTGGTCGCTCGACGATCTCCTAAAAGAATGTTTTCCATCTTCTCTTCTCTAGAGTCTATTGGTTGCACCTGGAATCTCTTTTGACGAGTATATCTAACGATGTTTCAGGCTTGTAATGGACATTTTCCTGAAATACTGTACCTTTTTTCATATGTTTTGTATGCCGATTAATGGGACCAAAGAGACTTCAGAATCCCTAATTTTGCCTTTACGTCTCCCATATTTTAAGTTTATATTATTACAAAATTTGTAAATCAAATGACAGCTTTGAATTCACAATATTATGGTAAACCATTTATATGAGCTCATCTATACTCGTTGACGAAAATATTCTTTTTGATCATATTTTGTGACTGAGAGAAAGTTTTTTAAAAAAATCTCCTTACGCCTACACTATTTTCTAAGTGATGAAAAAACATCACTTAACCTGACCGTAAACGAAAATTGCGACTAGGTCAAAGAAATTATTCCATACAAAAATATATGAATTGAGTAAGAATTCAGTAACGATACTATTTAAAGACCTTCGAAAAAGTTGTCGTAAAGTATCTTTTCAAAAAGTTTCTTTATATTTCTTGTAAAATTTAACATTTTTCGTTTGACATCTGAAACAAGATTATAAAATAAAAAAGTTTTAACATTGAACCAAACGTACTACTCGAAAATTCAAAATTACGTTGTACAAATGACCGAAGATAGAAGTGATATAGTGATAAAAACTATAAGTTTGTCGATGCATTCGACCGTAAGTTTGTGTGGATTCATTTGAAATATTTAATTGAAATTGATAGGAGAAATATTTCACTGGTTGAACTAACTCGTGTTTTGCCTTTTTGACATTGTCCCGCCGAAATTTTAAAAATGCCTTGTTTTTAAACTTTGTCTTGTAAGTTAATAATGAAATGCAGAATTGAAATATAGACGTTATTCGCACTATACATAATTAAAGCAAATACTGTATTCACCAGGTGCGTGCGATGGCTTTATCTCTTTCTCGCTCAATCACATGAAAAGTGAAGGTGCAAGCGAGATGCAAGGGTATGTGGCGCATGCTCTTGTTTCCTTCTTGCTCATACCCAAATTAGCTTGTGCGATAGAGATAGTGATAATCCCACCGCACACCGATGATATTCACTTAATGTAAGACGATCCAGTATGTATATATTTGGTTAATTAATCCCAATTTGGTCACAATTCGTTTTTTTAATTTGTTACTTAATATAGTAGTTTTTCAAGTAAATGAACTTTTTGCTTGGTTGTCTAACAGTAGTTTAAGACTCTATATTGTACCATGTTGCACAAATAAGCAAGTAAAAGCTATTACCGGTTTTTAAAGTACATTTTGTGAGTAATAAAACTACAGTAGATATAATATATAGTGTGTAATCGCTCTAAGAGCCAACAAAAGAAAAATGCCTTGCAACTTGCAACTTCACGTAGTCGATCGGATGCTGGTTGACATTTTTCAAAACTTTATTAACCGCGTCGAGTCAGTTGCAGGCTCCGTGGACACCATTATTTATAACAAGTTTAATTACCTGTATCTTGTATCGTAAAAGTTTTCAAGAAAAAGTAGTTTTCTATTAAAGTTTCCCGCGACACGGCCATTAAAAATGTCAATGTGAGTGATCGACATTCATTAAAAATAGATTATGAAATTTGTGCTCAATTTCTGAAACACTATAAACAAAGTTGTGGTGTATTTTTTTTAGAATGCTCAATACATCTTTTTAGAGTGACTAATAATACTTACATTACGGTGATATCTGCTCCGCAATTCGGCAATAAAAGTAAACTTGATGATTTTCAGGATATTCAACAATATGCTTTAAATCAGGGGATGTTAATTTCAGAAAAACTTTTCAAAACAAAATAATAGTTACTCCTGAGACGCTTTCAAAAACTTTTTGTTGAGATCGTTTCAGGATGTATACGCTAAACAAGTGAAATACTGACGTAATTGTAAGTGGATAGGGCTAATATTTACAAATATGCTTATTTCAATATATTACATGCCTTATGGTACCATTATTAAAAGTCACACATTGTAGCGTGACCCATAGGTATGACTTGCAGGTTGAACTGACTACTCTCATTTCATTGTTATTCGCAGGTCAATCCAAAACGATTTGGTCTGTCTACCGTAATTAAGTTTATCGAGCTTAGTAACGACGCAGACATTAGGCTCTAAATTTTTTCTGACTCTTCTAAGATGTTTGGAGTCTAAATTTTCATCAGAAAAATATTTATTTAAAAAGAAAACTATTTATATCACAGAGCCGAATAGTTAACACATTAATTGAATTCATATTTCATTCAAGAATTATACTAATATTTAAAATATATGCTTTTAAACACCGACACTTCGTACAATAAAAACATGTTTCATGTGTAAAACATTAATTCAGATCGCTATTTTTTATGCCTGTAACAATACTTCAATTATTATCTAACTAACAAGTAGTTATTCTTTATAATTATTTAATGTAAAGCTAATAAATTTCCACCTTTCATTTACTTATACTTAAAATTTAATCAGAATATGTCCAGATATGTGAAGATATTGCGATACCTCTTTCCAATCAATTAATTCTTTATGCAAGGCACGAATAAGAACTGTACTTTCATCTGAAAGGGAAAAGCTTATTGTTGAAATACCAACATGTTCGCTGATAAAACCATTTCTTCTAATACGAATTGAATTATTTGAAGAATTATTTTGTATTTTTGTCACTGACTACTTTAATTGAGGTGAATTTTTGGCGACCTGTCTGTTACTTTCGCTCTGTATAATATCCATTTTAATTTAGTATTTATTCATTCAAATTGCCAGCAGAATTAAAAAATATATCCATTTGCAAGTCTTTTTTAGAAGCTTCATATCTTTCCAACCCATAAAATTGTAGAATAGTCCGTTTGCTAAAAAACAATTGTTCTCGTCGTTTTCTTTACCGCAATGGTATGAAAAGTATAGTAATATTCAATTTTCGGTAGCAAATACAGTATTGAAATATACAATTACTTTGAGAGCATTAATAAATATGATCAAGCATACGAATTATAATTCCAGTAAGACCTCGTTTAGCGCTTTCTCGATTAACGCTGATTCGATATAACACGGTCTGCTCGATGACTAAAAAAACTAAAAATTTAGACTGATTCAAATTATCTTGGCATTTCATTAATTCGTAGCGCGCTGCATATTATGTTTACGTTTATTATTATTATCGTTCAGAATTTTTATCTCATATGCAAAGTAAGTGAGCTTTTTGCTTTAATATTTTTACTATCTTCAATAATAAATCACCACTAGTGTTGGGTGTTCTATGCTTATCTTTATTTGCTGATTGTCAGACAGATTTGTCATAGTGACTTATTGAGTAAGATAAAACTCCATTATAAAAAAGCAAAGTATTTAGTTCCACTAGAATTATTTGACAATGTAGAACTTTATTTTAAATACTTTGTGGAACTAAATATTTTCGAAAAAATACTTCTTTATAATACACGCTTGGTCTATATAATATATCGCGCTACATGACTCTTAAAATATTTGATAATGTTGTATGTTTTTTTGTAAAAATAAAATTCTTTTTAATATAATGCCATCCCACCAAGAATTGACAATTAACACCATATAAGTGAGTATATGTTTAAGTTGTCCTTCGAAATTTTTGTAGAAAAAAATATGTTCATTGATATTCAACAGTACTTTTTGTGTACACATTGCAGAAAAGAAAATAACAGTGTTTGTTTTCGTTTGTAACCCCTGTTCCCTATTTGGCCTTTATTTACAGAGCTGTACAACATGATTAATAATACCGATCTTTTAGCAAAATAAATATATTTTGTTTCTCCAACTAATCCACTAGGTAGTGTTTCCCTTTTCCGCAGTTTAACCTTTTAAATAGAGGTTTTCTAGTGACGAGCTCATTTTTAATGG
The DNA here is from genome assembly GCA_022494535.1 of Himalopsyche phryganea. Classification (NCBI taxonomy): domain Eukaryota; kingdom Metazoa; phylum Arthropoda; class Insecta; order Trichoptera; family Rhyacophilidae; genus Himalopsyche; species Himalopsyche phryganea. The sequence continues at coordinate 9,176 of JAGVSL010000033.1, forward strand.
GGTCGTGATCTATGGTATACAACAGCAGCTCTCGTTATATCTACCGCACCAGGAGTTTGCAACATACGAAATAACATCAAAAACATGCTTGTAAATATCTCTGACATCGAACTATAAATAGATTTTTTTTAAATTGGAATCAGGAATCAGAATCAAGTTTATAAAATCATCATTATAATACTTTTATGAATATAAATTCAAACTAACCACGCGATGAATTTTCGTGTGATTTCTCTGGACATATAGTCTGAGTAGATAATTTCTCCCACGATCAGTAAGTTAGACGTGTTAGTCAAGTATGAAATGGTTGTCAATTTTTATATATGAAATAATTTTAACTTTTCCATTTATTCTCTGCAAATTTGTGGGCTATGAAGCTCTTTGAAAATCCATCTTTACTTCAAACTTACACACTGATTTTGATAAATCAAAAAAAATCAACTGCTTACTTCTTTATCGAAATTTAACAGGAACAATCCTAATACCAAGCAATGTAGCGAATTTGGTATTTTTAGTAGTCTTGCTTTCATTACGTTATTTTATATTGATGGACCGGTTTAATACAGTATTCAAATACAAATGAATTTAAAAACGAGTCAAAGTAAGCTAAATTCAATCGAGTCGACATAATACCATATATTACAAATCCAAAACTACACAATTCTAGAAAAAATCTATCCGATTGTTATTTAAATAATTGACATCGCGAAACCACTAGAGTTACTCCTAATATACATCTTTATGTTTTTTTTTTAATTTATTCTCCTTACTTTATGATTCAGTGGATGTATTTATACAATACGTTTCTGAAACGCTCCATCTTAATCTGCTTTTATAACTAATATCAAAGTTAGCAGCCATTTAAAGAACATTCACAGAACGATAAGAATTCCCTTTAATGTATTTGTCATGATTATTTTTACAGGAATCTTAATCACTGATTTGATAACAAAAATTCATGGAATCATAGATAATCACATAATATAAATATGTTATTCGCAATTATGTTATAAAGAAGTTAACTGTTTTTTTATTTGTTTTTCAAGACAATTCAAAATCAATTTATAGAGTACAACTTGTTAATGAACAATGTGGAATAAATCAATATTATAATCAGTGATGTAGCTAGGGTTTGTGCAGTCCGGGAAGGTCATTGAATTTGCCGCCACCCACCCCACCTTTCAAAATATTTTTACAGGTTTGTTTTCCAAATATGTCAAAAAATCTATTAGTCGTTTAAATAAATTTTATGTTCATTATTAATATGAAAATATAAAATTGTGTATACAGTAATAGGTATGTATTCTATATAAAAACGATTTGAAAATTGTAAATATATTTAGAACAAGACATTCAGTAGATTTTACTGAAATAAAATATTAAAAATACATAAAAAAAATATTTTTCTTTGCTTTCCTCTTAGCAAAATCGCCAGCAACATTATCAGTTTCTATTTTATCTGCCAGTTGGTGTGCTATTGAAATTACTTTTTTAATAGCACTTGCTCACTGTTGATATTAAATTGTTTTTTTATTCATTTAGTTTTCGAAAAACTTCTTTCACAACTAGTAGCACAATTGTGAGAAAATAAATTAAAAGCATTTCAATATTTGTGACATTGAGGTTTCGTGATTATTCTAAGATCTTTCAGAAAAGAAATAAATTTTGTCAGCAAATCACAAGGCATAACAATTCTAATTTGTACCTACATAATTTTCTACTCATTTTCAAAAATGCCGCCCCTAGAAAAGAATATTTTGCCAGCGAGTCATAAATTAGACAGAAGAAATATGGTGAATGGAATATAACTTGCATTGATTATGTCAATATAAAAAAAAATGCTTATTTTTTATAGTTGAAATTTTCTATTCATTTTCGAAAATGACAATGCGAAGTGGCCAACCGCCCCTCCCCCCTTGCGACAACGGTGATTATAATACAACACAAACCTTGTTTACGTAATATATTGAAAATTCTTGTTCGATCACTTAAAAGTTGTAAATATATACATTAAGTTAGTTTGAGCTGATAAAGTTTGGTTTTACGAAAAGGTCCTTATCGTTTGACAGTTTTACGTCAGAACTTTTGACAAGTGAGTAACATCGGTCGATATGTTTGTCAATTTTATCACAAAAAGTAAAAAGATATCGCCTTCCAAGTGTCGAGGGGTAAACGAGTTTTAAATGAAACTTTATCTCACCAAATAGGGTTATGTTTTTGCTAATGGCAATATCTTTCGTATATTCTGTGTTGGTATTCACATCGCCCAAGAATTTCGCTAAACAAATCTTAGACAGTTGTTATCGCTTTCAAAACTTTAACGTCTTACTCAATAATCTGCTAAATAGTGAATATTATTTTGACATGTAAATAAACAGTACAACACTTGTAATATTTTTTAACCAAATTTCATTACTTCTATTGTGCATACCATAGTATTGGTCAGTAGCGGAAATACCATAATAAATTCGTCAACTAAGGGTCATGGCGCGAATTTTACAATTTATGAATTTATATTATTTATATATTACTATAATAGAGCATGATTCTGTGATGAACAAAAAGAAATCATTTTTAAAATGCTACGAATTTCAGTGACTCTAGTTATAACATTCAAATTTTATTAGTAAATTAATTTTTAATTTATGCCAGATAATAGAGCTTGAAAATAACAACTTCTTGATAAGAGTGGGCTGATAAAATGAAATCACTAATATTTTAGCATAATTTATATATACTAAACAATAATCTTCTCTCGCTTAAGTGGTTTAAATCGTACTGTTATCATGATATTAATTCATAGCGTTACTGAAGTGGTCTGAATTTATCGTAAGCAGAACGTCAAAACTTTTAACTCGCCTTTATTATGATATATCCCGTTGCACCCTTATTTTAAACGGGTTAAACGAGATAAATGTTTCCACCATTAACAAGAACTTGCCGAGGATGTGGGTAAAAAAGGGATGAATGTAGCTTTCCACAAGTAATGGAAACAAACTGAGGAGAATGACAGAAGGTCTTTCGTCAAAATCAATTCTGGCGGATGTACCCTCTTCCTGGCGACGAGGGTTGAGGATAAGGATGAATTGAACCGAATACTACCCCATCCGAACTCCACATTTAATAGGCATCAATCAAGTAAATTGTGATATAATATCATACAATCTCCGATCATGTTTTATAATTTTAATATAGCATCATTTATTATGCAAAATTTAAAGCGTCCAATTTTTGCTGTGTTTATATTTTCATGGGTTTATAAAGCGGCGTAAAATTTGCAATTTTCGTTTTTTATTGCGTGCCAAATTGAATTAAGTTTTACACTTTATCTATGAGAATACGACCTTCATAATTTATTAGTTAATATAGCAAGTTGAATCATTTTAAAAATACGATTTCTTTTCCTGTATAGTCATACAACGTTTTCATATGAAAAATTGTTAATCGTACAACCATTGATATTTTTTGTCATTCTTTTTTTTCATCATAATATATGAATCAAAAAGTTTACTTCCACAATCATATAGATATTATTTGCGATCTTGACACTAGAATAATACCTTTATACATTTTTCAATACAAATATCGTCGTTGCTCTGGAAGAAGACACCAACTGAAAAATACTACTTTTGAGTAATTTCATTTGAAGGTTGTCAAATGTTTGAAATGCCATACCTTTTTCATATTTTTTATTTGTACAAAATGTATAACCAAAGCCCTCTATAATTACAAGCCATCCTGTACGGCCAGTCAGCCGGTAGTTTTGGAGACGAGTGGTCCGGTACATTAACTGCGGAGTCATGAAATCAATATTTTGGACTAATTACGATGAATTCTAGCATATTTAAATAATGTGAAATAGTGGGTAATTAAATTTAGTATCTTTAATGTTAATAGGAATAAAGATAATTTGGATGCGAAAACTTTGGTGCTTTAATATTAAATTAAGGTTGATAACTTAGCTATTCCACTGGCTGTGTTACTAAATGTAACGCGTTTCGTTTCTTTAAGAAGCATCTTAACTAAAAATGAAGCGCAGAGTGGGTTTGTTTTCTTCTACTGGACGTGGGGAGGTGGTAAAACCCAAACAATGATAGTACTATTTATAAAATTAACTACTAGTGTTAGTCTGAAGATGCTTCTTAAAAAAGCGAACACGTTACATCTAGTTACACAGCCAGTTGAATAACTAAGTTATCAATTTTAATTTCAAATTAGCAATAAAGTTGCTTACTTACTTTGAAAGAGTATAATTATAAAGCTTAGTCGTAATCAATGATTGTTATTAATGAACAATTCAAAGTGTGTATTTTGCGATAAATTACGATTCTAATAAATCTACCCTGCCACACATCGCATTTCGTGCCATTCACTACATATATTATGACGACAGTACGATATAATTTATAGGGACGATTTAATTATTACTTAACATGCATATACGTTGGTTTTCGATGAATCATAAATTACATAATGATTACAGTAAAGAAAAACTGAATAAACTCTCAAGAAATCTTTTCAAATATATGTTATATTCGACGAAAAACGGAGTTGAGAGACGATCTTCGTACAACCACCATACAATTTGTTCGTAGAGACTGGGACTCCTAGGACTACTCGTAAATTGCAAATTTTCTTATAGCATTGCTTGTAACTTAAGGTTGCTTTGGTATTACACATACTAATGTGACTTCACGCATGCTTGCGTACGTATTGTAGGTGTATATGAAGACTAGGCGCAGCCATTTTGCTTACAAAGTTGTAGATTAAATATATTTCACTTTCTTAATTTTCTTCGATTTATTTTAGCGAGAATACGATGAGTTTAGTTTACTTCTTGATGTATTTGGAATAACTAATATATTTTTTTGGATAATTTTCCATTTTTACTGTTGAAATTGACCTATTTATAGCCATAGTAAGCGTTTTAACAGATCTATTGACGGAAAATAAATTCGTGCGAAAACGAATCGCGCTGTAGTAATATTTCAACAGCAATTTTATATAATTTTTGATAACTTAATAAGCCATTTTTTATTATTTCACTATTATTTTGGGTTGTGATGGGAACTATCTCCCGTTTTCGTATTAGCAATTTTTTGAAGATTTCTTCACTTCTACACGTCTAGTAAACGATAAATTCCCTTCAACTTTTAATATAGCTTTTAGAATGAGAATTAATTTCTACGATATAGAAAGAAAAAACGATACAAAGCCAATGTGTGAAAATGTACATTCGGTGATTCGATCTCAGAACCATGCGATTAATTAGAAAGGTGTTGAGTATTAATTACTACTCGGTCGCATTTAGGTAAATTATGATAGGTAGACGTACAATAAATTGAAAAACTATTCCCCGATTTAACGATGATCGTTTTTACTGAATTTTGCTGTATCATGTTTAATAAAATAGGTGCTCAAACTTAACCTTTAAACACCATTTGTTTTTTCGTTTACACAAACAAAATTCAAGCTGATTCAATCATCGTCCGTTTACCGGAAAAATTGCGAATTCCCTAAAAGAATAAGAGCATTTTCATATAGAAATAAGCAGGCGGGTGAGTAATCAACTCAACCCCTGCTGTCTACAAAGCATGTTCATCACTCGTCGGGTGTAATGAAGATTCTTCATTCTTCTTCAACATAAATCTAGTAAAAAGGAGATGAGTCGTTTCGCCCTTAGGCTTTTATAAAGAATCAGATCAAGAATAGGACTGGAAATACTTTAATCCAGATAGTATGAGCTGTGTAATCTATATAGTGTTAATGAATCAATAAAAAAAAGTACTACAGTACTGCAACGCTCAAAATATTTTAAAGAAATGAAACACAATTTATGGTAACTATTATTATGAAAACAGGTTGCTTTATTATAATCATTTTAAACTGATAGAAAGTTACAATAAAACAACACTTATTCTTAGTCAGAATCTAATAACTAGTGAATAATTCTCCATCTTGTATTCACTCTTATCTTAAAGACGATGCAGCATAGGCAGTATTTTCAAATGTTTTACTGCGAGATAATATTCAACACTCCATGAAACGAAATATCCGACTTTATATAGTTCGATATTAAAAGTTGAGTTACTGGTTTTCCGGTAAATAACCATAAATTTGTTTAGTTACCGGTAATAACCGATTTTCAATAATAAAAATGTATTAAATATATTATATTTTGAAAGTACGGAACGTGAAATTGTCATCTTCTATGGTCTAGTGGTAAAAGCATTACCCGAAAAACGAAATGGGTCAAGACAATATCAAATTTAGATATTTTCAATTTAATACTTGATATCTTGGACAATGGGTGTTTTTGCTGTCTTTTCTCCGTGTTGAGGAGTTTATAGCATGTGGCTTAAAATTTCAAAATATTCAATATCTGCTTGACAATTATGAGAAATATTTTCTCTAAAAAAAAAAAAATCAGTTCAAAAATAAACGAGGGAAAATTTTACATCAATGTTTAATTAGTATAGTCTCAATACACACGTATTACAGTTGGTAACACATCCAGTGGAATAACAAAGTATCTGTTTTCAGTAGCATATTTCTACTCGTCTTATTTCACTTTCTTAATTATCCAACGTGCTTCATACATTTTACTTTATTACAATTAATGTAAAAGTGACATAAATTGAAATTCCTTGTTCAGACATGCAAATAAAATAAATTGATATTACACCCTATACAATGCGTTAATGATTTCTATATTTTTTCTAGTCATCATGTAGTGGCTGACTTATTCTTTCACAAATTAATTTGTAAATGTGTTCGAATGTTCTTACTCCTTTTTTTAATCCTTCGACATCTTTTCAAATTACTAACTTGCAAATAGAAACTATTGGTTTATTTAAAACACGTATACCCGTAATGGTGACTGGTTAAATTACCAGACGACAGGTTAATTTGATAGGTTTTTAAATGACTGACCGCTATGTTAAAAGATACTGGGTGATAAGTACAGCTTTATTTTGAAATAAACAATTTCAAAGTTCAATTAAAATGACTAACAATAGCTTACATTTCTGAAATTACACTGTAACAGAAATTACTAACTTAAGCCCTTAGATGGGCAGTGGTATCAAACTTGGTACATTAAGACCCCAAAGCGACCAACTTTTGATTTGTTGGTTACTTTGATTGAGGGTTGAAATAATTATAACCGAAGCAAAAAGTTTTAGACATACTTCAAGTGCTAAGTTGTATTACATTGTACTAAATTTATTATTTTAGTCCTTGCTTAAACGAATCCACAAAAGCTCAAAACGTCTCAAAACTGCAGATTTATGTCTGATAACATAATTAAAACGCTTTGTTACAATGATTTTTATTAAATAGCCGTTGCATTTTATTGGGACTTGCATACTTTTCAATATCTGTCCATTTGTATAACACGCATTGTAGGATGATATTAGAAGCCGACTCCGTTCAAATACCCCCTCCAAGACACACCTATATCTGTTTCTGAGAGGCTGATAGTTCTATGTCCATTTTATAAACTTTACAAGAGGAGCAAAAAGGTTTTTCTAAAACGGTTTTTATTTTATACCAATTAGCATAGTTGTTCTGTTTCTCGTTTCGTTCTTTTGTAGTTGATAGATAAGCGATTTGGAGAGTCTCATTTACAGGTGAAATCATGATTTTTAAGGATTTAATGGACATAAGATTGTTTACCCCGTAAATGCAGTGTGACTTAGGACTGATTTTGGATAACATTTTTCGGTAACCAGCCCACATACGCCGAGGTTGTATTTACCCATCTATAGATTTTAAAATTACAAATAATATGACATTAATAACTCAATCTCTCTATTTTTAAGATAAGACTATTAGCCTCTGAGGTACAGATATATGTTGATCATGCAATTATTAAATTCAGAAAAACCCAGATACCCTGACGTAAATAAATGAACGAGCTATTGTCACAAGGATTGATTCCATCGTTGCAATAACTAAAAAAGTGCTTAAAATGTAAAAATGCTACCGTTAAGAAGCACCAAAATTTATTTGTTGATGTATGGAAGTAGGTAGTGAAAACATGATAGTGGATATTATTATTATAATTTGAAATATGAACTCATGTACAAATAACCTATATTACTATGCTAGTTCTTATATGAAGGGAATAATAGTCGATGAGTAATAGTTGATCGTTGAAAGTTAAACAAGTTTATGTTGTTTAGACAGCAAAGTTGTCACAATTCACAAATATATACAGCTACAACACTAAGACGTAAAACTTTGTCGTCAGTAAGTTGCGGTCAGACAGACACTGTGTCTTGCTGGAATTGTTCAAATTCTTCAGCATCTAAATATAGGAAGAAACTTTACATTTCAATAAATTTCTGCGTCCCAACTCTGTAGAAGATCGTTTTGTGCTCATGACAACGACAACGTTTCGATAACTCTACGCTGGGCGAAAAACACATTTCAAATTAAACTTTTCTACCAACCTATTACACAATGCGACATTGAGCGTTTCGTTGTTACAATAAGCGCCAGTTCAAAGTGGAAAACATCGAATACATCTCGGATACAAATGCATAAATTAATCGAAAAATCAACATGCAAATCTGCTTGCTGGAATTCGAACCAATTATCGCTGGCGTGTTAACACGATGCCAAGGATAAATATTCTCATTGTAAGGCGGTTAGCTACAACTATAGATGTACCAATTTAACTTGGCCGCTAGTAAGGGGTGCCATCGTCGAGTTAGGAATGTTGCCATACCCAACCCGAACTGAAATTTCAATAAATTCCAAAACTGATATTTTTGCCACGCTAGACATGTATATTTATTTCGCATGAAATAGCAATTGGAGAAATTTATTCCAGTTCCAAATTCGGTGGCGGCCAAGTAATGTTGGCAATACAATACATTTCAAGCATATAAATTTTCCTTAAATTTGCGTTGAATTATTTATGAATTTCGTATAACTATATGATACATTGGAAAAATTGTAACTCAAAGTATTTTTATTTTCAAATATTACATGTACACTTTTTTCGGCTGACGACTCGTGTTTCACATTTCTGGTTCTTCAGGGCTCCGAGTAGTTGGGTGAATTCATTAATTAAGAACTTTATCCTAGCGATCTGATGGTTTCAGTTCCAAAGTCTGGCATTATCAATATCAAATTCAAATATTTTCAATAAAACATTTGAGAAATTTGACCCGTAGACAAGTGGTATCGCTCTAGGACTATCATATTATTTACGCGTTGTGTAGTCAAAGATTCAAATCCACAAATTCCTAAAACCGGTGATTTTTCAACTCATTATCAAAATGAACAATCATTATTTATTCTTATACGCTTTTAACACCTCTTTTTTTAGATCTTCTTTTGATCCTATTCAATCTCAGCCAATCAATTTAACTAAATACACACTTTAACGTTAGAAATGCAATATTTTTAGAAAGTTGGTTATAAACTCGGATTAAAAGATTTGGCTTAAGTTAAGCCTTATAAAATGGAAGCGATAAGAAATTTTATGCATATAAAGATAAATTTAAACATATCTTTAATCTTTGTACTTATATGTAGATTGTTAAAACTACTTAAAACTTCTAAACAAAATCGCAAAGACACTGCAAGTCCATTATTAAAGTTATAACAATCAGGAGAAATAAGTCTTGAAAAGAATCTTAATCAAGAAGATTTAGTGGAAACTACTGTCATTATAAAATGTACCATTGGAAAGTCACTACTTTAACGGTATAGCGGTTGGTATGTATTTCTTTCAAACTTCAAAGCGATATTTTAACAAGTTTTTAACAACAGACTACTATAATCTCTTGGGTGCTCAAAGTTGTGTGTAAATTGTCGCTCTTCGAGCGATGCAGTTAGGTACTTGAATGTATCGTATTTATTTACAAGGAAACGAAATAGATTTCTATTCTCTTAGTAGAATATATTCTACCTATAAAGTCTAGCCAACTGAACTGTGTAGGTAGTAGGGATTTCAATCGAATATATTTGATTATCTTTTCGAATATTTGACGAATTATTGGAATGTTATTTGTTATAATGTACCAAGTTATAATACTCACTGCAGGGTTCGTAGTGCAGTGATCAACGTCGTTGGTTTGAATCCCGTACGGACAGCTTAATTAATTGTTTACTCAATTGACTTATGGATTTCTATTCGAAGGCTGGATGGATGCTTGTGATGTCTCCAATTCCCATGAGTTGTTAAAAGAGCTTCTTGTTATTCAATCGCAAAACCTCTAATTTTCGATAGAAGAATGGGGCTAGGACTAATATCAAACATAATAAATAATAATATCAAATTCAAACACTATTTTTAATATAAAGTTACCCTAAGCGTCATTCATTTTGGCGCATTCTATTATTATAAACTGCTGCAGAAAAGGTGTCCTACATTTTTATGTCATAATGATTTTCTACAAAGATCCATGAAAAATATAAGCAATATTAATTATTTCAAAATACAAATACTATAGCCAAATGATTACGCTCTAAAGCAAAGGTGAAAACCTGCGGAATTTTGACTGAAATTTATCATTCATTTCCAAAATAATAAAGATAAATTTTATGAACGTAGGTTTGAATTTTCTCGAATTCAACTTTTTTATTACATATGAATAAATGCGGCTTTCCCTTCCCTTACTCTAAGGATTTCGTTTTGCTTGATTCTGAAGACAAGGTTCTTTCAATATTCATATTTATTTTAATAATTGAAATTAAAGAGATCTCTAACACAATACAATGAGTTTAGGTAAGTTATCTCGTGGTATAAAGGAAATATTTCAAAACTTACTCTTAGAGATAAAATATGTTAGCACCCAAAGAGTTTTGAATACCTAGTCGGTGAAAATAATGTCGCATATCCGCTAGCAAGAAGTCAGTCTTTGGAATGTAAATGTACGTGAGCTGTACGCCATGTCTAAAACAGCTAACATTTTGCCGCCCAAAACTACGTTCTGCACCAGATCCCGCCTACTTTCAGACATTTTTATCGCATATGACTAACTGCTAGCTGCAGTTTGAAGAGTGCTCATTGAAACTGCACAGGGAATAGTTTTAAACTCGCTTAAAAATCCACATTTAAATTTTATCTCAGTTATAACACTTATCGTAGGTGTGGTCGTTTTATCTCAATTAACATAAAGTTTGCATAATTAGACAATTATTTTAACACCTATAATGGTCGTCTATATTTTTTTTATAAATGAACTTGTACAGATCTGGGGTGGAATTTATGACTATATTAGACCTCCAGTGCGGCCTTTTGTCTGAAACCAATTTATTATTTCACCGATTTCATTAATTTACAAATTAGTTGTAAATATTAAGCATATCTAATTAAGTTATTATTATTTGATTTTCCATCACGAAAATTTGTCTTCACCTAAACTATTATATTCCCGTTGAAAAAATATTAAAATAAATAATATGCATGAATACAACTCACGTAAAATTGTTTCTACATACAAAAAAAAATGTTTCTCTGACAACCTGGTCGATCATGCGATGTGTCATAACTATTTCGTTCTAAAATTTTAAAAACTTTCTCATACAGTAAATATACGTTTGTTAACCACATTTTTAGGAGTTTAATTGTTGATGACTCTTGAGATTAACCCTTCCGTACTCATGGTTTAACAATGCGTTACTTCGGTCTTTAAACCTTTAAATTATCTGTGAAATAGGTCATACAAAAAATTGGAAATTTTTCTATTTGAAAATAAAAGAGTTCTACTTATATTTAAAATTAAAAACACATTATATTTTACGCATTCTTTGTATAATTAATCATAATTTGAAAACCTCGTCAATTTTACCATCGCAAAATACAAAATTATAGTATAGTATTAATTATAGTATAGTAACAATTAGTATAGTAAAGTAACGATCCGAGACGCATGACCGTACCGTTTGCAACCGTTTTGTTTCAAACAGCTCTGAAACACGTCTCGAGCCTGTTCTGCTAAGAAGAATCTCGATTCTTACGTCTTTCGATAATTTCGCATAGTTTATTATGTATTTCAGGTTTTACACACAAACCATGAAATTAAATAATTACTTAATACTACATGCAAACATATTTCACTTTTTGAAATTGTCATTTCGCTTTATAAATGCATTTATGTGATAAAACTCACACGGGAAAGCAATTTGACAAATGTGAAAACAGAAAGATTAACCAGCGAGTGCAGAAATTGTGTTGGGTATTTCTAGTTAATTTAAGAATTCTTTCATCATTATTGCTCATGATCGTAAATTGAGAAGTGATTGTATGATTTGAATCAAAATGACGAAACTTTAATCTAAAGCCATGATTTATAAAATCGAAAAAGAGACCCGCCTTTTGGAGAAAACTTAAAATTGTTGTGTATCATAAATTATTGTTAGTTCCAAATTTCTTACTCGAAATATCCCTTAAAAGATTCGATTTTTCCGAAAATGTGTTTCAAATAGGTTATAACATAATTAAAATCATTGTATTTGATAATTAAATAAATATATTTCAAATGGCTGAAACAAATAAATATTACGAACATGAATCCCAGCATAGTAAAAAAACATATTCATCACACAGCTTATGTCCTAATTAATCATTCTACGCATGGTGATCTAATATTATTAAGAAAAGACGGCTGCATCATGATAGATTAGTATCATTTTCCGGTAAGCATCCTCTGCTTATCCTGATTAATTTCCCCCAGATAAAATACATTTTGAAAGTTTCCTGAGCTTCACATAAACCGCAACAGATGCACCCAGTCTGTAGGAAGCAAAATTGATCACGAATGATGTTATTATTGAGCAATAAATTAATATTTACGTGAAATTTATTACTGACTATTGGATACATCTGTGTCACGATAGGAGACAATATTTTTCGCTTCTCTTATTTACGTCACTGCATGTAAAATAAATCACCAAATAATTCAAAATATTACCGTTTTTCGAACGCGCTGAAACACCGTAATACAAGAAGTGCTTTGAATCATTACTAAAGAATACTTTTAATTTTTCATAATGGTTTATGTTTATACGTTTAGAAAGGAAAACTACATCAAAATATCAATTCCTTGAGTACACGTCTTTTATTTAAATACTGAAAACCACTCATTACTTATTTTCATTAATCCCGACATCGCACAATGATGTCATTTGGCATCTTGTTTGTTTTAATACAGTCCTTTTTTTTAAAAACATAATTATACGAAAATCATAATATCGGCAATTTTTTGGCCAATTGATGTAACCTTCAAAATTTAAATTGGTCAGGAGAGAGTAAAAACTGTTTTTATTGCAAACATTATATGTATGAATCTTTGAAATGCACTGTAAATTCTAATTTTAATTTTTATTAAATTAATTAAATTTTTTTTTTCCATTTTTTTTTCAGTTTTATCAGTTGATAATGCTCGTGATGAGCGAAACCGGTCCTGATCATTATAAATATGTGGAAGTAGTACAAACGAATTGTGTTTTATTTTTTAAAATATAATGTCTTTCCATCAAGAATTGACAGTTAACACCTTAAAAGTAAGTAAATTCTAATGTTTGCGGATACGGAATTATACATAGGAATTTTAATATAATAGTGAATTACATCAAGTACGCGTTAGAATCTTTAATCCTAAAACCAATGTTATGTTTCCCCTTTAAAAAATGCTCAATTTATTTTTCTAATTTATATCATTTCTCCAAAACCTGCTCTGTCTTCTTTAAAATGAAATTCAATTATTAACTCATTTTCGTATTTTTGAGGGCTACATCAATTGGCCAAAACACAGTCGATATTATGTTAACAATGTATTAAAAATTGAAAATACTCCCGGGCTGAGCACAATATTGATAATAATATAAAATCGTGTAAAAAGTCATGCAAATTGAAATTAATTAGTCTTTCCACCAAAAATCATCAGATAAGAAAATCGTAGTTTTAAAATAAGTAGCTATAATAAATTCACAATTGATCTCTTCTCATTAATTGAAATTAATCTAAATCCTCGTTATTTTAAGTTACCGACCTTTTTCTTTTCTATAATATTATAGACTCACACTTATTTAGGTTTTTAAATATAATTTATCAGAAGACAGATTAATTTAAAAACATGTATATTTTTTTATGTTATTGTCCAGTTCGGTCATCACTGTGTACAATTAATTATCTTACATAAAATATTTTATAATAAAGACAAAGAGTGATTACTCATTTTTAATCTAGAAATAGATTTTTAATTATACACGTGACATTACAAGAAATACATAAGTATTTATGATGTGTTTTTAAAAAATCAACGTCAGATATTAATCACTTATCATCTAATTACAAATTACTTCTATTAGAGGACAAACAACTTTATATCTCCAGGAAAAATCTCATTAAGAACGTTCAAGTCTTGTTTTACGTCAGATTAAGACCCTGTTGAATGTAGGGGAGGAAGATGCTCAGATAATGTGACATTTGGTTGGCAATTCAATTAATATGATATCTACAGTAAAATCTACCCTCCTGAGCTTGGGATGTTTGGCTCACAAAACTGGCACTAGTCCAAAAACTCTACTTTTCCCCGCTGATTGAACAGATGATTGTTAGCTCATATTTTACGCTGAGTTCTAGTGGATTAAAATTTAATAGAAAAACTTTCCTAGAAAACTTTTAATCTAAAATTGGTTGTCCAATTCAAACTACGCTGAATAAATTAGGAACGAATTCAAGAAAGCAGTAATTGTAATATTCTGCAGGGCTTTTTGCAAGATTTTAAGTTTTATAATTTTCTTTTTTGCCTACTACTTCGCGTGCTATACGGATTACTATATTATATAAAAATAGTATAAGAGCAGATAAACAGTAAAAATATGACGCCAATTATTATAGTTCAACTTATATTCATTTAATCAATGCCTATTGTACAAGCAGTTAGCTTAAGTAGGAGGAAAGCTTCTTTATAGCAATCATTCTCGTATGGGGTTTTTTCTGTGTTTTCCCCACACAAAGCCTTCAGCTAACAAAATCTTTTTAGATAGCAGTACTTAGCTAGCATACATGCGGGAAAGGTATATAAAGACTTAGTCTGTACCCCCTCTAGCACTTACTTTAGCCAGGAAACAAGGAGCCCGCTTTGTGGACTTCACATAATAGTTTCAGTAGGAAAATAGAGGTAGGAAAAAAATTTATAGCTGTATGATTATATTACTTTATACAATTTTGTAGACTTCGTTGCAAATATGAAATCAAAGACTGTCATGATTTTCTGGCACAATAGACTTCTTGACAGTTAATATTGATGATGTAATAAATATTATATAACATCACTTTAGCTTCCAAGATATGAATTATTTACCATTATGAAAAAATAATTTCATCATAAAATAAAAATAAGTGATTCTCTAATAACCAAAAAAAATATGAGATGAATCGTACAAATATACTAATCCGGCCGAATGTGGCTCTTGGGCCGTAGTTTTTCCATGTAAAAATAAGATATAAATTGGAGGTGGCTGGATTTCAATAGAATAAATGAGTCGTATAATATCAAAAGTAGAATTTTCCACTATTTGAAGTTTTGAGATAAAAACCAAAACACCTTTTGTTGGCGTTTTTGAATTTTTTAATGTTTTAAATTTTTATGAACGGCCATATTGTGACGTCACTTAGGGTAACTCTGTGATTAGTCGAAAGCATCATTTACCTAACCGTTCACTTCTGTTTCCAAAGCTGTTAATCGTTCTGATTTTGGTAGCAAGCATCATTTTCTTTTATGTTTTTATACTACTTTTATTTTTAGTCAAACACTATGACCGGTAAAATAATGTGGCAACATTAGTTCAATTTCGACAAATATGGGATAGTTCTACGACTGAAATGTAAGTTTTTATTAAGTTTCATTCAAACATAAAAATTATTTTTTTCAATCATTACCTACATCGGACACTAAAATTCATTGCATCACAACACCTCCGAGTCGGATGTAAACTTTTAAAATTTGAATCTATAATTATTTCTTTGGGGTGGGAAATGGTTAGTGGAATCACTTTGCAATTTCAACATCTAGTAAGGAGTCTCATTTAGCAAACTATTCATTACTCAACCCGGCATAAGCGGACGTGATTTATCCATTCACTGTTGAAACAATACTAGCCCAGTTGACAATTTTGAATCTCTCAAATTGTTAGTACAATAATGGGACATAGTTGGAATCCGATCCTAAACTTGTCATTTCTAACAAGCCCCGCCCATTCCGGCATCCAATACGCCGCCCACGGACCAAGATGCATTGTCCCTTAGATAAGGATGCCGTGCAGTGTCGTCGGAATTTCATTTCCGTTTTAGCATAAAAAAAACTATTACAGAATGTTTTACCTGGTATGTGTTACAATTAAATGTATTCCAGCGAGTTGAAATATAATTGATATGGATATCAAATTTGGATTATTGAAATTTTGTACACTTCCATGTATTTTGTCACTAACGACCCGGGTTTCGCCTTTCGTTAGTGACAAAATACATGGAAGTGTACAAAATCTCAATAATCCAAATTTGATATTGAAATTCCATCAAGCACCCTCAGTCGATGTCTTAAATTATAAAAAATGATATGGATATTTTACATAATATAAAGCATAATTCGGTGCTACAGCCGATTGGTCAAAGCTACCCGTCCTATTCAAAGCCATTTGTATTATTTTTAACCTTCTCCTCCAATCCTTAATACACAATCTAGAGAGCGCGGTTTGTTAAATATTAATCTTTTCTCAACCCCACCTCAGTATCCAAAAGAGTAGGCTAATTTGCTGATTTCAATCCGCTCTAGTAAAATATCTTCCGTTGTTAGCCCATATGTTCCAGATCGATAATGATCATGGAAAAAAATATTCTTGTTAAATGTGAAGAAAGGGGAAATTTGTTCGTTTATTCTCGATAAATCTGTGTCTAATGTTTCTGAAAAACGCTACTGGTTTCCTTAAATTTGCTCATGGGATACACCGCAGAGATTATTTGAATCAGGTCACAATTACAAGCGGATTTAACCTTTTGCTCGTTAATGCGCAATGTCATAATTTTGCTACATACTCTATCACCAAGATTTTTCTATTAACCTAACGTATACGTACAGTCAACTTTAAAGACAACAGGGCAAAAAGCTTTTATTGTCTGAGCTACATTCTTAACAGATTCTAGAGTACATAATGGAATATTCGTTACATAATATCTATATGTAAAAATATGGTTATCTAGGTTTTCGGCCAAGGCATATTCAAACTCTATCAGCCTCTGTGGTCTAGTGGTAAAAGCTTCGCCCTAGCGATCAGGTGGGTCCTGATTCAATTCCCAACAAGATCAATTTCAACTATAGATTTTTCAAATTTGCGATCTTGTGCATGAGTTACTTATAAAAATTCTCATCGACTTAATCTCGTATGATTTTTCAAATTTCAAAATATTTGGCGCATTGGCTGTCAGCTGTAATGCAAAATATTTTTTTTAATTTTTAAAAAATGCATAACTAGTCAGTTTAATGGAATTATTTTTTTTGTCGAATAGAAAATTAATGTTAATACTTAATAAAATACTGTAATAAAAATACGAAGTTATAAATTATAATATTTTTCATTAATCAGAATATGCGTATTATCTTTAGCTGTCTTCTCGGTAATGCCGGCAGAGTAGGACGGAAGCAAAAAATTAAAAAGAAAACAGTTCCGGGGAACTAACAACGTAAGAAAATAAGCAAAAAGTGCATAAGTTGTTTTACATAAATAACTGAAGCGAGTTTAAAGATAAATATTGGTTGTAGAAAGTTTGATGTTGACTTTGCCTTTATGTAAGAGATAGAAAACTTAATAGCTAGCAATCAAAAGAAAATATCGTGCCCTAATAAAAAATATGATAACTGTTTTACTTGATAATTAATATTCTTACAAAATATATATGAATACGAAATAAGAAATTTGATTCTCACTATAAATAATCTATTGCCGTTATAAGTTAAAGAATATTCAATTAATTCGTATCAGTTCGTGTATAGTTCGTATCTTAAAATAGTCTATCGAAACCTCTTTACTAACTAATATTCCTTTTCTTACTCCATCATTCTATTGTAACCCTCTCTGGAGTGAGAAGTTGAGAGGCTTACTTACAGTTCTTAATAATAGTTTTCTTTCTAAATACTCTTTTAAGACCTCATACACTCCACATTCAGTGTGGTTACAGTTTAACAAAAAGATCTGTTTTTAATATTCATTACAATTGGCCAACTGATGTAGGGTTATAATAGTATTGAAATTGTTCAGTAGAGAGTAAAAACTGTTTTTATCGAAAACATTATATGGTGAGTTGCGTTATGAATCTTTGAAACGAACTTCTGTAAATTCTCATATTTGGAGATACGGGATTATACGTAGGTATTATCGAAATAATAGTGGCTTACATCGAGCGGGGGGTCACAATTTGTAAACTTAAAACCAATGTAAAATGATGTTTCCCTTCCAAAAAGTGGTCAAATTATTTTAAGTTACATCATTTGGCCGAAACCTAGATCCAATCATTAACTCATTTTCGTATTTATTTATTTCAATTGGCCCAAACACCGTCGACATTATTTACATACCCTCAATAAGAAATTAATATTGGTTTATTATTCCCGTAGTAGTATCATTAGGGGGCTTGTGAGAAATATTTAGAATAACTTAATATTTACGTTTGAAAAGACATGATGCTTTTTGGCTTATTATTGTTATTATTAGTCTTTCTTTTTTCTAGGAATATTGTTTTACGTCCGTTTTCAATGGTAATACAAATGTTTATCTTCTTTTCGATTTAAACCAACTCGAGGAAATTAATTTAATGAGAATCTTTGATGACTAAATTTCTTTTAACATAATAAAATGTACGTCATTTGACAATGTTATTCATTTTTAAAAAAATGTTGTTTTATTTTACTTTATACGGAAGGAAAAACTTTTTCCGCTGATTGTATGTTTGGTTGAATCATAGATTTATGTATGATTATTATATATATATATTTTTAAATTATCCAGTACTTCAGTATACTGTTTTTTTAATTCAATACTGTTGATATTCTCTGTGACATCTATATTTAGATAGTTTCGGTGGTGAATTTACAGTGGCGGATTAAGCACTTGGGAGATTCCAGGTGTAATAAAATTTAGAGGCCCCCGTTCTTTAGATTCGTTCTTTTCACGAAAAATACATTGCCTACATATATATTTATGTGTAGTCTCTTATATTCACGAATTATTGTTAGATTAATCTTATTATTTATGACGAAAACGTTCCATTGAAAGAAATTAAAAAAAATTAAATTAATTATGTGTTCAACAAAAAAATATGGAATTCAAATCCACTCGACACTAATTATTGAAATCAATTTAACTGATTTAAAAAATAGTTACAAATCTTTTAGAGCACCATTCTATAATGTATCATGTCACTTCAGATATAAGTGCATTATAAATACCTATATGAACGTTTATTACAAAGCTTTATTTAACATATTTCATTTTTAATGTGTTTTTGAGGCTCTTTAAGATTCGGAAACCCCAAGAGCTCCCCCTTACGCTTATAGGGTTATCCGCCACTGTTAATATGGCAAAATATATTTTCAATTTAAAATAAAAATATAATTTCTTTTTAAATATCACGTTTTATGTTACTTTGAGTGACACTTAACGTCAAATAAAAAGAGACCTTTCTTCATGTCAGTCGGTTTGAATATTTTGTGATTTGAGAGCGATATATGCTCGGGGACATTTTCTTAACGAAAAAATGTTGATATTGAACGAGCCAACGTATTTTTTACACCAAATTTTGTTGAAATACACTTCACAAACTTAGATTTATAATATAACTAGAATATGTACAAAGAGAGAACTTTCTTTACATTTCAGAGCAACAACGATATCCTTTTTTCATTTGCTTGAAAATGTCTTTGTTCGTACCTCACTATCTGATATCGCATTACATATTGTCTATCATGACTCTAAACTACTCTTTTTTTACTTTTATCTTGGTAAGTGATATGTAGGTATTTCACCAATAGTAGTTGTGTAATAATAGTTTTAGTATGTTTTATTGTGGCAATGTTTATCGATACCTCATTTCCAAAGTGTAACAACTCAAAAAGCACAGTTTTTACATTATTATGAAACAAAATTTTGGGCAGGTTTAATCTTCTACTGTACAACTATTTTTTATAGATATTAATTAAATTCTTGAGTTATCTAAAAAAAAAGAAATTTATGTAATATTATAAATTCAATCTTAATTTTATAGAATAATAATAATAGGAGATTTCAGAAGTTTTTCGTAGTTATTGCAGTTTGAATCTAAAATAATAATGACCACTGCCATTCTTATATCACGAGAGCTGCAAATTTTTAACTTGTTACACTTTGGAACTGAGGTACCACTATGACGGAAAAAAATATAAAGATATGTTTTATGTATTCCAAGCCACGTAAAATAATCCCACATAAAAGCGAGGATTCGTCAAAAACACTCATACATATGGCGTGATTATTTTGTAGCTAAAAAGGCTACAATAAAAATGACACTTCATTTTTTATATTATTTTAATGGATAGAAAGTAAATTTCTATTTGAATAATAAAGCTTTTTTCATTTTTCACTAAAATCTAAACGAATTATAACAAGAACGCAAATCGTTCATCGAATGTTTTCAATTTACCTTTCTCTGTACGATGATTTCTGGATTGCTTCCAAATAAAATTCTTGCGTTTCATTTCCATAAAACAATGTGCCAAATTTTATTGGTACAACAAAAATTGTGCTACAAATACATAAATATCCCTCCATTTGAAGTCATTTGATAAATTACTGTAGTGTAAATATTTGGCATCCATATAAACGTACTATTTCAAGGAAAGTGATTGAACTCTGTGCATAATATTTTGTTTTTTGAAACAATATTTTATTCACTATGTATATGATGTCGGCTCTGCGGTGCAGTGGCTAACGTCATTGACTACGGTTACGGATGTCTCAGGTTCAAGTCCCGGTGAGGACACTTTCAAAAATTGATTTTTCAATCGATTTATGGATATCTGTTCATAGTCATGAATGTTTGCGATGTCTAAAAAGTTTCCTTCCACCCATCCGATCCTTAAAAACGGGGTATAGCGCTAGCGATTACCTAACCATTAATCCTGTCCTATTCCTATCCTTCTGTCTCTACTCTCTTCCAAAAAGAGAGGTTGAGCAACCGAGTAACAAGCAGTTCACGTAGAAAGCTTTTGTTGAGATGCCTCCATTATGAGGCCATATGCTCCACACTGGGAGTGGAAATGGTAAAAAAATGATGTTGCAAAATATTTCTTTTCAATATTAGAGGCTGCAAAATATGTAATACATATTATAGATTTGTGCTCGAATATATAGATGTCTCAATTAAATGTCACCCATCCGATCTTAAAAACGGTGCGTAGTGAAAGCGATTAGCTAACCGCTAGTCCGATCCCCTAGCTACATCCTTCTATCCTTACTCTCTTTGAGAAAAGAGGGTTGAGCTGATGAATAACAAGCAGTTCTCGTAAAAACATTCTTTCAAGATAAGATAAATTCGGAGTCCATATACTCCATATTGGGCATGGATACAAATATTATGTAGCTACATCGTTTATCTCCCAAAATTTCAACGAAACTGAGATATTTTGTGATTCTATAAATATATATCATAAATATCATGCCATGTCTCATTTGTCATGACGTATTAAATGTTACTTTATTTACGCAAATGAATGTGTATACTTTCGAATCTTGTCCAAGTTTGTTTACCCCTCAGTGCAAGTTTTAGTAACGTGCACAACTATATAGATACAGGACCTTGACTTAATGTAAGGTGACCAGACGTCCTCCATTTTGGAAACCCTATCGTTCTCAAAAATTGTGTACTCCTTTGTTCTCCCGTAAGGAAAATTATCCTTTATTAATTAAATTTGATAAGACGGACCTTTGCGCCTTTGACATAAGGCGGGAGTATTTCCAATACGAAGCGATAGGTTAACAACTATACATTATCTAACCTTCGCTCATGGTGTAATAAGTAAACGTGAGCTGGATCGTTGTTTTTGTAAAATATGTGACGTCACTTTGACGAAACAAATTTTTACTGTTACCAAAACACTGTTGTAAACATAGCAGATTGTAGTGCAATAAGCACACAATGACGTCACAAATGCAAAAATGTGAGTTCAAATATACTACTTAACTATGACCTTCCCTAACAGAAAGTGTGATAGTGTATGTGCCACATAGCGATTTGTTAAAAAGGCAAAGTATTCCATACGAGAATATAAAAAGTTTGATTAAATTGTCATTGTGTTTACCGGATACAAATGCCAATGTAAAGCAAACGTGTTCCATTTATAACATCTCGACAAATGAGCTATACAGACTAGCGGGTCAAATATTGACAGCAACGATAAAAGTAAAATGTAATATGTATAAGTCAAGATTGCACATTGCCGTCTGAATAGATCGATGAAAAATGAAGATTTTCTCAAAAAAATTGAAGAAACGATAGGCACATTTTATTGAAATGAACTTCAATACTAAAAAAACTTGTGATAAATTGTCGACACTATTTTCATAATCTGGTCACCTTATTTAATTTCACTTTGTAATTGGTTTGCTGAACGTGCCAAATTTCAGTTCAACTTAAATGTGTATCATTGAAAAAAAAATCAGAAATATTATTTCAAAAGAATGATTTTATTTCTTTGTGTTAAATATAGACTTTCATAATAATTATCACTGTCAAATCGTTTTACCAAACGCGCATAATCTCACTTTTAAATAACATGGAGTGCTGATGCACTAATGAAAAAGGAACAAATTAAAAACTGAAATCGTTTAAAAAATTGAAATCAACATTTTCATTTCTTTGTGGTCAATTAACATTATTCAAAATGACTTATGGCCATTTTCAGAACGGTTTGTTGAACGCTGTCCATCTCAGTTTTACGGAAGGGAATAAAAAATAAAATATTTGATATTGCAGATGGTTCAGTTATTTTTTTTTTAATCACACCCATTAACTCAAGGAGAATTTAAAGGGACTCAAAATCAATTCCAATAGAAAAGACTTACTTCGTGAACACTTTAATATTGAAAAATCTAAATTCTGTATTATTCTTGTCTTGATTTGAACACGACATCATTGTATCACTAGTTTGAAGCCCTTAACGCTTGGGTAGAAGAACTGATAATATGATGAATATATTATTTAAAACATAATTTGTCGTAAGATGTTTTGAAGGCTTTATATGTACTCATTCCTTTGTCGTACATAATATGTGTATACGTTTAGCCAAAAATAAACAAACTGTAGCAAAATATTAATTTATTCAAAACGGATATTTGGGTAACCAATCCTGAAGCGTCATTGAGTTGGCAAGAATCAAGACAAACGGACTATTTGTTACGCACATGTAAATAATTCTCGTTTATACACAAAGAGAAAAAAACGCTAAGCTACGTTTTACTTTCAAGCATTTTTGTTTCATCGCAATACAAGACAGTGACATTATTGTGCGTGCTTCGTTCCGGGTATGAAACCGTTCGCCAGACTGGCGACATACTCTCATGCAAAATAAATATCAACAGAACCCACATCAAGAAAATGAAAGATCATCAATGGTAACATTTGGTTTGAATCAATTATAAAAGTCAAGAGGAATTCGGAGATTAAGGAACGGACGAGGATTTGAATAAAACAATTCTGGTGTATGGGTTAGAAGCCTAAATGCTCAGTTGTTTGTACTCTTAGAAGCTACTGGAGTGAAAGATCCTGTGAAATATTATCGGCCCTATCAGCGAAGATGGCATTTGGCGATGTCAGCTCAATCTTATCGAATCATATCTTATAAAATCTTTCTGCCAAGAATAAACATAAATTTCAATCATGACGTAAATGATAAATCTTATGTAGTCTTTACATTGTAGAATGCACTCGACTGTATATAAAATGTATTTTCGTTTTCAAGCGGTCAGTCTAGTTTGCTACTGAAAACTGTTACGAACATTTTAAGTGAAAAATGTTAACAGTCTGCTAGAATACTCACCGAAGACGGAAACAAAATTCCAAGAAACTGCTGTCCTTTCTACTAATACTAGTAGCTTATAAAAAAGTTTCAAAGATGGCATTCAAAAACTATTATAAGAACAAAAGGTTAAACAAAAAGAAGATTTTAATTTTGAAATAAGTAATGGAAGTTCAATTATTAAGCCATACAATACATCATTCAATAAGTTGTAAATTATTGTAACCAGGATTGTGAATTTGGAGAAAAACTATTTTGTATTAAATTTGGATTATTGAGATTTTGTACACTTCCATGTATTTTGTCACTAACGATCCGGGTTTCGCCTTTCGGCATCTTCAGGCATTCGAACGCACGAATGGACTCGAACTGACAGACAGTAAACAGTGTCTAACGTTTATAGAGAAGATACAAATACGACAAATATTATTTACGAGGTAAAATATTTTACGTCTGAGAGCCACACTGATACCTGAGTTAACATTTCGAGAATCGCCTTAATCCTTATTTTGTAAACAACACATTAACAGAGTGGCGAATTGCCACTTTTAGAATATTGGTAATTCTAAAAGTATTTGGAAAGCGGCAATTCGCCACTCTGTTAATGTGTTGTTTACAAAATAAGGATTAAGGCGATTCTCGAAATGTTAACTCAGGTATCAGTGTGGCTCTCAGACGTATAATATTTTACCTCGTAAATAATATTTGTCGTATTTGTATCTTCTATATAAACGTTAGACACTGTTTACTGTCTGTCAGTTCGAGTCCATTCGTGCGTTCTAATGCCGAAAGGCGAAACCCGGATCGTTAGTGACAAAATACATGGAAGTGTACAAAATCTCAATAATTCAAATTTAATATTGAAATTCCATCAAACACCCTCAGTCGATGTCTTAAGTTATATCTTTTGTATTATTGATTAACACCGACAAAATCAAACATAATATCTGTGTTATGAGTAAAATATACACATTTTCGTCCCGTTCCTTGACTGCAACATTTTTATTTCTCTCTATTTGAATGATAAATGTGTTGTTACTTATTTAATATTTATTAAAACAATGTTTTTCATTGCAGCAGATTGCCATTATACCAGATAATTTGAATTTCAAATCTGTACAGATAAAACAATGGAAAATGTATACAATGCCACTCGAGATCAACACCCAAGTTGAAAAGACATCACAAAACCCTAGATCTCAAATTGTATGTTGACAGAAAATTGACATTCGATATCCACCTTTTCGATCACTCTCAGTAGATGGAAGCTAGAAGAGGAGCTCTTATCATCACTCTACTTGCTGATATTTTTTAACGAAACAAAAGAAGTGAGTTATTATCTATAAAGGTTTAAATAACATCCAAAGACAAAAATGGAAACGTTTCAAGTCTTAATATGAATCACTCTTTTTTTTAAATAACTCAAGGACTGTGTAGATGCTTCATAAGAAATGAAAATCTGCTAAAATAATACGCATTTTCAACCATACATTAAAGTTAAAATTGATAACATAGTTTTTTCACTGACTCAGTTATCAATTTTACTGACTAAATTGTATGGCTGGGTAAACAATTCCACTAACTAAGTTATCAATTTTAATTTAATATTAAAAAATAGTTTCCACGAATTTACCGGCGAACCCATCGAAAATAAACATTCTCAAGTTAATAATAGGCTCCGTTAAACCTTATCAAAATATTAGTTTATAATATATTTCTGTTCACTAACACATTGCTTGATTGCAAAATAGATTTCCAAAAAATTGTATACCGAATTTAAATTCTGTCACGGCTTCAAAGTAAATATAATATATATAATGTCTCAAGAATGGCGTTCGCACGGTTGGTTTTCATCAATAATACTTTGTCAATAAGTTTTCTTCAGATATTTTGTGAATGCGTAATTTTATCAATATTGTTTACCAAGAAAATATTTTTACTCATCCAATGCTTTTCGCAAAGTTTTCGCAAAAAAGCTTAATTGTATAAACCTGTGATGTCTTTGTATTTACACGAAGACCGCCTGTCAGCTAATCTATTTTAGGTCTGCATTTATTTTCCTGCAATTAGGCCTGCAATTTTTGGTCAAAAAGAAATTATAAACGGTTTGTAACTAATTCGATAAATGATCAGTATACACTTGGTCAGATATTTATATAAAACGGTCAGTTTTTTAATTAAACCTAACCCAAATTTTTATTACTTGACAACTATTTATTGATCATTTACTATTTGTTACTGACCATTTATCCAATTAGTTAGAAGCCAAAAAATGAGTTGTTTATTTTTTATTGCAAATCCAAAGTAAAGAATGCAAATTAGCTTCTATTAGAATAAGACTGATAGAAAATCATTCTCTCTACAATAGTGATTCCCACGGAAAATTTTTCCGTGACTGCAATATAATCATCAGCGGTCTTATGGAAATGTCTCGTGGCCGCACCAAATCTTTAAATCGTGATTTAAAATATTAGGCCGATGCATTTACTAAAAAAAGGGATCAACATATAGGTTTATTCAATAAAAGATATTTAAACATGTTGGCAGTGGCGTAGCTAGGGGTTATTTTAGGGGCAGACCTTGGCTTTGCCGCCTCCCTCCCCACCACTTTTCCTCAAAAAATTACAATTTTATGATTACAATAGTGTTTTGTTGTGGGTATTTTTAAAATTATCAACTTGTATTTTTTTAATCATAAGCCAGTGTGACGTAGAAAATTTTTATGTTAAAATATAATTTCTTCACAAACATGTACTACATTTTTACAATTCTGACATTTACAGATATCGAATTTACAGATGCTTCCATATTTATAAAAAAAATCAGAATACACTCACTGATGATACACATGTATTTGAATAATCTCTACATAATTACACGATTGCAAGATGAAAATCATTAGTTATCGTACAATAGACCAAATTACTTTATACAGTGTAGCCCAAATTAACCCAATGAGGGTTACTGTACTGATGCCGATAAATTTGCATCTAAAAAAGGATTCCTATTTTATTAAAAATATTTATTCATTACAAATACGTTTTCGAGCCGTTGGTGACCACAGACAAATCCTTTGGTGGTCGCACATGAGAGCCACTGCTCTACAATAATGTTTGGCAAGTGATCATAATAATTCGTCATGTACTATAGTTCAAATTATAATTGAAATCTTTATCGTATGTATGATAAATAATATTATATTTGGACTGAAATGTATTATTTTTTTATAACTATTTTTAATGATAAAGACAAACATATTCTACTATACATGAATAATAATAATTCAATACTTTTATGTAGTATTTATATAAATAAAATTACCAATTTTTTCATTGTTACCAACCAAACAATAATGTTAATTGTCTTAATCGAAATTGATCGTTTGTAATTAAATTCATTCTATTTTTTTATATTTTTTAATTGTCAATTGGTTTTTTTGGTTACTTTTATGTCTATATACATACATTTTGTTTCGTTCTTTTCTACTTTTTAAACTATTTGTGTCTGTATGACGAAGAAGTACTAATTAAACAAACTGATCTTAAGCAAGGCGTAATCATAATTTATAACGTCCTTTTTTATACCATTCATAGTGGCCAAGTGGTAACACTATATATTTACTACGGATTCGAACAGAAATTCACAACACTTAAATCGATTCTTGAGTGGATCTCTGTGATGTTTTCGTGCCTTTCCATCCACAATATTCAATCCATAAAATTAGGTATAGCATGAATGACTAGCCAACAACAAGTTCTTTACAACTCCTATATCTTAGTGTTCCTCTCTCTGAATAGATAGGTTAAATAACATACATACATTTTTTTATCAAATGATTCTCGTTCACACTCGATACATATCTACATATAAGAGTTAATATTGTTTAAAAAATTTAAACAAATAATGTTTTAAAGAATTATATAATATCATAACCATATTTATAATCATTTTTCATAAATTTATCGCGTTTTTACTACAAACCGCTCCGAGGGTTTTCAATTGTTTTACTGCTTCACTATAAGTATTCGAATGTATAGATTAATTATCTTTTGTTT
Organism: Himalopsyche phryganea; assembly: GCA_022494535.1. Taxonomy (NCBI): domain Eukaryota; kingdom Metazoa; phylum Arthropoda; class Insecta; order Trichoptera; family Rhyacophilidae; genus Himalopsyche; species Himalopsyche phryganea. The sequence continues at coordinate 37,299 of JAGVSL010000033.1, forward strand.
TCTCCGTTAGAAATGGAAACTGTGTTACAAATGAAAATTGAGTGAAATATGTTCTCATTTAGTAGAAAACTCCAACTGTTTATTCTCAATTGCTGTTATTTTCGAATCTTTATAATCTTCTTTGAAATACATACATAATTAGTCATTTCTCTGACTAATATATTAAAACTTATATATTTCTAATTAAATATATATATTTATCAATTTCAACAAGCTCTGTCTTAACCACAACGACTGTGAAGAATACAATCTTTTACGAGAGCAGTTGGAAAAAGTTACACTCAAAACCAGCTTAAAAGCAATTACGTATATTGTCATTAACTATTACAATATAATACATGTTTTGATTTATCTGTCTTTCTGTCTGTTACGCACAGCGCACACTGTGCTTACCTACGAAACACAGAGAGAGTTTTCGTGTGTGAGTGTTGAACGATTTTTTTAATGTGGCACCGCCACATGGTGTATAATATTACTAGTATTTAATAGCCTTTTCAACAGAATTAAAATTTTTTGAAATAAATCACACCATCATTATATAAAATAGCTATTCTTTTGTAAACTTCAAGTTATTCCTTAAAACTTAATTTTCGAATATTTTTTCTCTGCGCCGAGGATGTGTGATACCTATCGCAAGAGCTTTACGACACCTTACTTATCACATATCAAAGATACTAAAAGTTTAGATGATTCGCTTGTTATTTTATATCCAGTTGTATTTTTATTCTGCATTCAAATATTTTCCGTATAATTATTGCATGTTCTTTTGAAACGAATTTTAAAAGCTTTTAAACATAGTATCTGTTATTAATGCAAATTCCTGTATTTTTTTATTTACACTTTTATCAGACTGTATTTTTTGCATAAACTTTCATTTTTTAATATTCTTATATTTACATTAAAATTCGTATTTTTTATATTTCACACTTATTACACATATATGAAAACACGAATGTGAATAAACTAATTCATAAATTACGTTGATTAATATTTACAGGCTCGATTTATTTCATTTATTTTATACTGGTCTCATATTGAATCGAACGATTATAACAAAAGTATTCGACAATTATTTGGCTATTTTTAAATTTACTGTTTTTTGACGCTTTTTCGTTTTATTGATAGTGTTGTAATAAATATTTAAAACATATTTTTTTTCTATGAAACAGAGCTTCTAATATTTCGTACTTCTCTTAAAATAATATAACTGATCATTTTCTTTATTTACCTTCTTATATTCCTTCTTCTTAAAAGTAGAGCATGGAAATAATAATGTCTGCAAAATAGTCGCTATAGTTATTGTCTCACTGCTTTAATAAAAGGGTTTTCGCGAATGAGAAATAATTATGGGCAGGCTTGAGAACATGCTTTATTTTCTCCCCTTGCACAGATATGAAATAAATGTTTAATATGTTACATTTGTATCGTGTTCCATTTTAACTATACGAATATCGATCGATGTTTGTGAAACGTTTTAATATATATTTATTTATTTATTGTAAATTTAAAAAAATTAAATGCATGGCATTACACCTGACACCAATGCGCCGTGCATTACACAAACATAAAAACAGTAGCAATAATAACAACAATAATAGTAATTATTGAAAACCATAATACTAATAAAAACAATAATGAAAATAAAAACATTTTTTAGATAAGACACTATAAATTTACAATGATCAAATATTTGGTGAACAATATCCAGAGCTTAGTGCTGAAAATATCCAGCTCTCTAGACAGTGCATTGATCATCCGAACGGCTCTTGCAACTGTTGACTCGAATGACCGACGCGAAAAGAAATAAAAAAAGAATAAAAATTGCCGGGATATGATTTCGGCCACGTAGATAACAATTGGGAGCATGTAAGTTAATAGTCATGAGAATTTCAGGATTATAAACTCGTCCCCAAAGAAGAAGAGAGATATAGCTGTAGGATCGAAAACGATCTTCGTGCTTCAAGAGAGTGAAAAGATAGCATATCTAAAAGAAATTTGGTTGGGTAATTCTCTTTTAGGGAACTATTAAAGGGAAAATATTTAAAAAATTTGAAATGTAGAATTTTTTTATGAATTCGCTCCTATTTCAACTTGTAGGAATTTTCGTATGGACTCCAGATAATAGATCCATATTCAAGCGTACTGAGAACCAATGAAATATATAGAGTGCGAAACACAGTTGGGTTTTCGAATGGTTTACTTTGCCTAACTATAAACCCAAGAAGTTTACTAGCACGCATAGCAATGGAATTAATATGTGAATGAAATGTGAAACAAGAGTCAAACTTTATACGGAGATTAACGATTTCAAATATATGACATACACAATACTTATTATAAATATCAATACTATGTTTATCTGCGACCTTTGTTTATTAAGAAATATACAAAAAATTGTTTTAACTTACCCGCTTTGCATGGATCCATGTCGATATCTCCAGAGTCTTTCAGTGGAAATATCGTATTCTGCAACTCTTCGATGGTGAACCTCTTCGTCCTCGCAAACGTCTGATTTGTCGTTTCACTAAACCCACCAACACTTGGTGGTTCGGACTCCACCTCGACTTCCTCAGAAGAATCATCGCCATCGATGGTTCTTTTCGGATCATGGCTAGCATTACTGCAATTCACTGAACTCACATAAAAAAGTAAACCGAACACAAGTGAAGCAATCACAAGTCCACTCGACTTTACTCTCATATTGGCACCACGCATCGTGACCACTTGTTTTACTCACAGGGTAATATAATAATGCAATTCGAATCGTCACATGTGTGATTGATGTATTGGATATCTCGGCTACTGTTCGAGCTCACTTATCTGAATAACTTAGCGACCCCTCCGCTCTCGGGTCCCGTAGAAAACTGAAACATATCGAGAAATATTATTTATTAAGTCAGAGATACGAAACCACACTTCTAATAAATCAATCACATCAATCCTACAAAATCAATATGATATCTTGTGAAACATCCTTAGTCATAAGGATTTTGCATTTTTCGTTTCTACTTTAAACTTCTTCCAAACCCTAATCGCACGTTTTCGGATCATAGTTCGTATCATTTCAAAAAACATATTAATGAACACGTTTTAAGTCAATCGCTTAATCTTTTCCTTTAGATTTAGTAAGTATAAATGACGAATAGGAAATGGACTTAATTTTAGTTTCATCGCTCTTTCTGTAATGTCCGGATCAGATATGGAATATGTAGTAGAAGTATTGCCTCCCACCCATCCGATGCACAAAACGTAGCATAGGGAGAGTGATTAGCTAACCTTGTCTTGTCCTATCCTAATCCTTCTATCTTTCCTTTCTTCGAAAATGAGAGGTTGAGCAACTGAGTAACAAGAAGTTCCCATTGAAAAAATTATGATGAGATACCTTCTCCGTTGAAAGTACATTTTCTCCACATTGGGGACGGATATGTAAAAAAAGGTAATAAAAACTTCACTGTCATCTGGATTTTTACTTTCAAAACTCGAAAAAATCAAGGTATACAAGTATCTATTCGTAGAACAAGACGAGAGCAACTGGTAAAATTCAATTGTACAAAAAGTATCCAATGTTGTTGAATCACAAAGTTTTTTTTAATTCATTATTTTATTTTAAAATAACCTTAATAAAACAATGTCTTAATTATATAGAGTTCGTTCATTAGGGTTGTCTATCACTCAATTAGATAACTGAGAACAATTTTGGCCGCTTCGTTTTGAGGTCATAATTTAAACTTTGATTACATGATTCTAAGTAAATATTTTTGAAAGTCAATAAGCAGATAGTAATAAAATGACTGATAACAACGTCTGACAAGTCGACATTTTGTCGTAATGATTTGTATTCTTGATTGAATGAAAATAATATTCAATTAATGGACGATTTTACTATTTAGTTTATTGTATTTATTATGTTCATCATTATTTGTCGATGATTCTCGCGGCCCCTTCTGCAGTTTAAATCTTTCAATAGTATCCATGTACCGTATGAACATAGTTGATTGTTTACAAATGGAAATTAGCTTGTAGGTATACTTTAGTGTATAGTTATTTTTCAAAATATTTTGACAACCATTTTTGTTATTCATTTTTTATATAACATTTTATAAAATAGTATCTCTTAGTCTATTTATTTATCTGAGACAGTGCTTACATTACTATTAATAGGAGTTTTTCAAATAATATCTAATTGGTAAATTATTGAAACATGAATTGCGTTCTAATGTCCTCGACTTTCGATCAAGATATGTTCCTGAATCAATCGTAAGTCGAATTCCATACAAAATATTATAATTAAAATATATATCTATACATTGTTCAGTTCAGGTCAGTTTTAGTGGCGTCACTTTTATTTGTATAAATAAAGCATTTACCATCAAAAATGGTACGGATAAATTTTAACCACATCAGAGCGCACTTTTCAAATCAAGAAAAGAGGTTGGAATAAGGTTATGTCTGCAAGAATTGCGTTTAATGCAAGGAACCGTAGGCGTATGCGATTGTGTCCTACTTGTTAATACACAGGTTAGGTTGTGTGATAGAGATAGAGAAAAACCTATCGCACTCCGATGGTTTATATGATGTATATGTGTATAAATAAATATCTAAATTTGAAAATGTTGTCAATGATCTTTCTCCCCGTATGTATCTACCGTTAGCAATGGTGCTCCGTGATAGAATAAAAAAATGTTTTTAAAAGTGCGAACTGTCGTAAGTCAAGGACTACCTGTACTCTTTTTGTGCTAAAAGTTATCAAACCGTTCAAATTGTGTACACTTATACTTATTAGATTTATCAATAATGACCCAGATTTCCACATTCGCCATCTTCATGCATTCAAGTGTAAAGATGAACTCAAACTGACAGTAAGTTTGCAGTTTGTATCGTTTATATATTACACAAAATAATTTGAAAAATTAGGTCAAATTATTATCACTAAGTCTAGTGACTATATTGATGTTGATCTGAATTTAATTCTATACTGATTTGATATTAATGATGAAATAATCTTAATTGGGAAAAATATTCATATAAATAATAACAAATTTTGTAGGTTTTAGTCGTAATTAGAATCAATTATCGCTTAAAAGTAATCCTAACATAGAAATATTGGTTATGTATGATCAATATCAGGCGACGTATTTTTGTAAGAAGTTTTGAAAAATAAAACTTTTTTCTAAATAATGCTTATTGTATAATCTCGATGAAAAGCCAAAACTAAAAATAATTCACAAATTATTCCAGTATGTTACATTTTATTAATTTTAATTTTTAAAAAGCTGGACTGATTTGCTGGCTGGATTGACTAAATAGCCAATATAGACTCACTGGAAAAACCGATCCTGTTTTAGATATCAAATGTTTTAGATATCAATGTGGAAAATATTATAGAATTTAAAATACTTGCTCTAATTACTACGAAGCAGAATCAAATATTTGTAAATCGTAAGGGATATTTGGCGTTCTTCGTTACCATATTTTTTTTGCTTAGTGAAGTAGAGTTTTATTTTTTTTTTAAACTACAATTATTGAGAATAAACATCGTCATGTTGAGTCCAGGAAATTTTACACAAATATTTCAGTTAAAAGTGCTTATGAAATTTGTAATTTCAATATAAAATGTTGGAACCGAAACCGTGCAAATCGAAGAATATATTATGCTATTCAATTATCTTAAAAAATCGTATTAAGTATTGAATTTTTCATACTATAAAACAAAAGAAATTTACGTGAATTTTTTCGTACCATTATTTTATACTCGGTTTACGAAAACGGACCAATAGTTTTTATACACGATTGCACGTTTAGTTTTTATATGTATAATTATCGAAAACTTCGTAAATTTAATATATCGTCGCTGTTCTGGAAGAAAACACTAAATCGAAGAAATGACATTGAGTAAGTTATACCAAAATGTTCCTTATTTCAAACTCTACCGTATGAAAGAACACACTTATTTTTATAAAGTATACTCTTATTTAAAAACAGTTTTGTACAAACAAACAAAATGAAAAAGGTATAGCGTTTCAAACATTTGACAAACTTCAAAGTCTAATTACTCAAAACTAGTTTTTTCAATTAGTGTCTTCTTCCAGAACAACGACGATATTTTAAAAAAAGCTACGTTTATTTATGTAAGTTGTAAGTATGTTGTTTTTTGTAATTCGTGGAACCAATCCATCATTTTTCTATGTCTAACGTATCTTTTTTATACGATGGTGGATAGTGAATTCCTGGTAACCCCCCTTCCAAATAGAGAATTGGGTGTTCATCGTTAAAATGTCGGGAGATGTCTACCATACAGCATTATTTTGAAATGCGTCCCTAATGATTGCACAATAATATATACAACTATACCTCATAACTAATGTTAACTCTTGCCATTTCCATACATTGACTTGTAGTTTAACATTTGAAACATTTTAATAGCTTCATTCGCATGTTGGTATTATCAAATAATCACCAGACCGAATCGCACTTGTGGGTTTTCTCCGCCAGAACACATTACTGAATATAAATTTGTAGATCAGACTCGAAGGATTACTGTAAATGATAATAACTGTAAATTGTTTTTAGCTTATAGTGCTTAGAATAAGAATATGAAACGGGCTGGTATAACAATAATTGCAAAGCGATTCATCTCCGTCTTTATTGTACTCGTCCTGCCAAAAAGACTGAGTCTTTTTTTGAGTTATTTATACCAAAATTTGATATCGTCTGGAAAACACAAATTCATTTATTTAATTTCTCTTAAGAGTGATCTCAAAAAACATGTAAATACAATACACTAAATGAATTATAAGGTAAAAGTTACAATCAAAGTATTTAGTTCTACCATAATTAAATAAGCATAATTTGCATTATATCAAATTTGGATTATTGAGATTTTGTACACTTCCATGTATTTTGTCACTAACGACCCGGGTTTCGCCTTTCGGCATCTTCAGGCATTCCAGCACACGAATGGACTCGAACTGACAGACAGTAAACAGTGTCTAACGTTTATATAGAAAATACAAATACGACAAATATTATTTACGAGGTAAAATATTGTACGTCTGAGAGCCACACTGATACCTGAGTTAACATTTCGAGAATCGCCTTAATCCTTATTTTGTAAACACATTAACAGAGAGGCGAATTGCCGCTTTCCAACTACTTTTAGAATTACCAGTGATTTTACAATTTCGACATTGAAATTCCATCAAGCACCCTCAGTCGATGTCTTAAATTTACATTATATCAGTAAATTTATACATATATATATCTTTTAATAATTTAACTTTTAAGAATTGATTCTGGTCTCTTAACTTATGTTTCAGATATTTTTTTGGATGCTCTTGGCTGATCTTTGTTCCCCATTTACCATGGCTGTTTAGTATTAATGTTAATTACATACTTAATGTTCCACTATTTTAAATGGTTCACTAATTTCTTTTCAAAAAATTATTAATCAGCTATTAATATTAATGAATAATTACGCATTAGTGCTCTCACAAAATATTGCTCAGTTATTGGAACTTTAATGCAGCTTTATTTTTGATTTCAGATTAGTATTTATTGATTTGTAAAAGGTTTTTAACATTTTAATTGTAGACTATTTAATTTCGTTTATATATAATTTGTTTGATTACCTGTAAATTCTTGTTCATCAAGCAACTGTTTTCTATACCTTAATTTTTAACATTCAATTTTGTCTAAGTAGCCCTGTCATGTTTGCATCTTTATCAGTTGATTATGCTCGTGATGACCGAAAACGGTCCTGATCATTATAAACATGTGGAAGTAGTACAAACATATTGTGTTTTATTTTTTTAAATGTAATGATTTTCCAACTATTTAATATACCTTGTAATTGTAAACATTCAATTTTATATAATTAGCCCTGTGAAAATTGTATTTTTATCAGTTGATATTTTTACCTTACGATATTCGAGTTCTATCAAGCGATGAGAATTATAGAAATATATTTTTACATACTTTATATTTAAAATGAAAAAAGTAAATCTAAGCTTTATTGAATTGCTATTTATTTTTTGTAGCTCCATTATATTAAGGTAAAAATATCTAAATCATTTTGTTCTAAAAATAAGATAGAGTTGATATTGTAGTTAATTCATGCCTGAGTCACCCATAAAGCAATACCATTCATAACTAAAATAACTTTAAATTTGGATTATTGAGATTTTGTACACTTCCCTGTATTTTGTCACTAACGACCCGGGTTTCGCCTTTCGGCATCTTCAGGCATTCGAGCACACGAATGGACTCGAACTGAGAGACAATAAACAGTGTCTAACGTTTATATAGAAGATACAAATGCGACAAATATTATTTACGAGGTAAGATATTATACGTCTGAGAGCCACACTGATACCTGAGTTAACATTTCGGGAATCTCCCTAATCCTTATTTTGTAAACACCATATTAACAGAGTGGCGAATCGCCACTTTTCAACTTCTTTTTGAAATACCAGTGATTTTACAATTATAATAGTATTGTGGGTTTTGACGGGATGTAATTCGACGAATGGGTAAATATATACAATCATTCCACATTTAGTGACATCTGTTAGGTGTTTCAACGTATAGGATATAATAGCGGAGAATTAGGAAGGTTCAGCTGCTCATTCAAAATTGGCAAGGAATTTAACTGGGCTCTATTAATTTCCAAAATTTCTTGATAAAATAATTTATGATCCCCCATGTTTTTATGCAACAGTTTAACCCCATCATCCGCATTAAACGTATGGTTCTCCATTAGCAAGTGATTTGCGAATGTCGAAGTTTCTTTTTTTAATCTAAAGGCAGCTACATGTTCTGATACCCTTATATCTAATGTACGTGTGGTTTTACCCACATAGAAATGTTGGCAATCATTGCATTGTAATTTATAAATACCAGATTTGTTCTTAAAGTTTACTCTATCTTTATTGTTAATAAGTAATTTGCATAGAGAGTTTTTGCAATAGAACGCCGGTCTAACACTATCAGCGAGTTGTTTTTTAATTTGCTTGTTTTTTAATTTAATAAAGCTTGTGCAACCTAAATAACTAATTCTATGCCAGATTCTAGGGTGGTCTATGTCTTTAGACAAGTTCCCGAAATATAGCATTTTTTCTGCTAATTTACGTTGTTTTTTTGATACAAGACTATCTATAAGAGACGCCTCATAGCCATTATTAATGGCAATTTGTTTAATAATGTTTAGTTCGTTTTCAAAATTAAATTTATTTAGAGGTATAGTGACTAATCTGTGAACCTGAGAATGGAAAGCAGCCAATTTATATGAGAAAGGATGGTCTGAGTTAAAATCAATGGCCGCATTTGAAAACGTCTGTTTTCGGTAAATTTTAAATTCATGAATGGAGTTTTTACATATCCACTAAATGTGGAATGATTGTATATATTTACCCATTCGTCGAATTACATCCCGTCAAAACCCACAATACTATTATAATTGTAATATCACTGGTATTTCAAAAAGAAGTTGAAAAGCGGCAATTCGCCACTCTCTTAATATGGTGTTTACAAAATAAGGATTAGGGAGATTCCCGAAATTTTAACTCAGGTATCAGTGTGGCTCTTAGACGTATAATATCTTACCTCGTAAATAATATTTGTCGCATTTGTATCTTCTATATAAACGTTAGACACTGTTTACTGTCTCTCAGTTCGAGTCCATTCGTGTGTTCGAATGCCTGAAGATGCTGAAAGGCGAAACACGGGACGTGAGTGACAAAATACATGGAAGTGTACAAAATCTCAATAATCCGAATTTGATATTGAAATTCCATCAAGCACCCTCAGTCGATGTCTTAAATTATAAAATAACTTTGTTCACATGTGTTATGAAAATCATTGAAAATATGGAAATAATAACATGTATTATTTGAAAAGTATAAATAAATTTCTGTATTGAGAAAAAGTCGGGCGGATGCAAATAAATCTGGGCTTCGGCTCGGATCCGGGTCACAAATGTGATATTGAGACTCGGGCTCGGGCCGGGTCAGAAGATGTCGGCCTCGGACCAAGAAATTTTATGAAATTTTGACCCGTGCAGACCTTTAATACTTATATGTATAACTTTATAAAAATTGCCCTCGGGCCGCATTTCAAATGTAGACTGCACGCTAAAGTGGCACCAAATATTGTTTATTTTTCAATAAAACTATAATCAATAATTATATATTCAAATGTCTCTACTTAAAATTCATCATGCGCAAGTCTGAAACGCATTAATTTATTTATCTCGCAACATGTATGTGTACTTACTTAACCTTTGCATGTACCTATAAATAAACACAAATGATCTTTATTTGACACAACATATGTAGATATAATTTAATTCATAACAAGGGCTTTGGTGGTCGCTTGCAATCATAATTATTCTATTTAATTTTGGAATTAATTAATTATAACACATTTTCCAATACATAATATTTTTATAATTTAAATATCCATTGTGGTTGCTCGATGGAGCTTCAATATGAAATTTGATTATCACACTTAATGCTTAGCTTACATTATAATTAATTGAATTAAAATTGAAAACCATGTCATCTATATAGAACTTGAGATTTTTATGCGTAAATGTTATCAAAAATACATATTTTATTAGAAATTTCAATTAAATAGTGTCAATATTTGTATCTTTCTTTCATCTTTTCATGTAAAATGTATTTTATTTACAAGGTTTTTTTAAATCAGGTTTCGGGAGCGTATTCCACGTACAAAAAAAAGAATCGGATACACAAATTTTAAAAAAATTTAATTGTGTTACTATTTTTGCGATAGTTATATTACCCGTCGGCTCCTTGGTGCAGTGGCTAACTTTTTTTACTACGTCTGAAAATATTTAAGATCCATATACCAGTACTATTTCAAGGAATGTGGTTGAATTCTGTACATAATATTGTTTTTTTAAACAATATTTTATACACTATATGTCGGCTACGTGGTGCAGTGGCTAACGTCGTTGGCTACGGTTACGGATGTCTCGGGTTCAAGTCCCGGTGTGGACAGTTTCATAAATTGATTTTTCAATCGATTTATGGATTTCTATTCGTAGTTATGAATGTGTGTGATGTCTGAAATTCCCTTCCACCCGCCTGATTCAAAAAACGGGGCATAGCGAGAGCGATAAGTTAACGAGTAATCCTGTTCTTAGCCCTATCCTTCCATCCATACTCTTATCGAAAAAATGAGGTTGAGCAACTGAGTAATAAGTAGTTCTAGTAGAAAACTTCTGTTGAGATACCCTCATTAGGAGGCCATATGCTCCACACTGAGTGCGGACATGGTAATAAAAAATTTACCACTTACTACAACAATACAGCAAATGATAATAAATTTGAAAAAATCCAAATGCTAACGTTTATTATTTCCTGTTAGATTTCAAACGTTATAAACAAAAATAAAACCTCCCCGGGGAGTGACAGCCAGTGAGTGATGTTTGGGAGTGATGACATCTACTCGAACAAGTGCCACTCGTGTGCTACTTCTTGCACGCACGTGTTAGCAACACTGCCTTTCTTTTTTTACTGTCCCTTTTTTATCCTACTTAGTTAGTGCCAGAATAAATATGCAGGTGTCCTAAATTCAAATTTCAGAGAACGACTCAACCGTACATGTTCATGAATCATGGATCATTTTGTGTATTTTATATTCATCTATATAAATATATATTTTAAATAATAAAACACATTTTTTGCACTACTTCCACATGTTTATAATGATCAGGACCGGGTTCACTCACGAGCATTACCAACTGAGAAAAATGCAAACGTAACAGGGCTATTTACATAAAATTGAATGTTAAAAACTAAAGTATATAAAACAGTTGGTTCATGAACTAAGACAAGAATTTACTGATCATCAAACAAATAAATTTTTGGATGCTCCTGACTACTCGTTCTCCATTTACCATGGCTGTTATGTTAATATTAATTACATATTTCATTGTTTTTAAATGGTTCACTAATTTCTTTTAAAATTATCCAAATCTGCTATTTGCTTAATGAATATTTAAGCATAAGTAATGTCATTAAAAAACTTTTGCTCAGTTAATGGACTTTTAATGTAGCTTTTTTTTATGTTCAGATTAACATTTATTGATTTGTAAGAGGTCCTTAACATTTTAATTGTAGACTATTTTATTTGATTTACGTATAAATTTGTTTGATGATCATTAAATTCTTGTCTTAGTTCATGAACCAACTGTGTTTTATATACCTAAATTTTTAACATTCATTTTTTTATAAATAGCCTTTGTTATGTTTGTATTTTTATCAGTTGATTCTCGAGATGAGTAAAACTGGTCTTAATCATTATAAACATGTGGAAGTAGTACAAACAAATTGTGCTTTATTTATCAACTTAAAAGTGATACATGTATGTGATTCTTTTATTATTTTTCACCAATCCCCATGAGATTTGTAGAGGCTCAGAGAGAGCGATAAGCTAATTAGTAGTCCTTTCCATACTTCCATCCTTATCCTCTACCTGGAAAAATAAATGCAACCAGTTCTTATCAAACGGATGGATATACTCTATTAGGAGTCGTAAGCTAGACATTGGGTACGGACACGATTTCAAAAAAATATGTTTTAGTAATCTTTAGGAAATCTATAAGTTTATGTTTTTATGCATTAATATCATATTGGTCAAACAGACATAATAATGCAAGTGATAATATGCTAAAACTTTAAATATTGCGACTATTCTGTTGAACGCTTCTGTAACGAAAGTATGTATATGTGGTCCAGTGTTGAAAGAAAAGATTAATGTGGTTTGCTGAAAGAAATGGGCTCAATGTTGCTTTAGACAAAAAGAAATACGAACACAATACATACTCTTACATTCTATTGACTATGTGAAGAAAATACACATGAATTGTTTACATAGTCGAAACGACAACACTTCAGGTAAATTAATTTCCTTCCAAGTATTCAACGGAGAGGTTAAGCTTTTGAAATTATGTATTACAATATTAAGCCATGATTTCATAAAGGAATACAAGTATGTATTCCTCATGAAGGAATACATAATTATAAACTAAGTATTTGGCGCCTTAATCAGTAGTTCGGTTGCTCAAGTAGGATGGCACTGCTTAATAGCCAATCAATCTAGGCCCAGTTAGAAATTAATATGTTCGACAGGGAAACTTCTCAAGGAGTAATATATTTTTTAAACTATGTAATATGTAAAATAAACCTTTATTCACTTTGACATCGTCTATGTTCTGTAAGAAAACACTAAATCGAAAAAATGGCATATTGAAAGGTTATACCAAAAGGTTCCTAATTTCAAACTCTACCGCAGTGCTCCGTAATCTTTTCTCACCCACGGCACACCTAATCACTGATAAATATTTCGGGGCACGCTAGAAGCCAAATTATGTCAATTTCATAAACAAAACCATATTATAAGAATTTGTTTTTATTTTTATGCAATTCGAAATAGTGGCTAAAACATTTTTAAATAAAAACCAATTAAACTCTTACTTTTTCAGAGTGATGGGACACTCAGCACACGATTTTTTTTTTGTTTTGAAAATTACAATTAATAAAAAAGCCTTTGTAAAAGTTAACTACTAAAAATTATTGAAGCTAAGTTGAGTGGATAAAGTATTGCCCTTTTTTTGTTTGGCCAAATCCAAAATAATCTTTCTGTTTTCAATAATAGTCTTGTTCACATTCTATGCGAAATAATCGGGATTGACATTTTTCAAACTACAAAGAAGTATACGTATTTAAGGCTTTTGGTTTGACAATGTGTATTATTTTGATACATTGCTTATGATGATGCAAAGCTTCTAAATATTACACAGAAAATTGTAATATGTACGGTAGAAATTTTTTCGTTTTACACACCAGACAAGCACCAATTTATTCCCTATTATTGCAGATGCACTATCTGTGCAAACACTAATATAATTTTTCCATTAAATATCAAAATAATATAATATTTGTTTCAATGAGATTAATTTAAGCGGAGATCTTAGCAACCGAGGGGCTTTAATTTTTTCTCTTTTTGGGCGGACGGCACACCTGAGATCGTCTCGCAGCACACCTGTTGCGGAGTACTGCTCTACCGCATGGAATAACACACTAATTTTTATAAATTATACTTTTATTTAAAAACGGTTTTATAAAAACAAACAAAATGAAAAAGGTTTAGTATTTCAAACATTTGATAAATTTCAAAGCCCAATTACTCAAAACTAGTATTTTTCAGTAAGTGTCTTCTTCCAGAACAATGACGATATAATATTTCATTGATAAGTGATCTTAACAACAATAATAATAAAAAATAACTCTTTTACTTTCGAAAGCAACTAAATCTCGTGGTCCCACAGCATATTTTTTTATCCATGCAATTTTCAATGAAAAAAAGTTTATGAAATTTTTCAAATATCGACTGATTCAATATTTTTTCGAATCTCAGGCATACAAATAGATCTGCGAAAATAAAAGATAAGGAAGTATAAACTTTGAAGAAAAATACTCGAGCAGCAATATTAATGTAAAATTTCTGCCTACCATTCATCACGCAATAATGGTTATATATATCGAAAGCCGTCTTGGAAAATTGAAATTTTCCCCAGCTGGAAGGGTAACAAAGTCGCCTTGTTTTCGGGTGAGCGACTTCCTGCAAAGCCTTTCGTGCAATTGATCAGGCAAAGGAAAATTCCTTAATATCTATTTGATATATGACCACATTAAATACTGAAAAAAATCTGCTATGACGAATACTTATTCAATCTCGGAAAATATTGATGGATGAAAATATATTTGAATTTTGAAACATGGAATGCTCAAAGTAGTTCCCTTCAATATTATGTGCTACGTCAGTAAAAGTTTTCTCATATTATTCGATGTACATTTTCAACCTTAACATGAATTGGCATATAATTTTATTAATTTACTGAAAATTTGTTTAGGCTTACAACTTTTACGAATAACGATGGTTGGCTCATGCGTGGAAGCTGATTTGCTGAATAGACCGCATTTTACGATATTTGAACGTTACTATAAATAGGTTGTTTTTGATAATTTTACTTTACCTTTAGTAAATTGATTGCTGATTTATTTTGTAAAACTCGATAAAAAGCGTAGGTGGGTGGGTCAGCGTTTGCTTTTCTAAAATTTTACCGACCCAAACAAAACGGCCAAATCCAATTTTAACATCTTTTATCGTAATTATAAAATATGTTCATCGTAATTTTATGTCAATGACTTCATTATTTACACACATTGCAAAACTTATTTAGTTTACATAAATTCTAATCGAGATATATATATAAAATTACAAAAAAATATTCATTTCTTTTGATTGAACCGAGACATGGATGCAACTAATTAACCGTGCGAAGCCGTGTTCGCGTAAAATAAGACGTTTTAAAAAACTTTTGTAGTCACCATTTTTTCTGTTTTTGAGTTATCCCAATATTTACTCATCTATACTGTGCTTTGATAAAAAAAATTCATCCCAGTCGACATTTTTTAATAAGGAAGCTTTATTTCAAAACTCTCGACCATAAATACTCGTGCTTCCATTGTTTCTAAAAATGTAAATCTAGCCCTATATATAGCGCGCAAGTATCGAGTGCGATATTTTAAAATATTCCCCTAATCAGATTTCGCTGCGTTGACTTTTCCGATGAAAAATGTATTGTCAGACTTCACCGGGGGAAATTAAAACCACGCATTGTCACCATGGTACACAAAAGATTACATTCAGTGGCGTTCATAATTGTCTATGATATATCTCTTCCGTATTCTGTATATTAAGTTCTCAACTTACACAATTAATAATTTACCCTGAAGGTTTTCGCTTTTTTTTATTAATAATGCTTTTCCACCAAAAATTGATAGTTAACACCTTAAAATGTTTTCGTTTAAGCCGATAAACCTTTTAAGCCAAATGTTAGTTAAATTCAATCAATTTTTGATGTAGTATGAACTATGACTGTGTATTTTTATATAAATTACTATACACAACAACTCGAAAACCAAAGTTATCGATTTTAATATATCATTCCTAATTCTTGAAACAGAACTTTTAGGCATGAAGAAGTTTAGCTGAAATCGTTGTTCAGCGAACAACGATTTAACATTTATTATTTACTCCCCATAATTGTTTTAATCGTTAATCAACTAAAATAAATCCCAGAAAAGTCTACATTCCTGTGACACTCTTTTCTTATGATTTTTCTGAATGCTAAACTACATTTAGAATTCCTCTTTAAGAACAGAGCTATAAATATCTCACCTCTTTTGCTGTTCTTTTGTACTACATCGGTAAGGTAATGATTTAAGACTTTTGGTTGTGATTTTATTGAGATTTCCTATTTATCTTACCACACTAAACAAAACTGATCGCTGATAGTTGAAAGACTAAACGTTAAACTAAAATCATATTAATATTACATTTTTTTACAAAAGCCACGGTATAAATGATATTTCTGAAGAAGTGAAAGCTATGATTACATTTTGAATCATATACAGAATGAAAGACTTACATAATATAATATAATATCATTCAAATTTAGGATACGTACGCCTTTTTTGCATGCACACGCTGTCACATTCGTCGGAAAAATCATTTCACTTGTTCTAAATCAGTAGCCATAAAACTGCTTTCGACGGGAATCCCCAAAGAATAGATTTTCATTCTGGTCTATGATTTGTGCAGCATTGTTCACATATACGAAGTCTAACCAATTTGAGAGAATTGAAAATTTTTTGTGAATATGAAATTTTTGAACAATGTGGAGTTTTACTAAACTAGACTTACTTTAAAATATTTTACCAACAATGAGAGACGTCGTCGCTTTAACATATGTCTCGTAAATAAAATATAGTATTTAATCATATTTTCAATAGAATGCTATCGGTAATAAGTAATTATACTCAGTAAACCTTTCAGTAATTTTTTGAACAATTGCTCAAACTTCAATGAGCAAAATTATCGGATTAGGTACATTTTATTTATTCTTAGGTAGATTTTTTCAAAAGCATCTTTCAGAAAATCACTACAGCCAAATGACATCCGATTTATTTATTTATTTCAAATACAAAAAAAATACTCTATAATATACTTTCATCGGTTACTCCAGAAAAAAACTATTAATTTTTAAAACTTCTTAACTAAATCTTGTACCAAAGTGACCACTTGTATACAATCTACTAAACTTAGATGGTTACAAGATTTTTTCATTGATAAAAAATGATTTTATTTGTTTTACTGTCATAAAGAACGACCTCAGACAAAATAGTTCGATTATAATATTTAGATAAAGCACGACGATAAAGTCATCGAAATCAAGTATTTTATATCGTCTCAGAATATTCATTAGAATTGAATATATAACTAATTATTATATCAAATAAGTGTTTAATATCAAAAAGTGATGATTTATCATTATCACTCTGTAGATGTTAACTATCAATTATTATTGTAAAACACAATTTGATTTATACTACTTTCACATTTTTTACATCGATCAAGACCAGTTTCACTCAACTCAAGCATTATTAACTTCTGTTTCGATAAAGCTATCATTATATTGTAGCCGTTGAAATATTTTTTTACGATAATAATAAGAAACACGAATGGTCTTGTGTTTGTATTATGTTCATGATATTGCGTTCAAATGAAATGAAAATAACCAAATGATATAATGTATAAAAGTTATACAACCTTCCTGAAGATCAAAACTTTTAAAGTGTCTTCTCAAATATTGTGAAATTATACATTGTATAATTAGACTTGTAGTTTTTAGCTTCAATGTTTTACAATTGGAACAAGTAACGTAATAAAATAGCCTATTTTCTGTTTAACGGTATTAACCCTACTTCGTGTAAGACAAGATTAAGATACTTAGTGTCGACGTTTGAATAGGTGTTATCGGTAATCTTTTAAGCCACACGTGCGGAAAACTGTGCCACAATTTCCTCATCTATCTCAGTTATAAGCACTTTCAAGACCACTGAATATAGTTTATATCTAATTCTGGATATACATGATACATGCACCCCAGTATAGTAAAGATTATGGCGATATGTGGTTAACCCAACATTCTGACAGGTCAACGTCAAAACACGCGCCTGATAGTTTACTTTAACCTTATCAAAACATATATATATACAGTAACAGCTAAGGATTCTGTGTCTAGAAACCCGGGAATCTCATGCTGTTTGCCTGTTTCGATTTCCAGGATTTTACCATAATCAACGATGTGTGTTGATCCAACCCTCAAAAAATACAAAAATTATTGGATTTCATTTTAAAGACAACAGAGCAGGTCTCGACCAAATGATGTAAATTAAAAAAATAAATTTACCACTTTTTGGAAGAGAAACATTATTTTACATTGTTTTTAGGTTTAAAAATTCTGACCATCCCACTTAATGTAAGCCGCTATCATGTCGACACTCTACGTATAATCCCGTATATGCAAACATAAGAATTTACAGTAGTGCAATTTAAACATTCATAACGTAACTCACCATATAACAACATTTTTTACTCTCTCCTGAACAACTTCAATTTTGGAGATTACATCAATCGGCCAAAACACCGTCGATATAAACCATGAAACCTTTTTAATGTGTTAATTGTCAATTCTTTGTGGAAAGACATTATATTTAAAAAAAATAAAACACAATTCATTTGTCCTACTTCCGCATATTTGTGGAAGTAGTAGAAATGAATTGTGCTTTATTTTTTTAAAACATGAAACCTTTAGTAAGAAACCTAACAAAGTAAGTTTAAAGCGGTAGACTACATAATATTATATAGCCTTTGCGACAACGACAAAAATAATGCATTTACGATATAATCTTGTCATCTGTCGTAAAATATAACTTTATTACGCATCAGATTAAAGCATTCTATGTTATCCACTATGATTATATCCGCCATCATTTATCTGAATTCTAACAAGGCCGCATCCAAATAATTTTTATTAGGTGTACTTGTTTAATTGTGTAAAGTGTATGTTATTTTGTTATAAATAAATGAAAGCATTTGCCACCGTCAGCACCGGTCGTCTGTAAGGTCTCGACACCCGGGATTTCCCGAAACTTGAAAATGTATCTTGCTTCTCAACGTTTGAAAAAAATCGAGACTTCAGAACCTTTTATAATTTTTGTGTTGATGTAATAATTTTGGGCGATTGAAATAACAAAAACATTACTTCTTCGATATTATCGAAAAAACAAATAATTTTCAACTATTTCCAAAATCCAATTTATTCTTTCGCTTTGGTTGTAATGTTGTGGAGAACTCTTTAATAATATTGACAAACTTGTGTCTATAGCTAAACGTAATTGAATATTTTCAATTTGCATTAAAATAAAAATAAAATATTAGTAAAAACACATAATATTTAAACAAAAATATTAATAAAATTAAATCGTATTTAATTTCAATTTTCTTACACTGATTTCAAATATAAATTTACAAGCATTAATTTCTAGGAACATATTGTTATAATAACATAATATCTTTATCATTAAATATTGTTCCTCGGCAACAAAATTATTTTAAATAATTCGATAGCTTATTGTTAAATATATATTTATAGTTTATATCCTCCATTTTAAGTAGATTATTTATGCATATTATATATCCGAGGTTATTACATAATAGTTTTAATAGAAAGGATTAATGTATTACAAAAATATTGTTCGTATTGAGAATTTATCAGGATGAAAAAGCACAAATATTTTTGGATAGTGGGTTTATAAATGTAATTAATGCGCCTAAATATTGTATCCAAATGTTAATTTCCATTTAATGTCAAAGATTATTTTCCGGCGATTGTGGGTAAAATTTAATGCGTTAATATGTAGCACCATGGCCTGGTATATTCATTGAAATAAAACATACGTTTTTTGTACTGACTACACCCTTTTTAGAATCTTTTCAACCATTCGGTCAATAATTGAATAGTAGTTAGCCACGTTTTCAGTATCGGAACGGAATATATACTTTACAGTTGCACATAGTCATTAATTATTCACATCTGCCAAAGTTCGATTTAATGTTGTGCTCAATTTAGAACTGGATCATTAATTTAATTATCAATTAAGTTATGTATCATAGTTCAATTCAATAATTAACTTTTCCAAATTTTACCCCTCCGCTATGTGGAAAATATAGAATTCTAACGGAGCATCTCAACGGAAGTTAATTCTCTGAAACTGGTTGTTATTGAAAGGAGTTGTAGTTAATTGATTAAATTGGCATTTACTTGGTAGTTCTGACGATGTCGTTAAGCCGAAATAGCTATCAACTAACGAATGAAGTTTTGTATAACTAAATACTTATATTTTATCGACTTATAGTTAGCTAATCACTCCCGACAAGCTCCGATATGTGTAGGGAAATTATATGAATACAAATATATACAAATTTACATCGATTGAAAAATCAATATATATATATCGACGGTATTTTGGCTAATTGATGCAACCCTCAAAAAACATGAAAATGATTTAATGATCGGATCTCATTTTAAAAACAACAGAGCAGGTCTCGGCCAAATGATGTAAATTAGAAAAATAAATTGACCACTTTCTGGAAGGGAAACGTCATCTTACATTGGTTTTAGATTTAAAAATTCTATCCCGGCCACTTGATGTAAGCCTCTATTATACCGACACTCAGGTATAATCCAGTATTTGTAAAGATGAGAATTTACAGGAGAGCATTTCAAAGATTCATAACGCAACTCACCATATAATGTTTTCGATAAAAACAGTTATAACTTTCTCCTGAACGATTTCAATTTTGAGCGTTACATCAATTGCCAAAACACCGTCGATATATTGTGGACCCCGTAACCAGATAATACGAACTACCAAGAGAGTTGACAACTTGGCTAGAAGGCTGGGCAATGTAAATGTACTTCATATTAAAAGTTGAAATGCTTTTAAAAATATTATCTGCATGGAGTTCTAAAATTAGAAAGAAAAGTTGAAAAAAGCTTTCAGAGTTTGTAATTTTTTATATCCTTTTATGCACACAAAAAGGACAACAGCAGCATGTTATGGGTATTTTGAATGCCCTAAAACACAACGTTTTATGTATGTTCGTCGTTATTCTTATCTCAGTTTCGACTCAATTGAGTACGGGGAAGTATTTCTAATATAAAATCCCCAGCTTTAATATCCGCTAATGTAGCGCAAATGTTCCTATGTATACGTATGCGAAAGAAAAATTTTAGTGTACGTAAAAGGTCCTTATCATTTCCACTATATCGTCAAAGTTGTCATAAAATCACAACACGTATCATAAACTTGTAACACGCTTTTGTTTCATCACCCCCTATCTATCTCCAACACTGTTTTTTAACTCTCATTTTATATTGGTCAAGTATTGAAGTGTCCGGGTGATCTTAGTCTACCGGCTAACTCACTTGACTTGAATCCCTGACTAAACAGTTTGAACATGTTTGCTCCCAATGCGGAACATATGGCATACATACTCTTAATTGAGCTTATCTCAACACAAGTTTTTCCACAATAATTGAAAAAAAAATCGATTAGTTGTTGAAATGAATGTGAAAAAATATGAATTTTCGTCATCTTGTATACCCAATGAATTTGAGACGATGGTCATAAATCAAGATAATAATGTGTTCCATTCGGTAGCCTATTAATGAGATACGTTTGGGGATATTAGGATATTATTCATCATTTTATTTAATATTATATACACGTGAATTTATTAGTTTTTAAATTTTATATTAACTATAAATGGATGTCACTATGTTTTTTCACCATAATTCAAATAAAATTTTACTGGAATACCATGTTTTTAGTTGATTTTTGAAAATTCTTGGTCATCGGTGCCCGCTTGTGATTCAAGCGGTTAAGCCCAGGCTTTAATGTTGCCATTTAATTTTAAGCATTACAGTATGTATCAATCAAATTGTAATAATTAGATACTAACAAAATTGCGTATTATTTTTTATGAAAAATTATTAGAGTATTGTTATTTATTTATTTTTTATGACTATAAAGTAATATTGAAATCTGAAGACATGTATTTCGTAAGTAACGAGCTATATACTCTAGCTTCTAGGCTCTAGGCTGACCACATACTATTTATTATATTATTTTTTGAACAAAACACTATCAAATATATTATGTCGGCTTCGCAGTGCAGTGATTGACGTCGTTGACTACTGTTACGTATGTCTCGGGTTCAAGTTCCGGTGCGAACAGTTTCATAAATTGATTTATAGGTTTCTGTTCGAATGCATGAATGTTTGTGATGTCTAAAATTCTCTCCCATCTATCCGATCCTAAAAACGGGGTATAGTGAGATCGATTAACTAACCTCTAGTCCTGTCCTAGCCTTATTCTTCCATATATATCTATATCCATATATCTTCGAAAATGAGAGGTTGAGCAACTGAGTAATAAGCAGTCCTTGTAGAAAACTGTTGAGATACCTCTATTATGAGGCCATATCTTTACACTGGGAGCGGACATGATAAAAAAATACATTATTCTAACTCAAACAAACGGCAGTAAGGAATGTCAATATATGTAGTAAATATAGACAAAATGTTATTTATAAATGTTTTATATGTGAAACTAACCATGGACTATTTTTTTATGATAACCTGTGATAGCACAGTATCATTAAATTTTATTATAATTTACAATCATATTATATTCTTCTTTCAGTGAATATACAATATAATCCTTAGTAAGGAGAATGATGTCTAATAAAGATGATTGATTATTAAAAATGCACGCGTCACATATCTCTCTCATAGGCGCACAGATCCCACCCAGTGCTTCACAAACTTTTCGTGTCCATTTACCATTTTATGTTCGGAAAATATTTTAGCGTCAGTGTTGTAGACAAATGTTGTATTAATTGGCTTCAATTCGTTTATACACCATTGGAAACACATTATCGATTATTCGGTAAAATGGTCAACCTCGCTAGTTTTAGTTGGGACAATCAGATACTGACAATTTTAGTATATTACGTTGAGCAAGCAGATGAGTGATCAACGTCTTTGTCTTAGGTTACGGATTTCACATGTGCAAATCACAACACAGGCAGTGTCATAAATTGATTTTTCAATTGAATTATCACGTTCTGTTTAAAAATCTTTCCCACACATTCAATCCTGAAAATGGAAAGTGGAGACAACGATTAGCTTACTACTAATCTGGTCCTAGCCCTATCTTTCTATCCTTACTCTATTCAAAAATAAACATTGAGCAACAGTGAGAATAATAAGCAGTTTTCGGCGATTTAACTACTGTTGAGATAATATAAGACATTAAAAGTCAATATGGACTCCTAATTGAACTTATATCAACAGAAGTTTTTCCACGAGAACCATTTCTGTAACTCTGTTCAATCACACTTTTGTTTGTAGATAGTAAGGATAGAAAGATATTACTTGATGGTTAGTTAATAACTCCCACTACGCCTCATTTTAAGGATCGGATGAGTGAAAGGGAATTTTAGACGTCACAGTCAGCCACGTCACAGATCCATAATTCGATTTAAAGTTAATTTATGAAACTATCTGTCCTGGAATTTGAACAAGCACTACAAATGAAACCAACGGCGACAACTTCCATATTTTTTTATGAGATAGAAAACATTAGTTTTTTTTACGATATCTAAATATACATATAAATAATAATATATACAGATTTCAATAATCACGGTAGCACTATAATATATAAATAATATATAACTATACATCCCTTTTACATAAAGGAAACCTGGCATATCGTTTCGTACAACATAACAGGAGCAGCTATCAAGAATGATCTTTGTAAATGATTGCCTCGATAGCTCATAAAACAGTGCATTTCCAGTTCTCGTTTAATTTGTGGAAGGTTGTGAATATATTTGGTCATAGTCTTGTGTTGGTGAATTTAGCGCTCATTGAATTCAATCAAATATGATTAGCAAAATATAAAGACCTTTATCATCCATCGTTGTCACGTTGTCACACTTAGAAAGAATTTAGCAGTAAATTCTTTGGCATATTGGAAAGAGTCTATGATTAAGCTGTATATTTTTAGTTGGACCTATTGCTAGACCAGCGAAATGAAAACCACATTTCAAAAGCTTCAAACTTCAGCAGTTTATCTGCGCGATTTTCATTTCATTTTTCTTTATGGGAAAAAATCATTATTTTCACTGGATAGCTATTACTAATGTAGAATGGGCACGAGAATTGATTCTATTACTATTTCTAAAGTCTGTCACTTGCGAATGTAGAACTATTAAAACATACTCTCAAAGTAAACATTTTATGCTATAAAATATCTCAATACTACGGTATTATTCGCTTTTTATGGTCCTGAAGAAATTTTATTGTGATTAATTTAAAAAATGCATATTTTGGTTAAAACTTAAGAACAATTTGTATTCTCGATAATCTTGTTGCGGTATTAATTTTACACAAAGATATTTTAATATGTAACCATTATTTGCTTGGTATCTATCATTTGGTGTGTCTCACCAAGTCTAACTACATAAATAAAAACATGAACGCGTCCGTAAATATTTTGTGTTGGCTTCAAGTATACATAGATGTCACAGGTGATCCGATATTGAATAAAGTTCTTACTTACTTCCAAGTCACCGTAAACTCAAATTTGTGGTACAATGTTGGTATACATAAAAAATGACACCGTTTTAAAATAAGTGTTACTAAATGCTAAAAATGACATACAACTATCATATATGTATTGCTTTTTTCCCAATTTTCCAGTGCGAGTTTATTTCCGGCCTCGTATCACTAGTAGTGAGTCTAAAATTACCATATTTACGTGAATATTGTTCGATATAGAAAGGAAAACGAACGCCACAGGCAAATTTATTGCGCGTTTATTTTTTTATTGATATACATATTTTAATAAGGATTGAGATCAATCATTCATTTGCACGTTCTTTCTTGCCGTGATAATAATATTGAGATTATTTTAAAAAACAATTTCATTTAAATAAATTAATACTAAAGATCTTCGCGCCTCCCAGTGTTGAGTGATGTGATCCAATTTGACCTCGCAGCGGATATTCTATGGAAACGCTCAGTACACATCAGTAAGTAGCGTTTCTCATATCAAATAACAACATTGCCAGCTAACATATTACATGTATAATATGTATGTCTTGTTATTACAGAAAAATGTCAATAATAACGAGAAATATTTACATCAATCGCAGTAACGGAATCCTCGTTGCGATAATGACTGACATAGGCGAACTCGGGCATAGGTGATGCAATAACATCGTTTTTACCAATATTCAGATTTATTCCACAAAAATGTTGATAATATCGTTCAATTGTATTTTCAAAACGAAAAAAATAATTATTCTCAACGTTCCAACTGTATTTAAAATATTTAACAATTCTTATTTAATTAAATTTGGATTATTGAGATTTTGTACACTTCCATGTATTTTGTCACTAACGACCCGGGTTTCGCCTTTCGGCATCTTCAGGCATTCGAGCACACGAATGGACTCGAACTGAGAGACAGTAACGGTGTCTCAGGTATCAGTGTGGCTCTCAGACGTATAATATTTTACCTCGTAAATAATATTTGTCGAATTTGTATCTTCTATATAAACGTTAGACACTGTTTTCTGTCTGTCAGTCCGAGTCTGTTCGTGTGCTCGAATGCCTGAAGATGCCGAAAGGCGAAACCCGGGTCGTTAATGACAAAATACATGGAAGTGTACAAAATCTCAATAATTCAAATTTGATATTGAAATTCCATCAAGCACCCTCAGTCGATGTCTTAAATTATACCTTATTTAATTATTTCAAATTCATAATAAAACTAATAGCAGTATCTGTTTTCTCAAAAATCATTTGATATGTCACAAATTACTTAATTTGTTTCAATCCTTAAGCTACGTGAATAGATATTATTTCCAGGTGTCAGTGTCAACTGTTAGTATTCACTGCATGATGCGAACGATGTGCAGACAGGGAGAAAGTGTGTGTGTATATTATCTGCGTTAAAAAATCACTCAACACTTACGCTCACGCAGTCTCTCTCTCCGCATTCACTGACAGAAAGAGATAATGTGTGTGTGTGTCCTGCGTTACAGATGGCAGATAAATCAAGACAAATATATTTTGTAATTATAATGAAAAAATAGTAAACACATATATTTTACGAACATGGCAATACTGGTTGCACTCAGCTATTCAGTATGCTTTATTGAAATACGAATATTATATGAATCACAAATCAAGTATCATTAGCTTAATGCTTACAAATATTTACTATTCCTGTTCTGCAAATACTTATCATAAAAAGCCGTGTTTTGGGTTATTTTTTTTGTCAAAGTGTTCCTTTTTTCAAACTGTACACACATATTCAACATCAATAGTATTCCCTCCACTTCATTGGCAGGACTAAATATGTCAAAAAATAAGGTTATGTCAATAACTCCCTTGTTTTGCCGATTTATTAGTGAAGATAAGATCATTAATATTGGTTTTAAAAAACCTTTTTGAGACACCGTTTTTTGATCTTAAGATTTTTTACGTATTAAGTATTAAATATATTTTATGTTAAAACAAACAATCATCATTTTTAGTATTATGATTATGTGATTTTGGATCTGAGTTGATCAAATAAGTTTATATGGTTAATTTTCAAAATAAATTGGGTAAAAATAAAACATTTCAAGTCACATGCACTGACGGAGATTTTTTCTAGGCCTTATCAATCGTTGAATTAATCCACTCAAATAGTGCCGGACCCTTTATTTGAAAAGGGCTATTGTCAACAACAGGCACAAGGACCCAATTGCAAGTGAACCCTGACCGATATATTCACTACTCACTACATCGGATGCCATCAATACTTAAAGTACCGTCATTATAGTCTAGGACAGTGATGGAGGACATATGCAGTTAAGATTTAAACAATTTTATTAAAAATGCATAGCATAATCATTTATTAGACATTTTGAAACTATCATACAAAATAACATTGATATTCTCACCTGAGTAAAGTTTCATCATAGTTATGTTCTTTATTTATAAAAAAATCCTTTCAAAAACGTAAAATTAAAACCATATAAATTTACAATAAAAAGTTCAGGCTCAGCCTTAGGGAATAAGTGACCTATGTAGAAAATTTCAAAAAGCCACCCATACCGGAAAATTTATTATTTTTGTCTACCATAATCTATAAAAATCTCAAAATTCTTTAAAAGGGGGGTTTTTATGTAATAAGATAATGCAGAATTTGTCAGCTATTTTTTTCAATGGCGTATTGTAAAACTAACTGGCGATAAATAGTATTGAAACATATGACATTATTATGATCGCGTTATGTGCATGTATCCCCTGAAGCCACTCAGAGACAGACGCATTCAGAAGACAATACTAACTTTTTGACTAAAAAAATACATAATTATCTCTACTACGGGATAGCACAATATATTCAATCAACTAGTTTTTTTCTTTTAAAGAAATCTGATAATACGAATTTCAAAAACAAATACAGCTCGAGATCGAAAACTGCTTTAAAAAGTTTCGAATGTTGAACAATCGCTTCAAAGCGGTATATTTTTTTTCCCTTTGTATCATATCAATATTGACCTTCATACATTATTAAACAACACAATTTTTATAACATAGTAATTAATATACTGAAGCTAAGAAACGATTTTTATTAATTTTGGCGATTTAAAATGGCTTACTGCAATAATATAAATTCTATTATTTACTCAAAGAGTTAAACGTCTGATTTTTTTAAATTTGGGATCGTTTTGAATAGATGTTGCCTAAATTAGTTATTTTACGTTATATTTCGCAACCACTGCATTTAGAACACTTTCCTTGCATGTGACAGGTGTTCCGAGTTAAGTTGGAAGTTAGAAACAGTTAACGCGCAAAATAAAGGATGAGACGAATTCTAACTTAATAGATTTGGGGTCGGATAGTTGCCACACTGGATAATATATTGGCTAAATCCGTACTTCAGAATGACGTGAATCGATCAATTATTCCGATCTGATTCAATAACAAATCGTTGAATCGAATCTGTTGATTCAATTAATTGGAACTAGAAAAGCGTTTCTTCGGAAGCAATTTCAACGTTTTAATTTTGAATATTATTAGTTAACAGGTTGTCAGATTGCTTATTTTGATAGCTTGTTGGTTTTCTCACTACCACATCTCGATATGTTTATGCAGTAGCTGAATTCACGCCCAACCTCCATTATTGATCACGGTTGAGACATAATAAATCTTTTCTATTTTAGTGATACAACCATAAAATAATCATGTTTGAAACACATTTATAATACAAAATGGTTCAAAATTCTACTTCACGAGTTAGATAATGTTATATATATATTTGTATACTAAAAATAGCATTTAGTATTTGGCCCATAGCTTCAAAATCTTGCGGACCACTGATTCGAAATACGAGTAGTAATAAAAATGTGAAAAATTACGCATATTAACTCACTTTCAATATTGTGTTTATTTGAATCATATTATTAAAAATCATCTAAGATCTTTATAACTATGCTACAAGACCGACTGTTGATACTCATATTCTAAATAAAATCAATTGAGGGAAAGTCCTTAAACTATACTTGAAAGCCGTTAATATCGCAGTGTAAAAAATATATATTGATATATAAATAATATTAGATTCAATTAACTAAACGAATATACCACAATTTAATTACACTCAAACTTTTGAAACTTAAAAGCGTTGTGAATAAAAATGAATGTTGACACACATAAACAACAAAATTCAATTAAAAAACATATTTGCTCTTACATACATATATTTTAATTGTAATATATTTTTTCATACGTTAATTTAATCCCTTCGTGCTTTGGTATTGTTTTTTATAATTTGTATGCTCGGCTGTATTTTTTATATACAAAGGATAATTGTATTGCCGTAAGCCTACAACCCTTTTAAAGTCACTTATGTCACAGAATTTTAAGCCTTCATTGACGTGGGCTAAAATAATAACCCGTAAGTTTAGCGCACACGTCAAATCGTTAATTGGCTACAGCAATATTGAGAATGTTCACCCAAAAGGTTGTAAGTGATAATTCGTAACTTAATCGAAGAAATAAATGTTGTTTTATTGCTGTATCTTTATCACTATACTACCTGTGTGTTTCATTTTCTTAAATAATGATATGATATTTTTTAATTTTTAATGAGTACTTAACATCTCCGCAATCATCGACAGCCACAAATCAAAATTTTTTTTATCGTTGTCTTTTTCCACGTAAATTCAACATTTATGTATACACCCAGTTTTCTTTATACGCAATTTTTATTTGTGTGATTTCACTTTTACGTGATTTTTTTGGATGGCACCGATCCTTTATTTTAAGAAATTATTTCTTTTAAAAAATTATCACAAGAATTGCTGACCATGTACAAAATTCGTATCACTTTGATAAATATCAAAAACTATTAAAAGACTAGTGTATTTTTTATAACTCCCCAAAATACGTGTCACTGGTGACGTATCCTAACCAGATGACATAATTTGAGCAGTTATCTTCGACAGACCGAACTAAGGGCGCCTTTAAGCGACTCTCATATTTTGCATTTGTTTAAATATATTTTAACAAAAATCTTACCTTTCTTTAATTTCATTTTAAGGAATTTAAAGGTTATATGTAAATAAAAGATTTATTTTACACGAATTTAAAGAACTAGTTTTAGTTATCCATGCATTTTTGATACTTTTTATGCGTTTTTACTTTTTGGAACCAATATATCAAATTATGTAGATGTAAGGAAGTAAGGTATTTTTTAACGCAATTTTTGTTCTGATAACAACGAGAGATTTGCTATCTCTCATAAGTTATGTCGTTCAAGTATATAATGTCTCTGTTTATAATGAATTGTAAAGGTATAATTTTTTGTTAAAGTGGTTAAATTCCACCGACGAGTTGTTTCGATCATTTTATTGTACGTTTTCATTAATATCATTTGCTATCTGCGTATTATCTTTTGACATCCTCAATTTCAAACCCTTTTAATTGAGCATATTCAGAAAATAACTGATATACATACGACGCACGTAACTTTAATGTCATTGACTATCAATTCTTGATGAAAAGACGCTCTATGTTGTAGAATTTATCATTTTCATGTATATAGATAGAATAGACTGAAGCGGATTTACAAATATCGTAAACTTATCACATGAATGGCGTAAACAAAAGGATTTTGATTAAGAGTAATTGTTGTTTTATCTTATTACAACATCATATTAGAGAAGAAGCAATTAGATATGTCTTCTTAGTGAGAAAAAATCTGGATTATATCAATAAAAAAAACAATTCGCAGTTTCGCGAATTTCGCTAATATAATCTGGACTGGCTTTGTTCAGTGGGTGTGCTTTATCAGCTGAGCGATACGAAAATGAAAACATTATAATCATTATTGTACTTAATTTGTCTAAATAATATATGTAATTTCTTCGTCATTCATTAAGGTTTGAGTTGTCTATAATAATTTGAACTTTAAAGAGACTTGCCAGCGCTGCAAAGAGCTATAAAGTGGTATTAAAACAAATCCCTGAAGTAAAAACTGAAACCGCGATGGCGGTACCTAAGCGTATTTTATTTTTTCCACAAGAGCAACCGGCCTGACAATGCGTGGTATTAAGCCGGGCTGAAATTCAAGCGCCCAGAGGAAACGTCATGTCGGAAAACAAAACGAATAAGCGAAGAGTGTTTCGCATTTTTTGGCGGCGGATATTTTTTGATCAATAAATAATTGGAAAACTATGATAGGGTGAAACTGAGTGGAAAACAAATAATGTTCAATAATACCACTTCTGTACAAGTTACAAGAAAGGGGCGTGCGCTAAATGCAAATACATAAAATTATATAACATATGAATCATATAAGAGATACGCAAAATTAATTGAAAGTTCCATGAAAAAAATAAACTGGTTTCACAGTAAGTAATAAAAATGTTCCCAGATTATGAATAATTTCGCAAAAATTCTGCATTAAAAATAAAGAACTAACCGTGGCTATTTTTTTTACAACTAGGTCTGTGTTGAAAGTTAAACGACTATAAAAAAATTGTCAGAAGCTGTTTGTCACTCCATTTTCATTCTGCTCATTTTATTTTAAGTATTTACCAGCTGACTCTGTAATTTTTTAATTTATTTCTTAAAAGTTTTAAATTATTTTGACTTATTATTAATTTCATATCGTTATGCCTATTTTGAATTTTGTTTTTACATATCGAGGAATAGTCGAGTAGAAATAAACATAAAGAAAATAGACGTGTATGGAATCACGCTCCTTTTTTAATAACATATCAATTCTCATTTTGGCGCATATAAATATAGAAATATGGTGTTTTTTGATGGAAAAAATCATACGGTGAGTTGCGTTATGAATCTTTGAAATTCACTCCTGTAAATTCTCATCTTTACCGATACAGGACTACGCATAGGGAGTGTCGATATAATAGTGGCTTACAGCAAGTTGCCGGGTCAGAATTTTAAATCGAAAACCAATGTAAAATATTTTTTCCCTTCTAAAAAGTGGTCAATTTATTTTTCTAATTTGGATCATTTCGCGCGAGACCTGCCCTGTCGTCTCCAAGCGACACCAAAGAGATCCAAGCATTAACTCATCTTCCAAAACACCATCGATATAAATCCGTTAATGAGAACTGGTTGTATAGCATTCACTCAACCTTACTTTCGAGAGAATAATTAGAAAAAAACTTATAGCAAAATAATTGCTTACATTGTAGCTCGTGTATAGGGTATAGGAGGTGGGAAAGGATAAAAATGACACAGATATCCATGCCTTTAGTTAAATATCAAAAATCCTTTAAAAAACAATATATGTATATGTCTATTTGGGTATTCAAACTCTTCAACGCATAACTGGATTAAGAAGAAAAACTAAAAGCGTTATCGAAAAAAATAATATTTTAATAAGTTTCTACCTAAAATATATATTACAAAAAAGTGATGATTTACAAATTTGATTTTTTCCCAATTACTATAAAAATATGCAGGATTATAATTTAGTAAGAACTCTTAATATCCTAATCTATTGAGTAACATTCGAGTCGAGTTTAGCAAGGCAGTACTGCTTTTAATATTTATAATATTATATTGCTCAGATTAACAACACTCTACCCTCCAAATTACAGCAAGCCACTGAATTATAACGTCATGAAATATTCCTATATATATATATATAGAGCCCATAACTTATGATTAAATTATTGAATAAGAACTAATAGCTTGATATTTATTACTCAACGAAATAAAAATACTTTTTCTTATGGCATTCATTTAAATTCGTAGGAATAATACTGTACAATTTTATTTGGGAAAACATTAATTAAAATGGGTTCACAAACTTTTTCGAATCACATCTCCTTTTTATTACAGCCACCTGCGAACCTCCGTAAGGATATCATAAAATGACATTTTTGACAATGATAAAAGGACGAAAATCTAGTATCTGAAATAGATTTTGAAAATTTCACACAAGTTTTCATGTTAAGTTTCTTGTGACTTGTGACCAAGATTTAGCACAACTGAGTCAGTCATTCTAATGAATCATTCAGCAGATCCAAAGGAATACTGGCTACATTAAAGGAATAGAGGGCATAATGAGAAAAGGAAGGGGAATAGATTTCGTACCATACAGCTTCTATTGGCAATAATTATAATCTGTAGTTACACTACATTGTTTCATTTTGTGGGATCAGGCTTACCAGATTTCCTAATCGGGACAGTCACTACTTCAAATGATCAAAATATGTTTAATGATCTATTGGCGAAAAGAAGAAAAAGGTTTTAAAATTTATCTAAATTTTATTAGATGAAAATTACATAGAAGGACACAAAAAATAGTCATATAATAATCACAGATTTTAAATAATTTAAATTAAATGAAATTTCATGCATAATAATAAGTTTATTAACATAAAAATCGGTAATAAATATATTTAATAGTATCATTTAGTCGGGATTTTCAGAAGTAATGAAGGACTTGAGATCTTCCTGTGGAACGTGGGACTCGATATCGATTTTCTCAAAACCAGTTTTTCCAAAATAACGTCTTTTCACTGGAAAATAACTTTATAAAGTAAATTTATCCGTAAATAAAATACTCATGAGTAAATTTACTTTATGCTATCAGATAGGACAGCTTGATATTTAATTACGGTAGTCACTGACGACCAGTTCTATTTATAACAATTAGTTACTTATAAGTTTCAAGGCTTGTTAATAATCATTATTTTGCTATGTAGAGGTGTGCCCAGTTTCCACCCATAGGGGACTGAAGGCCTTGTACAAATATTATAAAATTCCACCCAAATGAACAAAACCTTGCGCCGAATTTGAGAATAACT
This sequence comes from Himalopsyche phryganea, assembly GCA_022494535.1. Taxonomy (NCBI): domain Eukaryota; kingdom Metazoa; phylum Arthropoda; class Insecta; order Trichoptera; family Rhyacophilidae; genus Himalopsyche; species Himalopsyche phryganea. Next base: position 70,716 of record JAGVSL010000033.1, read on the forward strand.
TTTTACCGATGAGCGATAAAAAATATTTTTTGAAACAATTATAACGGTGGATACTGTTGTCGAGTGGTTAACGCTCTTGAGTATTTGTCTTGATCGGTTGCGGGAGCCACGGACTCGAATTCGCTATCAAACACATTCTCAAATTAATTTTCCAATCGATTTATACATTTATTTTCAAAAGTGTGGATTTACATTCTCTCCTACTAGAGGTCTGCACGGGCCAGGGTGGGTAGAGACAATTGATATTCGGGCTCAGGCCGGGCCCGGGTAAGGGATTTGTTCTTCAGAAAAATATTTCGGACTATGTTCGGATCATGAGTAAGTACTGTTGATAACAAAAACGCAATAAATAAAATAATTTATTACGTTTCGAATAGCGTTGGACACAATAGAGTCTTTTATTTGATAAGTATGGAGATATCATTTTATATTTTGGTAACCTGAAACTGTGCTCATAAAATTGTTGTTGGTCCGTGAAACAATGCTTTGTTCATTTAATCATCACCGATAGTAAGTTTAAATTTAAGTTTAAAGTGTGATATTATTCAGTATCTGCTTTCTATTCGTTTTAGATAGTCGATATAAAGAAAATGTTCAAAAGTGGTGACTGTGGTGATGTGTGGAAATCATTCGTAGAAATAATAGATTTTTCTACATGTGAAAAAGTTTTATGCTACTGTTTTTTTTTTAAATCGGGTTTGTTTTGGGCCAAGATATATAAATTTAGGCTTCGGGTCGGGCTCGAGTAACAAGTGTGGTATTAAGACTCGGGCTCGGACTGGGTTGGGCCTGATGTGAACGGGCTCGGACCGGGTAATTTCATCAAATTTCAGCCCGTGCAGACCTCTATCTCCTACCTATCCGATCTTAAATATGGGTGTAGGGAGTGCGATTAGATAATATTAATTATTTTCTAGCCCTATCCTTTTATTCTTGTCCTCTCCTAAAGAAGTTCATTGACTGAATAACATCGAGTTCGCGTAAAGTAATATCTGTTAAGGTGCATTAGTCGTCTGTATGCTCTACCTATGAAGCAGGCACGATTGAAGAAAATGACATGATTACACAGGTAATAAAGATGAATTTAAATCGATCTTGCATATTTTTACAGAGCATTTGGTTTGATTCCCAACTGAATTAACCATCGAATGGATAGCATACATATATCAAGTTTCTTTTCCTCTGCAAATCTACGTAATGTTATTACTTAATATGACGTATCAAATTCTGACAACGAAATAAATTTAATAATGGTGAGCCACCCACCTGTCTTATTTAAAATATTATTTACTAATAATCGATAACTGTTAAAGGTTTTATTAATTTCTAAAAACTCTAAACAATGTATTTTAATTCCTTTTTTTTTTACTTTATATGAAAATGAATCTCCACACAGTAACCGCTGAATGCATCGCAAATATCAATGAAATTTATTTTGAAGATACAATTGCGTCAAATTGTATCGCCAATTTTATTCAGTTTTCTCCAACATAAATCTGTGATATGTATTAATACAAGAAAAATATACTCATCGGTCGGTTAAATACAGGTCGTTTAAAAATGCTTAGTCGTTCATCGAAACTGGGCATGATCATATCATAAATGGTGTAATAATGTGTTTAGGCTGCGATTTATTTTTTACAAATAGAATTTCTTTCAATTGGATTGGAATATTGAAAGAATTGACGTTTAATACCATTCGAATGGTAAATGTGTGAAGTTTTCGATACTTACGCAGTCTCTTCAGCTATATTGATTCATTGATATGATAGGTACAAATGGAATATTTTAAGACCAATTATTGTCGACGTAGTATGAAAATACTCCATAGAAACGGACCAAAACTATATTGTGTGTATTGGTTCAATTCTTTACAACGCTTCAGTTATATGTAGCACCCTCGTCAGAAATTGACATAAATTTTCAACACTTCACTTTAATAAGGGTCATGTGTTTCATAACATAACACTTGACAGAATGATATCTACAATGTTCTCTTGACTCGCACATGTTACAAAATTAATAAAACCTTCACAATTACATATAATCAAATTTCAAACACATTTTGACGAGATTTATTGGAATCCAAACCTTTTTCGAAACTATTATACTATGCTAAACTTCAACAAATATTCAATACTAGTGAGTACCCGGCATGCCTCGCAATGCTACTCAAAGAAAGAAACTGTGTTTCAACTCTGTTAATTGAAGTGCTTTTGGATTAGAGGTTTGAGCAGGACGAAATTTCAAAAAATTACCCGGTCCGAGCCCATCGTCTTCAAGCCAGGCTGGGCCTGAAGATGATGGGCTCGGACCGGGACCTAACCTGAATCTTAATATCACATTTGTTACCCGAACTCGATCCGAAGCACAGATTTATTTTTCTCAGCCGAAAAAAGCCCGATGTTTTTTAAATATACAAATTCATTTATACTTTTCAAACAATATTTCTAACGATATTCATAACACATGTGAAATAAATTATTTAAGTTATGAATTGTATTGCCTTATGGCCCGAGCATAGTCGGAAATATTATTCTGAAAATTGAATTCCTTACCCGGGCCCGGCCCAAGCCCGAATCTGAATTGTCTTTACCCGCCCAAAATCGGCTCACGGGCAAGGCCGAGTAAGACCCATGAATTTTTTGTTTTCCTCTAGTGCGTACACCAATAAATCGGAAGGTTTTTTCGAGTTACTGATTTTGGAGTTTTTAAGAACACCAACTATCTGAAACTGAATATAAGGAAAAAGTTATAAAAATCAAATTGACATCATTTATTTATAATAGTTAAAAGCATTACACGTTATTATTGATGTTTCTAATCATATTAAATATTATTTTGTCAAGGTTATTTGCGTTGCATAAGAAATTTTTAATGTTTTGATTTTATAATTTTTCATAAATGGATATATATATATATAAATTCTAATCTTCGGAATAGCACCCCTCTTCCATCCTGGTACCCGAGCGGGTCATAGTACGGTAAGAAGTAAAATACAAGTCAATTGAGAGTTAGTCATTGTAATAGACTTTTTTTACTTATCCATACATAGCAATACAATACATTAAAAATAATGTAATTCAGCTTGAAAATGATTTATAGAAGAGCAAAATATTTTTGGAAAGATGTACGTCATTTGTAAATTAGTAAATTAAATATTTTGTAAAGTTAAATTATATATCGTCGATATACAGGAGAAAGTGTCAAAATTTAAAACTGTGAAGTGGACAAGAAAAACGTTTGGAAATTTTCAATCAATCTAAAAAAAGCTTTGAAAGGCAGTCACACTTCAGATTTGGGTACAGGTATGTAATTTTGGACATTTTTCCAGACAGTTATGTTCGTACGACGTCAATTTTTTTTTTCAGTTCCCAATATTGAGCATATGGACTCCTAATGGAGGTAAATATCTCAACAGTTTTTTTCCGCAAGAATTTCTTGTCACTCATTTATTAGTAGGGATAGAAGGATAAGGCTGCGATAGGACTAGTGGTTGGCTAATCGCTCTCGTTATACCCCGTTTTTAGGATCGGATGGGTGGGAGGGAATTTTAGACATCACAAACATCCATGCCTACGAACAGAAATTCATAAATCGATGGAAAAAACAATTTATGAAACTATCCGTACCGGGATTTGAACACGAGACACCCGTAACCGAAATCAACAACATTGAAGTTCTTGACTTTCTTGAAGCACGAATATCGCTTTCAATTCAAAGGGATTTCTATCTTCGGGAGTATAAACTCGTCCCAGAGGACGAGTTTATACTCCTGAAATTCTCAAGACTATTCATTTACATGCTGCCAATTCGTATCTACGTGGCCGAAACCATAACCAAGCAATTTTTATTCTTATAACTTGTTCTTCGCGTAGGTCATTTGAGTAATCAGTTGCAAGAGCCATTCTGCTGATCAATGCATTGCCTAGAGAGTCGGATATTTTCAGCACGAAACTCTGGGTATTGTCCGCCAAATATTTTTTCCTTGTAAATTTATAATGTCTTGTTCTCTTTGTATTTTACAATTTAATTTTATTATTATTATTAATATTATTATTGTGTTGTTGTTATTATTGTGTAAACGCATGGCGCATTGACGTCAGCTGTAATGCCATGCATTTTATTTTTTTTAATTTACAAATAAATAAATATATATAAAATGTCGGGGTGAAAAAGATATGTAATTGCTCATTTAAAAATACATATTTTCAATTTCAATTTAGGTATTGCAATAAGCCAATGAAAGCCTCGTAATAGTTAATAAAGCTATTGGTACGCTAAGAAGAGTGATTAACTATTTCAGTCACGGAATTTTCCACAGTCGTATTTTCTCGCTGCATTTCAATTACCAATCATAAATAAAGCCTTTTGTGAATTGGCTGATCTGAATAGTAATATTCATTTCGTTGATATACTATACCAGCCCTTCTCAACAGCCGTGTCATGACACAAACAGATACAAGGTGTATCGAGAAAAATTATATGCTCGACGACTGATGATAATTTTCTCTTCGCCTTAATTTTATGATTGGGCAAGTCACGAAGAGTTGAAAAAATCAATGAAAGATAAAATTTCATAGATTGGCTAAAAAATACAAATTTTCTTTTAGACAATAGATTGAAACCTATGAACGCATTTTTTTCCCGTTATGTTCAATTCAGACAATAATTATGAACTCATAATAGAGCTTACTTCAACAGTAGTTTTACCGTCGAAAACTGCTTATTACTCTTTCTTCCACTCAATGTTTCTTTTTGAATAAAACAAAGATAGAAGGATTATGCTACGTTTTTAGAATTGGATGGGTAAGACGCAATTTAGACATCACATACACCTATGCCTGCGAATGTAAATCGAGAAATTGATTGACAGAATCTTTGACCGCAACACACCATTGGAGCAAAATCCATAGAGCGTGACTTTTCTCCTATTACTAATAATACTATGGAAGTAGATGGAGAGCTTGAGATTTACAACTACTTAAACCCAAATAGTGAACATTTTTCACTACACTAAGTACTTGGCTTGTCGTCCTAATCGGTTCCACGGTCAAAGATTCGTATCCCCGAAAAACCACGTTCGTATATAAGGATTTTTCAAATGAATTTATTTATTTGTTGAAAAGGGTATTGATGTTTTCATTTCATCCCAGCGACCTTATTCTGATCCCGGAAACGAGGAACGGGATAAATAAAGCAAGTAGCCAACTAATAGTTCTATCTTAATCATATCCTTTTATCCCTCCTTATAACAGAGGTTACAAGTCTAGCTTAGAATCTTTTCTCATTAAATACCTTATATTGAGGTGCTGTTTTAAGAGTTCATAATATATTCATGGTGATTATGGCTAAACATTAAATATATTATGAGAATATTCATTACTTAATTGATTTATACATTATAAAATACCAATCTGTTTTTGCAAAACTACAAAACCATATGTATACTGTCGTAATAATCAGCGACCCTCGTCAATCTATTGCTGAATGAAAGCCTCCCACACTTCCTCGACACTTACCGACCTATAGACGAGCGATACTACGCACTTCTTTCAAACTAAATTATTCCTATAACCGACCGTCTTCTAAGCTGTTTGTACGTTTCAATTAAAATTAGATTACTGAACTTGACCTTTCATATTATGAAATGTACTAATCTGTTAAATATTAACTCTTTAAAAATAAAACACAATCTGTTTGTAATACCATCAATTTGGGTAAGTTTGCCCATCGGTCTAAGATTGGTCCTCGACATGAAAAAAGGTGCTGTTATAATACCATGATAATACTAATACCATATGAATATTTTTAGTTAAAGGAAGATATTGAGTAACCCCTGGTGGTAAAAATATGAATTAATGTGCAATATAATTTGTTTTATTGTTAAATTTGTAAGCTATTACCTTGGAATGATAAAACACAATTTAAAAACTTTTTTTGAAATAAATTGGATCAGCCATATTTTCAATTTGTATTACTAATCTGTAAACCAAATGCTGTATATTTTTTCCCATCTCAATTATATACAGAATATATGAAAGCATAAAGAAAAGTTGCCAAGACTTTAAAATTTCTGAATTTATAGTAATTACAGTGATTATTTGTATTGTGTATATATATATCAATTATAACAATAAATTTATGTATGTTAATTAAATTTAATCTTAAAACATTAGTTCATTTCTATGTAGAACAATACTACACATAAATCCAACGGCGAACCATAAAAATACAAAACCCCTCAGAACTGGGCCAAAGTTACTCCAGATTGACTGTACTTAAATAGCTCTGTTTTCATTGTATTTTTATCATTTGATAATACTGCCATGACCAAAACCGGTACTGATCATTATAAACATGTGGAAGTAGTACAGACAAATTGTGTTTCCCTTTTTAAATACAATGCCTTTCCACCAAGAATTGACAGTTAACACCTGAAAAGTGAACTTTCAGAATCGTTTGAATCGTCTCTTATAATATTTGAGAACAGTTATTTATCATTGATACGTTAACAATAGAATCAAATCGTCCAACGATATTGATATCGAAAACATTCTTAAAATACAACAAATGGCCGTCTTCGATGCAGTTTGTTTCAGACGAAGTTCTTTGAAACACTCATGAATCATCAAAACTCTCACCGTGCTGAGACTGCTGTCCGTATTTTACGAAAATAATGTTAGTCAGTTTTGAAAAATGTTGCTTATAGAAATGATACTCACTGTAGATACTGTATTACTTTAAAAAATATATTTTTTATTGCTTGCTTTTGTTTGCAAATCTTCAATAGAAGAGGAATAGAATATTTTATGAAAATTTCATGAAAAATATAACTTAAATTCATACATCTCAGCTCAGTTAAGACTAGGAATGATTTAATTGATTTAAATCATTTCGTGAGAAAAATAAAGTTACCAATGACAGCCATTTTTAAGCTTCTTAAAACAGAGGAATGAATGCCAGCAGCTGTCATCTATTCAAAAAAAAATGGAGTACACACATTTATAATTAGAAGTACCTACATGAATTCCATACATTAGTTTTACATTTATAATGGGGATTGCAAATTTACTAATATTTTGTACAACATATTTTAAAAAATCCGACGTGAAGCACTACCAATCTAACAAATAATGGTATCTATCATAAATCGTAAGTGTACAGTGGATTTTGATCCCATAAGAAAACTAAATATTTTTTAGGTAGACTCAAACCACCAGTAGAAATTAATTTTTAATATTGAATTAAAATTAAAATAAGCAAGGACTTACACAAGTTTCTCATCATTGAGAAATATTTATACTTTATCGTAAACTTTTTAACTATTATTGACAATTGATTCTGATTCCTTAATAATTTATTTCACATATAAGAAATCAAAAGCGTCAATCGTTCATTTACTAGAGATGCTTTTCAAAGAGGCGTGTTACATCTAGTAACACAACCAGCAAAATAACAAAGTTATGAATTTTATTTTATTATTACTTCTCACTTTATTCATAGCCATTTTTATTATTAAATCCTTTAGGTACAATTCCAATTGCGTGTGGATACCTCAGATATATAGTTGTTTTACATGCAGTCTACAAAATGATAACTACATTACAAATGACGTCATTTACCCGTACCACAAGTTGTACAGGGCGCAAAAAACCCACATATTGAAATACCGTCACACGCACAACTGAACGTCAGACTTTGAAAAATATTTCAAAAATGGAACGAGGCGGTTGCATACCCAAGAGAATAATTATGGATACATAGATATTTCATCGGCGTCCGTGGCGCAGTTGGTTTCGTCGCTGGCTACGGTTACGGATGTCTCGGGTTCAATTCCCGGTGCGGACGGTTTTTCATAGATTGATCATTAAATCGATTTATGGATTTCTGTTCGTAGTCTGAGTCCTCCCTTCCACCAATCCCATCCTCACGGGGCGTAACGAGAGCGATTAGCTAACCACTAGTCCTTTCATAGCCCTATCCTTCTATCCCTTTTGATAAGCAGTTCTCGTAGAAAAAAAAATCTGTCAAGACTCCATTAGGAGACCATATGCTCCACATTGGGAGCGGACATGGGAAAAAAAAAAAAAAGATATTTCATCGCGGAAAACAGGCGATTAAATTTAGCGCGAAATATTCATTTCATAATAATTTCTCGCCCAAATTTTCAGCCAAATGATTCGGGTACCTAATACTTTTGATGAATTGCATTATATATTTTGAGTAATTAGACCACTCACAGTGTTAAATCTATATGTTCTTCCGAAAGATTAAAAAGTCATCATTTTTTAACAATAATAATCCAATTTGTGCAGTAACAATTCTAGCGAAAATCATTCTACACCATGGCGGAAAAAATTTCACCACTTACAACTAAAAAAAATAATCAAACTCTGCATTGTATTACTCGACCCATACATGAAGTTAACATATCATATAGAAAGACACACAAAATTGAGTTCTACAGGCTATACGACAATACCAACGCAGTTAAATAAACTCAATACTGTGTTGGCTAGGTTATTCCCATCGAATTTCATCGTATAGCTAAGAATTTAATGTTCAGCATTAGGAGGCAGTTGGTGGATACTGTATATACATATTACACACGATAAATATTTAATACTAGTGAGTACCTGGCATGCGTTGCAATTCCATTTAAAGAAAGAAAGGATTTGTGTTTTAATTCTGTTTATTGAAGTGCTTTTGGAATTTTCATATTTTTTTTTGTTTTTCCGTCTGGTTCAGAGATGTCGCTAGTTGTACGTATTTGATTCTTTTATCAGATTTAATTTTTTTTTCTTCAGAAACCTTCACGGGTGTGCGCACAACAACTCACCAAAGTTTTATCGAAATCGGATGAATGGTAAAGGAATGCATAGAGGACAAACAAACAAACAAACCTTGTTGTCATTTATATATATTACTTTAATTTAGTGGCTGAGAAAGTCATGTTTTATTTTTTCTCTTTTTTTGTAAGCACAAAAGAGAACCGTTAAAATATTGGTCTTGTGCAGATCTCCTCAACAACCAACGTGTTGTTCAGGGCGTTGATGTTACTGATGATCATTTAATTTGAACTTTAGATATAATTAAAATCGTTTTCAATTCTAATTTCAAATTTAGAACATTTTAAATATCCCCTGTGACGCGTATCGTTTTATACTTAAAAAATCGAGTACGTATATTTTCACTACATAAAAAGACTCTTAATTACATATGTGATTTTTTATCACCAGATTTTAATTCGAAATGAAATAATAAGCCGTGGGATTCAGATCCTGTTCCTGTGTACATATATTCCAAAACAATGTTACATTTTAATGGGCAATTTGTATAATTTTATGGATACAAAAATATATGAGAAGCGATTATACGAAAATGCAAATTTAATATTTTCCTAGTCGGACATTTTGGATAACTCATTTTATCAATTAAAATAATCCCTGATGATTAAAACTTCGCTGTTCATAAATATTTAAATTAGGCAAGTACAGGTTATATAGTCATTTAATAAAATTTTCAAATATCTAACAAAACAAGGGCAAGTTTTTTTATATGAACAATGATTTTCTTATTATAATATTCTTAGTCCGTATAAAATTTATCATACTTCACATAAAAAAAATCGTGATATAACTTAAGTGATAACATATAATTAGAGATAGAGGTAAAACATAAATCAATTGAAATAAAAAAAATCCATATTTATTATCTAAAATCTTGAAATACTAGACAAAATTTTAACTACATTGCCACAATAAATAAAAACACGGCGTGCAACAAAATAGTGTGAACAATGAAAAATAATCTGCAATTTCAATTTTAATATTTTCTTATATAAATAAAATACCAAGAAAAACCAAAACAATTACGTAATAAATTTTATATAAACATTTTTATAATGTTTAAAAGTGATAATAGGATAAAATAACAAAGTATTTAGTTCGTACAAAATTTTATTAGGTAGTTGATAGCTATTTCGGCTTAACGCCATCGTCAGAAAAAAGTGATTGTTTAAGTTTCATTGCTCTGAAAAATATAATGTGCTGCCTGCTATAAGATTGATTTCTACCTGTGACTGAAGTATACAAGCATAATTTTATTTTAATATTGTCTATGGATTCGGAGGTAACTTTGCGGAAGTCCATTTTTAATACAAAAAAATAATAATTTAGTTATTCCACTCGTCGTATCACTAACGTGACGCGTTTCACCTCTTTAAGAAGTAGTCTGATGATGTTTCTTAAAGAGGTGAAACGCGTCACGTTAGTGATAAAACAAGTGAAATAACTAAGTTATCAATTCTAATTTTATTTTATTTTGTTTAGTATTTTTGATTTGTAGGTTTAAAAACTAGCAATATTTATTTTCACAACATGCATAATTGTGAAGGGTTTTTTTTAAATAATAATGAATAATTGGCATGCCGTTTATCTAAACAGAAATCTATACATAAGCGCCGCAGGAGAATATTTTTAAAAACCTACTTTTATTGATTGTAAGAAAATAAATATGCAATCCTCTTGTTTATACAGGAAACATGCTGTCTCATCAAACAGTATTTTTAAAAAATCGTAATCATTTTTTGTACTTTTCGTTACTTGACTGCATATTTTTTTTGGTTTTCAAATAATAAAATATGCAAACAATGAATAATTCATTCAAAATTGATACAATTGACTTATAACATATTACATTATTATTAGTGAAAATATTTTTTGGGTAAGTAATTAATAATATATAATGTGGTTCAATTATATCTTTATTATAAATTAAACTTCACGGTACAAACGATCAGAACTTTTCGTATTCTTAAAATTTACTTCCTACTAGCGTGCTTCGTAAAAACTCACCCTCTATTAAAAAAGCGACCCTTGTCTTGGAAGAAGCAGAAAAATTTGAACTGCAGAACTTTTTACTTGCATTACCAAAGAAAACACTGTTCATTAAAAACTGCCGCCGAACTTCGCACAACTTTCCGGTGGTTTTAAAATAAAACTTTTACGAGTGCAAAAAAGCGGGCGGTGAAAGCTCCCGCTGGAAAATTCTGCGGAGACGTCCGTGCGCGACGCCTACTCGCGGACGAATGAGTGCTCTCTCTCTTGTCCGACGGACCGACGTCTAAACGTAACGACGCCATCCTTCGACATCGTTTAAACTTGGAACACTTTATTTTGTAAACAAAAGAAATGAGATTTGTGATAAAAACAAAGCAGTTTCGTATGCTTGGTAGATCTGTGATAGATATCTGTGCGTAATTTCAAATATAGTTAAGACTAAATTTCTTCACATCACACATCGATGGTTGAAATAAATTGGTGAAATATTGTATTAAATGGTTTGAAAGATTTTAAGTAACAAAACTAATTTAACCGAAAATTCTAAATATTTAGCGGTAATAATTTTCAACCTTTTTTATTACACAGAATATATAAAATAATGTTTTCAATCTACAAATATAATGAAATTTATAGCCATATCTGAGAGGTCACAATGGCTTATTATGATTGTGAAAGTAAATCTTTTCTACGGTATCTAATACGATATATACTTGTCTAGATTTATCTGTATATCTATACATCCGTAATGCACATACACATACTCTCTTTCTCTCTAAATCTCAGAGCATGTCAGAGTGGTAGATGAACGTGAGTAATTTTTTAACACTTATAATAAACACGCTCTCTCTCCGGGTGGCACAGCGATAATAATTTATGGTAATTTTATAGATCGCTTTTTAAAATACCAAATTTAATGAACCTACCCCATCATCATAAAAATATGATGGTATTTTTGTTTGAGTGTTGTTGTCTTTAATCAAATAATTCATGAAAATCAATATTTATTGTGTGCAAGTTTTCGTCACAAATATTTTTGATTTGACACGATCAGTTCGAAGAGGGGGGAGCGGTATGATTTGGTTTAAATTAAACGAATTTCGACAAGCAGGTCACGTTATAGCGGTTGTTTTTTTGTCTCACCCCACCCCAGCATCCCCGTGGTGAAAAGTTTTCAACAAGAACATCAAACAATAAAAATGGAATTAGGTTATTCCATTAATAATTGTTTGAAAAAGAAATGTTTTAATGCGTCCATAAAAACAGAGTTTTTTGCGGTCTAATACGTTTTTTCCCTTGATTTAAATGTCTCATTTGCATTACCTACATTACATTTTCGAATTCCCTTTGTTGGCTGTGATAAATACGTTTTATTTGTTTGCCCTTACGAATGAAATGACTCCGTGGTCTAATGCGATAAGCGTTAATATGTTTTGAAATTTTAAACCGACCGATATAATATAATAACAATAATAAGTTGCGATCGAGACACACAGTTTCTTACTTGCTCAATGTGATTTTCCTTTAGAAGAATAGCTTAGAAATTAATAAATCAATCGCCACTATTTAAATTAAATATATCGAGGGGGAGAAACCATGAATAAGATACATTTGTACATCTAAGTATTGCATTTAAACGCGATTTACATTATCCTAAGCATCTATCTAACTAATGTTTACTTCTCATTTTAACATACTGATGTTAAAACTACGAAACATTTACATAGCTCGCAGGGACCGCAAACGAAGTAAATGAGTAAATGAGGAATCAGGAGTGGTGGATATAATAAGTTACGACAACTCCTTTTAACCCTTTATATGGCAAAGCGGGAAAATATATTGACCACCTACTTAAAGGGCTATAATTCATACGGTGTCCATAGTAATGACAACCTTAATACCTAAAGACGATATCGATAAAGTTGTTTAGTGTATTTATTGATCATCTAACTCAGTGGTTCTTAACCGGTGCATTTAATGCACCGTGAGCTTGTTGCAAGTGCACCGCGAAAATATTGTAAAAGATTTAAAAAATTTCGAAATTTTGAAAAAATAAAGTAGATATGTTTCTTTCACTTAACGAAAATTGCCGAGGCAGCTATTATTTTATTAGGGTTAATTTTAGTTATTAATATATATACGTTTACACTTAAATATAAAAAATTATGACTGGATATCTTTAATACGAAATTTTTTGTTGTATTTTCTGAGGTAACACTGTTATATAATCATATTTGTGTGAACTCGTTTTTAAATTTATAATAATGTTTATGTTTGAATATTTTTCTTTGTTTTTTAGCCTTTTGATTTTAGTGCCCCGCTTTTTTTTCTTATGACAAAAAGTGCACCGTGACTTCGAAAAGGTTAAGAACCACTGATTCAACTTGAAGTATGCACTAATCACTCGCAAATAATTATTATACATAAGTGGTTGATAAATCGACCAATACGCGTTCGCGGCCACAGCTAGTACAGGATTTGTGGATAACATGTAATTTTACAAATCATATTTTTGATGGTTATATTGTGTGTTGAGGGAAAATCTATTTATATAATTATTCAATATGCATTTATTTATCGATTTACAGTATTTTTTCAATAAATAAACCACAATAAGTTGTAGTTTCAAAAATTTTATTATTTTTATTTTTATGGGAAAATTATTGTTTAATACACAATACATAATTCGAAATAATATAATTGCCAGTTGATTTAGGAAAAAAATATTTTTTCTTATAAAGGGTTAATTAATATGTGCAGGCTACGTTGCTCGGACAGTTGACTATTGCTGTAAAAATACTTAACAAAAAAAACTTCAACTTTTTCCAATATGACATTGTACATTGGAAAGCATTTGCAGTGATGATATATACTAAAAACCCGTAAAGAAATTGTTGATTTTAACAGAATTTTGATTAAATTTTAAAAACTCCTCATGTGCGGCCTCCAGTGCTGCCGTTAGTTGGCTAAGTTTTAATGGAAGTATTTAACGTCTTTGTGAATTAAATGCTTATATTATATCTGCGTTGGTCGTAAACCGTAAAGATTTAAATGAAAAGCTAAGTTATTATATAAGAGGTTCTATTTTATTCCTGAAGGATTTTGTCCTGCGTATTAGTTGTATGAATAAACAATGACAAAAAAGTAACTCAACAATAGTGTCCGTTTTCGTCATTGATACATTAAAAAAAAGACCTCGAAACGCTTTGTCACTTGTGACTTGTGACGGATGTTGAAAATAACATTTTTTTAATTTAATCTTCTCTTAGTGATTTCCTAAATAATTTGACAGATGTGACTTCAAAATTAAAACTAAAGCATCTTATATATAATAACCCAGACCAGTCTCTAGACGTTTTATTACTATCACATACACATGTAGGTATGAAATTTTCTCATTACCTAAGCGTCCGTGATGATTTAAACAATACACACAGTTCCGACGTGACGCAAATTCCGAGGCAAACAAACAACAATCAGTTCGTCAGTATGAAAACTAAATAACAGCTACTTTAGACATTCAGTATTTCAATTTCAATACCATCATCTATGAGAGCCCACTAGTAAAATAGAGTGTCGCAAATCTCTAAATATTGAACTTGATAAAACTTTCGAAGGATTGAATTATTTAAAAGCCGTTTTTTTCATATCTTTCTCTTTTCAGATGATGATGATAAATTAAAATAGGTAACATCATTATTTGTAGTATTACATTCAATCACTAGGCTAACATAAAATATACATTACTAGTGAGTACCCAGCATGCGTTGCAATGCCACTCAAAGAAAGAAAGTGTTTGTTTTTAATTCTGTTTATTGAGGTGCTTTTGGACACACAATTTTTTTTGTTTCTGTCTGGTGCGTACACGAATAAATCAGAAGGTTTTCCGAGATGTCGCTATTTGTACGAATTTGATTATTTATTTTAGGTTTTAGAAACCACACAAAACTCTAGAGGGTCTAGAGTTCAAATATTGTATTCTTATGATGGTTGTATACTTTTTGATTAACATGTCACTTAGTTTCAGTCAGATATTGTTTCTTAATATAATTTAAATTGATTTCAGCGGCACCCGGAGTCTCCATTTTAGTACATATAGGTTTGCTGACCAATGCACGAAACCATTGATGCGCTCCCCTAAGAGGGGAAATCTTAAGGACGCTCAATGGTTTCCGCTAACAACTCATAAAATCGAAAAAGATTCTATAAGGTCACAAAAATTCTACGATGGAATACTTCTAAGCTCATAAGAAGGGACGGTTTGAGTCCTCTGTCACCCTTCAGTTTGCTTGATAGACGTTGATGACCGTAAAAATGTAATAAAAGTAGTGTTGGGCTTAAAGCTTCCAGCATCTTTTCAGTGCCACGTTAAAATCATTAGTGTCAGCGTCATTACCTGAACACTCAACACCTCAACATCCCTAACAACAACCCTTCACGCTCGTATAATTTTATATGTCAATAAAAAACTCTATGCTCCTTTATTCCTCTAGTTTTGGCGGTAGCTCATTAATGCAATATAAGGGTAATAACTTAGTTTATATGCCACAAGCAGTGGCATTCTTAGTCTTTGAAGATAGTGTATTTAGTATAGACATTTCATCATTAGTAGGTATATGAAAGTTGCATATCGATTACATAACCTGAAAACCGACTAACTGCAGTTGGGAAAACTTTTGACGGCATAAAAAACATAATATTTTAATCATCAAGCAGAATTTGACAGTATATCCCGCCAGCAGCACCTTGTTCGTCTTCTAATATAGTTTATTCAATACATACGGACAATTCATCATTAATAAAACTCCAAAATACACTTTGTTACCTTGATGATTGAATTATTAAGTTTTAAGTTAGCCGGTTCACAGAAATCAGTCGATATAGTTGTTGTTTTAATGGAAAAAAAGATTTAGAAGACCAACAAAAAGACTATAAAATTTAAATTTGAATTTTTGAGATTTTGTACATCTCCATGTATTTTGTCACTAATGACCCGAGTTTCTCCTTTCGGCATCTTCAGGAATTCAAGCACACGAGTGAACACGAACTGCCTAAATACATGGAAATGTACAAAATCTCAACAATTCAAATTAGATATTGAAATCCTCAGTCGATGTCTTCGATTATAAAAAGATTATATTAAAGTATAGTTCGTTTTTTATGTTGACAGGACAAAATGGTGTCGACATAATTGTTTATCTGGTTTTATAATTTTGATTTTAAGATTTAAAATTAAAAATATAGCTCGCGAACGTGAACATTTTTGGTAACGACGCATAAGCAAAATTATAATATTAGCCTCTTCTCTAAAAAAGCATTATTCTGCTATTCATGGTTTGTACCTCTAGTACTACAAACAAAATCACCCGCAATCAACAAATTGGAAAAGAAAGCAAGTACTCAATTCATGAAAATTATAAGTTATTTTGAAATTTGCAGGATTTCAATCCGCAACTTACTGGTTGAGTAAACATTTGTGATTGGATATATATGTATGCATTTAATTTCATTGCAATAAACATGAATCAGGGGCTTATTTTTACAATTAAATCGCAATTTTTTTTACTGGGATATACGTACATTGAAGACTGTTCTCTTACTGTCTCAAATACTGGTAAATGAATACAGTCAGAGCAGATAACACTTTAAGCTCTATCAACTGCACGCTACTGGCCGCCAGTTATTCTATGCTCCAATGAAAAGGTCTATATTTCACACAATTTATTATTACTACATTAAACACGGGTTTAAATAAAACGTCCATTAAAATCTGTGAATACGTAATAATCATTAAGGGAGAAATTTTAACACTATTATTTCTACTGATACGGTGAATAATAACACTGCAAAAAAGTGATTGTTAAAAATTGCATTTTGATGTACATCGTATTATGCAATATTGAATATTCAATTTGCTGAAAACGCTATTGAGCATTACCAAAGGAATTTCCAAATTTAATTAAATAATGAGTACGATTACTTGTCATTAGAATTAATTAACTGTATCAGAATTCAGAAAGTCAATTTCGTATAAACGGATATTCGGAAAACCAATCCTACAGCGACAATCATTACGCTACACTTTTTTACATTGACTATTATCAAAACTTGAATATTGAAAAAAATAAAGAATTTACTTTTACATCGATTTCAATATGACTTTAATAACTTACATAGTTGGAGTTGTAATTTATCCAGTTCCAAGAGCGAACGGGACAAATATTTTTTTAATCCATTTAAATTTTGTTTCAGATATATATTATTGTTCCACAAATCAAATAAAATATACAGGTACTTATAATGTTTCAGCGTAGATCAGATTTCTAAATATTTTTATAAACTACTAGTGAGTACCCGGCATGCGTTGCAATGTCATTCAAAGAAAGAAAGGTTTTGTGTTTTAATTCTGTTAATTGAAGTGCTTTTGGATACACAATGTTTTTACACAATAAATCAGAAGGTTTTTTCGAGATGTCACTGTTTTTACGTATTTGATTGTTTTTTCACATATTTTTATATTTTAGATTTTTTTTCAGAAACCTTCACGGGTGTGCGCACAAGAACTCACCAAATTTTCATCGAAATCAGATGAATGGTAAAGGAACGCATAGGGGATAAACAAACATTTATTTTTATATGTATAATATTTGTTAAATGTATGTCATATCTATAGGTATTGATTTATTAAAATATTTATAGCTATCCTTTCCACAAAAACATATCTATATGATGGTTACAACAGCTCTTACCCTATCCATCCCCTGAAATTTAACTGTAAAGTGATCACTTGTAATGAAATACATTATTACTATATACATAATTACTTTCAATTTATTATATGTTTTTTTCACATTCATGTTAGTCGACGTTCATTCGTTAAAATATGCTGAGAGGGTTAGTAGAGGCGCAGCTAAGAGAGGTGCCCGAAATTTAATTTTCACACCCTTTTAACTCTAAAGTCTCAGACAGAATTATTAAGTTGATAAGTTCTTGCATGAAAGTGTTTCATTAAAAAGACAATCGCTTAAATGTTTAGTATTCTTGTTTTTAAAGTCCTGTTAATAGAAGTCTTATGAAATTGCGAACGCTCTAAAAAATTTACATAGGTACCGTCATACAATTGACTAGTTCCACTAATTCTTAGATACGTATTTCAAAATTTAACAAAGGGATCATCGACTTTCCTGAATTTTTTTAGTTCAGAGATAACTTAGCCAATCATCATTTAAAACTCATAAAGTTAATCTAATAATCGAATAAAGATGTATTACAACGACGAAGTAATTATAATATACAAGTAATATTCATCTTGTGGTAACAAAACTTGCACCCGTGAAGGTGCAAAAGATGGATCTTACTCAAAAATATTTCTCGTATTTCAAATGTAGACTTCATTAACAAACGAGAGTTAAATTTGATAAAAATTAAAGCGAAGAAAAGCTGATATTGAACTTATTGTTAAGATTTTGAAAGATTTTAAGGAGTTAATAGACAATTCTTTGTGGACAGACATTATATTTATAAAAACGGTTTTTGTACTCATTTCACACTTTTATAATATGTGCGAAACCGGTTTCATTTTCAACAGTTTTAACAATTTGATAAACTGTAATCACAACGTGGTGAATATGTCAAGGAATGATGGCCTTTATATAATGTATATGTATTGTTCAGTGCCTCTCGTTCACTTAAGTGATAATAAAATTACGTAGATGAAAACATTGTTGAACTTCTTAAAATTTCATATTAAAATTGATGTCGGGTTTATGTTAAATTTGCAGTCGAAGTTGGTAGATTTTTAAACTACTTCACAACTCTGGAAAAACTGAATCGATTTGGAATCTCTAATTGTTTTCACAAATTTGATAAACAATAATAGATGTGAATGAAACATGGAACATTGTTTTACTTTGAAATATATATATATATCAAAAGTAATTCACACGACTGTTAAAGTGTTCCTATTGAGTGAAGTGGGTGGTTAATTTTCTTTTAAGCATCACTGAGATACGCTTATAACAATTCTTTATTTCTTGGCCTACCACTATGTATTTATGACAACTATTAGGGATACCATAATACATACAACATAGCACGAACGATGCTTTATGTCGGGTTCTGTATTTTCGATAATCGAGAAAGGTTTCTACCTTTATGTGGTTGAGATCATCTGACATTTTGTCCAAGAAAATTATCAAACTATGTCATTCGATTCTTTACTCTCAAACCTTCCCTGTTTTGCGAAAAATGCATGCTTTCGGTAACGTATTATGTCAAAATATTCATTTTTGAGCTCTATCGTTTGACAAAGCATACAAAGCTATTCTGTTTAAAATTGCATTTTAAAATACTTACAGAAGACCCTCTGATAACACGATTGCCGACAACTCTGATTTTGTATGAGCATATTAGCCCCGATAGCCCACCTCCTATCCACCGTGTTTTCGGGAAGTCTACAGTATGTCACAATTATACACCTTGTATAAAACATTGTTGTCTACAAGTTTGAATCTTATAACTACAATAGATTCATGTGCATTAATTGCATTGTGGTTTTCAAAAATATAGATTTTACTTCTACGTAATTGATCATACAAATATTCAGCACAGCGGTTCTAAAAATCCTTCTTGATATCTTCTTCCCAAATTTCTTTAACACGTCTGGCTTTCTCTCATATTTTTTTATTTGACCCAGCATCCGCAGCTTATTTAGGATGAGTTTCAAAAAAGTTATTTTTTTCGTTAAGATTTCATCATTTTACTCTGCAGCTAAGCGGTTAGTGCTCATCTACGTAAGTTCCGTGTTCATGTCCTAATAAAGTATTTTTTCAATTTCAGACTTTCGCGATTTTGGGCATGGATTTTTCTTTCATCTTGAGTTGACCTAGTAGTTTTTAATAAAATACAGTGGAACACCTTCATCGCTTTCATCTGCCTTCATCGCTTTCCCGCATTAATGGTTTTTTTTTTGAGGAGCCCTTAAAAAGCGATGAATCGGGACTGCACTGTGCGAGGGCAGTCCCAGAAGTACCCGACCTGACGCATATATGGCAGTTGTTGTTTGAAAATAATGACTATGCTAGAAAGTACCAACCTTAGAAGGCTTAAGTTTGAAGTTTGACGAAGCTTTGCTGTTCAGTATTTGTTTGACAGCCATCAATAGTGAATGTTCTCAATGAATTTGTAATCATGGAAAAATTTGGTCATCGTTATATGATACAATACTTTCATTTGAAAGGATTTAGCCCAACCAACATCTAAGCGGAGCTAGATTCTACTCTGGGGGTGTCTGCTCCTTCGTTTACAACAGTAAAATATTATGTGGCAGAGTTTAAACGAGGCCGTACGAGCTGCCAAGACGAACATTGCAGTGGTCGACCAAATAATGTGACCACGCCAGAAATGGTGAAGAAAGTCCATAAAATGGTATTGGATGCATCAGCTGAAATAACGCGAGCTAGCAGACATGGTAGGCATTTCAAAAAGTGCTGCACATTGCATATTGACTGAAAACTTGGACATGTGAAGCTGTGCGCAAGATGGCTGCCGCAATTACTCACAATGAAACAAAAACAGTGTGGATGATTCAATCGAGTGTTTGGCAAAGTTTCACCGCAATAAAGCCGAGTTCATCGATTCATAACCATGGATGAAACATGGGTCTACCACTTCACACCTGAGACGAAAGAACAGTCAAAACAATGGACTGAAAGAGGAGAATCGGCTCCAAAGAAGGCAGAGAGTTCCATCTGCAGGCAAGGTAATGGTGTCAATTTTTTCGGATGCGCGTGGAATAATTTTCATTGATTGTCTTCAGAAAGGAAAAATAATCAACGACATGTATTATGCGAACTTATTGCATTTGGCGAAAAATAAAGTTTTGTTTCATCACGACGATGCACCAGTTCACATATCTGTTATCGCGATGGCCAAAATCAATGAGCTAAAATTCGAATTGCTTCCTCACGCACACTATTCGCCAGATTTTCCCCCTCGGATTATTTACTGTTTCCAAACTTGAAAAAATGTCTCGGTGGTAGAAGATTTGCCAACAATGAAGAGGTGGAGTCTACGGTTAATGGCTATTCTGAGGAACTCGACGATTCTCACTATAAAAAGCGTATCGTAGCTATTGAACGTCAATGGGAAAAGTGTATCGAACTAAAATGAGATTATGTAGAGAAATAAAGATATTTTTCTACAATGTTTTTGTGTTTTCTATGTTAGTGTAGGTCTGGTACTTTTGGAACTAACCTCTTATTTAACTATTACTATAATTGCTGATTCTGTCACCCATTTTTCAACGCTCTTGGTCGTTCATTCTATTCAGTTGCGGTGTTCACGGGTTCGAATCCTCATAAAGACTATTTATCAATCGATCTATGAATATGTCTGTGATTTTTATATATCTCTCCCACCCATTAATTAAACCCTTAAAAATCAAAGCGAGAGTGATCAGCTAACCACTAATTTCTTCATTTATTAGTCCCATTATTATATTCTTTCCCACTCTGAAATATATAAATTGATCGACTGAATAAAAACCAGTTCTCATGAGCCCATTAGGAGCGAACACGGATAAAAAAAAAATTAATATTCTACATATGGTCACAGTAATACAATAGGGAGTCAAGTAGATAGATATCAATAAAATTTATATTCAAATAACACGAGGAAAACCTACGCAATTTCGGGCAGCAAAAATGCTTATAAATCAAATCCATAATGAGTGCTCCAGAAATAATTTGACGTTTACGGTCGAGCTCAAATTAAATTCTGTGTAAGGCAATGTAAAGATATATTAGGAAAAATTTACAATTTTCATATTTTAGCTGAAAATTTTAACTTGTAACATGTGGTAGGTACTAACCAAAGACATAAAAATATGTACCTTTTGGGAAAAGAAAATATTTCGTACTTGTAATTTATTTAGTTGCAATTTTTTACTATTTCCTATGTGAAGTTTATAGACTTCTGTTGTTTTACGAGAACTTGCTATAAGTCAGTCACTAATCGTATCCGTTTCGTATAAGATTAAGATATGTGGTTAGGAAAGGAATAATAGAACTAGCTAATCACTGTCTCTATTTATACAATGCCATTATTAAATACTTGTACAAAAATATTTATATGAAAGAGAAAAACAATATTTATACGCTACCAAAATGAAAGTACGTAAATAATTTCAAGACCTCTGTTATAAATATGTTATCATGATATTCAATAATACTTACCTTACGTACCTATCTCAAAACTTATCATAGACAACTAGACATAGACAAAACACAATTACGATTTGTCCATATTACATCGTATTGTTCATTGATTTGTCTGAGAACCATCTGTTTTATCGACATTGAATTCATTAGTTGTGAACTAAAGCAATACTGAACTCAATTTAACATTCATTAAAAACCTATTCCTTGCATGTTTTTTTTTTAATTTTAAAGGATACTTCTTTTAATCTCAAATATTTAGCCGTGAATGGATCGATTGATTATTGAGTGGCCAACGAACGGTTCACAAAAAATGAACTTTTTCGGAAAATTTTTATCGCAAATCATGAACAATAATTTTTACAGATTTTAAATATGATGATTTACATTGCATGCAATAATTCCTGGCTCCTTTTACTTTATTTTTAACTGTTCTCTAAGTCATTGGTTGCCAACCTTTCGGACCTCGCGGACCACTTAACTCACAATTTTGAATCCGGTGGACTACTAAGATGTGTTTGTTTAAATTGTTCAAACGCATTATACAAAATAACGATCATAAAGTTACATTCACAGAAATGGTAATAACTTGTTTAATGCAAACATTTGAAACACGCATAACGTTGTTACGCTGCGGAATACACTCTGTAAGAGTGTGAAGCCGTAGTGGGTGGTGGTGGATACAACGTTGAGTACCCTAGGGCATTAAAAAAAAAAAACTTGTTTAATGAGTAATAAATTATATAAGTTTAAAATTAAACCAAACCCATATTGTCTTTGTGGTGATAAAAATCAAGATTCTGAACATTTTCTTTGGGATTGCCCAATTATGTCCATTGAAAGAGATATTCTGTATTTGTCCTGCAGAAATAGTCGCGATGGTCCTATTGGACATCCGGATCTGGTTTCTTCCCCGGAGAACTTTTATCAGTTCAAAAAATTTGCGGCCTCCTTTGGAGAAAAAGTTTACCTTCCCTGCCCCTCACCATTTAATCTTTAAGTGTTGCCTCACCATAGAAAGTTCTGTGTATTTAAATTAATTGTTGGTTGACGACTTTAATATAATTATTGTGTACTTATCATATTCCTTTAAATGTTACATTATTATTATTTCTTATTGTTACTTATATTATAAATATTTATTGTGGACTTAATGTATCATTGAGGAGACATGATCTCTGGTGTGATACAAACAAGTTCATCGCATTAAAAAAAAACTTGTTTAATGAAAACAAATTAATAGGGATTCTTTACTCCAACGGCACTACTGCAACAACTTCGCGCACGACCAATATTTTCTCTCCGGCTACTAGTTGGTAACCTCTGCTAGTTGCTAGCTGTTGGTAGCCAGGCCAAACTGCAAAATCATCATCGGAAAATTTTAAGGAACCACATTTTCAAAAAGTTATTTGTTCATTAAAGCTTATTAGATTTTTTATTATGTTAGAAATGGAGTATCAAAATGTTTTTTCTTGTTTGTCTTATTTGTGCAAATATTCACATTAATTGCTACCAACATACTCCAGATAAATTATATGATAAAAAAAACATTATTTTCCATATTTACAACTGTAGAGATATCACTATTAAGGTGTTAACTGTCAATTCTTGGTCGAAAGACATTATATTAGAAAAAATAAAACACAATTCATTTTTACTACTTCCACATATTTATTATGATCAGGGCCGGTTTCGTTCATCCCGAGAATTATCAACTGATAAAAATACAAACATAACAGGCTTATTTATATAAAATTGAGTCTAAAAATGAAGGTATATAATTCATGAACTAAGACAAGAAATTACTGATTTGCAAACAAATTATACATAAATCAAATAAAATAGTCTACAGTTAAAATGTTATGGACCTCTTACGAATCAATAAATACTAATCTGAAATTACAAATATAGCTACATTAAAAGTCCATTAGCTGAGCAAAAAATTTTAATGGCGCATTAAGAAAATAGTAGATTGGGAAAATTATAAGAAAAAATTATTGAACCATTTAAAAACAATCAAATATTAAGTATGTAATTAATATTTACAATAAATAGCCATCTTAAGTGGAGAGCGCAGAGCAGCTATGAGCATCCATCAAATTTTTATAGGTGAAAAACAAAAATTAAAGAGACAAAATCTATTCTTACAAGTTAAAATATAAAAATAAAATTACTGGTATAATACAAATCAAATAAAGATATAACAAAGGAGAAGATGCAAAGACGGTTTGCTCATTCAACAAATTTGAATTGGGCAAAAATTTATATCTATTTATTTTTTATATCTCTTATTTATCTAGATTTGTTATTTAAATACAGGATTTTGAAATTTTCTGTTCTATCAAACGTATGTTTATTCAGAAACAAATGGTTACCAAATGTAGACAAATCATCTCCATATCAGGACTGGTTTCACTTTAGTAGTGAGCAGGCAGAGGGATTTATAAATAATTGATCGTAGCTATGCAGAAAGTAACGATACATACAAAGCACTAACATAGATGTAAACACTTATGTGCAAGGATTATTTAAATCTGAGTAATAAGTAGTTCTCGTTGAACACCTTTTGTTGAGATAAGCTCCATTAGCAG
Source organism: Himalopsyche phryganea (assembly GCA_022494535.1). NCBI lineage: Eukaryota > Metazoa > Arthropoda > Insecta > Trichoptera > Rhyacophilidae > Himalopsyche > Himalopsyche phryganea. The sequence goes on from JAGVSL010000033.1 coordinate 95,367, forward strand.
TCCATATGCTCCACATTGGGAGCAGACATGGAAAAAAAAAATCTTGAAAATTCATATACCTATGCTATTTTTAGTAGAATGATAAATATATAATATACCTGTTATCCTAAAGAAAAATCAACTGAATGAAAAAAAATATATGTAACAAGGTGAACTAGTTTCTTGAAATAAGTCATATCAACGACCTCGTGGGAAAACACACTAATTCAAAATAGTGCTATGTACATTTAAGCTTTTGTTTCAGACAAAAAAATAACACACCAACCAGCTAATTTTTGTTTTTCGGTCTATATTCTCAAAAAATACCTGAAGTACATCTTTAATACTTGCAGTGTAAAGTTATGATTATATGACATTTTTAATTTTTGTAATATCATAATTAATATGAAATATAAATCCATCAGCAGTTGGTATCACAATATTAACTAAGTAACTGAATATGACAATATACCGAGTTGGTTTGACGTTACTCAAACTTTTTTCAGACAAAAATAATACTTATGAGGAAAAACAAAAGTCCAATAATTGACACTTGTAACATTTATAAAAAATTAATCTCACCAAATCAAATGTCATATTTGAATAGTCAAAATTTTACTTGGAAGAACACATTTAGATTTGTTATTTCCTAATTTAATGTAATGAGAAAGTTAAGTAGGTAGGTAGTTGTTTACATGATTTGTAATTTACAGTTGTTATATATAGTTAAATAATATTTCCACCCATTAAGTAAATAGTTTTTGCTACAAATTGTTTTGTTCTGCTGAAAGCCATTTTAAAGTTAGTGTGTTATTTCATGAGGTAGGCGATATATTCAGCTGTCTTGGCAAGGATAATTTCCAAAACTCTCCTCTTTCAATGAGAAAGAATCTACAAAATATCATATCAAAAAGACATCCTAAATTAAAAAAAGCTTCAATTTTAATGTCATAAAATCATTAAAAAGAAACTTTATAAATTACCATAGTAAAAGCATGATAGCAAACTTGGTTAGATTAGAACACCTTTATTTTACACAGTTCTGCCACACTTGTAAACTGTTGAATACTCCTTATCATAATATTATTGTAGGTATATTCAATCAGAACCTGCACACATTTGCAATATTGCATTAAAGTAAATTTTCACAGACTCCAGATAAACATTATTGAACTATTTATAAAAATAGCGTTTCACGGATTCATGTATTTATATATTATAAAAACTATTTGCTATCAGAGTATGAGCAATATGGTCCTGAAAATAAATAAATATCTACTTGGAACTGATTCATTACTATCAGCTTATTACATAATTCAAACACATACGTAGAATTACTGTCAATCCATCTTAAAAAATCTTATGTTGAGACTTTTCTCCAAGTTATAATTTTGAATGAATGATTGATTTATCAAGAATCAAAATTTACATAATGTTTAGACATTTACACCACATTAACTCACTGTTAAGTTGTATATATTATGTTTGTTAGCTTTTGCTTGTTTCTGTTGGAAATAAGTTATTTTATTAAATTTATAAATAAATATTTTCGATTTCATAATTTCTAGTAAATTATATTCAAGCTAATAATCGGTGTCTACAATAGATGACGTTAACAGATTACTTTAATAATTCCAGTATCGGGGTGCAGATGTTTATACAAACGCATAATATTATTTATAATCTATACTCTTCTGAATACATAGTGTATGCAGTTATAATGCTTATAATTAATTAATTAAAATATATTTCTTATTTTATTGTTAGTGACATCTCAGGTATCTAGATTTTACTAACTTGCAAACAGATAGTATAAGTTAGTATAAACTATAAACAACGAAGAAGTAGGAATCTACTATATCGACTGCAGCGTTTGTAAGCGGACCTACTATATACTACCTAGTAAAATTTGTTTAATTTCAGAAGATATCGAGTATACCTTGTGCGATAGTGCCGAGGAAAGATTTCAATAGCCTCAGTCGCACATGTACACATTGGCATTTAAGGGCAGAAAGCGAGATAGATATATTAAAGTCTTGTGCGTCCCAAAACTACTATCAACCAACGAAAAAATGGTAGATGAACGGTACGCGGATAGTGGCGATCATACTTGTTTCTGATAAAGTATACGCGATAATAACATGAAACGTAAAATAGTTCATCGATGAGTTTTCGAAAGTGTCATTGTGTATGTGCCAAAAGTGAACCCTAGTATATATTGCAAATTAAAATGGATAACTCATCTCAGAGTCAACTTGGTAAGTGCAGTTGTCAAATATTCACAAATTTGTTTGTTATGGATAACTGTACATTTTGACACGAAGCTGACGTACCCACGCCCCTACAACCAACATAACCTTTTTGATTTCAGTAAAGATTGTATACATTTAAATCTTGTTTTATATAGGCCACGTTAATCATATTCCGCAAGATACGCTCCAGAATTACTATAACGTCATACAAAATATTATTGTACCGTATGTACCTGTTCGTGAAATGAGTCATGAATTGATGCCATCATTATTATTTTGCATAAGGTGTATAATTTAATATCTATTGACATCACCTTTGAATCTAGCATGCAAAAACATCTTTCTCTACAAGAGTTCAACGAAGTATCCACCTATATATCTAACGGAATAACAATGCCCATCTAATTTCAAAGCTGTCAATCGTTTCATTGATAAAAAAAATTGACGTTTTAATTTATACACTCACTTTTAATGTTATTGAATCGTAATCTAACCATGTTACTTCGTAATATTCAAGTTAGAATATCATTTAGTTCTTATCTCTCGCTCACCATATATTTACTATGTTCTTGTCAAACATGTACATACATGACTTACTAGTTTATTCATTTATAATTAATATTTTGACATCCGAACATTTTAGGTTTTTTTGCATTGCCTGCCAAATATTTGAATCATTTTTTATACATTTCAATTTATTATTACGAAAAACTTATGTCCTTAAATCTTTAAACCAACAAAATTAAACAATCCAAAATTTCTATAAATTATTATAGATCCAGTCACAGAATGCTCCAATAATATAATTATCTTCTAACATTATCTTTCTATTTTCAAAAAAAAAACTAGCCAATGACGGCTAGTATTCATTCATCTACTTAAAGATTATTAAGATTATGTATTTAAAGACGTTTTTAGTTAAATTGATGAATAACTATAATATATATAAATATATTTTTTGAAAAACACAACACATTTTGCACCGATAGATCAGCTGTTTGAGGCTTTTCAGCAAAGTCGCAGCCCGCTGGTAGATCAGCGCCTCAAGGGCATCGAGGTTTGATGTATGAATTTGAATGCAAAAGAATCAATGCATATAATTAATACAAATGTAGGTCTTTGACATGTCTTCAATTTCACATTTTAATTGCTGAACTTTTGTATGATTCATCTTCAGGTCTTAAAACCACAAATGAACTCGAAGTGACTAATAAAAGTATCATAAAGTTATAAAAAAACTCTCGCTCGATTTAAACTGATCAATCCATTAAATTTATGATATAAATTTTTGAAAAATAAATGTAATTATTTTATTGGAATATATTTTTTAAACCATATCCGCTCCCAATGTGGTTGGTGTATATGGAATTCTTATGTAGCTTATCTCAACAGATCTTTCCTACAAGAACTGCTTATTGCTCAGTTGCTCAACCACTCTTTTTTCAAAGGGAATAAGGATGGGTGGGACAGAACTTTAGGTATCACAAACCAGCCAAACACGTTGACCACCCGGCTAAAGGCCCGGCAATCATTAGTATTATATTACGACTCATCATTTATGGAAATCATTCCCATTTAAATAACCATAATGCATATCTACGAATCCTCAGGTAAGGTTGTCAGAAACCATTTAGAATTAATGAAAAAATTATCTCCCGCTAGTCTCAAACAGTACCCAATTAAACATCAATTTTAGGGTTGTCAAGTGTCCCAAAAATGACACCTTGATGAGTTTTGACATGCAAAATTATTTACATATAATAGCATTACCAATGGTTTTGACAACCCTTATGCCATCTTTTTAATTGTTGTCGAGTCTGTCCTGTGAAAACTATCAAGATTAAAACTTTATACTTATTTCATATTTAGATTCCACCAGTGTATCATTCCATATTTATCAAAGCGCATACGAATTTCACAGAGATATGAATAATGAACTTGAGAATTGACTACCATCAAGAAAATTGAATATGAATAAAATTTAAACATTGTCATATATTTTGCTGTATTGGTTAATTATTTTGGTAACACGGATTTTTATTATCTATTTTAATTCCTTCTTTTTATAAAATGGTTTTGAAAAAATGGATTGATAGAAGTATTAAAATCACATTTGCAATGCAACTTCATTCCCTAGACAAATGATGCGCATTTACGTCAGTTTTCTTAGACTGCCACATTTCTTGTTGACGCTAAATAAAAAAAATTTAACCTATTCTGCTGACACATTTATGACCAAAATCATCGAAAGACTTGCTGACAATTGTATATTTTCATATTAATAAATATATTTTCATATTAATAAATATGTATTGTTGGAAAATGTTGTTTTATAAAAGGCTCCCTATAGATTTAACATTGAAAAGGTGGCCCTTAGCTTAAAAATGGTGCGCACCAATACTGTAAAATGTAGTAAATGTCCACAGATCGAAAATACTTTTCTTATAAATCTATCTCAAGCACCTATCTGGGTGTCATGGGCTTAACCCTTGACTCTTATTTTCATTACTAAAAATATTAATAAACTCAATCAAAACCATTATCATAAGTACAAGTAACAATTGATGCAAATACTATTGTTAGTTATCTTTATATTTAAAATCATATATATTTTATATAGATTTTCTTAACACTTTTTTTTATCTAACTGGTGATTAATATTCATGTACTATTCATGACACTGTTATCATAAACCAGATAAGTTTTTGGCTCAGTAAAATGAGTGTGCTGTGTACATACATAATATTTTTCAATAACCTTACGATAAGGTAAATGACTATAAAAAGGACCTAGGCAGCAATTATCAGCAGTAAATTGTCATGAGCATGTCTTTGCGAATACCCCATTCAAATATTTTTATTGATTTAATTGTAGGCATTCAGATTGTAACAGTGAAATGTTCAAGAAGTGGCAAATTTGGAGAATTCTGAGCTATTTTTTGGAAATTCAATTTCAGTATTGCACTTACATTACTAAGCATAACATGTGTTTCGATTTTTTGTGAATCATCTATATACTGAATACATTGTGATAAGAATTGATTGGAAGAGATTTCATTATTTAAGTTGATAAGTGAGAAGGATTCTGATTGCAGCAATGTTTTTTTAATAGGGAAAGACTCCATTGGGACATTGACAAACGATCCTAAGAAGAAAAAATCTCTTGTCCTACTTAATAATTACTTTATACAGCTAAGCCTTAGGCATCTAATATTTTTCGCAGTTTTGCTCCTAATTTATTTACCCAAAAAATGGTGCTGGAAGAGATCAAGTAACATTATTATTTAGCAGTAATGTATTCCGGGGTAAAATGATGATAACCTAACTTATTAATAAAGCTCTTAAATAAAGATCAATGAAGAAGATATTTAGAAGGTTCACTTAGTACATTTAGCGACCAATGAAAAGGCTTGGAAGACTGGTGCCATTTTTACCGACTGGTTTTATAAATATTTTGTACCAGAAACTCAAGAGCTGCACAAAGGAAAGAAATCTTTCTTTAAAAGTTCTCATGCTTTCGGATAATGCGGCAAGCCATCCAAAAATACAATTTTCACATGTAAACATTGTATTCTTACTGGTGAATACCTCACCTCTGACTCAAATATTAAATCAAGCTAATAATAGCTGCGTTTAAGACTAAATACATTAGAAAAACTTTCCAAGATGCTTAGGATATAACCACTTAAAATCACACTTCACAAAATATGCAATAAAATTGTTGCGAAAATGTTAATTGATACTCCATTTCATAGATCATTTTTTGGTAAAAAATTTCACTGTGGTAGGGTTTCACCCCTTTAGCCTGAGAGGGCCATTCTATCAGCACACATATAAGTAATGAGCTGTAAAATTTCACAGAGCCGAACTATTGGGGGAAACTTAAAAACTTAACTTCAACTTTTTCTTCTTTCCAGTAAATGTGATTGTGGAGCATGACTACACAGCTGCAGACGATGATGAGCTGAATTTGTCTCGCGGAGATACAATACATTGTGTGGAGAGAAGACCCGGAGGATGGTGGTGGGGTGAGCTCAGGGGAAGGGCGGGCCTCTTCCCTGACAACTTTGTGAAAGTCATCGGCAGTGTTCATGATGTTCTTAACGGTGTCGTATTAAGGTTTGTAAATTTTACTGATAATACGGTTCTTGCGATTATTGGCGCACATTTTTGATGAATCATTTTACAAACATACATTGTTAAAAAAAATCCAAACTCTTCCAGGAATCCAAACCCGCAATTCTGCCGAGCGATGTTCAGCTATCAACCGGCGAATCACGATGAGTTGAGTCTGTCAGTGGGCGACATTATACAAGTTTTAGGCGAAGTGGAAGAAGGGTGGTGGAAAGGTCAGCGAGATAATCATCAAGGAGTATTCCCTTCCAACTTCGTCGTGCCACTGGAACCTGTCCCGCAACCGCCGCCTGTTTTACCACCAAAAGCAGGTTCGCTGTTTAAAATGTGTGACTTTGTATCATTTCCATGTTTCAGTTGTTAAGATTATTTGATTTTTACCTTTCTTTTTATAGTCCGCGAGCAGTGTAAGGTCCTTTTTCCGTACACTGCAGCAAACGGAGATGAACTGAGTCTAGCTGAAGGCGACATTGTCACAATTCTCACACGTGATGTTCCTGACCAAGGATGGTGGAGAGGTGAATTGAGAGGACGAGCCGGACTCTTCCCTGATAACTTTGTCACTGTTCTTCCGACAATGTCTCATGGTAATTAAAATATTGATCATATATTGATTTCAATATTGTCTTTTATAAAACAGTTCTATTCTATCAAAAATGTTCTATTCTATTTCATTTGAAAATTAAATGTATTCAAATGAATATATAAATGCAATAAAAATAAAATATTCACAGCTGGTTTGTCCTACTTCTTTGAATTTTTCATGAAGCAGTTATTTTAGAAAAAATCAGATCCGAATAATATTATTTTATCACGCTGGATGGAAATGTTTAGATTCCTGCTGCAAAGGTTTAACCCTTGAATAACTGTTCCGTCTAAAATACTACCAAGCTAAAATTGAAATTTTCTATTAGAATGGAATGTAAATTACAAAATGCTTTCTAGAGTATAGTATAATAATATTACTAAAGAGCTTTGCATATTTTTTGCATTCCTCTCAACCGGCATGAAATATGAGACAATAGAAACCGTTAGACAGAATGAATCATAACAGTTTCAATCATTCACTAATTTTTTCTTATAATTTCCCTGATTCATTATTGTATATTATATTAGTAACGTCATTAAAAATTTTGTTCAGCTAAATGGACTTTTAATGTAGCTATATTTGTGATTTCAGATTAGTATTTAATGATTTGCAAGACGTCCATAACATTTTAATTGTAGACTCTTTCATTTGATTTATGTATAATTTGTTTGCTAATCAGTATTTTCTTGTCTCAGTTCATGAACCATCAGTTTTATATACCTTCATTTTTACACTCAATTTTATATAAATAAGTCTGTTATGTTTGTATTTTTATCAGTTGATAATGCTCGTGATGAGCGAAACCGGTCCTGATCATTATAAATGTGTGGAAGTAGTACAAATGAATTGTGTTTTATTTTTAAAATATAATGTCTCTCCACCAAGAATTGACAGATAACACCTTAAAAGTGAATCATAACAGCTTAGAAATACAGTGCAGCCACATACCATAGAATCTTTTACAGTCCAGGATGGTATTTTTTTATTACAGAAATATAATTTTTAATACAAAAGTCTTGAATTTAAGATGAACGAAAAGTTTGGTTACTTTCCTTAAAACCATTTACCCTTTGAACACACATGACAGACACCGTACACTGCACTGATTACAAGCCTTTCAACGAAACCCGCGTTTATTGGCATCCTGTGGACAAGTTTTGAAAGGAGAAAATATCTTATAAATCAAAATATCATGGGAATCTTGAGACAAAGTTCAGGATTACCAATGATCATGGCAAAGTAAACATTGTGTTTTTTTCTGTTCAGTGTTAAAATTAATGTGAAGTGTTTGTTAAATATATGAAAACAAACACTTTCCTAATTTTTTTGACATCTCACAAAACTGGTTATTTGCAATAATTGATATTTCATATATCAAATATTTTTTATTCATTGTTTTACATGCTTTTTAATGCATCTAATTCTTAGGATCCTGGTTTTATTCTAAGCATTTTTGGATGGACTGTTAACGGGTTAAATGAGGATTCTTATCCAAATCGAATAATAATTTAGTCTAAATGTTTGATGTGCACAATCTGATATCTCTACCGTAATGTATTTATCTGATTTTTATTTATCTTATCATTTGATAGTTCCTACCAATAGGGAAAGTTCAATAGTTGCTCATCCAATTACGTTTTCAAAATAAAAACAATTTTGCATAGGGAAGTACACTCTGTAATTACTGTTATTTAATCTTCAGGTACTAATTCTTCTGCCGAGACGCTCCAACAAAAACCAGTGAGGCCTGTGAAGATTTCGACCAGTAAAAACCAACCGGTTTCCATGAATAGGAAAGATTCAACATCTTCAAAGTCGAGGTATGATTATTGGATTGTGTCTTGTCAATGGATTTGTCAGTAGACTGTTCGTATGTCATATGAAGGGGTTCCACGGGTGAAATTAATTAAACCATTGTATTCATTCAATTGTTGTAATAGCTGACCCGTACATATCCCACACTACTTACAATTGAAACGTTCTAATATCAAATCATCATTAACCACTGAAATGAAGGAGCTATGTATGAATGGAGAATATTTTTTTGAATGTTCGTCATCAGGACAGAATTAACAAACCTGTTCTATGAAAATCTATTTTCAATCTGCATCTGGATATTTCAATCAAGACTATTTTGTTAACAGGTTCTTCTTCATTTTACAATCCACCGTCAGCTACTCATCAGCTAAACATTCATTTGAAAAAGAAGATGCAACATGTATTCTAGGTTGACATATTATTGGACAAAAGTTAGCATAAAATTAAATTGTTTTATGTTATGGTGCCTTTCCTTCTGTCAATGACCAATTCAATAATGAAGTGTATTTTGAGCTAGAGAAACAATTCTCATTAACATTTTCACCCACTATTTTTCCACGCTGGTGGCTCTCGAGTATTGCATAGAAACTTTTCTTTATTAAACGTGAACTACAATAATATTTAAAGAAATGAAATAAAATTTGTCACAATAATTGACCATATAAAAAGAAAAGTTTGAAATCCTTTCGGCTCGTATTTTAACTATTTGAAAATTATAAATAAATTCAATAAAAATCACATAATCCCACTACTAGGCACACTATAGTCATAATTTTAGTAAATACTTTGACAAATGATCAATTTTTTTATTCATATGTATTCACGGCATTGATGTAAATAAAGAACTTTGTTAATAAATTAAAAATTGATTTAGTGTTGGCGAATATCTGACAACAATAAAGCCCAACACACACTCGGCATCTCCAACATATGTCACCATTCTCTACAATATTTTGTGGATTTAAACAGTGGTCATTTGTAACAAGGTGCTTATCATCATTCATTTATCAACTAGAGAAAGATATATGTAAAGCTTAAACGTATATTCATTCTTACCTCTTGTTTTGTGTATACGTCATTCCAGTATTGGCAGTCAGGAGAACGTTGCAGCAGTTCGAAAATCCCTAGAACTGACGGACCATGCCGGACAAAAGTCTAGGAGGTCCGGAACAAGCCAACCTGGCGACAATAATTCTGCTGAAAGACTGAGGAAATCTGTAGAAAATGACGCTATAAGCAAACAAAAGCCCCGCAGGTATTGTACAACTTAAAAAGTAACCTCCCCAATAATGCATACCCGAATATTGTCAATTCTGAAACTTAGGATAACTCCACGCCAACGCTTTAGTAATATAGTGAGCGTGTGGTCTTTTCCGACTGTTGTGGGGATTTGCCGATTGTTTTTAAAAGAAATGGATTTTAATCCTACTTCCAATCTCTACTTCTAATGAAATATTTAAATCCAATTCATTCGAACCTTATCAATATTTATTTATGAAATCAACAAGAAATTGATTGCTAGGGAAACGTATAGTTGATTGAAATTTAATTGTCTGCTAACCTTCTTAAATATAATTGTTGCGTGAAGGATGGTTTGTATAACTAATATTTTAAGATTATTTAATCACTGATCACTGAAATGTCTATTTTGACGAATGGGTTCCTGAATGAACATTACTAAAATCTGTGCAAAGGATTAAGCAGAAACTAATAGATTAATAGAAAACTAATAGAAAAATATTTTCTAGATCATTGGAAGTTGAAGGAAGTGGCAAACCACCCGTTCCCGCCAAAAAGGCGTCGTCTCCTGTAGCGTCGGTGCTCAGCAGTCTTCGACAAAAAGTGCTTGGTGGAGACCAAAGGTAAATTATAATCATTTATATCATAAGCAAAGACAACACCACACCTTCATTGAAAACCGCAGTAGGCAGTGATGGATACAATGTTAAGTACCCTTAGGACTGTTGACATTTTGTAATCATTGAGAAATACTTATTAGGAGCAGGAAATCACAAAACTCACATTTCCGTTTCTGATTCCAAAAATATGACTCCTGTCATCAGATACTGCTTCATTATAAAATGATTCATATCATGTTAATGTATATTCATGTTGTAGAATAAGATTACATTTTGTTATATAATGTTCACACTAATGTAGGATATTTATAAATATATGCTCTTATGGTGATAAATAAAATCGGTACTACATTAATTTGCAAACTATAGTGACACCAGCAGAAATCATCCCAGTGAATGGCCTGAATTTCTCCAGGGAAACCGTATATCCTACAAGACTCCTGAATATGCCTTGCCCACCTGTTTTTCTTTCTTGTGGTGTAGCCTTTAGCCCCACTAATACATCAGGTGTCTCCATCGGATGTGTTGAAGAACAATACATGACGTATTAATGCTGATCATTTTAGTATATTATACTGGCCATGTAGCCGAGTGGTCAGGGTCGTTGTTTTAGATTACGGATTTCAAGAGTGCGAATTTCAGTACAGACAGTTATATACGTGGATTTGTGTTTGAAGGCATGAACGTCGGTGATGTCTTAAATTTCCCACCAATCCGATCCTAGAAACGGGATGCAGTGAGCTTTCCTAATCTTATCCTTATATTCTCACTTTCTCCGAAAAAGGTTGAAAGATATTCTCTTAAAACAACTTCAACTCCACAAACGTAACAAATCATTCATCAAAAGATTCTGTACAGTATTTTTCTCTTTAATACGTCAAGTGCATACTTGTCAAACACGTCATTGCATGGAACAAACGTTTGTTGATTTTTACAAGCTTTGAATGAAGGTATGGAACTTATAGCTGTTTTATTTTAGATCATCTGAAAAGAATTCATCATTGGATGTCTCCGACGGTGCGTCCAGCAGTAAACCAAGCGGAGAACCATCACTCATATCTGTATCCCCGAGTGCCACTTCTATGGGTCGATCTCCCTCTGCGATGGACTGTGATGTAATTCCACCTGCTGATGGATTCGATCAGGTTGAAAGGTTTTCAATGCTCGCCGATCCTCGCTTCGGAAGGTGACTATAATATTCCATAATAATTATATACGATCTCCGTATGATGTAAAAAACATTTAGATTTAAAAATATTCCTTTCTCAATAAAAAGCTATTTCGTATATTATTATGTATTTTCTTCATGAATCCAATTATTTCTCGAAAAGATTTCTTTATTATCAAAGCTTTATACCTAAGCGTTTTGAGACATGTCTAAGAATACTCGGTGCTTAGCCAGGTGATGATCATTCAAAGAAATCGCGCATGACTAAAATTCGGCAAATTAGTTTTTTCCGAAATCAATTGCGAATTAAAGTGAGCGACAAAATTGTGTCCGTACCCAAATAAAAACAGAAAATCCTCATTTAATCACAGTATATCATCATAATTTATGATGCATTGAATATGAAATGTTGAAATATACTTCCTGAATAAGTTTTCATGAATTTGAGCAAGACAAGTTTATTTGTAATAATTATATTTTTTAAGTAGAAAGGAAAATCAGGAATCCTGAAATTAAAAGACCAACTTTCTTACATCTAAAATTTTGATTAATCTATAAATCATTGCAATAAATTTGTTTTAATCCTTTTATACACACTAATTACGATCTAAACTTAATATCTAATATAAAAAAATAATTTTAGAATTTGGTATAACCCCCTTAACTTTTAATAACTGCTGGAATTCTATTTGGTATTGAATGATACATTTTTTTATATAATCGAGTGAGATATCGTTATGCCACATATCCTCAATTATATTTTGTAGTTCCTGGCTACTTTTAGGATACTTATTCCGAAACCCTTATTTTAATATCGCCCATAAATTCTCTATGATGTTGAGATCTCGGCTGTTTGCAGGTCACCTAAGGGACTGAATTCCAAAGATTTATTGAAATTCGTCACATAAACATAAAATAAATGATAAATTATTATGTCTAATGTAAATTATTACGTCGGCGTCCGTGGCGCAGTTGGTCGCTGGCTATGGTTACGGATGTCTCGGGTTCAATTCCCGGTGCGGACGGTTTCCATGGATTGATCTTTCCAATCGATTTATGGATTTCTGTTCGTAGTCTGAGTCCTCCCTCCCACCCATCCCATCCTCACGGGGTGTAGCGAGAGCGATTAGCTAACACTAGTCCTGTCATAGGCCTATCCTTCTATCCCTACTCTCTTCGGAAAAAAAAAGAGAGGTTGAGCAACTGAGTAACAAGCAGTTCTCGTAGAAAAAGTCTGTTAAGATACCTCCATTAGGAGACCATATGCTCCACATTGGGAGCAGACATGGAAAAAATAATAATGACTAGTGCATGTAAATAAATGTAATTTATAGAACAACAAAAAACAAAGGGTGGGCATGCAGTGCAAGAACGATGACAATGCGCTGAGTCGCCTTGCAATAACAGTTCAATTGTGTGCTCCGTACGACCTTCCAAAGCAGATAGCGTGTTTTTTCTATCAATTCTTAGTACTGAGCGGAATTCATAGATCCCTGGAAGAACTATAAGGGGTTCTATACCATCTGCAGTAATGCAACGGCATATCATAACACGGGTGAATGTTTGTCACACGGTAACCCAAAAAAACGTATTTTTCTAAATGTCCTCCAGTTCTGCGGTTGCTGTCGATTTCCCATCCGAGCCAAACTGATTAAATTTGGACTCGTCGGAGAATATCACCCGTCACCAGTCCTCTGCAGTCCAATTTATTCTTTCCTTGGCCCAAATTAAACGATTTTTTTTTTTCATTTTTATCATCAACAACTGTTTTTTTTTGCCGGTTTCATTGCAGTAAAACCAATTTTATTTATCCTTCTCTGGATGGTTTGCATGGAAAATGATGTTGAAGTCGATGCCTCTAGTTTTGAACTTAATTTTTAGCAGAAATAAATCAACCTTTTAAAATTTTTACCTTAAAAAATCGATTATCGCGAATCCGTCAATATAGTTTTCCTCCTTTGGTCTTCACTGTAGCTTCACAATACCCTATCCTTCGAACAATTACTCGAAACGGTTTTTTTTTTCATTCACTAGGGTCAAAATCGCGCTCTTTTCTTCGATCGATAAATATCTCAAATTTGCCATATCAACGGTTTGATGTTTTCAAGTCGAGAATGTCAAGTCAAATAAAAGCTTAATTTGAAACAGCGTAGTTTCTGGGCAATGAACAAGGATAGAAAATACAAAAAAAAAATATTTCGAGTCGCTGGTGTCATTGTTTAAAGTTAGGTAAAGAGACATATTTACAGATATTGCAAAATATGTTAGGTGCGGACACCATTTTGTGGCTCACTTTATATTATTTCGAATTATATATTGAACAATAATTTTGGCCATAAAAATAAAAAATTTTGGAAAAACTATAATTTGCTGTGGTTTATTTATTGAAAAAAATACTGTAAATCGATAAATAAATGCATATTGAATAATTATATAAATAGCTTTTCCCTCAACACATAATATAACTATCAAAAATATGATATGCATAATCAAATGTTATACACAAATCCTGTTTCAACTATGGCCGCGAATGTGCAATGGTCGATTTATCAACCACTATACAACACTAAAGAACTTTATCGATATCGTTTTTAGGTAGTACAGTTGACATTTCTATGGACACCATATGAATTATAGCCCTTAAATGAGGTGGTTGATATATCGACCATTTTCGGGCTTTGCCCTATAAAGCGTTAAATTCATGAACGGTTCTCTGTTCACAAAAGCATGTCAACATAAAAGAACGCGGGAAAGAATAAATTTCTAAGAGACAATCACATGGTCATAATAGCACGTAACCAAGGTGCGTGGATTGCCTGCATGTTGGACACTTTTTAGTTAGAGTGTGCCTTCCGTAATTCTAACCTGAAAATTTTAAACATCAAAGTTGATGTCAAAAGTGAAATATAATTTTTTTCATTTAGCTTTTCTGAAATGTTAATAATTGTTCCTGTATATTGTTGAATTATTATTATTATACTCATTTAATAAAATAAACTTATTTAGCCTTGCCGTAAATAAGATATTAATATTGATTGATTTTTACAGGGCAAAACCACCTGGACGCCGTCCTCCTAGCCAAGTATCAAGAGATGATGTCCCACTCACCAACGGAAGTTCGCATCCGCCAGCTCCCTCAGGTATTATTCTTGAAGCCCTATTCTATTTCCTCATTCTAAAAACGGGTGTATAATGAAAAAGTATAGCCAAAAAATATGTTGAGAGCTATTATATCAGTTTATTAAAAAAACAGTAGTGCAATATTTTTTCCCAAATTGTCAAGTTCATACTTTTCCAATACTCTGATACATATGTAAACATAGGTCGAACTTTCTTATACATCAGGTCCTCAACTTGAATTGGTTTTGTAATTTTATAAATAAAACAGAGTTTGTTTTGTACAACATCCACATTTGTATAGTGATTAGGACCGGTTTCGCTGATGATATCATCATCATATTGATAATGCTTTGTGGAAAGACACATCTAAAATTGACAGTTAACATTTTAAAATCTGTTTTGCAAATTAAAATAAGAAGCAAATAGTTGCTGTTGCCACTCTACATTATATTTCACCTCTAATTGTATCCAACCTGGTTACCAGACGTTACTTCAAAGACGTGCAAATTAACCCACACATTAGAAATGGTATCTGAAATATTTTAGATCTAGAAAATTCTGTAATGGATCTATCAAGTATATTTAATTTCAGCTTTGTTGATTCTAATACCCATGTTTATTGCTCATGCTCACAGAGCAGTCAAAGCTTCTTTTGATGCACCCTTGAACATAGCAATTATATCTATGCCATCTCAGCATACAGGAAGAAGATGTATTTCCTTACAGCCTTTCTTGTATACAATGTTGAATAGTATTAGAATTTCACCTTGTTGTAGACCATTCATGTTTTCTAGAGGATCAGACTCTCAGTTGGTATTCTACATTTTCCATGTAAAAACACTCCTTTTTTTATTAGTGAGATATTTAGTTGATTGCGGGTCCCAGGGTTGACCCTCACCTAAATCGCTCAGGAATGTAATTTTTAATTTTTGACGTCATAGAATATCAATATATTGAATAATTGTATTGATCTCACAATTTTTTTAACTTATCAAGGAAGTTGATATTAACACAATGGCTGCTGACGGAATCAAAATAGTATGTTAATATCACGCATAAGTGTGTGCCAGCAGTCAATAGGTTACTAACCAATGACAATTGTATCAATAGTCAAATTCGAATTTATTTTTCACTAAAAGTTTTACCTACATTTGTCTTGAATTTCAATGATTTCTTATTTAGTTTTTTTGAATTTTTCAGAAATTCTGGTTGAAACAGAAGTTGTTAAACCTAAAGCAAGAGAATGGGAAAAGCACAAAGCCCCTTGGATGGATGAATTGAAATTGAATCAAGCTAAAAAGACATCGCCAATTGCAGAAATTGGTCGTTCAAAAACTATCTCCACAACTGATAATGCCAGCAGTGAAAAGACAGATGCTTCTCATAGCCGCCTTTCTGGCAGCAGTGATAAAATTTTAGAGTCCTCTGCTGTAGAAAATGACAAAGATTCACCGCCGCCTAACCCGATCGAAATGTCTCAAAGCATGACATCTATCTCCTCAAAAACCGTAAAGATTGAAACATCTGAAGAGGTTAGTTAAACATTTTACCTTGGTGGTTGTTTGAGAAAGAGGTTAATGTTGCCAAAACTTGTTGTGACACTGATTATTTTATATTATAAATATTCCCTAAATAATAATCTTGATAGATTCCTGATTTTTTTAATGCAGTACATACCTTGTGAATCACTATTTTCTCAAGATTATTCAACATTGTAGCTAACACCGCTCGCTACAGATTACAGTCCATTATGCTGGTGGTATCTTAACCCACCCGATCTTACTATATTGATATCAATGATGTTTTCTTCTTCTAGGTACAGGCGCGCGTCGAAAATCCTCTGGACATGTCAAAATCCATGTCTTCACTGGCTTCGCGAGCAACTCACCTTGAAACTAACAACAAAGTTAGCTCCTCCGAACTCAGAACTTCCATCGCAAGCTCAGCCAGTGTTGTCCTTCGCAGCACAACAATTCCTCAACACGGCAACGCTGTCCCTCCTCCCTCTTCCATTACCAACTCTTCAAATAATCCCGGCAGCCCCCTGCCGGGTAAACACTAAAATCACCCCATTCCAGTTGTAAGACCTACTTCTAATTTAGGAATGATGTCACAGTTCACTCCCCTCTCGAGACATTCCGCTACAGCTTTGGTAGATCATGGCCTCGTTACCGTCAAACATGAACCCAATGAGCATAATTTTGTCAGACCCGCCACAGCCGATTCATGTGCGAGGACAATCAAATTTACAGGTAGATAATTTAATAATGTTATACTTACTTTACATTATCTAGCCATTTATTTATTTTTACCATAACTACCCTTATTGAATACTTGCTGCCTGATACTGTTCCCTATTTAAGCTGATGTGGCCTGTTGCGGGAATCAGCATTTCCAGAATAATTTATAATGTGCAACTTTAATTACTAAGAATCATATAAATCTGAATTTTGACCAAGTTTCTTATGAATCCACACATAAAATTATAAATTTATAATACATCAAAAATTTACATCATTTTATGTTAATATAATAATAAACTAAACCAGGGGTGACAAACCTGCGGTCTTTTAGAGTCTCAAGTGCGGCCTTTTGACTGAAATAAACAAACGACAGGAAAAGGTTCGCCGCCCCTGAACTAGACACAAACTGTATTTTTATATAACATTGTTTATGAATTGTTGTAGATGAACAATCGCGAGTTATGAACACACCAGAACAACTATTGATAGCACAATTAAATGAAAGGGTAAGAACTCATTTACCTATTCTTTCTTTTAGTAAGCAGCGGGTTTGACTATCCACTGTTTATTTATTTTCTATGGGCTATCAAGTAGTGAATGTTTTATAGGTTTTCATAATATATGTATTTTATATTACTATGTCAACGTGCATAATACTTAATTTCTGTATAACCAACTTAATATATTTAGACCATGTTGTTTACTTAACAAAAAAAATTACCTCAAGGGATCACAACTTGTAGGCAATACAATATTTATTTAAGATATTCTATTAATTTTCAGGTTGCAAACTTGGAAAAAGTTGTCGAAGCACAAGAAGAAAGATTCAGTTCAGCTCTGGCCGCCCTAGGTACTCGTCTGGAGAAAGAAATCGAGTCACGCGCCGCATTACAAGCGGAACTCAACAAACTAGAACGCTGCGTCACTCGAGTTTGACCGACACACCGCCATGCCTAAACACCTGTAATTTTAAGTGAGGAGACCAGACCTACCAAATTATACATTTTTTCTGTATGCAAACATATTATATAACTACTTCGCAATTTTTGACAGCAGACGTTTTGTTGATTTACACAGTTTCAAATAAACTTAAAGTAAGTGTCACTCACTAACAACTTTGAAAACTTTGGTATCTTAAAGAGTTCATTATGTATCACAATGATTATCATTTATTTTTTTTGTCAATCCATTGTGATTGCTACATTGTTGATTTGATTATATTAAGAAAAGGTTATTGCAAATATGCTATTTCATGTAAACCATTTCGATTTCAAATAATCTTTTTGACACTATAATGAAGATTCAGTAATTGAAACAGTTGACTTGTACAAATTAGGGAAATGTGTCTTCTCATTGAATATTTATAAAAAATATTGAAAACGATTTTTTTACTAGACATTTCAAAAGGAATGTTTAGTAAATACATTCACAACTAATTGTGAAATAGTGTAGATGTCATTTATTCTATGAAATATTTTGAAAGCAGTCTTTTCTACATTTTAGAGGTCCAATTATATTCTAAAGACACATTGCACCTTTAATTAATACTACCGACAAGTTTAGTGTCTTTTGGTTTCATTTATATACTAGACTCTTTTTATTTGCTCGGGATATGAATGCAAAAAACTTTGATATCTATAAATGCAATTGGTGCTTTTCTGAAAGAAAAGAGTGTTGCGATGGATGAATTTGTATTTATTTTTTTACACGTAGGATTCACATATTTTTAAGTACTTAAACTGTGGCAAATACAACTTTCTTAATTATCTTTTTATTCTTAAATTATGTCATTAATTAGTATTTTTTTTTACTTTACATAAAAATAAATCACTTCTTATCGAATATCATAAATTACTTTATTTATATACAATAAAGACAACGAGGTCACAGACAACGTTAAAATAGAAAATCTTCATAAAATGAATTGAATTTTTTAAGGTAACGAAATAAGTATTATTTTTTTTTTTATATTTTTTTACATTCTCATTACTATCAATAATACTTAAAATTATTCTCCTTTTGCCAAAATTCAAGGTATGATTTTTTAATGTATAAATAACTCCTTAAATTTTAATATAATAAATTTAGTACCTTTTAATATTTCCATGCATAATATAAGTCATAATCATTTAATTTTTCATTTTTAATAAGAATTTTAGTAGATGTATTGTGTTATTATTTTTTTAGTTATTTATTTTGTGCGAAACTTAACTTGCGCATTTTTTTGAAAATGTGAACATGTCTTAAGTATCTTTTATGAGAGCATTTATTAATTTATTGCAGTATTTGGTTCATAGTGCATATTTAATCTTTCTAAAAAATTCATGGTTTTGATTAACCATGTAATTTTTTATACCTTTCCTGATGTATGCTCAAATATTTCCTAAAAAAACGAACATTCCCTTGTATAAAAAATATTCTATCTTTTTTAATTTAATTGCATGTATGAGATAACAAAATTTGCTTGAACTCTTAATTTTTTTAATATTTATTCAGTATCCAAAATAAACACTGTATTATCATCACTTTGGTATAAAACGTTAATTCTGTAACATATACAATTAAACAATTTTTTGTTCAAATATCCTAAGTATAATAACACTGTTGAGCGATGAATTCATGTGAATCTTGTTGTATAATCAGCACTAGCGGCAGACGTTTTGCCTCTAGGCAAGATATTTATTTTTCCGCCCTAGTTATAAAACTTAAAAAAAAAATTAGAACTAAAATGGTGCCCTTTTAAATTCGCCGGAACTGAAGATTATTCAACATTTGAAAGTGTTTTATTTCACACAAAATAATGTTTTAAAAAGAATTTCAGTTTCAATGAATTTGTGTGCTTTTCCCACTATATAGAAATGAATAGTTTTCTCTAATTAATCGAAAATACTTTTACAAACCCTTTTTTCCAGAATGGAAAGAAATTATACGTTCGTTTGGAGAGTACTAGTGTACTCTCATTCTTAGCAACTTATTAATTTATAACAGGAGTAATAAATAAGTATGTTTTTTCTTTTTATAACGTTACAAATATTCTTTCTTCTCACAAATATTAAATTCACAATAATTTAAAAAACCAAAACAATGTAATGTCAAAATTACTATGTAAAACATGTAGGAGCTTGGCTCTTATTAAAGGATTTGACCATTATGACTAATTATTAAGGATTTTTATTAATTGACTCAAATACATATCCAATTATTTGTGCACACGTTAGAAACGACACAAATTAAAAAAAACTACTCGTATCAATTCTTTTCACACTAAATAATTAACTGACAGAATAAAGTTTTTTTTAGTATATGAATAAGCACCTTTTGATGTGAATCCACAATGATCTTTTTATTCTGATTATATTTTAAATGAATATTCATCTAACATATTTATCTCGAAGCATCATGTGAAATATCAGATTATTAGACATGTTTATAATATTGGTAATTTTTTCTTTGATTGAGTATTTTCAGTGTTAAGCATGATTTTACTCAATTCATTTTTGTACTGTATTTAAAAAGCACCTTCCGAGTACATAATATATTTTGATAAAATGATAGCTAGCACAATATCAATAACTTACTTTTATAATTTATACATACCTTTTTTTTTAAATCATTCCTTGTGTTCTACATTTTTTTTATTTAAATAACTTAATTCGGATTATAATTTTATTTGTATGAAAGCCGAGTCATACGTTTATCATAGCATACCTATTATATAACGTCGAATTGAATATTTTGTTGACTAAGAATACTTCTTGTATAAATAATTATATTTAAGTTGCTTAAATTTAGTACATTTTATTGGACTTCATATGTCTAAACAATCTATAGTCAATTCGAATTTGTATCTACATTAATAACATTCTTCTACGATTAGGATGTATAGTGCTTGAGAATATTGCCGTTTGTTTTTTATATTTACGATAAAGGATTTCATATGAAACCTTTCAGAACTGTGAAATATTTACTCGCAGACCTGAGACTTAAATCACATTTATAAATTTAAGTCTTAATCATTTTTTAATATTTCATTGGTACATTTTGATGTATTCACTACTAACTATGTATTAAGAAAATCTTTAAAGTGTATTCCAGGCTTGTATTCGAAATATGTATAAAATGTATTTTATACTTAAATGTTGTGAATATCAACAATGTGAAATATTAGATTTAAAAATAATTTGTATAGAACCGGCTTATAGATAATAGACTAGATGTAAAAAAGATATTGTTGCCTTTCATAGTCTTAATTTCGCTGTGCATATGACTTAATAAAATTGCATTTTATTTTCTTACTATATAATATTTCATACTATTAATGATAGTTTTAAGACGTACAATAACGAGAACATAATGAAAAATTAATACTACTAATGAATTTTAACTATGAAACATATTATTATATT
This sequence comes from Himalopsyche phryganea, assembly GCA_022494535.1. Taxonomy (NCBI): domain Eukaryota; kingdom Metazoa; phylum Arthropoda; class Insecta; order Trichoptera; family Rhyacophilidae; genus Himalopsyche; species Himalopsyche phryganea. The sequence goes on from JAGVSL010000033.1 coordinate 116,934, forward strand.
TTTATTTATTTTAATCCTATATTATAATATACCATTATAGTAAAATTAGTCATCGATACTTATTTTTTCTGAAACGAAAGTTTTATATTTTACCAGATAAAAAGCACACATTTCACTGCAAGTTGGCTATTCTCTAAAATAAGATTGCTCGTAGCTATGTGAACCACCACCTGATACTACATGTCTGGCATCTATTGACTGAATTTTAAACTATTCGAATCCATCTTATTGCAGAGGTATTCTATTTTATGGAACAAAAGCAAATCTAATGAAGACAGCTTTGTTTATTTTATGTTTAGTATGTATAGCTTGCAGTGATCTGGTGCTTTTAAAATAATTGTAAGTGTGTATGATAATAAAATAACTTATTCACAAACCATTAATTATTGCAACATAATATAAAATTGCTCATTTTTATCTTTGCCCCAACATCGGGTCGCTTCATTATTTTTCGCTAATAATTGCGTAGTCTTGAAATATTTTCTATATAGCACCAATTATTAAAATGTAAATTTGTTCTTTACATTAAACACATCGTTTATTCTGAACATACATTGGCTGAGAAGCCAAATTTATGTTTCTGAATATATGCTGCACAGTACAAAACATGTATGAGGAAACCAAACCTCAAAAGTTAAATTATTTTATACGAAAATCATGAATTTTGATACAATTTTTCCTAGTAAATATTGGTAAAGCAATGCTCACCATTTTCTTAATGTTTGTATTTAGAATAAAAATTAAATTTATTCATAACAACATATACAAGCACTAATATACAGAATTTATTTTTATGGTCTCTTATAGTTGGAATATAGCAATAGAATGATTCTTAATCATTCAATTTCACTCATAACTAAACCGTATCACTACAGAAAGTCTTAGGGAAGAAGCAGGCTATTTTGGGGCAAGGGATAGTACAATATCAGTCGCTCACGGTATGCTGACTCTGCTCTAATTCTTTTTCTGTGAGGCTTCTCTCGGCACTAGACCTCTATGCCCAGGACTGTGGAGTCATTCAAAAACCTGCCGACCTAGATTAATTGCCCACTTGGCTGAATATGCATTTTTTTAATATATTTTCGTCATCGTACATATATAATGTATTGATGGTATAAACTATGTATGAATACATCAACAGAAATTATACAATTAATAATGAAAATAAATCAGAGTTAACCAATGTCTAACGAGTGACTTCTTTTAATACCATTCTTCATGACTCCACAGCCCCCTTTGTAGCATTTTTTTTTCTCTTTTCATTTTGACTAATATCTGATTAACCTTTTAATTTTCACTGTAGGATTTGGTTGTATATCTTGAATTGCTGATTTATTTATTCATTCATTCTCTTGCAATAATAATATTTGCAATACTATTTTTTCATAAGTTTGAATCAGAGATTATGGTAGATTATAAATGACATTTTGCAAAATGTTACTGGAGATTTTAATTGCGAATCACCTGATCATTACAATATTAACTTGTCACAATGTATTGCATTTTTTAATCTTATTGATATTTCTTCTTTCCGTTTTGTATCTTATAAAAGTGTATTTCTTATGTACTTAATTTTTACTATTTCCACTTTACTGTCAACAATGTAAATATATGAAAATATTCAAAAGAAATGATTCGTTTTATTTAGATTGTTTCATGATAGATCCTTGAAAATCAGAAAACTTCTAACAGCAATTTGGTTGTACTTGCCTAGTAGTTTTTTAAAAATGATATCTCTGGAACTGAAAAGCTAGTTAACATGCTGAATCTCAAACAGCTGAAGTTGTGGTTACTAAAGCGCAGACTTTTTCTGATGCAATATAAAAAGTTTCACATGATCGTCGTTTGTCTTATGGGTTCACTTTCAATCCTTATTCAAATATCAAAATCGTATTTTATAAGCTGGTGAAAATTCAAATATCAGCTTACGGACTTGTTTGGAGAGTATGCTTTAACCAAAAATGATTTATCTGCAATATGTATGACTGATTTAAAAAATTAGCTTCTGGATGAGAAGATGAGACTAACATTTGCTGTTGAAAATAACTTAACATAAAAGTGTAAACATATATAAAACAGTATATAGTAACAGATGCCCGAAAATACAGAAGTGTACAAAATCTCAATAACTCAAATTTGATATTGAAATTCCATCAAGCACACTCAGTCGATGTCTTAAATCATATATGGCTATTAAATTTGGATTATTGAGATTTTGTACACTTCCGCGTTAGTGACAAAATACATGAGAGACAGTAAACAGTGTCTAACGCTTATATAGAAGATACAAACTCAAATATCATTTTGAGGCAATACATTATGCGTCTGAGAGCCACACCGATACCTGAGTTAAAATTTCGGAAATATATATCAATAATCCAAATTTAATATTGAAATTCCATCAAGCACCCTCAGTCGATGTCTTAAATTATATATGGCTATGTTAAAACATAGTTCTGGTAACGGTGTAAAGGCGAAATAGCTATCAACAAACTATTTTTTTTTTGTAGATCTGAATACTTTGATATTTTTACTATAATTTTCCGTTAACGGCATATAAGAACATATTAACCAAATACTGGACTTGCAGAACAATCATATAATAGTAAGTCATTTCAGAATAAAAATTGTTGAACAAGTAATATGAGTAGGCTTATTAAAGTCTTTGTAAGATTATTTTGAATGGTACATTATTAAAATATTACTTTGTTCGTTAGATATCCAATTTTTGAAAAAAAAATGAAATATGGAATTAAAACAGTTATCATCTATCAATCATATTAATAATTTGTTATCTACAGTGTTATTACTTTCTATTAAGTTATCCTAACAATAAAATTTTAAATAATAATGAAACACTATTACTAGCACAAATTCCACATTTTTTTATTCCTTAAGTATGAAAAACGAAAGCAATAAATTTAAATTTACAATTAATCAGGCAAGAATAACTCTACACTAAATTATGTTTAGTCTTTTGATTCAAATCCTGCAATCTGATTGGATTTCAATGACTTGACCGCTTTTGATACAAACACTATAATTCAAAGTTGATTTTTATATACTGATTATAGTTGGAGTTTGATATTGAAATATAAATTGAATTATAGGTACCTATTAAATTCCCTACTGAAAACAAATCAAAAGTAAACAACGGAAAGAAACATGACTTGGCCGTATTTGATACTGGATACCTACATAATTTTTTTATAAAACTACAACAAATAATATCTAAATAATGGAGAGTAATATTATTCATAGAAGCGAAAATTTACCTACCCGTTCACTAACGAAATAATATATCCACACTCTTAGCTTGCGCCGATTTGATTGTTATTATACCTTTTAGATATTGTTCATCATTGTTGTATTCGTTATAAAGTAATGAACTATATTTATATGAGAACATGTCACATTACAAATCGTCATATAGAAAAAGTGACTGAGTAGTGTGGTGAGAAAATATGAAAAATATAAAAACAATTAAAACCTGTGTAAAAACCTTTAAAATTTCTAGTAGCTATAACTTTGTTTTTTGTAGTAATGTCTTTTTACAGTGATGTAAAAAATGTGAAATCACCTTATAATCCAAAGCAGGAACAATTTTTTTAAAGTTGACTCACAACTATTTTATATACCTTAATTTTTTACACTCAGTTTTATATAAATAGCCTTGTTATGTTTGTATCTTTATTAGTTGATAATGCTCGTGATGAGCAAAACCAGTCCTGATCATTATAAACTTGTGAAAGTAATACAAATGAATTGTGTTTTATTTTTTAAAATATCGGAATACCTATAATACCGGAACAAAAATATACACTCAGCTTTACCCAACAGGAAAATAGTTACATATTGAGATAAAAAATATTATATTTTAATATGTTTCTAGTCATAAAGGTGAGAGTGAAATAAAAAGTTAATTTATTCGAAATTGTATAAATAATGTGCTATGTGAATAAAATAAAAGCGATCTGTGCTTCCAAAAAATTGTAATTTCCAGAATTAAAATCAGTGCAACTAAACTATGGGTGATTTTAATAAACAAATCATTAGGTGCTTAGATTTAGATTTATGTCAAGTCGTATAATGTAACGAGTACAATCGTAAAAGTTTTTTATTATTTTAGCGCACAGCTCTATCATTGTAGATGTTTATGCCCCTCACTATATTTTGCATACTGGATTTAGCACGCCAAATAAATAATTATTGTCTATGAAATTCAGTATGTCAGTGTGTTCAATGTTGTGACGACATCGATTACTCATTGCTCATTGGTTGCTAAAAAAATAATAACCGACATTATAGTTTTGACAGTTCAATATGCGTTAATTTTGTTTTGTGAAACTTTTTTAAAAGCTGTATGGTTTGTGACATGTGCCGATTCTGTGCAAATTTGTGTGGTTGATTATACTTGTTTTGAATATTATTTTTGATATTCAGTTGACTACTATTTATATATTATAATAGTTATATTGAATTTTAGTACTTATTGGTACCAGTTACGGTCTCGTGAAAAACGAGCTGAAGACACGAAGGTTAAAATATCAGTTATATATAATCTAAATCTAGTAGAAAACGTTTTTCCACTGATTTTTGTATCTTAAAAAATTGTGTTGTTAGTGAAAGAGTAATCTACAAAAATGTCTGATATTGAAGAGAAAATTGTGATGACTCCCAAATGTAAATCTGCCAATTCCACGACATTAATCGTGGAAAGGAGAGCAGTTCAGCAGGCTGATGATAAGATGCACGTTGCTGGAGGGGACCATGCTGGAATTGTCATTAACAAAGAACATGGTCAATGTAAGACAACTATTTTTGATTAAGAGCATTTAGAATAATATACCTGCATCTATACATTTCAGCAGAGGCATATCTGAATATATAACAATTATAAGGGATTTATTAAATTTTATTTAAGGCTCATATTTTTAAAACAATTCGTTTATAAATCAACATAAAAGTTACCTATTAATAACTCTAGTCCAATAATTAATTAGCTATCATTAGTCCATAACAAAACATTAAAGAAACCCAGTCAGGAGATACGTTAAATTATCGAGTCTAATCCTTACTTAATGTGACTATGAATATCTTTGTTTTTTAGTTAACTTGAACAAATCGTACAAAAATCATTTAGTATTATTCTAAGGTCCCAAAACATATCTATCATAGTATCACAAAGATGAATTAAATCAGCAATATGTGAAATTATAAAAATAAATATATTAAATGCTATTCTTTTAAGTTCTATCTTCGAATTAAAAATCATAATAAATATTCTAATGGATATTTTTAAAAAATATTAGAATTATTATGTTTTATCTAAGATCTGTAAACGAAATAAGACTACAGAAAAATTTATTTAAATAACTTCGAAAATGTACACTGCACAGTTTGAAATAATACGGTCTAAGAAAACGCACTTATTATTTTTTACACGGCTTCGATTTATATATTTAGCATGACCAATAATTATTATACGACGAATTATTATTGTATCTTGAGCATATTTTCTTCTATGAATAACGTTATCTAATCCAGCTTCATATGAATATATGACACAAATAAAAGCAACAGAAAAATAAAATTTCATCCAAAAACGTATATAGGTAGTACTTACTAAATATATTCTATTGAAAGAATAAATAGGTAGGTACCAAAACTTTTCGACCTGAATATGTGGTTCTCAAGGGATTGCTGAGGGTCGTTACTTTCTGTGTTAATAATCAGGGTGTGAATGATAAGTTTTCACTGTTTATTATGAAATTATCTTTTCTGCGAAAGCACTATGTTTTTGTATGTTATAGTCAGCAATCACCCATAGTTTCGAATTCGTGACTGACTCACGAGAAAAAACATTACTAATTTTAATATATTAAGTACTGGCTGCACGGTTTAGCTCCCTAAGGGAGCAGATATGGCCTGGAATGGGACACCAGTTGGTATTTAAAAAAAACTTATTAGTGATCCATTAGATATTAGACAATTGATCGAATAGAACATATTTGTGTCACCAAATCGATGATTATTTGTTTATAGTTTTTATCATTTTTCTCTGCCCTATAAACATGATTTCCCATCACCATGATTTTTAAAAATGGAAAAAGAGCTCGACCTGACAGAAAATTCTAAAATTGGGTGTGACATAAAATGTTACATTTAAACATAGCTATAAAGTAGAATACATGAAAGATTTTAGTATAATTATGTATGCTCATTACAAATTTAATTGATTACATCGCAAAAATTATTGTGGGCTCCGTTATGTGTACATACCAGGCGCATGCGGTGGCTTTATCTCTTTCTCGCTCAATCACATGAAAAGCGAAAGTGCAAGCGAGATGCAAGGGCATGCGGTGCATGCTCTTGTATCCTTCTTGCTCATACCCAAATTAGGTTGTGCGATAGAGATAGTGATAAGTCCACCGCACGCCGTTGGTACATACCTATAGGTAACTCCAAATCATGAGCAGACATGGTTGGAAAAAACATAGGTATATTGAAATCTCAAACATAAGGAAATCTTTTTCGAATCGGATTGCATTTCTGTCAATGAGATTTTTTAGTACAACACACGAATGTGACATACCTACCTGCCGTGTACCTAGTGCTGCGGATTCCATTGCGGCCCTTTTGAATTGCGTTTGTCCTATAAATATGTTCGGCGAAAAAATGATTTACTTTTGAGTATTCCTCGGGTAGACTCGTTTTGAGATATCTTATCTAGAGGTTAACTTTATAGTAATTTTCTACAGTAAATGTATTTAATGCGTACTATTATCTCTGGTTCATGCGATACGGCAAATTTCGACTGCATTACGTGTTTGACTATTGAAAAGCAAAAAAGTTTTGCTAGTCGTATCATGCGGGGCTAGGGCACCAAAGATATTAAAGTCTATTGCCATACTTAGTCACATTAAGTTATATGGATGTAAATCTTTGAAACCAATGTCGTTGTTCGTATTTCTTGCACATAATTATGGCGCATTGGCGTCAACTGTAATGCCATGTATTTTAATTTTTTAAATTTACAATAATTACACTATTATCGTCTATTTTTTTGTACCTGTGAATTCCGCAAATATTCATATACAGAAAAGCAGTATGTCCGTTTTTATAGCGAAAGTACGTATATGTAGGTACGTGGTTGAACAATTTAAGTCTTTGAAATCCAAGACGGTTGGATTTTAAACATCTCTTACAGCCCTGGAAAACCCACACCAGTATTATTGACGAACGAGTCAAATAATTAAATCATCAGTAGACATACTTAATTGATGACAAAAAAATATTGTTGTATACGATTTTAGACTCTCGCAAATTGTTGCAAGACTTCTTGTTGTGGTGTTGTGTTATTTAAAAATGATATGATAAAACATAAGTATGCATGATAATTCTCTATCTGTACCACACGCAATTCCAAAATTTGAAGACATGAGCTAATGATGGCAAAGTATAGTTTATAAGTGGCAGAAAAATGAAAGTCTTATTACAAAAGAATAAAGGAATTTCATTACTTTTTAGGAAGCAACAACCATAACTCCTCGTTTTAAATCAAAAAGATGTTTGGCTGTCCTGAACATTTCATGTTTTACCTAGACCTTTTATTGAATTGAATATCGTGAAATCTATATCAGTAATGTTATCTATTTTGATTTAATAAGGAAAATATATCAAAATATTTAATTCTACAAACATTGTATGGATTGGTTGAAAGCCATTTCTGCTTCACACCATCATCAGAACTAGTATAGTATAGTCAGTGATATTTTTATATTATTTAATGTAGTTCTACCAAACAAATGCAAATTCAAACAATAAATTGAAAATAGCCAATATGGCTACTCAGACAATACTACTTAAACGATTAATATTTAGAGGTAACCCTTTGCACTCCTTAATTAATTTAAAGATTTTAATAATACTCGAACGTTATTGAATCGAATGGGCGATATACATCCAATAATTAATGTATTTTATAATTATTTTGTGATTGCTGAGTTGTAAGGTATCAAATAGAAAAATGTAGCATTTCAAAGTGTGATGTTTCTCAAAACATTCCCATCGGTAAAGGCCAGGTTTCTTCTCACAAGGGTCTCTTTTCTTCCTTCTGGAACCTTCCTGTTGGAACATACTATGCAGTCCTTATCTTTTTTTTGCGAAAATGTGAAATGGATGCGACTCTTCAAGCGCTAGTCAGTGTCACCTGTAGAAAGTCGCTGAGGTATATAATGCCTCATAAGTTTACTTAGCTATTACTATTATAATAATAATGTTTTCTTATGTCTAATGTCGCAATCGGACAAAACACATCCTGTGCAATACCAATCAATGGTACTTGAAGGCAAAAAAGGCAATAAAATAATCGTAAATTCATTTTCAATGTGTGCTGTAAAATGTCGAGTCCAGCTCGAGATAGGAGTTCTAAGGGTTAAATATACACTAATGACCGGACATTGCTGAAACATTTTTCAATATCAATGGTTGCACAGCAATTCAAATTAGTATTTTTAATAGTATTATGTTAACGTACATAATGTTTAATTCGTCCGAACATTCAGTCACTGTTCTAGATTGTCGCGATTAAAATGCCACAAATGTAGATCGATGATCATTATACTGAGAAGTACGGGTGATTGACGGAGATAACTTTATATTACTGCATCAATTGAAAGCCAGACAGCGCATGATAAGGATCTAACTACCAATTTAATTTATTTTTTGACATATGCACTCTCGATTTGGTATGACGATGATTGATGACCAGGGATTACAATCCCGGTTCGATTGTCGACCTTGGGATTTCGAGATTTTACAATAATAATTTCCGGATTTATAAAATATAACGGGTTATAAATAATTGCACTTTGTATTAGATAATATTCACTTGGTACACTTTAAGTTTTATTTTGATAGTTTTCACTTTGGATTAATGGTATTACCTTAGTTTCCACTTAGAAACGGATTCTCTAAAGAAAGTATCGCAAACTTTAATTTTAAGAGTTTGCACTTAGAAACGGACTCTTTTAACGAAGTACCACAGACTAATTTGGTTGGTTGGCTTTGAAATGGATTATATTAATGTTAATTTGTATTTTATGGATATTGAAATAACTAGTTCAGGAGTCACCAATTTATTCACATAATTTTTTTATGTTTCAAGATCTTGAATAATATCCTGTAAGTAAAAACTGAGATATTTTTACTATTAGACTTTGTTGAAGGATAACGGTAAATGACAAAAAAATAAGAGACCTAACGGACAATGCCAATTTGTATGATAGGTGAAAATACTAAGGCGCATATTTGCAATTATTAATAATAATGAATTTAAAGCACAATAATGAAATTACTTATTGCCTTGTCGAAGACATCACATATTACTTTTGCAATCCTAGGAATGGTTATAGGCGATTTTGAACTTTTTAAAGTTCCAGGTCCGCCATGTTATAAGAATATAACAGAATCACGATTGCACTGTGTCGTGAGATTATTTACATGAAATAATCTATTTCCATGGTATATTATAATAACTTATTTTATTTAGAACCACAAAAGGAAGATATAATTTATAATTTTATTACAAAACTTTTGTGTAAGTAATCGTTCAAGGTTAGAAATGTAACAAAAAGGTATGGCTACAAATAAATTTTTAGATAACTAACTGTAACATGGTAAAAGTAACAGCGGCGTGTCCTCTGATAGTATGTAACATTTTGCATAAGTGGATAGATAAGATAAAATTCCTCATGTGTTCACTAATTGTTCAATTTGAATTAGTTCTCTTATCTCTTCCATGTATGACAGGGGTAGCCATACTATTTTTTCAAGGAGCGACTGGTTGATAAAATTATCGATGGCGATCGACTGATATCGCTTGTAATTATGTCACGAGAGAGCAATAAAAACCCAATTTTTATAATTCAAATATGTATATATATTTTGAAAACAGATGTTTTATAAATATTAAAGATATACTTACAAATTGAATTAAAGATTATGGATCACAATTAAAAATAAATTAGTACCTACATATTAACTGTTATTTTGACATAGTTACACAATTTGGATTTTTTATCTATTCTGCTGCCATGCGATAGTAGTGATTGAGCTGTGAAAATCACTCTAAAAAGTTGGCATTAATTACTTAAATACGTCGAATAGTTTTGATTCGTTTGAAGAAACAGTACAATATAGGCCCGCGATTGACCAAAAATACCTTGGCGATCGACGCACTGGCCATCCCTGATAGAAGAGATAATAGTTACACGCTAAAAAATATCGGACCTACTTTCCATGAATGCAGCAATATACGCTTTGGTAGATTAAAAAAAAAACTAATAAATATGTCAGATGACGTCTTAAGTCTCGTTTTCACGAGGGGAGAGTTTAGCCAATCGCACCTGGCTTGTGTAAAATTGTTTATACTGGAGCAGGGTTGCCAAATTTCGAAAACAGTCTATCGGGATTTTATATTTGACAAAAAACGCTTTGAGTTTGAGTTCCGAATGATTGACGACATTTCTCGGTCGAAGTTGGTAATGTAATCAGGGTATGTTGCAAAAGTCTATTTAAAATTACACATAATATGTATACGTACAGATATTTGGTATTGCTGTTAATAATAGCCAAGACGCTAGATTTTTGAAATTTTTAAAATATCGACTTGATGAAAAAATACATCACAAACAGTCATGACCAAGGTTTGAGACCTTGTGCACGGGTGTTTTTGATTTAAATTATGTGCATAAGATATGGAAAAATATTTTAAATTTGATATTGTGGTACTGGAACTCAGATCCATCTGATCCAGGGTACAGCTCTTACCGCCAGGAAGCCAGAAACCGCCCGCGAGTTAAACAATATTTTTTATACGTACAGTAGTTGGTGGAAAAGCATGTCTTGTTTAAATGTGTAATTTTAAAATATAAAAATCAAAACCGAAACACTTATATAAAGCAACTATCCCTATGTTCTCCTATTACCTAACGGGATTCGTTTCCCCAGTTTTGGATGATTCATAAAATACAGGACTCTCCCTTTATTCATATGATAAACACAGTTTACTGATAAGCAACTGTTATAGGTACCCGAATAGGTGTGAAATCGTTGTCACTAATGAATTTCACATTCAAATATTTATTGTGAAATGGTTAGGTAATCGTGTAAAAAATAGTAGTGTAGTATTTTAAATTGTAGTGTATAAATTTATTAAATTTTATTAAAAACATTCGTTTTATTTATTTATGTTCGTTAATTTTTCGTGTCTTGCTTTTAAACTTTTGGCTACGGTTCATATTTACATTGTGATAGATTATAGTGTGTTCGTCAGAAATATCAGATTTAGTTAAATATTCGTATGTTCATCAAATATATTACAATTAATTACTGCTTTGTTCAAACAGCAACACAATAGTACCTGTTGAGCAATGAATGAAAGTGAATCTGTACCTAAGAGGCCGTGCATATTACGTCACGTTCTAGAGGGGAACGATCTGATATAATTTGTGTGTAAAAGGTTATTAGAGCTGGGAGGGTTATAAAAAATGCACTCTTAAATATTGCCAGTTCTTAAATGCAAAACAAATATTATTCTTGCTTTTTGTTTATAATTACAATGACACGAAAGTGAATGCGTGTAATTTTGATATGAATGTCTGAATACATCATCACTGAATTTGGAAATGTGAATTAATAATCATAATATATTATTATTAATCGTTAATAATGATGAAAGTTTTATTTCAGTGGTACGAAAAAGTCGAATTATAGAATGCGATGAAATTTCTTGGAAATTGGGATATGTAATGTAAAAAGATTTGAAAAAAAATCTTACATCTTACAGAACATAAATTTAAAATAGATCCATGAATAAAAATGATTTAAAATTAACAGAATATAATTATATTTTACGACTTTATCTTAACCTTTTAAATGTTGCGTTTACGGTATTTCAACAATAACAGTTTTATGAATATTAATAATTGGAAAGGTTGAACTTTTTTTCGGATAGAATTAGAAGAAAGGGAGTAAAATACCATGGCTAATTTCTAAAAACTCTCACGTTACACGAAAATTCAGGTTCACTCAGAGAGCACTCGCAGTGTGAAAAATGACATTTCGTTTATCGACATTTTCATTAAGAATATTTTTATTCGCGATTTAGCTTTCTAGTATCATAAATTATAAAAATCGTCCAGTTGAAACCACTCGGCACTCCTGCTGATGATTACCACTCTATTATTGTATCAATCATCAAAATAAAACATACCAATACTGAAGAATTTTCATAGTATGCTTATGCATAAATATAATAAATTATATCATTACACCTGCAAAAAAAAAATCATTATCGTTCATAGTGGGTAAAGACAAACTTTGATGTTCAGCAATTTTAATTTTTCAGGCAAAAATTTACTGGGTATATTTTTCAGATATTTTATTACATACATCTTGTGGACAGGTGTTTTTAATAAACTCTTCTTACATATTAACCCATTTCGTTTCACGTAGAATCCATCCACCAAGGATAACGACTTTTCTCAATAACACTATTTTTATTGATTTTTTTGGATCGGTCCAAAAATATCAACTTATTTCATAACAATCTTGCAGCTGCTAACGGTATTTTTTTGACGTGTACATTCACGATCTTCGGTAGTAATATCAATTAGGAATATTAAAACGTATATATTTTTTAAACGCAATACTTTCAATGTGGAGCATATCGTCTTATATTGGGACATGTCAACGATAGTACTTTTAAGCCAAAACTGTTTTTAAGTCATAAGGTACAGAAATAAGGATGAGATTAGTAAATGACTTCACAGCTTTGGTGTATAAATACATAAATCGATTGAAAAATCAAAGCGTTAACAAAAATATAATACACTCTGCATTCTTTTTTCGATGGGTTCGGCGATTACATTGTAGAAATTCATTTTCAATGAAAAAGTAAATTGATTACTTTAATACATTACTTATTACACAGACTTACTAGTTTCAAGTTTCTAGCCTATGGGTAATGTATTAAAGAGATAACGGAATCAAACAATCATTTTTAAGTTTCGATAAACCTTTACTTATTGCATAATACTATTTTCTTCATGGTCTTTTTATACAACACGGATCTAGAATATTGTCTTCGTTCTTTTCTAAATCGGATTCTTTTGCTTAAACACGGTACAAAAATATACAAAAATAAAAGAAAATGCACCTTTCACCAAATAGCATCGAAAATATCACGTCGCTGAATATTCGAGCGATGAAAGTGTTTTTACTGACCAGACTTATAAATGAATATTCGTTTTGAAAATATTAAACTGATTTCAAAACAATAAAACTACAATTCTTCCTTATTTACTGTTAACTTTTTATATGTGAAATGTATCTACGGTGTAAAAACGGAACAGAAAAGTAATATAATATGTAATATCTCTGATAACGATTGGGGAAGGAGTTCTTTATCTTCTACGAATGAAAGTAACTTAATTCTAATGCCTGTTAAATTGTTATATATTTATATTATAAGCACATCATGTATATTATTGTATAGTATGTAAGTGGTAAAATATAAATCCCAAGCAGACTGCATAAAACCTTGATTTAATGTTTAATTGATCTTTACGAGCTCTGATATCGCGGCATGTCGGTAATGAGCTGAAAGAGTCAATGGGCAGCATAGTATGTTGCAATCTATAAAAGCTAACATTTCTGTCCCAAAACATTCACAAGCTGAGAATCAATGATCGGTGATTCGATCGCAATAACAATATATGTTCAAAGAACAGCATTACCATCTTATTATTGCAATAAGATCTTTGCGAGTATCGCGACATGTCGCTGATCAAATTAGAAACACCCTGCCGTCTACCTCGGCAGGTTGAAACTTTCGCGAGGTACATATTCCAGTTACCTTCGGCGCGGTATTTTATGTCGACACCCCATCATTCTATGACGCGTTCATTTATCTCAGAATTGAGTCATCCACTGGCCGTCTGGGCTGCACTTGGCGTCATATTTCTGACGCATCCTTTCCTGTGCGTTTGTTTCCTCGAGATATAAGATTCACAGAATAACTTCTCATAAAATGAACCTCGCGTTTTTTTGCCTATTTAGTAAGTACGTTGCCAAATTTTAACCGGTGGAATAACACATGTTTAAAATACACATGTAGTTCTTGTTTAACTGTATTATATTTTCACTATAATTCTAAAATTAGCAATGAAGTATCATTACGGTGGCCATACGTCCTTTATTTCATTGATCTGTCCTGAAGATTTATCTATTTTATGAAATATTCGTTTTTTTTTTGTTATTTTGTGAATCGAAATAGTACATTGATAATTAGCAAGATGTACCAACACAGCTCATAGTAATGTAATACTAGCATTTCACCAACACACTCTAACGGCGCGGTCCCGGTGTCGACGTGCATATCGAGGGTATACTGACATAGATCATTAATTCATTTTTATTTTATTTTTCAAAATACTTCAAAGTACAATTGTGTTTTGTACATTGTAAAGAATAATATTTTTCGCAAACAAATCATAAGATTTGGTATCGATGAGTTTTACTTATATCATGCTTTCTGCCGGAATAAAAAAATTGCAATATGGCAATACCGTTTCTATTTCAAAGCCATTATATCCTACTAGTAAAGCCGTACCTGTCATAGATATAGATGAAGGTATTGACGGAAAGTGAAATACTGAATGCAGCTAGTACGTTGGAACTGTATCTGCATCGTATAACATTTTATGAGACAATTTCATACCTACATGTGATATGTGATAATAATAAAACGTCTACAGAGCAGTCTGGGCTATTATATCGTCGTTGTTCTGGAAGAACTAAATTGAAAAATTACATATTGAGATAGTTATACCAAAATGTTCCTCATTTCGAACTCTATCGTATGGAATAACCAACATATTTTTATAAATTACACTTTTACTTGAAAACAGTTTTGTACAAAGAAAATTAAAAAGGTTATGTATTTCAAACATTTGACAAACTTCAATGTCCAATTACTCAAAAGTAGTATTCTTCAGTTAGTGTCTTTTTCTAGAACGACGACGATATATAAGATGACCTCATGCCTTCTACCAGTAAGTAGTGCGTTAAATTGTCGACATTTTGAAATTTAAAATTATCAAAAACTGACTTAATGCGTTCTGATAGTATACCCTCGATGTTTATGTATTGTTAAATACGGGTTTATATGCTTGTAAAAAATGTGTTTGGAGTAAGTCTTGAAGTTGAGTCATAACGTCGTCGTAATTCACTAATGTATTTAATTCAAGATTAATTCGTTACGTATGTTAGAGTATTTTCTCCAAAATAATACGGTCACCGTTGTTATCATTCATTAAAAATGTGTGAGAAATAAAAATACCGGACTAGGCGAGGCAGTTTTTTGTCGAAACGTCGGGTGTTGCTATGTTAAAACGTTTAAAGCTTTCCATACTCCCGAAATTCTTGAATTAAAAAAGTTATTTTTCAGTCCTAAACAGTGCGACTTTTTAAATACAGATTACACTAAGCAGGCGCTATTTTTGCGTCAGCCAGATAAATCTTAAGCTGATTAGAATTTAACTACCTCTCCCCAGGTTTACTTATTTATAAACTTGGTCGAATTCTAATTAACGATTTTAATTAAAGGTAGAGCTGAGTTTATATACGAATGTAGGATAATCACGGGCAGGGCCTTGCTTTTAAATATATAAAAAATCTTTACTAAATAGCACAAAATACACGTAGAAATCTGTATGTTTTTATGTCTGTCGGTCACAAGAACTCCTTCCAAACGGTTTACAATAGCGACGTCATTTTCACATGTCATTCTATCTGCCATTTCTAAGTCAAATGTACTATTTTCAACCCTCAAGTTTCACATTTTAACATTTAACTAAAAACGATATATTTTGACGTTTAAATGCGAAATGAAAAAGTAATAATATATTTATTTTATAATTAAAAAAAGTATATTTGACATTACAGCTGACAGCCAATGCGCTGAATATTTTGAAAATTAGAAAATCATCTTTAACGAGAATTTTTAAAAGTCATTCATGTCCAAGATCACAAATTTAAATTGAAAAAATCTAAATTTGATATTGACCTTGCTGGGAATTGAACCAGGACTCACCTGATCGCTTGGACAAACACTTACCACTAGACCACAGAGGCTGACAATAATAAAAATCGCCTAGCAACCGCTCCATACCAAATATTCCTTGATTGTCATCGTCATGGCGTCATGTTGCTTAGCGACTATAAATTTGTTATAATATAAATGTCACAAATAATTACTGTTTATGTGAATCATAAAATTTGTAAAAAATCAAATGATTGTGCGGAAAATTATGAAACTTAAAACAGTGAAATCCTCATTTCGTGAGTTTTACAAAAAGCATGCCCAAAATGAAAAGACCAGTGTTAAATGAATTAATATAACCGATATATCTTGGGCAAAGCCGGGTCAATAATACTAGTAATAATACTAATAACTTAAAAAGAAATTTAATACGTACATCAAACAACGATCATCGTAGCTTAATTGCTGATTTTTCCCCTTATATATTAAATTTACTAAAATACATTACAAAGAATAGATCTTTTCTACATGTCATTGTACAACTATTTTAATTTAAACCCACTCATATGACTGCCATTCTTTCCTTCGGGATTGCGCCTTCCTCACAGAAAGTGTGATCGTGTATGGTTTAGGTATTGCTTTGTGTGTTTGTTGCAACATTGATCACTACGCTAATATGCGTTGTTAAAATGCTAAAGTATTCTATTGTGACATTTTCATCTAATACAATTCCGACGTATGTCCCTGCTGGATCATTCATTATTGCTGTTTACTTGTCTGCGCCGCTCCTCTGTAATCCTGTATCAAATTACCCGCACTAGCTTTATTCTGTTACTGAATATTTAGTACCAGAAATAAAAAATAAATGCTCGGTATTATCCCAACAAAACCATTACAGAAGCCCCTGTAAGTAAACACTCTCGGATGGCCGTTGACTCGGCTGTGAGTAGTCTGGAAATACTCTGCTGAATCATCCTCCCGTCTTCAGACGGGATAAGTACCTGTGACAGAATGTAATAATTCGAACGCGTTTGATGTTTCGGTTCCAACCTGTATCTGCTTACAGGTCCATAATCATCAGTATTTCAAAAACCTTATTGAAGCCTTCGCCGCCTTTACCACTATATAATTAACACCTCTCCCCCAAGTAAAAAAGAAATTTATAGATTACGCTGTTGTGTATTTACCAATTTATAATAAAGTCATTTTAATGAAGAAGAATTCGGATACATTGACGGAAAGAAATAATTAATTCAAAATTTCAAAAATGCATACAAAAGTATGTTTTCAATTCTTAAAACCTAGCGAAAGAGTTGTAGAAATTTGATATTGTAATTCCTTCGAATACCCTCAGTTGATATCTAAAATTGTATACTTAATTATTATAATACAGAAAATCCTTTCCTGTCGATACTACTGTATATGAAAATATTTATGCTCCTAAAACAAGTTTATACACGATTGTGGTTCTATTTAATATAAAAAAGCGTGGTTACCCAATTTTGTTCATCTTTATGGAGGTAGAGTAACAAAATACTTATTTATTGAGAAATAAACGACGGTAGCCTACCACCGCAATAGTGTTACCTACTGACAAAATGTGTCCCGTTTTTATGACATACTAAGGATTACAACTCTATTGATTTTGTATGACAGCTTTATACCCACGCGACTTTTATTTACTTTATTTTACATCGGTTCAGTCATCGTTTT
This sequence comes from Himalopsyche phryganea, assembly GCA_022494535.1. Lineage (NCBI taxonomy): Eukaryota > Metazoa > Arthropoda > Insecta > Trichoptera > Rhyacophilidae > Himalopsyche > Himalopsyche phryganea. The sequence continues at coordinate 134,755 of JAGVSL010000033.1, forward strand.
CGTGCTGTGGAAACTTTGAAACTTTCTAATACATAATTCAAAGAATGTTGTCGGATGAAGTGTTCCTGTCTCTAAATTCACCCGTCAGTTATTTTAAATTACTTCGAAACAGGAAGCGTCTCTTAAAAATATCGACAGGGCGGACTGAAGAATGATGATGGGCATGTCGGATATTATATCAGTGGCGTCGATGGTCCAAAAATGGCCATTAAATACCTTTTTACTTTTTCTATTGCATTAACTATTACAAGTAATGCACTACTTCAACATAATCAAGAGAAAAAATATTTTTATCCTATAAAAGACACACTCGCACTCTGTTTTCATGTTATCAACTCTTTCAGAAAAAATCGCAAATTCAGGAATTAAGACAATAAGTGGACTACTTTGAATGTGAATTATGAATACTTAGGGCTCGATCGTTGTATGAAACTAGTTCTGAGCTTTAAACATAGAATGTATATACCCAAACCAGTATTTTTTGGTTACAGTGCCGTATGATATATACATAGAGAGTCTTTTCTAATATGTGAATCATTAATTGCAGCAAATAGCAACATGTCCCGATTCAATTTTATTGCGAAAACCTTCTGTATAGAATAGGACCGCTTCAAAATTATAATATTCTGAACTGAAGTACAGAATGACTATTTAATATTTTAAGATTAGTTATCTTTGATCTTCCGGAATCTTTAATTTTCCATTACGGAGCCTAAGGGTTCTGTGCAACACTATTTGAAAAACGGATCCCTCTAAAATTTAAAAAATGATAATCAACTGAAACCTCGACTGATTCAATTCTTACGCACATACAGCAGTTGAGTTTTCAGCACGATACAAACGAAAACTAAAAATAAATTACTATTTTAAAAAATAAAACACAATTCATTTGTACTACTTCCACATATTTATAATGATCAGGACCGGTTTCGCTCATCACGAGCATTATCAACTGAAGTTGATAATGCTCCTGATCATTATAAATATGTGGAAGTAGTACAAATGAATTGTGTTTTATTTTTTAAAATATAATGTCTTTCCACCAAGAATTGACAGTTAACACCTTAAAAGTAATAAATTACTACTAAAACCCCCTTGTATTTCTAACGTATGCACTTCTTAGTAACGCCACTGTATCGATGCATTAGTATATGGAATGTGGACGGAAACTAGATAATACTATTTTTGAAGGCAATCAGTAAATGTCACTCCTCATTACTTACTGCAATGCCATGGATATCCAACCGGTCGATAGGGATCGATTGGTCGTTTTTTCATTCCATCGATGTAAACCCTTATGATTTATCCCTATATAGTGTATACCGTAATGCAGCGGTTCCCAAAGTGGTTCTAGTTACAAAGTGGTTCCTAATGACCCTCGGGGGTCCTTGTCACCGCTGAGGGGGTCTGTGGCAAATTAAAAATAATTTGGCGATGCGTGGACTACGTGACAGGGTGAAAAAAAATATTTGTGACACATTTTCATTATTATGAAAGTTGAAATAAATAGTGTTCGACCCTTTTGCAAGCAGACCTACAAACTCAGATGAATCCATACTAATACAGGAGCAATTTATTGAATTATCCACAAACGAGGAGCGGAGACTAATGTTTGAACAAAAATATGTACCTCATCATACTTTAAATATAAAAATCTTTTATTTATATTTTATTTTTACATCACCATTTACCATTCAAGACATCGGAATTAAATTAATATTTTCTCTATTATGCAGTTATGTACAGTTATTTTACTTGGGGGTTCATGGTCAGGTGTTTACTGTAAGAAAGGGTACATGGGCATTATACGTTTAGGAACTACTGCCTTAATGTTTGTATTCACTTTTTTTATATATATATAATCATTTTTGATAATAATTCTACTACTAAGCGTGCTGACCTTGCTGTAAACTTTGGATCTCGTAACGGTGATTAATACAGCATTATTGTAAGATTTACACTACAGATCTCTACGAAATTATCTCTCTCTTAATTTGTTTCTGTTTCTAAAGTCGATGTCTTAAATTTGTTTCTGTGTTTAAAATAAAAACATGAATTAAATTGACCTTTAATAACTATGACGATAAACATTAACTCACATCTGGCTATAATTACGCACATGGTACCTAGATATTTTAACATAAGAATACGCCTATGGGTTGGTATAACATAATTCTCAATCCGGAAAATACTTCGATAGTATTTATTATGGTAACTAGGTTACTACGAAAGGGAATTTATGAACAGGCTTGCCATTATATTAGTTTTCCCATCAGCTCAATATTTCACGCACTTTTTATACACAAAATTCTTATTAGCCACACCTAATTGGTCGACGTATCATATTTTATTTCTTAGTCTACTTAGCTTGATTATAAGGAATCTGGCTTTCTTGGGTGGCGATGTAATTTAATATAGTGTTATAAGATGATGTCCAAGTGTTGAATGTGGTTACTCTGTTTATACAGTTAGACATCATAACATATTGGGGTTTTTTGGTACTCTTTGTATGGTATTAAAGAAAACTAAAGAAATACGTCTCATCTTGGAATGGAATAGATCAGTGGTTTCCAAACTTATTATGCCCATATAACTGCATAATAGAAAAATTATAAATTTAATTTACATGTCTTCAATGGTAAATGGTGAAGTAAAAATAAAATATAAATTAAACATTTTTATATTAATTTAAAGTATGACGATTTTATAACTGCACTAAATCCTTTCTACTGAATAGGAAGACAGGAAAGCAGTCAGCAGCCTCTGTACAGTGACCCATAATGCAGGATATAAAATTGGTATCTGTTTTTGTAACCAGAATTTGTGATACCTATCATTGTTCAAACATTGGTTTCCGCTCCACATTTATGGATAATTCAATAAATTGCTCCTGTATATTAGTATGGTGGATTTGTCTGCTTACAAAAGGGTCCAACACCCAACAAATCGCTACCAATTTATTTATTGCTATTTATTTTAACTTTCATAATAATGAAAATGTCACAAATATTTTTTTATAATAAAATTTTTGCGGACTCCCCCCCCCCCCGATGTTTTCCACTCACCCCAAATTATTCTTAATTTGCCACAGACCCCTCAGTGGTCACACAGACCCCCGGGGATCCGTAGGAACACTTTGGGAACCACTGGTTTATACAGTTAGACATGATAATATATTGTTTTTTGATACTCTATGATGTAATGGTAAAATTATTCATCTCTTTTAATATCGTCGCGGATACGCTTGGGAGAAATGTTATGAACATCAAAGACACAGGATTATACGTAGAGAGTGTCAATATAATAGTGGCTTTCATCAAGTGGCCTGGTCAGAATTTGTAAACCTAAAACCAATGTAAAATTACGTTTCCCTTCCAAAAAGTTGTCAATTTATTTTTCTAATTTATGTCATTTGGCCGAGGACTGCTCTGTCGTCTTTAAAATGAGATCTAATCATTAATTCATTTTCGTATTTTTTGAGGGTTACATCAATTGGCCAAAACACAGTCGATATGTAGAATGAATTTCATTTGTTCCCATAATATTTTCTCAGTCGTAGATTTAGTTAGAAAAACGTGTGCTTGGCTTTGACGAAAATATTTTCTTAATTGAGTAGAATCTACAATGTTAATATTTGAATATGCTACGAAAAGTAATAAAAACTTGATATATCGCAATAAACATCGTTTAATTTAAAAGAAAATTAAGCTTCTTCGTTTTAATGGATAAGTCATAAATCAATGATATAATTACCACCCCCAAAATACCAACCGTCTCGGAGAAACGACTCAAAAAATGAAAATTGTAAAACCGGATGGAAATTTTATACGTCGTTCATTAACCATATTGTTGTCACTAAAGCGTTTTTTTATCTAACAAAAATATTCACGAAAACATGACAAAAAAAGGACGTATAATTAACTTAATTTATCAATATTAATCGAATTTATACCTATCGTAAAACTTGGTAGAGAAACATTTTGGAATATTTTTTTTAATGTAAAAAAAAACAACTTATCAAACGACCTAACTGACGTGAATTTTGATATTTTAGTATCTAATATTTTCTATTAACTATCCAATCGTTCATTATTAGTTGTTTTAATGTAAATACAAATTAGGCAGGGATAGTTAGTTGGATGTAATAATTGAGTACTAGTTAGCACAATATTATTTCATTGTATAACTGTAGTTTTGGGGAAACTGAGTTAAATCTTGGGATTTCATTTTGTTTGATTCAGGTATGTCAATGAAAGCATCGAATCCAGAAGCTTGATGTTTTAGTACCCTATGTATCTATTATTATTATTTCCGGTATATATTCTTAATAGTGACTTATTGCTATACAAGTATTTTAATATCATGTAAATTTTGTTATATATCATGGTTATACTGATAAAAGGCATTAAGCCATAAAAACAACATCTGAGATTATCGCATTTAAAGCATTATTTTTTTCAAATTAAATACTCTCTTCCAAGTGCAATTGTTAGTGATTTTAAAAGACTTTTTGTACATTGTAAAGAATAATCTTTTTGGTATACAAATCTTAAGATTTGGTGTTTATGAGTTATAATCATATCATGCTTTCTAAGAAAAATTAATACAGTTTTTTCTCAAAGTCCCATGACTAGCAGTATATAGAGCGTTGAATTGCATACATTTTGACATTTAAAACAGAAAATCAACAAAAACTGGCTTAATGCGTCCTGTCGGTATACCCTCGATAGTATGTTATAGCAAATTGATCGTATCTAATAATTTATATATGAAAATTGCATTAGTTTTAACACTCTTTTCAGTGTATTTTTAAAATATTTTCAAGAAAATAATTCACTAATAATGAAAGTTCAAAAACCAAATTCTTGTGTGAATGTATTATAGTAGAGCCGTCGAGGATTTCAAAAATAGAACGGGAATTCTTCCTAAAATTATTTGCTATTCATTTCACCACTTTTATTAACTTATGAAATATAAGTTTTATAACGGTTTTAATAATGTTTGCCAATCAAATAACACTTGCTCCGACAAAAAGTTAATGACATATTTTTTTATTATCAAACTAATGTTTCGAAAATAGACTGCGGTCACGTAATGATAGTGATATCGATGCGAAGTCGGTGGTCCATGGACAGCAGTCAAAATAATAAATTTACCCGCGCTCTGGTGATTTTTTCACAATGGCGGACTCGCATTGAATAAAAATGTACCTGTTAACTTCGATTAATAAGATTCAGTATCGCATCGCAGAGGGCAGGGATTATTTTTTATCATAAAATATTTAGTCGGCGTGTCTTTATTCATATGCATTTAACAGATGTATTGAAAGGAAACAACTCGTCACAAATTAAAGTTAATCTTCGTTGCTATTAAATTTACAATTATATTATTATCTTCTGTGTCGCCTTATTTATTATCAGTTTCTTAAAATCAATTATATGCATTAGCCCGAGGGCTCGGGTCTGACCCGGATAAGGAATTTAATATTTAAAAAATTATTTCGGACTATGTTCTTGTCTGGAGTCAGCCATAAAGCAATACTATTAATAACTTAACTTATGTACTTCATGTGTTATGAATATCGTTGGAAATGTGGAAACAATAAGATGTACTATTTGAAAGGTGAATTTCTATATTGAAGAAAAATCATACTTTTTGCGGGGTGAGAAAATAAATCTGGGCTTCGGGTCGGGTTCGGGTAACAAGTATGATATTGTGACTCGGGCCGGGTCTTAAAATGACAGGCTCGACCGCGTAATTTTACAAAACCTCTGCCCGTGCAGACTTTATATATACACGCTGTTGTCTGATCAAAATGTGCGTAAAGCAAGAGTAACATCTTTTATCTATGAATAATTATATCTTATCGATCAGATATCGATGTAAGATGGTGAAAGAGTGCGTATTGGTTATATCACATGAAAAAATATAGAATATTTGCACAATATAAATTAAACGAAGAGGAAACGTCGTTAGTAAATTATGTCCTGATAACTGCGGTTATGGGAGAATCCCGGTTAATTTATCGCTGTTATGCGCCTAAATTTATTGAAATGCTAGAACTCCATTATCTATCGAAAAAAAAATATATTTTATTTAATAGCTGTTTCGGCATTACGATGTCTGCTATCACGTATATGATAATAATTCTTGCGGGAAATGAAAATAAACACTTAAAATTGATTACGTTGTTATTTCATTTGTTATGATACGTGTTTTGCCACATTGAGAAGCATCTTCGAAATCAGAGTTTCCCAAACTATGTTCCGTAAAAATCTGGAATAGTTTTATGTATATGCTGCAACAATTCAAACATGCTTTACTTAAAATTGATATTACTTATCCAACAAAATAAGCAAGATGTTCTGTTATCTTCGAAGCGTTTCATTGCAGGAAGAGTTTGAGAAATTTTGTTCCAAATGTATATCGTATAAATAGTAACGTTTGGAGAAGAATAGTTTGAGTATGAACAGTAAATATCATCGATTTTAATAGAAGCCGTTCCCCCGTTTGAAGAGGCCACCCCCCACAAGAAATCAGTAATGTTATTAGTGTGTTTTCTCCTTTTCTACGCCTAGACAACGGTAAAATTCTCTCACTCACACGTTAGCCTAATTTTGAAAATGTTTCTCAAAACAACAACTGGACATACGAATTTCAATATTATCAATTTCAATTTTTCGTTGAAAATGCATTCCATGAATTAATCGCCGAATTCTTCAAAAATATAATTTTCCTTCTCCTATGAACTTTTTCAGTGAAATGACGTATCAGCTTCTGTTCCATAACGCTACAGACGATGTCTCAATATGATTGATATATTCAAATTGACAGATCAAATAATCATTCATGCGTAACGTTTTAGATAAGCGCGTACAATTATCGTTCAATCGTTTTCATGAATATTTAATGCAACGCTGAGATCTGCTACTGCAAGTCAAGTCCTCGATGTAAATTTACCCACCTCGTGATTATATTGAATGTCCAATAATAGGACTAATAAGTCCGCCGCGACCTCGCTAATCGCCTTGGCATTTTATCATTCGTGAGAGGCGGGCAGCCGCTACAACACCTAGCACTGACAATGCAACTAGCCCCGTTCTCGATTCTGTCATCGTTTAAAAAAAAAATAAGAAAAAAACAACAAATAACAACACCGGGCGGAAATCTGTCAGGATATAATGTGATATACGATATGCCTACGCTTCTCTCGTACATTTAATGTCAAGCGGACGAACTCGTAATAATTATTTTGACATGAGCTTCCCATTTACGCCTGCAGCGCAATGTGGATGATACTTAACAATCATTTCGGGTTTTTTAGGTCATAAGGGCGTAACTACCAAAAGATAGTTTCGAAATATCAAGTATTTTAAACTTTCTGGATATTTTATAAAAAGGTAGATATATCCAGTGGCGGACTCTGACCGCACAAGCCTGCTTGCCCGTTGGCAAGTGGGCCCCGCTGTATGTTAGGGGCCCTTAGTAAAGTCAAACAACTTTTTAATTTCGTTTAATGTTTAAAAGTACACTGGATATAATTTAAGACTGAGGGTGCTTGATGGAATTTCAATATCAAATATGGATTATTGAGATTTTGTATGCCTCTCACGAATGAAATGCATGGAAGTGTACAAAATCTCAATAATCCAAACAAATAAATATGTTTTCTTACGATATACGCAATGAACTAATATCTCATCGTGCTTACAAACATATTCTCTATGTCTGTTTTGCCTGTTTAAAACATGTGAATTGTTGTAATTATCAATGTATTATTAGTACAGTACATAAGAATTAGTATATAGGGTAGGGGACCCCTCCCCAAAATTTTGGATGGGTCCCCTTTAGTATTTTGTAACTAGTGTATAGAGTAAGGGCCCCATTCCATTTTTGGATGGGCCACCATTGACTCCTGGCGACCAATATTTTTAGAGCCAGTCCGCCACTGGGTATATCAATATTTATTAGTTGAACGAAAACTTTTCTGAGCAATGAAAAATTCAAACTGTGGTCTGAACCTTAGCAAAATTTATTGATTGATTCGATTACCTATGTAATCAAATTCGAAATGATCGACAGAATTTTGGAAAAAAGAAATTTTAAATGATGAAATCATAGTTAATGTGCCATTGCTCAGATTATTTGCCTTGTATTTTACGTATGATAACCGTGTAGGCTGTAGGCAGTGTATCCGAGGGGTAAAAATTCTAGGTCTTACAGATTTGTATCGAAATTCATTATGTACGTCATATATTCATTCTTTTCCACCCTCCCCTCATCCGATACTGTAAATGGGGTATAGAAAAAGAAAGAGATCTGCTTGTCCTTACCTGAACCTATACGTTAAACTTAATGACACCTGAAAGGCGATGTTGAACGACTTACTTAAAACCAGTTAAAGTAAAAATCTAAATAAAAGTTTTTTTCAATATTATCCTAGTTACAATAAGAAGTTAATCAAATCAATAATTGACGTCATAATAAGCATACATATTGGATATAAAACAGAATTCCAATATACACTATACGTACATAAAACAAAAATCTGAAAATCGGAATCTTCTGATCATTAACATTAACGCAAAAAGTATTTTTTTAATAAATGTTCTTGAAATTTTTGAAACCCAGGTTAGGTGATTTTATGTAAATAGGACTTCCTTACCCATTTTTGAAATATAACTTAAAGTCAGTCCATAATGCGGATATCTTCTGAACCTATAGTCTTGGCCATTAACCTCTCTCTGATGAGACATCAGAGTCTTGTGTAGATTTCTTTTTGTAAGCAAAAATCTTGTTCTCCGCGAGATGACGTAATGAATCAATAGTAAACAGCAATGACGCTATCACCGAATAATGACTCCATACTGAGGCCGTGATATCATTCTAAATATAAATAATTTGTTGTTCGTTGTCGATGACCTAAAAAGCTCTTACTATTCTAGAACTTCCTGCATTGTCTATGGCCGATGCATTTCAATATTATTGTTTATCACTGTCGTTACAATTACCAACTTAACAATTCAACAGTGTTTATGTTAAACATATACATAGCATTTCTCAATAATAGTAAAACTAGTACAGACGCCATCATACCCATGACCTATTGACCGAAATCTAAATTGATTCGTGTCTAGAATCAAAACCATTCATTTTTACCGTAATTTATACATATATAAATATATAAATAAAGTGCTTTGATTACTAATAAAAATAAAAATACTTAAATTAATAGTGTAAAATTTATTTCGTTTAAATATATTATCTTCCCGGTCAGAGATACTGAAGTGCGTACACCCAAACCCCGTTTTACGCGGTTAAGAAAAATGCATTTTATGCATAAAACGCAAATGATTAATATCAATCCGAACGTGAAACGTGCTGTCAAATTTCAATCAGAATAAAAAAGAAGATTACTATAGATGTACCAATTTAACTTGGCCGCTATTGAGGGTGCCACCGTCACGTTAGAAATGTTGCCATACTGAACCAGAACTGAAATTTCAATAAATTCCAAAACTGATATTTTAGCGACGGTTATTAAAAGTAGAAAAGATATTTATTTTGCTTAAAAAGGCAATAATTGAAGAAATTGATTCTAGACTGACAATTCTAGTTCCAAATTCGGCGGCGGCCAAGCAATGTTGGTAAAACTATAGTAAGTGTTTAACAACCATTGAGCCTGAACTGAGTGACAGTGACATTGAACCAATTAGGAAAAATAATAATGCAAATGATTAATATAAATATATATTTTTTTAATATCACGTGATATTTTTAAACTTTTCACCAATCTATTTAGATCTATTATTTTTACTTGGTTTTTCTAGAACGTATTCACTTATATTCTACTGGTTATAAGTTACAAGTATTAATTTATATTTTTATGAGTTTGGCTATTTTTATTCTGGATCCTATTTTTAATTTTTGTATGAATGTCATACTCCCGTTTACGCAGTTCTAGTATCCAACGCGTAAATCGAGGTTTTGGTGTACATATATGATTCCATATTCTTATCACTTTTTTTGTAAGTTAATGATTTTCCTTTTTGTATATCCGTTCCTCGAAACTAGTTTTCATTAAGTGTCAAAAAATGTATTCCGTCTGTTACTTTTATTACTGTTATTACTCTTTATGAAAGTGACTCGTCAATCATAGAATTATTACAGCAATAAAATAGGAGAAACAATTGAAATAATTATTTCTAATACATATTTATTCTAGTCCGTTTATTAGGAAATCGCTCAAAGAAACATCACAATAAATTCACGAGTTTTAATTTCAAAGAAAATCGTGAAAACTTTTTATCGAAGTGTAAAATATAATAATAACTACATAAAAAGACTTCTACTATTCCATTATAAATCGGCAGTCTGTAGTGTAATATAAATGAAAGTATTAATTTTATTTTAAACCAATTCAAATCCAGTCAAACGTGACTTCATAATAATAATATTCATTTATTTATACAATATGTTAAAATAAGCATAAAGAACACGAAATATGTTATATAGTGAAAGAACGTTCGCATATCGGTGGAAATATGAAGAAATTTCGAGTAAGCTAATATTAATCGTGTCAGCATTTATTTTATAAATTTGTTTATGAAGGAAACCCCATATAAAATAAATATTTTATCATTACCTAGCTGAAATCGGTTGAGCAAATTTTAAATTTGACGTTATGAATTTAGATCCAATGGCTTGGTTGTCTTACATGTTCTTTTATTCAAAAGTGCAGTTTAAAAGCAGATATATCAACAGAAAAGAAAAACACCTTTCTTTACAATCCTTCTATACTCTCCACTTCAATATTTACCATTAAATATTAGTTTGCACAAAATTCAAGATGCATACTTACATGCTATTTATTATTTGAACAGATTGTACCAATATATACAATTATTAGAATTGTGCACGGAGTAATTATCTTAGGGCCCATTGCGTATTATAAGATAGATAGATTTAGAGAAAAAACCTGATTGACAATGAATGCGTCATAAATAGGGATATCACTACCGGTTTTGCGGAATCCGGGATTTCACATGTTTTTTTAATACCGGTTTTTAAAATACCGATATTTCGGCATTACAATACGTAATTCTATTATTATTGAATGACTGTCATGTTCAAGATGTCAAATGCTCATATGAAAAATCAACATGAAATTTAGTGTTGCCAGGACTTGTGCACGGATCGTTCTGACTTTACTTTTTGTTAAGTCAAGTAATTTTTTACCATGCGTAGAGTAAGATACGATTTCAACCACCTGGCCATACTCAATTTAGCTATTATGTCATCAACGACTTGAAAATCATATCTTAAGTAAAGTAGACTTCTTGGTGAAAAAATACAGCACAGCTTTTATACAATATACCATTCGTGCGATAAAACTGACGTGATCATCAAAAAATAACAATAGTTGTTATCTCTTCATGCCTTCATCCCGTAGTCCACATCATATGGTTTCATTCACTTTTCATTTCATTCTTGTCTTATTGACAAAGGTTGTCACTGTTATTTTTAAATTGTGTGTAAGTCGGTCGTCTTACAATTAAGTAAATCGTAGGCGTGACAAATCAAGTGTCACACCTGTTACTGAGAATTACATAAACTTATAGTATTATTCTTTATGAAGCTTCACTAATTACTGTAATTACGCCGTCTATTAAACTTTGGTTTCCTTCGTAAACAGGGCCTTTATAGTGAATGCTACAGAACATCTATTGCAGTGAGTTTTAGTTTGGTTTTTTTTAGGAATATAATTTGAATTGTTGAATGAGTGACGAGATTAACTGTAGGTATAACGTGTGACGATTATGCAATTCCGGAGAGATGTCTGCAGTTCCGTGCGCGACGACTGAATATCTAATTCGACGAGCGATGACAGAATGCCTCCGGTCCTTTCTTCTTTGTTCATATGTACTGTCGTCGGCTGTTTGTGTTCTGCTTTAGTCAACATGGCTTGTCTTTTCAGAGATTTCACCTTTATCATAATGTCGTATATCCGTCACGGTTAGATTTCGCCGACTGCAATTTCAAGTGCGTTAACTTTTATAATTATTGTGTTTGACTAATAAAATATTATTTGCCAATTTGCTTTCTCGACATAAATACTCTGACACAAATAATTAGAATTATATTTTTTTATAATTCTGCAGCTTCATATATCGCTACAGTTTCTGTAATGTCGGCATTTACAAAATTTTATAATAGAGACCTACATAATTTGCGGATGTTCTTCGTCGAATTCTGCATCGAATATGACGGGCGTTAATAAAACTTCATTTGCCCTTCCGATTAGTGTCCTTCACAAACTGCACGGTACATCTACATCCTTTCTGTAATGGAATGAGAGTCGTTTATTTTTTTTCTTTGGTTTCTCCACAATCCTTGGGCCTGTCGTCCTAAGTTACATGACAAGATTGTCTTCGTTTCTTCGGATGACGCATTCGATGAATGACAGAATTATTTTTCTGCATATAGTAGCGAAATAATCCGTTATTGAAATTTGCATGGGAACGGTGTCATTCGTGCGTCGCCGGGATGCACCGCATTCTTATTCATAACTGCATCGTAATTGCATCGATCATAATATGAGTCGGCGAAAATCAATCTTTGATATAATACATTAGTTAGTAATTCGAGATATTTGCTGAAACTCGACTGCCAAAAGCTCTCTGTTTTGATTGCGAAATTGCAAGCTGTAGAAATGAATCAAAATAAATTGAATGCAAACGTACCATTACTTAATTAAACCTATAAATTATATTTACAGATGTTTTATCATTTCGAAATACCTACGTTGGATTCTGAGCATAAAACCCTGGGATAAAAATCGCATCGAAATGTCATTATATTCCCAAGTGTGAAGTTGCGAAAAATGAAAAAATGTCTTGTACACGTCGATTAGATATGAAATTAAAAAAATAATCTTCTTTCCAGACTGATTGGTTTATAACAGAGGATAAAAGAGATTTCTTTATGACTGAAAGTTCGATCTGAATTTTTTGCGGCATCAAATAATATAAATGTAACCCGAATTTTGGTTTTTATTAAATAACGTTAGTTCATGGGTAATCAATCGGTCGATTGTGAAAAGATGGATAGTTTATCTTCAATCTTCCAAAATATGGTTGTTTAGTTATTTCATATTAACGAAGTGTGCATTCTTTACCCTAGGCAAGAAGAATAAACACTTATTTTATTTAATTTAAGTTTAAATTTGGATTATTGAGATTTTATTGCCATGGCCATGTTTGATTCTATACAGACACATTATTATACCGCTCATTTTTACGAATACTCATCAAGTACAATAAAATCAACAATATACAATAAACGTTATCACACAGTAACATTTGGATATAAAAAAAAACTAAATAATTAATGAACTATAATTATTTCACGAATTCAACGATATGCTGCATTCTTCGAAATAACTCCGAATTGGCGAGTGCAATCAAACTTGTCTCGTTTCCTGTGTTATAAATAGTACTCAATTGTTTCATTATAATTACGTCACGGCGCAGAGATAATAAATTATTTAATATTTATACAATACTACAAAATATGCCGACAGCATAATTAAAAATTCTTACAGAATTTATATTATGCTACCGATTTGATGTGTTTCGGTTGACATTTTAGGATGTGCTTGCATAATTGCTTCTCAATAATTTTACGAAATCAACAAAACAGCATTGTTTACACGACGTATTCGATTTTAGCTTGCCACATGATCTGGAGCAGGGTATTAAAGTTGGACAAGTAAATATTTGCAAACATTTCCCGATAACTTAAGACATCGACTGAGGGTGCTTGATGGAATTTCAATATTAAATTTGGATTATTGAGATTTTGTACACTTCCATGTAAAATACATGGAAGTGTACAAAATCTCAATAATCCAAATTTCCCGATAACGTTTATATATTTCCAATGTTGAATGCGTGACGCGATTAAATGGTAGGTACGGATGGTGATGATGACGATTATGTAGTTCAGAGGAGATGTTTTCAGTTCGGCGAGAGGCGACAGAATGATCTTACTTTTTTTTTTACTCTTCGCTCGTGTCCTCTTCGCTATCGGTATTCCGCCTTAGTTGTCATATTAGTGTTTTCCAAATATCGCATTTTATAAATCTCACGTTTGCAAAATGTTTTCTTTTACAATCACATATTTATTTATTTTTAAATTTAGGAATATCACGTTTCGTGACACTGCCGTGTCAAGTGATGACTTGACATAAGTGTCATTTTATCAAATCTTTTTTTTTATAATTATTATCAATTCTGCTTCACTTTTAAGGTGTTCGCTGTCAATTCGTGGTGGGAGATTTTATTTAAAAAATAAAACACAATTTGTTTGCACTACTTCCACATGTCAAACATGTGGAAGTAGGTAGTACAAGAAAATTGTGTGTTATTTTTAAAATACAACTCTACTTCGTTGCTGACGTGACGTAATGCACAACACAAAACTTTTCCTTGAGTATTACGTTTCGTAAATCCGCAGTGTCATGTATCACTACATACATTATATATACTGGACACTAAACTTAATTAGATGCATCTAAAAATATACTCTTTCTCTTAAATGGAAATTCAATTTCGTAAACTCAATTCTGGAATTATTTGAAAGGACGATTTATATACGAAAACAGATTTTTTAAATACAGAGGACACTGTTTATTGTGGTCACTATGGGACTTTTGATAACATTACTTTTATTGAACTTTTATTTATTACAAAATAATATAACTTAGCTACATATATTTATTTCGGCGTCCGTGGCGCAGTTGATAGCCTCGCTGGCTACGTTTGCGGATGTCTCGGGTTCAATTCCCGGTGCCGACGGTTTTCATAGATTGATCTTTCAATCGATTTATGGATTTCTGTTCATAGTCTGAGTCCCCTCTCTCACTCATCCTATCCTCACGGGGAGTAGCGATTAGCTAACCACTAGTCCTGTCCTAGCCCTATCCTTCTATCCCTACTCTCTTCGAAAAAAGAGAGGTTGAGCAACTGAGTAACAAGCAGTTCTCGTAGAAAAAATCTGTTAAGATACCTCCATTAGGAGACCATATGCTCCACAGTGGGAGCGGACATGGAAAAAAAAACTTTTTAATGATTTACAAGTACCCTAACACACTATTCATTTAGAACTTTGAAGAAATAAAAAGTGTAATATACATATTAACGTAAATATTTAGTTTAATTTAGCCTCCTGTTATTTTTTTTAAATGTAAAATTTTCTCATAGAAAAATTCTGTATTACCTGTGATACCTCTATTAGGAGACCATATGCTCCACATTGGGAGAGGACATGGAAAAAAAATATATTCATACAAAACTACATATTTTATACAAATTATTAATTTTAAAAATCATCGAATTGTTGTCTGTCATTTGTTATTAAGCCCTAAATATAATTCTCATATTCATAGTTTTTTTGAAAGTTCGTTGCCCTGTTTTGAACACCACGATGAAGTCGAAGTATTTGTGAATGTGAATTATGATTTAGGAAAGTAGAAAGAAATTAAGACCAAAACATTAAGTGGGTCACTAAATATGTCTATATCCATCGGGAGTGAATTAATAGTAGCGATGTTCTCGAGTTTTAAATCCTGCTGTTTACGCGACTCGTAAATTAAAAAAATCAAGTCTCGGACATTTTATTCATAGTTGTAAATACCTCTCAATAATAATTTATTGCCGTCTGTACTCGATGTAACCTTACTCTTAACACCGAACTTAAGTATTGCTCCGTATGATTTTCAGCTGATCAGGATTTCGGCCCATGGCACGCCCACGTCCAATTCGTGGTGTACCTGGTGGAGAGCTCCAGCGGTCGACACACGCGGGAGGCCAGAGCCCTTCGCTCCTGGTTCAAGAACTCTTTGCCTGCCCAGCAGAGACACCGGCGAGCTCAAGACTTCTTCAGAGATCTCGTCTCGCCAGATGATTTTCCGAGAGGTAAGAAACTATTTTTACAAGGACAAGCCGTTCGTCATATGCCCCCTTTTTGAAGCAGGGAGAGGCACATTGCACATTGATTTGTTGAAATGTTTCACATACATACTCTGAATAAAAAAAAAATGCAGTGTTTATTAACCTTTATTCGAACGTACATATAATATTTTCAGTATCTTTATTCTTGCTACTATTCATTTATCAAATTAGATTGAAAGAACTTCTTTTATTCATTTATTTATGCATACACACATATGCATAAATGTTGTTTTTTGTTTACTCGTTGACAAACACTGCAAAATGTTTAATCAGTTTATGACTTGCTTGATAATGCTTTTTACATTATACGCCCATCTTATATGAGTTGGCCTACATTTTTACCTCAAAAATGTGACTTCTTTGGCTACACATGCTGACTTATTATGAAAACTAATGTCATTTCGATTATGCATAATTAATGATTGTAGATGTGTGGGGGAAGGATGAGTCACTTGATGATTAGATGAAAGCAGTTAGCTGCTTTTATAGACTTTGACTTGACTATCAATTTGGACTATTTGTTGTTTCTGTAACCGAAAGGTCAACACTTCTGAAAGTTCATCCTATTCGGTTTCTGTCCACTGGCTTGAACCCACGAATGGAAAATTTCATAATTTGATATTTCAATTGAGTTATGGATTTTTGTTCAAAGCCATAGATGTCTGTGATGGTTGCTTCCCTCCCACGCATCTGGTCCTAAAAATGGGGTGCAGTGAGAGCTATATGCTAACTTCTAGTCATTTTCTAGCCCCGTTCTTGTTTCGTTACTCTGAATCGTATTATTAACGCCTCCGTTATAAATAAAAATTTCAACATAAAGTCTGAATACTGAAGTCTTCTCAAAGAGGCGAAACATGTGTCGCACCTAGTAACACAGCCAATAGCAATGTTCTCAATTTTAATTTTGCACCTTGTACGAGATTATATTTAAGTTCTTCGTGGACGATTGATTATCATTTAATCTTAGATAAGATTTGATGGGAAAACAGTTGAAATTAAAGTTTAGAGAAGACGGGGAGAGTTCGCTTGGGGAATCCTGAGCTCATCCTAGAGTTATAATGATGATGATATTGAAGTTTTCAGTATAAGTTAATTACCATAATATGAAAGAATTAATGAGATTAATTGTGCACGAGTATGAGTAAGAAACTAGTAAAATAAGCTGAATTATTTTTCATCAAAGGTGCCGTATTGCGTTTACACCAATAAAACAACCAATTAGAGTAAATTATTTCACTATTCGTTGTATCAATTTAAAGTGTCACCAAAGGCTGTGACCTTTTTCATTAAATAATATGACATCATCATTGGCATTTTGAAAAAATCTCAATTGTTTTATCTGTTGCTTCACAATTCAGATAAGACTTTTTATTTATTTTGAAGGATATCCAGATTCTTCGACTAATTTGTTATTACTGATTAATTATTGTAGCATATTTTTAAAATATTTAATATAAGTGCCTCCCATTCAATAAATGATAAAAAGAATAATAGTTGAACTGCTGAACTAACATCTTTTTTATAGTTATTGACAAGATTATCATAACATTCAATTTTTAATCTGTAATTTAATCAATAAAGGCAGAGGTGTAAAAGTATATTTCCAGTGATTTCCACATCTATTAAGAAGTTCAACTATTTTTGTAGCAACAAGTTAGACAAACAAATTAATAGAAAACTACAATAATAACATATGTTTTTCCTATATTATGTATGAAATCATTATCAGTTCATGAGATAAAAGAAGTTATAAAAATTATCTTGGCCTAAATTAAATGCTTGACTGATTTCAGTGAATCCTATGTAAAAAATATCTCAAGGATATGTACATGCTATGCACAACTGAATTAGTATTGCAAATATATCATTCATTTATTTCTACTATTCAATCAAAATTCTTGCTCATCCATTGTTGAAAACAGGATGAATTTTCCGCATCTCTTTGTTCCGAACGTATTCAACGTTATACCCGTCACCACTTGATGCTTCCTCACTTCATCGCTTACATGGTGCATTTTATAACACTACAGCCCTAATTACATTTGAATAATTGGCCTCTATAGCTTGGTCTTAAAAATTTCACTTAGAGGGACAAGTCAATTAACTGTAATTTATTACGTTCATTTTTAAATTAATTGTTATGTGAGAGTTTTAACTTTTAAACACTTTACATTAAAGGATCCCACTTAAATTATTATTCAGTAAGTGACTCCGTTGATTATGTGCTTTCGTGGCTTTGTTGAGTGCAAAGGGTTAAAAAGAATAACTTAGGATAGGGATTTATCTTTTTTTGAAACTGATTCTATGATTCTCGTTAAAGAGTGTTGTCCAACCACGTACAGCATTTTACCTTTTCATTCTCATGTAACTGTATTTTTTCTGATTTCAGATTATGTGGGGTATATAAAGAAAATTATGAAACTAATGCAACATGAATATACAACGCTGCAACGGTTGGAAGTAGAACTAACGCAATTGAAAGAGGGTCCTGCACCGCCACCCAGACCTCGTAAGTCCTTCAATATCCAACTATATTATTTACCATTGTTAAGATTATCTCAATAAATGGCACCTACAATTTTCCCGATACTTAAGGACTTTCACATTGCATATTATAGAATCCCTGATTAATTAATTGTTACCAGTAGTGTATATATTCTCAAATCCGGTAAAATAAGAGTTGTTAGTATAATATTAACATATACTAAGTGCCCGATACCACCCCCTACGGATCCACGGATTACCTCGTACAGCTATTATGTAAGAGGGACCAAAAAGAAATCGTGCATTTTATGAATCCATATGTGTGTCCAGACACAGTGAAGAAAGCATCTTTGTTAGTTTTTCATTTTTAGTCATATTGCTTAACTTATTTTTTGAGTAGTAAATTTTATTTTGTTATGAAGGATAACATGTCCAACTACGAAACTGACAGGCCACATCAGACATTGTATGCTGTTGTCAAGGTTTGAACGCCACAATTCCCCGTAAACCATAGCTGACGTTAATAGTAAACTGTAACAGCATGCAGATGTCAATGCTGATTTCAAAAATTTTAATCGGGTGACATTGAAAGGATGAACCTGAATCAGGACGACCCTCAATCTTTGATGGTGAGATATTACAACTCCTTCTTCAATCAGACCCTCAGTTAACCATTGAAGAATTATCGAAGAAACTCGCACCGCCGAGGTCCACAGTACAGTTGCATCTGAAGCGCATTGGCAAATTTGGCACTTGTTTGGTGTCAATACAAAGAATTTGTCCTTTTTTACACCAAATTGTAACTGGGGATGAGAAGTGGCTCATTTAAGACATAAAAGATGATGGCTTTCTCCAAATCCAACCAGGGCTGACATTTTCAAAACTTCTTCTAAGCGTTTAGTGGGATGCAGGTAGAATAACAAATTTGAATTATTGAGATTTTGTACACTTCCATGTATTTTGTCACTAACGACCCGGGTTTCGCCTTTCGGCATCTTCATGTATTCGAGCGCACGAATGGACTCGAACTGACTAGAATAATTCATAATACCAGGTGATGCAGCTACTGCAGAAGTTTATTGTCAACAATCACTTTTAAGGTTTTAACTGTCAATTCTTGGTGACTCGTGATGAGCGAAACCGGTCCTGATCATTATAAACATGTGGAAGTAGTAAAAATAAATTGTGTTTTATTTTTTAAAATTTATTGTCAACCTTTAGCAGCATTAAACCAACAATAATTACTGAAAAAACAAAAAAACACATTTTTATATTTTTTATAAAATGCGCGAATTTCTTTCTGGTCCCCTCTTTATTTTAATGCTTATCACAGTCAAACTGGAAACTGTTGCCTTTGGATCTGGACTAAGAGATCCCTCTCAGATGACGGTAGACTGATTCATATACGCAAGACCATGATTGGCGTCACTCGTATTACCTATAGTATTTCAGTTGTTGGTCTTTGGCAATAGCAACCCACACTACCATATCACAAATAATAAATTACCACACTAGAATCGTAATTTTTGTTAACATTTTCAATAATGTCATAATTGCATCCAATTGTTCCTCGACACAAAATTTAAAATAAATAATTTTAAAATGGTCATAAGCAACTGATACCTGGATTGATTGCGCCCTACACTTGTGGAATTGCCGCTATAAAATACGTCAAGATAAGGGTTCTAGATAATCTGTATAACTTAGGTGTCTTGAGTATTTCTTTAGGTTCTTCAGCTGTGCTTGTACATTAGAAAATTTATACAGCAGTACTAGTCAATTGCATGAACTTTTATCATAAAAAAAATAGGAAGAAAAACAAGTTTTGTATGTTTTCTTGTTTAGTATGAGATCAATAATTTTCATTTCATCATAAATATTTATTTTTTCTCGAGTATATGGACATAAATTCTATTTTATTTTGTAGCTGGTAGTGGCTACAAGATTATTCACCTGGACCAAGTTAATGGCAACAAGGGTATTGTCAATCAACATTTTAAAGGCTTTTTTCTTACTGCCATAACAAGAATTATTGTGATGTTTTATTTAATGCATTTAATATACTTACTACACTTGGCACACAGAACAATGAATTAAACAGAAATTTTATGCTTGAAGCTGAAGCTTGAAGATATGTATTTCCATAAAGAAGGGACAAAATGAGTCAAAAGCTGTCATTGTCAATATTGTCTTTCACTGATGTTAATTAGTTTCAGTCACACCAGCGTCTTTTCATTTTTTTAAATTAGTTCATTGTTCTGTGCTACAGTAAAGAACTATACATGATAAATCAATCGTTATATAATAAAATTTCAATGAAATTTTCTTTACCATTGTTTTCATTTGTATGTCTATGGAGACAAGAATGTCTGCAATTTTTATAATATGAAATTTGAATATATAATTATGTTTTGTTGTTTTACTTTTAACTACTAACAATCGAAAACTAATTCTGTGTGTCCGCATTTCTAATCTATACATTGTATAAAATTACTTTATCTGAAGTCACTGCAAATTTTTCTCTCCAAAAATATTGCTTACGGAAAAATTGATCTACATGGTATATTCTTATTCAGAAAATTAGAATCTTGTGGAAAGTATCGTATTTTAAAATCTGCTCTGCAAATCGTGCATATCTTCATCAAGACAACATGTAAAACTATTGTTTGAAATTCTAAATGAGGAACTAAGTATACTATTTATTCGAGTCATTGAAAAATTTGTGTTAATATTTCAATTATGAAAACTTGCTTTCACCTCATGCAGCAAAAAATATTTTAACGATATATCACCAAAAGAGTTAACAGCGTCTTCTGAACAATTTAATTTTCGGAATATCTGAGATATTTTAATTATGGATAACGGTATAGAATTTCAAATGAGGGTTTTGTTTTTATCATTGAGTGGATGTTAGCTGTTTGCTTAACCTCTCCATTTTCATCATTGAAGTGTGTGGGAATGGCTAAAAACATTATACCGACACCCACAATGTTGAATTGAAATTAAATTAATGAATTAACATTTTTTTATTAGTTTTTGATAGATGAGTGAATTTGTGGGTCGATGAAACAACATGTTTCATGTAAAATATGTGTTACTTTCAATAAAAAATTGGTTTATCATAATAATTTATCCTTTTTATTTTTGTAGTATCTTCTGACGAGAGTATGACGGGGCGCATTATCATCATCACAGTGCAGCGAGTACTGGAACTGATTGAGGCTGCATACCCTAACCCAATTACACCTCAGGAAATTGCCAAGTTTGTAACTTACTTATTTCATGTAGTCGTATTCCATCAAAAGTTTCTAAGATATACACCGTTTAATTGAGATTAATTTAGGCATATTGTGAAATTATAACGTATCTTTAGCCAAGAAGCATACGGATGCACGTCAAAAATTTTAAGAAATGAGTTTGTGATGACAAAATGTAGTTATCATCGTATTTATTATTGGCAGAAAAATGAAATTCCCATCATAAAAGAATAAAGGAGTCTCAATTTTTTAGAATGCAACAACTATAACTCCTTAGCGGTAGAAGGATGTAAGTCCTTATACATACTTCTGCTAACCCACTATGGCTCTAAGTTGTCTATAAGAAAAAATGTTAGTTGTTATTTTTTGACTGTTGGAGTTAATCAAAATGGTATTTCTCAATACTTTCAATTTAAGCGACAAATTAGTTTCCCTTAAGTTAGCTAAACGTTTCCGTAAAGTCCTAAGTTTTCTACCACCAAATGATATCTATAATTTTTGTGATAATTATACAGTCGAGATAAAAATTGCAAATAATATTGATATTGTTGAGAAAGAATAGCATTTCGACATGGTAACACTGCAATATAATTTGAAAAAATTTGATAGGTTACAAGGGAAGAAAGACATCATCTTGTACAACTATTGGAAATAATTTTCTTATAGCACATCCAGTCAATTTAACATTCTTTTTATTTGACAGACAAATGTTATGAACATCAAAACTAATTTTATACTTTATTTTCATATTTAAGAGAACAGGGTAGGAATGTAAACGCAATTTGATCTAACATGAGAAATTTAAATCTCAAACAATATGTATAAATTCAAATGAGAATTCAATTTTTTATCAATCAATGGTATTCATTATTTTTACAGAGCACACGGATGGTCAGAGGAAGAGGTAGCAGATTGCCTAGAACAACTTGTGCAAAGAGGAGAGGTCAGGCCGCTGGAACACGGAGCTTACACCAGACACCATATCACCGACACACATGTTCAGGTATAGGCATTACAGACCAGTGTTTCTTAATGGGGTTGTAAATTGCTTTGTAAGCATTCAGAATCACATCATCGACAGAACTAGTATAGTATTGATATAATTCCAAAATAGCTATCAACCATACATTATAATTCTTGTGAAACTAAATACTTTGCTATTTTTACCAAGTAAATGCTAATTCAATCAATAATATTTTCATACTGTGATAAAATACGTAGAAATAACATTACAAATTTCATTTAAAGCGTACACACAAATAATTTGAACGTTTCTTTATCTCTTATTTCTTTATCTTCCCTTTCTTGTTAATGCCATCTATTGAATTAATGCAGTAATTAGCTCTTGTGTGTTGCCTGTTGCGTTATATTAATAAATTAGGTATTGCTGGTTGCAGGTCGTGAAACAAATGCCAACAATGGCATCATCCAAGCAGCCCAGCATAGCAATCATTACTGCCCTCTATTGTGAGAAGCTTGCGGTAGATGCCATGGTTGATAATAAAGAAACCTTCGTCAGGTACACCACAGTTGGTAAGTTAACTTGATATTAATTTATTATAATTAACACTTTTAATGTTAATTATTATATATTTTAAAGATGCAATAAATATAAAATAAAAAAATTCTTACAGGTATATGTATGTATCCAGTGCTGCTCTATGAATACACTAACATCTGTATATTTATATGAAAATAATGTTTTACTGACTTGAATATTAATATTTACATGGCTTTTTAAAGATTTAAAAAAAACAAGAAATCCAAGATCAGTTGCTGAGATACCCATAAAATTGTGTGAGCTATTTATTAATGATAAATTTGGTACAATGCTTTCTTATTTACGAATGATGAATAGTTATATTATTCATTCATGAATAAAGTTTGAATAGTTTCGAAGTTTCTTCTTTCAATTTGTTTAAGATGGTGTACAGTTCAATTCATTTGTTATACATGAGTTACAACGGCTTTAATAAGTATCAGTATTATAGAAAATCATTTTATTGTTCATTTTTAAGAAAATCAGGCTTAGAAAAATAAATCTGGACTTCGAGTCAGGTTCAGTTAACAAGTGTGATACTTACAGTCAGGGCCGGGCTCATATCAGATAATTTTATTGGCCTTTACAGACCTTTAATACGCATGCATAATGTTCCGCGTTATATACGTAAAGTTTCTACTGTGTAATGTCTCGTGTAGAGTGTGTCTTTATGTCGAGGTCTGTTATTCGATGGTGTTACAATAAATTTTTTAATTACATTTTCATTTCCAATATTCTGTAATATTATGTATTACATTAATAAAGCATAATGATATGAACAATTGAATTCAAAAGAAAGTGTGGTGGTATTAATACCTAACCTACTTACTATTAAATCAGAGAACCATAAGGACCGTATGTACAAAACCAATGTTTCAAAATACTGGCAGATATCAATTTCTGAATATTATTTTGGAAGCTTTGTAGAGAGGAATTTCTTCTCAACCAGACTTAGTTATGTCTACAAAAAATTTAAAATTTGTATGTGCTTCAGTTATGTCATTATCTTGACTAATATTGTCAAACATACATAGTATAGAGTCGGTACATGTTTTTGGAAATGGAAAAAGCCGTTTTTCAATTTTGTTAAGCATAAAACAGTCTCAAATTTGAGTTATTGAGATTTTGTACACTTCCATGTATTTTGTCACTAACGACCCGGGTTCTTCACCATCAAGCACCCTCAGTCGATGTCTTAAATTATAAAACAGTCTATTTAACATTATGAGCATTTATTTTTGAATTATGATACATGGAAAAAGGTGACTTATAACCATTTAAATGATCTTGTTTTTTAACTAGAAGCTACGACCATTTTTTACCAAAAGCGAGGTTGAACACAACCAGCTGTCATTAAAAACCTTCTCATGGAATGGTCCATTAGGATATCATTTGTTCCGCATCCAGCATCAAAACCAGTGCCTTTAGATGTTAAATGCATTCCACAGTACACAAGAGTTGTTATCTTATGTCATCATAATTAATGGAATGCGCACTCTTCAAACACTTGTTTATTTATCAGAAGCGCCATGTGTGAAATGTTTTTTTTTATAAACCACTGTTTTATTTGTTATTATATTAATTAATTCAAAAAAATTGGCAATCTGAGGAAATTTTCCTCAAATCACGTCTTAGTTTTAACACAATTTCAAATCCAACAAAGCAAACATCTATTTCGAGAGATAGTGACTTCATAATTATTTCGATATTCACAAAATATTCATTTAGTGATAAATATCATAACACAATCTTTTTTTTTAAATCTTTTTATTATCGTTTAATGTAAATGGTTTTTAAATCTCCTGTAAATAAAACACTGATTAATATTTTCAATTTGGTATTCATAACGAATCTTCTACCTCTCTTTTTCGGAGAGTAAGGATGGAATAATGAGGTAAAGGCAGAACCAGTGATTAGCTAATTACACTAGCTACGCCCCGTTTTAGCATTGGATGGATGTGAGTCATGAAAGCCATGCCATGTCTTCAAGCTCAAATCTATAAATCAATTTATGAAACTGCTTGTACTGGGATTCGAACGCGTGTACACCAGCATATACGACAACGTAGGTAACCACTCAGCTGCTGGCCCAGGAAATTATGATTTATGAATATAAAAAAACTTATTTTTGCGAAAAACGTTTCCAAGTTATCGTATATATATGCCAGTCAAAAAAAACAATTCTGCAAATCTGGGAATTCGGTAGCATATAAAAAAATATGAAAATTTTGTTAGCATTTTTAATAAAATATATGCATACTTTCTATATAAAAAAAAATATAATTTTCAATCCGTTCAATAATATAAGCTTAAAACTATGGTTAAAATATTGTGCACTTATACATATGAACTAGTAAAATAGCTATAATTTAATATCATCTATCGAATCAGTCTACAAGCGATCATTATAATTTATATTATAATCAAAGGTATTACTTATTAGATAATTTATAATCATTAGTGTGGTCTAATAATAGGTTTAAATAAAAATGACTTAAAAATTAATCTTAATACTTGAAGTATGCAAATTGATACAACCAGCATACTAAAATTAATAAAAATTGAAATGAATTATTCTATAAATGAATGCCACATTTCAAGATTGATTCTTTGGTCAGTAAATGTAGTTATTATTATGTAGAATCTTATTTGACAAGTTAAATCTTGAAATTTATATTCAATTAACAATAGCCTTCATGCTTTTGGTTGTAAGTGGCAACATTTTTTTTCGCTTATTCTAATAAAGTTACAATTCAATATTATAAGATAAAATCATTTTTAAAAGCAGATAGTTGTGCGATATACTTTGATGTATAATTAATTTAGATGCATTTCATTCTATGAATTGATTTGAAAACAACCATTTAACCTGGCCCTACTGTTTCCCAGCGTCATTTTGCCATGATCTATCACACGTAGTTCTACCAGTCCCATCATTGGACAATGCGTTGAAATTGTAGCACATTAATTTATCATCATTTTAATAAACAAGACAACATGCATTTAAAGTACACAGACTTCGATAATTTATGGCTTTTACGTAGTGTAAACATTCACTATGACCAGATGGCAGCCGGACGTATTAGCTGCGGCGTGTTGCGAATAAGATCAAACATTTTTTCAATAAATCGTAAATTATTCAATTCTTATAGTACTCTTTGTCTATGCAAATTTTACAGTCATGGAGTCTACTCGGTCGAGTCCGTTCCAGATTTGTATGTGAGTCGATTGTAGACTGACTTGTAGCGGGACTTGGTGCTTGGTGATAAACTGCTCGTTGCAGTACACTAAGATCATGTTGTCTTCCTGTATTATCAGTTGGACTGAGAACTGCTCCCCTGCAACATATACTGAAAATGTATTTCTATTAAAACGCATTCCAAACAAGACCACAGGAAACAAAAGCGAAGCGGATTGGTCTGTTAGAATTGCGTGTTACTTTATAGCAGAGATTGAAAAACATATTTTACTTTACTAATATTTTTAGGTTTCTATTATTGTTGAAAAGAGGGTATACTGATTAGATTACAAATTGATACTTAAACCATTGAGCCTTAACACAGTCGAATTGATGGAATCGTTAAAAATCATCACATCATTCATTGAATACCTGAATATGTATACTAAAAATTTAAAAAGATTGTGTGATTATAAGTATGAAATTTAAAGCCAAATTGAATGAAGATATTTTTCAAAGTTACTTTAAGGTTCAGTGATTTAATTAATCATTTAGTAGTGAAACAGAGTCTGCTTGTTTCAGAAGTGTTTTTCATTCCAGTTTAAAATTCAACGTCCTCGAGACATCTTACACTGATCTTTTTCTATAGGCACTTCTGGCATTCTAATATTTGCGAGTAAAGTTATGCTTATAGAAATTCAATACATTCCAAAACAAAAACTTCTAAATTCAAATGAAAACAAAATAGAAATATAAACCTTTTTACTGTTGCCAAAATGTAATGACACTAATATTATTTAACATTTTTAAATGATATTCTAACCATATCGTACAGATAACTACCACATGTGAGGAAAACATCCATTCAAAATACAACAAAATGTGTGAATCGAGTAAGTGTGGAATATTATACTTCTCAAAATTAAAAACATTTAGAAAATTATCATAGAAAATAGTATTTAGATGTAAATTAATTCAGAGAATATTACTATGAAACTCGCTTGAGTGCATGACACTTAAATCTCTTAAAGAATACTAATCTTTTTTATGGAACTCTATTCTTAAGCAAAACCGTCTCTAATGATTACTACCCATAATGATGGTGTTATGAAATAATAATTTTAAAATGTTATAATTACCTTGATTTATTTCAAATGGATCTGTTATTTCTGCCTGTTGCCAATTTCCATTGATTTTGTGATTGATTTCTGAAGTGCCTTCACCAAAGTTGACTTTATGGAAGTATGCAACATTTTCTATTTCAGAAGTATAGTTGTCAATGCAGACCAGAGCCACGGTGAATCTGAAAAGGAAAATTATGTTATAATAATTGTCCACATATTCCTAGGACTGTTTTTAGAGTAGATACTAACTTTACATTAATGTTTATTTATTATGCCATATTCAATGTGGAATAATCTTTACAATAAGCATTTTCCTGTATTATTAATTTTATGCTAGACATTAAATTAATAATTGTATGTTAATCATTCAATTAAGAAAACTATATTGTGAAATTATTCAGATAATATTTGAAATTCAGGAAATCTTTGAATAAAGTAAATAAAAATGGTTTGTAATTTTTATGAAATAGTGACATCGTAAATGGTAATATTCTATTCTTATATCCAGGATTTTAAACCCTGAATGGTGAATATATTGATATAGTCTTCTATTTTCATTCTTTTATATTTAACCTTTGAAAAAAGAGGTCGAGTGGCTGAATTACAACCAGTTTTTGTTAAATTAATCTATTGTGAAATTATATTATGGTGAATTATTCAATTTTCTTTGAATATTTTATTACTTTTTTGAAATTTATCAAACTACAAAAATGTGTATTATCAATTTATTCCAAGTGTAACACAACTGCTGCATTGGTCTATTCATTGTTGCCCTGCGTACAACGCGAACCTTGCATTGTCCTTTTATTTTATGATTATTATTTTCAAATATAAGACTTTGCAAGCTTTAATCAATATTATTAACCTTATTATCTAAGGTGAAAGCGTGAAGAAAATGGTACTTACTCTGTTGCCCCCTCTGCGATGATTCCTCTTAGACATATCTCATCCCCCTCCTCTAGCCTCTTGGGCAAAATTCCTGAGAATGGAATCGGCATACTTGTGTTGGTTGGAAAGTTGTTGGGATTATAATTGGGTTTTTCCAAATTTTCTGGTGGTATCTCCGGATTCTCTGGGAGATTCAGCACTCGAATTCTGGTGAAGTGAGAGAAATTAATATTTTAGTATAATATGAATTGTAATGGCAATTACTTTTGTAGTTATGAAATTTTTTAAACTCTGATGCAATACTTATGTTTTAAATTTATAGAGCATTTTATTTAGATTCAACAACATCGAATAGTAAGTTATGAGATTGAAAATTAATTAGAGTTCAATCAAATGTTGATGTGGAGTTAATACAAAGTTATCAAAGCGAAATATGTTTACCTTATTATAATGGAGTTCTATATATAAAGTAATACAAGCGACATATTTAGTTTTTTGAGTACTGTCAAATATTGTTCACGCTATTGAAATTGCTTTATTGAACGTATTTTTATTTATTTATATATACTAACTGAGACGAGATAGACAATCACTAACTGACTTACTTTATCATATTTAGTTTGATTTTTCCAATATGATAGCTCTAATATTTTCAATGGAATTCAACGATAAATTTGTGGATATTCTTCTCAAATAGGCAAAACACAAAATCACTAGTTTTATTACAAAGCAATACACATACTAATTTAGTGAGTGTCTCTATTATATTTTGTCTGGTCTCTTCTGAATAAATATACCGCTATACTTTACTTTATATTGAGTTCTATCAAGTATTTGCGCCGATTCAATCAAAATCTAGTTAATGGTATGATATTCTAGAGTACTATTTAATTTGATTCACAATCTTCAATATGTGTCATTGAAACCATTAACAATAAGATTAATTGTTCATTTGAGTAACTGTTTTTTCTCAGTACAATACAATATGTAGTTGACCATTGAAATGGCTTTATTGTTTCAGTTAAGTTTATTTAATGTGCTACATGATCAATTTATTTTAGAATTGCATCCTGTGTTGACGAACTGTTCCAAGAAATCTTGTTTCATTGCTGGCTTATAACATTTTGAACTTAGGTGTCAAAAGTTAATCAATGTAAATTGGCTCTGAATCTCTCAAAGGAAATGAACAATGAATGACACACTACAGACAGATCCAAATTTAAAACAAATCATAGATAATTTCATTTAATGTATTAATTCAATTGTGGAAGACAATAATGTTCTATTTGATAATAGTTTTACTCGTATTTATATTTAATAATTACCTCGCGTTCATTTGACGTTCTCCAGCGCAAAATAGAATACAAAAAATATTGACTGATTAGATTAAACACATCTGACAGCTTAAATGTGGGTATTGCACAAGAAAACGTAATATGTATCAGCTGATGAAAGTAATAGTATAATGACATAAAACCGGTAAGTTAAGAACCTTACGAAAGTTGTACGGCCCATTTATGAATAACAATATTTAAACATACATTCAATAATATTAGTTTTAAATGCGGAATGTACTTACAAGTATTACACAATACGTCCCAAGGAATGGAAATATTTTAACAATATTCACGACACAAAATTTGTTTCACTTGTAATCGATAATTTAAATACACATGTAATTCAATATTTCAATTACTGTATATGTATAACTTCACTTTTAAAATATATTTCAAAATCGATCAAAACACTACGAAAGGTATCGGCGGAGAACAATCTGACAGATGCCGGTCAAAGACGACTAACCAGTCAACGCAAGCTACTTTGAAAAGGTACGAATACACACTGATAACTCTATGAAAAGCGCGCCGTATTTATTGTCTTAAATTCAGAGAGAAGTCTGCCGTTATAAAAATGAGCTCGCCATGCAACGGAAAGCCCGAGCGAAAAGCCATTTGTGTTGGCGTATATGACGCACTTATCTAATATAAATTTGTATGACATAAAAGATGTTACTATTAACTGGTATTATTGACTCCAAAAGCAATACTGAATGAATTCAATTTCTCTATTCACATTACGTTACTTTGACGTTTGGGTTGAAATCTGTTTATTCGTTCCGAAACTAGGGACATCACTTGGGGGCACTAGCCCCCCTGAATTTGAAGAAACACATATGCAACATCTGCTGTATTGACTTTCACATAGACACAATAACAAATGACAACTTTTGCCCTCCTCTGAAAAAAGTTGAAAACACATATTTGTTCGAAACAATTTTCAAAAGCCTCATCAGCTTTTATAATATAATATAATTTATATATATATTTATTATAATCTGATATCGTCCGCAAATCAATGTAGGTATATAATTGGTTTTTCATATCATATATTTATCAACTAGAGCTTGAAGGATTAATATTTTTACGAAATTAGTACATTCTCCTTTAATTATAATTCACATGTTGTTTTTTATTAAAAGTTTGAACATTTCATTTTCAAAAATCAGGCTAGTTTTAATGATTATTTTTTCTTAGGTTATGGTGAAAGTTTTACCGACTGGACAATCTGAATTGTGATGTTCCAGTGTACATTTCCCAAACGGTTTAAAGTTTACTTGTAAACGGTTATTTGGATTTTACGTTTACCGTAGAAGAAAATAACTAAATAGCCTTCATCGTTCTACAATTGTCTACTTGTATCCTATCTCCAGTTACTATAATCTGTCTTATTGAAAATCATATAAACGTTTTTTTTATTACTCAATAATAAGTAGCCAATCTTTTATCGAATTTATATCCTTCTGTAATGAGACATGACGCATGCGCTCACACACAAAAATGTTCAGATGTATGACGATTTCTACGTATTTCATTTAGGCGCCAAAACAATATTGACGCGAAACACGAAAAAGTCAAAGTAAGTTTTTATTTTGAATTAAGTGCACATGGCATTGAAATTTTTTTGTTGTGTCTATTTTTATCATAGACTAAGAGAGAAGCCATTTTGAAATAAAAATAGATTGATTAATTGCCGATTAAAATTAGTTGCGTTTAATCAGTTCAACTTTACTTGAATATGTTTCAGTAACGTGATTTGATTAATGGCGAAAATGAAGGAACCATATTGTTTAATGACTGAGTTATATGCATTTATATCATTTCGTATATTTGTGAAATATTAAAATATATATTTCAAATAAACAAACCCGTCAGGTACTGTTTCCGGTTCTGCTGCGCATGAGAGACAGTCTTTGAAGACGTCGTTTCTAGATGGTCAAAATGAAAAAGAAAAAATTGATTACTTTTTGTACCCGTTGTGTTTTTAGTAATTATCCATTTATAAGCTTTCAGGTGTTTGTAAAGCATTTAGCTTAGCTATAATAGTTATATTAACATATTAGTACCTTAATGTTAGTTTTTTTTTCATTATTTGTGCGTGCATGGTATAAAAATAAAATCTATTATAATTCGATTAAAGGTACCAGAAAGATTTTTTCTTTTGTAGAATCCTACCTAAAACTAAGTTTCCAAAAAATCTTCAAAATTAGTGGTTTGTTATTTTTTACAATCATCTCGGTTGATGTAATTACGGCCATTATCTTTAGTTATTTAAAGCGAATTTATGATTTAAAATAATTTAGTAGTGATTACTAAATTATATATATATTATATTGGTCATTATTCATTAATTCACAACAGTTGGCATTTATAAATTTTAGAGCAATATAAATATATTATTATTATACTGTACTGTAGAAACATAGTTACGAACCCACGTTTTTGTGAGTTATTCTTGCTAATCCGTTTTTATTATCTAAATAGGTATCATTATTTCCGGTCATAGTCATTCTAATTATTAATCATTTTAAAGGCAAATAAACTCGAAGTACTTAGCCCTACCTTCTTCCTTAAAATATACATTATTTCCTTCGCGTTAACCGCAATATAGAACTTCCTGACATACAAAGCTATTTTAATTATACCTAGTATTCATAGATATGATAAACCAATAAACTCACCCATGACCTAAAGTATAGATCAGGAGTTCTCAACCTTTTTTTCTCCATTCCCCCTTTCACCATTGTTCAGAATATAATTCCCCCTTCACAAGATGATCTAAATCTAACTCAAACTGTGCTTTCCAAATATGCACATAGGTATATATTAATATTAAAAATCTTTAATAAACGGCAGCAATTCCCTACTGGTTGGTAACACCTGGTACTTTCTTCTTAAAATAGTTACAATCAACTAATCCTAATTAAACCCTCGTAATTACATGGCGAACAATATCTGTAAGTTTAGGGAAGTGAAATTTCAGGGTGCTATCTAGAAATTAATACTGAATACATGTATGATAGTAGCTGTATCATTCAAAGTTATAATAATTTCGTTTAGTAGTTTCAGTAAATAGGCTTGAATTCTTGATTCGGATTATTTCTTGGATCATTAGTAAGACTATCGTAAGTAAACAATTTTATTACATTGCAAGATCAGAATAACTAAAATTGCCACATAACATAACAGGGCGGAAGTTTATTTTTAAAACTTTTGGAAACTACACAACTTATTTGAATATTCTTCCACCCAATACTTGACTTCCTTTGTTCAATGGATTTTCTCATAATAAATGATTTTAGACTTAATACTCTTGCTTCCTATTATGAAAACAAAACATGAACATGAAAAGGGAGGACAGTAAATGCCAAGTCGATATGAGTTCAATATGTCTTCTATTGATTATCATGACAATTCAGAAACCTTACAATGATGCGAAGGTAATCTGGCCGATTCTGATAGATAAACGTCCTCATCTGTATTCTGTGATAGTCATCACGATGACTAAATTCAATTACTATGTAAGTATTATTTAAGCTTTTTTGATCGAGAAACATTTTTATTGATTGATCATTATAAGTTGTCCGTTTGTCGAGGGCTCTTGTGTCATGTGATGAATGATGTTCTTTACCTGCCATGGGTGGCATGCAATCCGCAGCGTTATTGATTTGAATTATTAAATCTTTTCGTCTTTACAGAACCGATGGACTTCGAAAATAACCTCCCGTACATTCAGAATCTATTTATTTTCAGTGTAATTAATAAAAAAAACTTTCCAGCCACTAATAAGCTTACGTTTGACAATTACTAGCCCTAGATTGACTATTTAGATCAGAATTCCATCGTCGGTCGAGATATACTGGTAGATATATAGTAATAATATTGTGTTGATATTTTTTTGTCTGCTAATGTTAAATATATACTTCAGACTTTGTGGAAAATCATTTTTTATATATAAAATTAATGGTAGTCGGTGCAGAAAAAACGGCGCTTTTATAGAAATGTTAGGGTGTTTACGAATTGGTTTGTTATTTAGTCGTTTGACCTCTCATCAGTGGCCGAAAGGCTAGTTGAATCTATTTTAACTAATAGTTCTCTCTATGTCTGGTCTTTATGATCGGATATGGTTGCTAAGGGATGAAAAATATCAGATACACTCACGCCTTTGAAAAACATATTCATAAATTCATTGAAAAATCAATGTAAGCAAGTGTCCATCCGCGGATTGACGAAAGCCCATTTATTATTAATATATACAATATTATTTTCACTACAAAGTTGCTTTATTTTGCAGTTGTAATTAAATATTTATGTTTTAATCAATAAACTTTATTTTCATTACAAGAATGCTTTATTTTGTAGTGGTAATTAAATATTTATGTTGTTATCAATAAATAACTACAATATAAGATTTTATGTTTAGTTTTTTCCACTCCTACATAGAATGAAAAACATAAAACCTTACCATTAAAAGAAAACTGTTATACTACAGGAAGTGACAGCGAATCATTACCGCAATTAATAAGAGGGATTTTATGATAATGTCTATTTACGCATATTTTATTCATATCATATTTATTATCCTTGAAGATTAAATATTAAATTTCTAGTGATTTCCTCGTTTTCCAAATCTATAGGGATTTTCCGCATATGAGATATAACAAGTAAATACAGTTGATTATCATTTAATACGTTGTAACTGTGAATTTTGAACTTGTTCCAACGTAAAATTATTGCATCAATGAATATTTTTTGCACATAATGGATTTATATGTCAATATCGCGTTCTAGTAGTCGCTCTCTTTACGCAGCATCGTCTATGTAATCCGATATAGTGGCATGGAAGGGTTTAACGTATTACTGTCATAATTATTCATAAATCGATTGATTAAGATATCATTGTATGAAAGTGGCTATTCGGGGACTCGATCTCTTGTAGGAATAATGTCCTAATGGCTACGAGCATAATAATAAATCGATATTCACTGATAAAAATATTATTTTACTGACCAGTTAATTTTTCGGCACCATTCTTCACTGTTTGGATTACGACTTACGACCCTTGAGAACGTACCACCAATCATAAGACTGTGCCCAATATAATAACCGAGAAAACCTTAGACATATCCAATATTCACTCGATTTGTATCATATTTAATTCAAGCTTACATAATAATAAGCCATTTTATATTATCAAACCTCAGCGGCATTTCATTGTCAGGTCGGGCTTAGGGGTGCTATCCTCGGGTATTTTTCTCAGTCCCGATTGTACATACCACGGATATTTACATCCCGGAATTTTAAATCGGGGAAGGTTTTTCCCAGGATTGTAATACCTAGTCGTGCTCTACGTATTCACAAATATGCTTCGGGTTTTGACGTACACCTTACAGATCGCCAATGTTGTATACGTTTTCACAATCAAAAAATAATGGATTTTACAACATAATAAAAATGTAATCAAATTTCTTTGTCGTGAGTAATAAAATAATCAGGCTGATTAATAATCATCTCGCAAGCTGCGGACTGTACGAACAAGTCCAATCCGTGAGCGGAATTCCGTGGGTTGTAAATAGATATTTAATTTATCCCAACTGATAATCAGGAGTTGGAAACCGATGACTTCTTTATAATAAAAGATGTCCACGCCCTTTAACTCGGCGTATACCGTAGCATAGCACTGTTGTGCGTCGTACAGTAAGTTGCTGGTTAATTCTGTAACTAGGTAACGCCCTACCGACATATCTTCATTAAAGTAAGTCGCAACTGTTTATTTAACACAGGAACAACTTGGCCTCATCTTTCAACTGAAATCACTATTTTTAACACTTCCTTTCGCCAACAGCAGTAAAGCAGTAAAGATATTTTTGAGGCGCTCTATACATTATTGAACGTTGCAGTTGTATTTATTAGTTTACTCCATGGAATGCATTATTTTATAGTAAAAAAACTATTTTCGCTTATTAATAAATTACTCAAAATACTTTTAAAGGACAAATGAGTATACAGAATGCGACAACGGGTTTTAATTATTTTCTCTACTAAATTTTAAGTTGATTATGTCTTGTTTGTTATATTGTTATACAAGTGGATAAAAGGTTGGTACGCCATGTCGGATATCCATGTATCCAATCGTTGAACCGGAATCTGTCAGCCGTGAAAATCCTTCTCGAATAAAGATGACGCGTCACGTTTTTTTTCGCGGGCAAAAAAAAAATCGGGCACAAATTCAAGAGCATTATGAATCAAGGTAAATATTTCAGTGGCACAATGAAATAGTAATTGCAAAATTTCTTAGAAATTTATTGATCCCCGTTCACTATCCAATTACAGGTTGTCCTCGACTTACGACCGAGATACGTTCCTGAACTTCGGTTGTAAGTCGAATTCCATACAAAATATTAAATATTGTTCGGTTTAAGCGGCGTCAATTTCATTTGTGGAAATAAAGCAGCTGCAACCAAAAATGGTACGGATACATTTTAACACCATCTACCCTTTTTTGTTTGAGCGGTAATGTAATAGTAAATACTTATCAGTATTCATTCCTTTGAAGGATCTTGGGTGTTTCGGTTGATGGATCATTAATGGATTCAATTTATACCGAGCAATATTTCCACCCAATAAAATTATAATACGATCCTTAAATGCCTTGAATCCTGGCATACTTGTTGCTTCCTTATGAATACTTAAATATGCTGAGGCATTTTCTTCAAATAGAGCGCGGTTGAATGTACCAAACTTTTCGTACACAGTAACCGACACTAGCTGCCTCCAATTATTTTCGTATTTTGATACTTCGCCCTTTTTAAATCTAGGGAAACATTCATTGCTTGCAGTAAATGCATGGTCGTCGTTGTCATGTTCCTTTAATTTCTGGTTTTCAAAAAGACTTTTTTGTGGTCACGAGGCTTAGAGGTATTCGTTTTTTCATAAAATCTTACATCAAAATCAATACAAGTTTTTCCATTTTATAGATGGGTACAGGTCATTTTTGTTATTATTTTATGTAGATTTTATAGAGCTTGATTCTATTACTGGTTCACTGATTCTTACTTTATTCTCGAAAATTGTAAAGATCGTTGATCGCGGGCGCATGCTCTTGTATCCCACTTTCCAATACACATGTTAGGTTGTGTTATAGAGACAGTGATAAACCCACCGAACGTATGTTTCAAATTTATATTAATAAATATCCAAATTTGAAAATGCTGTTACTGATCTTTCTTCCCGTATGCATGAACTCTTGACAATGGTGGTCCGTGATACACTAAAAACAATGTTTTTTAAAATTTTTGGTCGTAAGTGCGAATTATTGTAAGTCGATGACTACCTGTACTCTTTGATAACAATGATATATACCTACGTGCATTAATTACGTTTTTCTCTTGTTGCAAGATTTCCTTGATTCCATGATTATTTAATAGATTCAATAAATCCTTATCGCCAATAAATAAGTATAATTAAACATTTTACTAATACATACTTACGTTTTCTAAAATGGAAAATTTATTTACTTGGGAATCCCTATTATCGCCGGAAAATAGTTGGATAATAAAGTAATTGCATATTTAAATTAACTACAGACGTCAATAAACATAAATCAAGTAAACCACATTCAAAGGAATGTTGAATAGGTATTTATTTGTGTAATACAAAATATTTCTGGATTCAAATTAAGTTTGGTATTAGACATTATTCGGGTCCGCGTGTAGTGGTCAACGTCGTTGTCTTCGGTTACCGATCGTACGGACAGTTTCATAGATTGATTTATAGATTTCTGTTTGAATTCATGGATGTTTGTGGTGTATAAAATTCCCTCATACCCATCCGATTCTAAAAACGGGGCGTAGCGAAAGGAACTAGCTAACCGCTAGTACAGTCCTAGCCCTATCCTTTTACCTCTATTTTCTTCGAATAAGAGAGGTTGAGCAATTGAGAAACAAGCAGTTCTCGTAGAAAAACTTCTGTGGGACATCTCCATTAAGAGGCCACATGTTCCACATTGGGAGCGGACATGGTGATATATAAAAAAAAAAATACAAATACCCATATTGAGGGTAGGTGTGTATGTAAATGAATATGCACGTGTCTGTCGGTATACCCTTTTGTAGCAGAGTGGTTACGCTTCAGGGTTTTATTCCTACTCGGTTGAGTGGTCAAACGTTCGAATGGACACTTATATAAATATACTAGTAACTGTACCCGTCATAGATGACAGTATTGAAATTGAAATACTGAACGTCTTAAGTAGCTAATACGTCAGAACTGTGTGTGCATTGCATTGCATACCATTTTATTTTATATATACACCGCGAACGCTTATGTCATGAGAAAATTTCATACCTACATATTGTAATATGTGATAACAATAAAACGTCTACAGAGCGGTCTGGGCTATTATATATTAGATTTGTGAGGATGGCTGTCGTGTTTTCGTCCCCTACGATTCACTATTCGACCCTGAAAACTAGGCATAGGGAGCAATTACTACTCGTTCTTTGCTGACCCCTTCTTTCTGAATAGAGACTTACGAAAGCTTCTTTTTAAACATGTATTGTTCCATCACTATGTTCCATTTAGGGAGCGGATAAGTATCATAAGACCCTTCGACATAAGGCAATTCCCGTCGCGCGTCTTGTAGAAATATGAAACGATCGGCTATATAATTCGACGGTGTCTTGGCCAATTGATGTAACCCTCAAAATTGTTCAGAAACAGAAACTGACTTAACAGGAGTGAATATTTGAAATTCACTCCTGTTAAGTCTCATGTTTGCAGATACGGGATTATACGTAGGGAGTGTCGATATAATAGTGGCTTACATCAAGTGGGAGTGATTTTATGTTTCTCTTCTAATTTACATCATTTGGCCGAGACCTGCTCTGTCGTCTTTAAAATGAGATCCAATCATTAACGCATGTTCGTATTTTTTGAAGGGTTACATCAATTGGCCAAAACACAGTCGATATTATGACAGGTTATATACTTGCGTTAAATGAAGATTGTAGGATTCCCCCAAAACGAACACCCAAGAAGCCATGTTATCTTATCCAGACAGTGTATTCACACCGGATATGATCCATATCCGGGATGCACTTGGGATTGTAGGCGTGACCGCAAAAGCATTACGAGGTATGCACTCGAAAGTAAACAGTATATTATTTAAATTATTGGTACCCTTTTCCTATTTGATCATATTTTTTATCCACAACATATTTTATTAATGTACTTATGTATTAACCATATTGATACTTTTCCTAAAATATTTCGAGTTTTTATTTAATATTATGGTTTTTTGAGTGAAGTAGTTATGTAATTCTCTTGATCATTATTTAAAACAGGACCAAGATTTTAATTCAGATTTTTGCTTCTACATGTTTCATGATTGCACGCCGAGATTGGAAAACTGAATGAACTTATGTTCATTTACCTTATCGACTGTGGAAAGGAGAAAAGACGTAACCCATACAACAAATACTGTGCCCACACAAAACGTGCTAATATGCTGTATTTCTATATACATATATAATATATCGACTGAAGAAAGGCAACAGGACTTAACCCGTTCGTATTTTCAAAATATTTTTTTATCGATAATCATAATGTATACAATTTAATACACGTTTTGTTTGGGTTATACACAATATTATTTGTGTGTGGGTTACGTCCTTTTCCCTTTCCACGATCGATATGTAAGGTACCAATTCCACTTTTTCAATGGAGAAAAATATTTTTTTGTTATTAAATTGAAATCTTGATATGCGCCTGGTAGTTATTATATGTGTTAAATCGCATTTACGGAAACACAAATGTATAAATATTAATATAATTTAAGACATCGACTGAGGGTGCTTGATGGAATTTCAATATCAAATTTGGATTATTGAGATTTTGTACACTTCCATGTATTTTGTTACTAACGACCCGGGTTTCGCCTTTCGGCATCTTCAGGCATTCGAGCACACGAATGGACTCGAACTGACTGTATAAATATTAAGTGAAAATTTTATGGTTTAAAAATATTTCTTGTATAGTTGACTACATACATTGTAATGCTACATACATCGTATACACAAGTTAAAAAAAACCCGTACTGAAGGTTATTTTGTAAATTTAATTAAAAAAGTATTTTTTTTTTTTGTTAAATAATGAATACAATTAGTTATCATAACATCTGATTATTATTCGATTTGTGTAAGTTATTTCGTGATTAATTATTAAAAATTTAATTAATCAATTAATCTAAGACCTATTTTATATTATTGAATAATATATATTTTATTATAATGTTTCTAAGTAAATTTAATGCTAAATAACGTGTCTATGGAATAGGGATCTACGTTATTTAAGGGTGGCAAACCAAGTTTGTGTAAAAAAATTCAATTAAAATAAAATCAAAAATTTTAAATAAAGAGAAAACAAACATCTAATGGAAGATGGTTATTGTCTCAAAAACTACTTTTTTATAATGCTTCAATAATAAATTATTTGTCAAATTATGAAATACAATTGATTTATTCCAATGGTTGGTATCAATTCTCGAAGGAACGGTAGCAAAAATGGATTATGACGACTGGTTATTGGCCATTTTTATAAAGCCTTTTCATTCCACCGGGGACACCCTTGCCTTTGAATCCAAATTCATAAATTAAAATTGGTAAAATCACAAGGTTACAAAAAATAATATGTGTTTGATAATCGTTCACATCAAATGTTTGATTGAATTATCATTAATTTGAAATTGGAATTCTACATTATAATCGATTTGCCAGACCACTAAAAACACTTTGGTTAGTTGTGACAAGGCGCTGTGCAAGTTACTGACGTAATATATCCATTGTTGTGTACTTACACAGAACTCGTTTTGTTCCCCATGTCTTAGCCGTTGAACTTGACTGATTTGTAAGTGTTTCGTGACTGCGAGATGTCCGGTTCACAGCATCCCTGTAATTTGAAAAATATTTTATAGATGTCGCTGGTTATAATTTTATTATTTCTATTATGAGATGTCATCATCCTGAATTGGATAATGACATGAGAAGCAAGTCCATATTATGTGATAATTGGCCTATAGATTCGACACTGTTAAGATATCTAGCTTGATGGAATTTCAATGTCAAAACGTACGGAAATGTATTATATTTGAACAATTCATATTTAATTACAGCAACGTTTGTAAAAAAAATCAGTCACCAATATTTATCTTGAATAAGATGCCACTGCCAAAGAAGCTTTGGATTACTCTTTACATAATATTAAGTTGTTGTACGTATTAAATCTAGCTAAGAAAGTTCGTCGGGTCCGTGATGCAGTGGTCAACGTCGTTGGCTACGGCTACGGATGTCTCGGGTTCAAGTCCCATTACGGACAGTTTCATAAATTCATTTTTCAAATCAATTTATGGATTTCTGTTCGTAGGCATGGATGTTTGCGATGTCTAAAATTCCTTCCTACCAATCCATCCGGTCCTAAAAACGTGGTGAAACAAGAGCGATTTTCTAACCACAAGTCCTGTCTAAGCTGACTTAACCCTATCCTTCTATTCATAATCTCTTCGGAAAAAGCAGTTCTCGTAGAAAACCTTTAGGAGTCTATATGCTTCACATTGGGACCGGACATGGTAATTTTTTTCAAAACGTCTCAGTCGATGAAGGTTTTGTTTCTAATACCACCCCACATAGCATATCATTAGTAAATCTCGGTGTGTTTATAACGTAATTTGACGAGTTCTCGTCGGCTATTTGGCTTCTCAATATACTCGTTATACGATTCGACATGATTTTTCATGTACATGAGATTGAAGAATATAAACTAGTTTTCTTTTCAC
Source organism: Himalopsyche phryganea (assembly GCA_022494535.1). NCBI lineage: Eukaryota > Metazoa > Arthropoda > Insecta > Trichoptera > Rhyacophilidae > Himalopsyche > Himalopsyche phryganea. The sequence continues at coordinate 176,406 of JAGVSL010000033.1, forward strand.
ATTTAATATTACTGAAGAACCCAGGTTTGACGAATCTTGGGATAGGACATAGATAACAAGTCATGGTATAAAATTAAATAGTAATCATTTCAAAGTTGCAAATTTTGATGACGTTTTAATATGGAAGTAGGTACTCGTGGAATGCAATCTAGGGCAACCGCATGATTAAATGATAAATAAATGATTCTTCGCCGCTATATGAGTTCTTTTTAAAATGCAGTCAGTATTCATTGTTTCAATGAAAATTTCCCATACACCGTTTTCAGAATTCTGCCTAATTTCATTGGTTATTTTGATTTCCCTTTCATTTGTTTCTGGTTGTTTTTAATTACCTGACTAACCTAATTTCGCAAGCGATCTGTCATCTTTCATAGTAAACATATTTTCAATTATGACACTTGCGTGGAAGAATGTTTTAAAGTTACAAATCCATCAATTAAAAACCTCATCTATTTTTTATGATGACGTTTTGTTTATTTTCATATACGTTAACAACGTGTAAGCAATATTGGGTGTTGACTAATGGAAAATAGGGCATAAAAATTCTCTTTTCTTTTATCTTTATGTGGTATCTAATATCTATAAATATACGAGTATCAGCACTGAATACAATACTTTAATCTGTATATTATATGTACAATAATAAATTACATTTTAATATTAATTTGTATTCTTATTTTCTACATTCTAAGATAAACAGATAGTGTATTTTTGATCTGTGATTGATCACGTGTTTAATACATCAGAAATTTCAAAGTTATATTTATTATTATCGGTATCTACCGTCATATTTGTTTCAATATCTCAAGATGACACAATTTTGGTAGAAAATAAGCCGTAATTGTGTGAAAACAAAACTATGTATGAATCGTTTATTTAACTACTAATTATTAATATAATTTGCGTCTTTAAGTTATGAAAAAGATTGTCGATAGAAACCGAACCGATATTTATTTCGATTTACGAGAAAGTATTTCGCTGATACAATCCATAATTCATTAATAAATTGTAATCAGTTGATCAAATAATAATCATATTTTTATCAGATAATATAAATATTTTATAATATTATGAAGCATCTAGGCATATCATCTGTGTTTTGAACTATTTTTACTTTTATATATATATTATTCTGGGAAAATACACATTCATTGAAAATAAAATTTTCTTTAAAAAATCTATGTCAAAAACCGTGCATAACTTATTAATTAACATTTAAAAGTGATTCGCTTGCATTTATTGGAAAAAAAAGTTGATATTTGAACTATACCTACATCGTTCATTGTTTTTGCTTGAGCAGAAACAATTTATTAGATATCTATTTAACCAAAACTAATAAATCTGACTTAACGTTTTTTGTCAGAACGATGATGATTTACGATAAATATTAAGTATTCTTAATATATCGTACGTAATCTAGTTTGATTTCTTTACCGGTAACTACGTAGGTTAAAAATAATTTGATTTTTGTGTAATATATTATACAGGTACTTATGTTGTTGCATCTGTGACGCAACTAATATCGTATAGCATGTACGAGTCATCGAACCTCCTCAATTGAGGCTCCGGTCAAACATCGTCGGATACACTCGTGCTGTGTTTTTATTAACATTTCAAATTGAATGTAAAAAAGCTTTAATAAACCGTGTCAAGGTCAACAGATAAAAATAAATCTTTTATATTTATTATACACCTGACATCAGATAAAACACCATTGTCCGATCTGATGATGTCACCATGTTTATGAATATTCTACATTTTTATGATTAACTCACTGCAGTATGCGAAATATGGTAAATATTGACTACTATATTTTTTTCGATACGATATCCCTTTCATTATTATTGTACAACTCATTCCCGATTTATTTTACAGCACATGATCGCTCTACGCATATAATTTTATATAAGAACATGTCTTTGGATTATTATTTCATTGATTGTGATGTCCTATGTTAAGAATTTATTTTAAAGATAACATAATATTGATTGCAACTGTCTGTCAAGCTTCATAAGGTTCATTGATTTTGCTACTGTCACATTTTACATATATTTAAAACGAGATGAAATCTTATTTTCAGCGGGGGTGGGATACGCCACGTTTATGTACAAATATTTTTTCCAGAAGCTATTTTTTGTGCAGTATTTATCTTACGCAGACAATGTATCGTCAAATTTCAAGCTTGTATCGTAAAAAATAGTGGTATAATGAAAGCAGTGGTTTAAGGAATGTTTTAGCCACCACTTTGCAGTCCTGATGCTTAGAACAGACGCTATGCACCCCAGTCGGTTATTGATAAAAGGGCAATCTAGCTAAGCTTTTATATAAGTAACTGAATTCTATATTGATATTTGTATTGAAATGCAATTATTGCACTAGCTTAAAAAGTGCGTATATAACTGAAATTATTTTTATATATTGTTTTATTTATTATACCAATGTTTGCATGCTAAGGTACAACGGGCTCAGCTGAGGACGGTGGAGTACGGCACACCAGGTTCGGTAAGCAGGAGAAATAATGCAGGAGTCAAAACTCATTTTATGTTCTGAACCACTTATCGTAAAAACATTAACACAATCTAAAAATAAACAATTTTGCAATAAATCTCTTATTGGACAGTAAAATAAAAGCCATACTTCTGGTTTAAGTATTTTTTGAGGTTTGGTAAAATATTTTTATTTAAGATAATATACTGATTGAGTTACTGTTTCTTTGATTTGTGGTTATTTTTCCTTTCAGTTACATTTTATGGTGTATATAACACGATCGCTTGTCGATTACGCTAGCACCCTGGGGGGAAGTGGAACTTATAATTGTTTGTTTGTTGCATTACATAATATATTATGTACATATTATACATTGTTGGTAATTGTAATCGGCTTTATGTTGGAAGACTTGATTTTTATGTTATGTAGGTAGGTATTTTTTTTAGATTAGCTCTGATAATTCAAGTGACGTAAAGTAAAATTGTATTTTTGCGAATTTCATAAATATTCATACACGTTTTGCAATATTTTAGATAAACATATCCTCAACTAAAATATGTGGAAAAAATATATCTAGTAAACATAATTAAATTATGTATTTGCTTACAATCGCTTGATAACATTCTTGCCTAACAAATTTTATGTTATTGTCAAATACTGGTATTAAAACTAGGAGATCTAAATCTAAATAAAAATAGATATAATGATTGGGGATCAACATCTCAGTTTTCCGCACCCCCATTGAAAGATCGCGTTTTCTATATTTTAATAATAAAATATTTAATTTGTAAAAACGTATTTTTAGTCATTAAATTCGTTCCTACTAAAATTTCGTTTCCGTTATGTCAACCGCAAGGAACTCCTTTATTTTATGACTCGAAAGAAATGTTATTATTCATTTTTGCGGAGTTCCCAAATTATCTAAATTACTGAAAATATTTCTTTGCATGGTTGAAAACATCAAAGAAATAAAGACCACCGCTTGGTAGTTACTTATTGACAACATTCTTATTTGCCAGGAAACAAGTACGATACTAATTTTCGTGGTTTTTGTTTAATTCAAAATCGTTGGTAGTTAGTTGTATAAACCTAATTTGAAAACTTAAGAATATTAATTGACTTTCTCGTATCATGAAATGTACATTTTGTCATGTTTTCTCATTGTTTTTATTGGAATCGTAGCTTTTGATATTTAAATATGTTACATAAAGTAAAAAAGTCATCAAACGTAAGTTATTTTGATGAATAAACCATATTTATGTTTTATGTGTGTGTGCTATTAAAGTATAAAGAGATGTGCCAAGGTGGTGGGAAAAATGTTTGCAGTGTGTTTTTTAAAACATTATTTTGATGTTATTGTTTATCATGAGAATAAATATTCTAATGTTTTGATACTGTCATTCTTCATATCACTTAATATCCCAGACTACGTGATGTTTATTGCAGCAAAGAATGTCACATGAAAATCGCCCTGTGTAAATATATGGCAATGCTTTGTTTCGTAAAATACCTTCTGCGATAAGATTATTGTATTTTCATGTCATATGGCGTATTGAATTCGATATGAGTCGCCAACAGAGCCGTTAAGTAACTAGCGTACACTAATTTCACAAACATAATATAATATTACGTGGATATCTTTCTACGGATATTGTCGTTTTTAAAAATAAACTATTTAAATATACGCTATCAATATTATAACAACCGGAAATTGTAACAGAAATAATCGATTATCACGAGACTAATTTTATTTGCTTTCCGGGAAGGCGTAATACCCGGCTGTTTCCAGGAAAACGGGACATCGGAAAGCCCTAATTCAAATATATTCGTTCATGTGTACTATTTGATGATTGCATCAGGATCAATATCAGTTCTTACTATTCGTACTATGCTGGTTTGTTGATTCAGTTGCAATTAGCGTAATATACACGTGATCAAATAAGCAATATAGAATTTAGGTCTCCAATCTTTTACTGGTTATAAAACGTCTGTGTTCTTGATACGGACTCTATCGCAGTTCCCACATTCCATCTAAATAATAGCATCTGGAATTTATCATTTCTTTTACACATGTACGCTATCTTAGAAGTAATGTGTATTTTCAATCATCGATGTGCATCAATGTTTTTAAATGAAACGCGACTGTTCTCACAACAAACTTTAAGTATATTTATTCGAGATCACGATTTATTTTTATTGCTCCGTGTTGGATATTTAGAATTAATTCTGTGTCTTTTGTAAGAACCTTGTTTTGCCAAAATAATATGGTTATTTTTCCACGCAATTTTTAAGCATTTACGATATTTATTGAAATTGCATAATGGAAAGATTCTAAATACGTAAGATAAAATCTCGTATCTCTTCTGACCCTTGGAGCATAAGAAACAAGTCGAGGTTCCTGCCTACATTATTTATTGTTTTTTTAGAATTTACTGTCGGTTAAACGGCTCGAATCGATGAAAAGAATTTTTCTCCATTTAAAATACCACGATTACCATGATACCCACAAAAACGAGACTCAAACCACCGATGACATTGACAATATGTGACAATAGCATTACATTAAAGGGCTCTACGCTGTACTAGTGTTAGTGTATTAGTGTTATTTGAAAGTGGGTACGTACCAGGCGCGTGCGGTGGTTTTATCTCTTTCTCGCTCTATCACATGAAAAGTGAAGGCGCAAGCGAGATGCAAGGGTATGCGGCGCATGCTCTTGTATCCTGCTTGCTCATATCCAAATGAGGTTGTGCAATGGAGATAGAGATAAGTCCACCGCACGCCGACGGTATGTACATAATTTGTCTATGAGATACTGAAACTTGCAATAGGAAATTAAAAATTAAGCCAATTCGAAAGTTAAAATAAACAAAAACAAAGTTACTTCGAATTCATGGACTACTTTAGTTGTTACCAGGTTTGCAAATAATATTTATGGTATATTGTAAACTGTCATCATATTATAATATTGACGTATTCATTAAAATCATTTCGATACAATGGCACATTGTTTTATAATTACGAAATACAAATTAAGATTCCGATTTTATTACGAAACTTGTCTATCGGTTGTTAGGTAAATTATTTTCACGTAATGCAACATGAAATGAATGTTGTTCCTGAATGTATTCACGAGATGCAGACTCAAGACAATTGGAAACATGTTAACCTAACCTGGCCATAGATAAGCATTAGCGTAGAAGTTAATGATATTTGCTGTTCGGTGTCAATGGACACTTATCTCAAGACTTACCTGATTTCCTAGGTTTATTATTACGGAAAATTATACTCGTGTAGTCTTAACATCACTTTTCACTGAACAGGTATATCAAATATTCGTTGTTTTGTAGTAATTTTTATATTCATTTAATAGTGTGACTTGTTGCACGCCACACTCACGTTTAAAACGAAGGATTAAATTATTAGAAAGTAAATACCATCGACGACGGTCAATGTTAAAAATGACAGATTCCGCCATCGCAATAACCGAAATTGGAATTAGCAAAGACAATTTAAGTCAAAATATTTTTACTGAGTAGATCAGTGATATTTTTAGTGACATTACATTACATTATAAAATGAGTATTATGTTATTCTTATTTGTGTTAATATTATAGGCCAATAAACAGTACACATTTGAAACATGTAAATTATTTCTTAAACGCACTAAAATAGCTGATTGTTACATCAAATTGATTTATATTTTTTTATTCAAATCATGTCTCCATGTTTTATTATATCTTTATCAATTTATTCGATTAATATAATTTTCTTTTCCTTCTTTATTTTCATTTATCGTACACGCTGCTCATGCGATGTAACGAGTGGCTCTTAGATGTCCTTTGAAATCAGGTTGTTTGGAAATTCTCAAGAACATATAATCACGAGAATTTTGATGTATTGCAACCTGTTGCATGGTTTTAGTATGCAATATTTATATGGATTAACTGTTAGTCTTTCAACGCATAAAATTAGGCATAATTTATCGATAGGTTTAACAGGTCTATATATTTTATATTGATGATGTTACAACTTAGTAACTATTTATTTACGTCAGCCTGTATTTTTTTATAAAGCGTTAATATATCGAAGCGGCATTAACTTCGAAAAATAATTATGTTTATATCATTGCGGCAAATATGTACATAATTATTATGATTCATCAATATGATATTCACAAATAAAATTGACGTTTCTTATTTTTCGCCAGTTTCTTTCGAGTTCGTACGTTGGTAGCCGTAGCAGGTATTTTTATATGCCCATAATATTCATTGTAGGTAGATAGGTATAATGAAATATTTATGATTCTTATATTGGCAGCATATGATGTCGGGGTTCGATTTATATTTCGAAGCGGTGGGCAGTCACAGACGATTGCATCATGTTTGAAACATCCAATAGGCAAAATAATGTTTGACTAGCGGGCATCTATAGCTCGACAAATATAACTCGTTACATCATGTAACAAATTGCGGATTTATTACTGAATACTTTTACAGGTAGCTTTATACCGCGTAAAATATGTTTGATATGGAGTACTTACAGCTGTTGTTCTAGCATGGTCATTTAATTCATTTAGCACATTGAAGTGAAATCTTACACCCATGTCACATAACGCAACTACGTAATGGATCGAGTATTACAGTAACTGGGTTTGTTTAGTATAGCCGGATTGCTCCAGATGCATTCGATTACTAACGAGTGTTAGATCAACAGTTATTGATTGGTATCAAGACACATACCAAGGATTTGTTACGCTTTCCTAAAAGACGTTATATGCAAAAAAGCTTATATTATACATGGTGGTGTTATTAGCAAATAATACTATTAATTGAACAGTTGTTATTTAAACAGCAGGACCGGCCGAACTAATCAGTTGTGAAATTCTTACCGCTAAACGAAACCGGTCCTGTTGAAAATTGTAAGGGCTAGTACTACACATAGTTTTTTTAAATATATCTTACAAATATAATATAACGGCTTACTCTAATTTATATTTAACCCACATAACAAATAACACGATCAGGGTAGCCAATATATCAGTGTTGATGCCAGAATTTTTGTTTTGCCTCTAATCAAAAAGTCACTGAGATTCTCGCTTGAATCTGTTTTGAAGTCAATCATAGATTCTCTCAGCCTTAAATTGAAATATTGACGTTCAATGTAGATAGATTTAAAAAAAACAATGTGCCAGATAGCCAGCGCGTACTAAATATCTATTCTCGCATTCAAAAAACGTGACTATGACAAAATGATATTTGGATTTAATCTTATATTTCAATTTGGCTCATTGCATGCACGTACAATGCACTCGAGCGACTTATGAATCATTTTACTCCATTTTTATGAGATCAAAGGTATTTACGAGTCGAGTCCCGTTTTACCCTGTAATACGATCGTAAACTAAAAAAAATATAGGAATAAAAATCACTCAAGTATATTCTCAGTCGTTGATGGATAGTTAAAAATCATGAAATAAAGAGTCGCAGCTTCCTATTTTGAATGGATGTACTATTAGACATGGACAATAAAATCTTTCCGTTCTGATTTCAAATCTGAATGCACGTAACTGACGTATCGTAAGACATAATTAAACTCTATGTAGGAAGGCGTGTTTGGTTTACATACATAATTAAAAGATCCACATGGAATCCAGTTGGATGCAAAATATAATATTATAATGGATCGGTTCACATACCAATGTTATTAGTAGTTTTAGTTGAACAAATATTTACTTCAGAACACACTGCGCTATTCGAGGTTATTTGCTTCACTCGTACACAAAAGCAAAACCGCTGTCGGAATGTCTATGAAATAAAGTAAACTGACTGAGTCGAAGGCAATTTTCTAAGAACGTAGAAGCACATCTTCTTGCCGCGGATACAGCGGCACTGGTAAAAAATTTTGAGGAATACACACCTTTAATCACGTGGGGGTGAAGCTGTGAAGGGGGGATATTGTTTTGTTTACATTTTTTTATTTACCTGAAATAAATATCATAGATTATAATAGCATTCAACAGAATCCAAACAATGACTCTTTTTTCACGATTGTTTTGATTCATTTCAACGAAAATATAATGTGAGATGACTAATAAATAATGATGACGACACTGGAAAAATAGTTTTCATTATATAATTTTGCATTTCATAAGTTTCTTCTTTAAAGGCTGTCACTAGTTTGGATTTAAAATTTGCCAATACCTATTTGTTTTAAATAAATTTATATATTGATTTTCATTTACGCATGACGACGATAATTATTGGAAGTCCGTGACCTCCCCTTTCTTCCGTCAAACCTATGTTCCATTATAGCAACGTGAAATAAATTGGAAAAAAAACCTACTTTTGGCCACGAGACTTTAAATCGCCACTGGTCATTTCAGAAATTAAAAAACAAATGCAATGTGTCACAAATAATAACGATTTTTATGTTTATGTACTCAAAATGATTTAACAATAAGATTATGTTTACATTGTATTGCATCATGAAGAATTTGTATGTAATACATACAACAATATAGGGAGTTAGTATTTTTGATGATGTAATTTAGACAATAATTGATTTAAATTTAAAATGTTTTATTCACAATAGTAATTATTTTTAAATATAAAATTATGATATAATATAAAAATAACAATATGAATAAATAGAGACATTACCACAAACATACAAACATTTTTCTTTTTTTTTTTTTTGATTATTGTGTGAGGTCCTTAATATTATAAATTAAAATCTTTGGTAAAGGCTTTAGGTGTTAATAAGTACATATTTTTTATGATCACATTTTCGAATTTCTGCACTCCTTGACATTTTTTGTGTGTTTATCATTTTAATAAAATTTATGTTTGTTACTTATTATAACTACCTATTTGTTTTGTAACTTCTATTAAACGTATCACCATTTTCGTGTGTATATGTTAATTGTGCTTTCTTGTACTTTTAAATCAATTTAGGTGTGATAATAAATATTTTTTATTTTGATTAGTTTTTCAAAATAATCATTTTCCAACACAATACAAATAGATATGCAGTAAACATAATATATAGTTACACATTTTTTTTAAACTAAATCGAAAATCTTCTAAAATTATATAGATAACTTTACTTATGTAGTGCTTGCTTTTTTGATCATGTATTAAATTATTACAATAAACAGACACACTTCTTTTAGTGCAATAAAAAATTTGTTATTATTTCTTTTTCCAATACAATAAAGGCAGTAAGGCAGAGGCATGGTATACAATGTATATTTTTTTATCAAATTTTGTATGTATGCTAACGATTGGATCTTTCCCTTTTCAGGAGAGTCAAATGTATACACTCTTGGAAATATCGGTGCCCACCGTGTCGTTAGCACGAAGCTGCCATCTGTCGGTCACACCCGGGAAGCGATGACTGCAGCTGGAAACACAACCACTCGTCTTCTTGGAACATTCCAAAAGGTAAAATATTCTCGATTGCTTTTGCCAAGCTAAAAAATATTGCAACACGATATTTTAGCAGTGTGTGAGATTCTATAGGTCTAATATGTGATATTACAAAATTTTATTTGAAACTGAACCAATTTCTTATACATTGTATTACGATATTAATCTTCATGGTGCACTCTTTTTCTTTTTTTTTCATTTACTTTATTCTCGTCATTTCATATTGGTTGAAAATGTTCTTCAATAGCTGAATGGCACTGGTCCTTCTATTTAAATAAAACATGGAACATTTACTACACATAGTTGTTTTCATTGCATCATATAAAGCAGCGGTCACTAACTGGTGGCCCTCAATACAATATTGATGGTCCGAAAAGCTATTGCCACAACATAATTGTCAAAAGTCAAAAGTCATAAACTTATTTCAAACATACAGCAACAAGTATCATTCTGATTAATTTGATATAATTAAACAGGTACCATTTGATAACAATAAAATCTTACTTTTATGATGTATTACTTTTTATATGTTGGTACTTTTTTTAAGAAAAAATAATGTTAATAAAATAGTTCATCGTTAAAATTTTTAATGATCTGTGAGGTCTAAAAGTCTGACAACCATCGATATAATGTCTCCACTCAAGATTAATAGTTGACCATATTAAATTATTTATAACCAGTGTCCTGTCTTTATGGATGTGATACTCAACAAAATGAGTGTCAATTAATGTATATACTGTAATGCGCACTTTCAAAGGCAATGACTATCCACTCCAAAGATAAAAAATAGTTAGAATAAGTTATAGCAGTTATATCATAGACAAATCACACCAATTATATTAGTTACCAAATTAAACCTGTTTATCAGTCAGTTAAAAATTCTTTTATGATAAAGTGTGGAAGATTTAGTAGGTCTGATGAGCTTTCAGGGATAGTCGAGAGTCATTGAAAATCGGGAAACATCTTTTAAACAATAATAATCTTTTTATAGTACATAAATATGTGTATTGACGTCATTCGAAGGAAATGAATAATCTTTTAAGAATTCTATTTCCCTTGGATGTGTCTACATATTGATAATTTTATTGTCTGTGGTTTAAATTATCACCGTCATACGATATGTTCACGTATATAGTACACAGTGAGAAAGAGGAAGTTGTTATAATTGATTGTTATACTCGGTAAATCATCAATTATAATTTGTCATGCATTCCAATGAAAACTTTATCATGATTTTACAGTATGATGTAAGCTTATAAAATATTTTTGTCTGTTGTAAAATCTCAATAGAATGGATTAATGTAGGCAAAAAGATGTTCATTAAATGTGTTTATTTTTCCACTTCTCATTGATGTTTCACTTGTACTCGACTGAGGGTGCTTGATGGAATTTCAATATCAAATTTGAGTTATTGAGATTTTGTACACTTCCATGTATTTTGTCAATAACGACCCGGGTTTCGCCTTTCGGCATCTTCAGGCATTCGAGCGCACGAATGAACTCGAACTGACTTTTCGAGTTTGAGTTCGTCTCGAGTTCATTCATGCGCTCGAATGCCTGAAGATGCCGAAAGGTGAAACCCGGGTCGTTAGTGACAAAATACATGGAAGTGTACAAAATCTCAATAACTCAGGTTTGTATCTAAATTACACATGTCCATATTTTAAAGGTAGGATTATGATGATATGTTTGTGCAAATAAATAAATTGTGTATTAATGACTGAGGTTGTTTAGCGCATTTTTTGTACTAATTCCAAATTTTTTATAATGATCTTAACATGTTTCGATGATCGCAAGCATTTTAGAGGTTTGGTATTTCAAGGTTTTTCTCTAATTAAACGACATTACATATCGGATGCGCCTTTATAATTTTTAAAAATGTATGCATTTTTTCAGGTTGATCACGTTCTCTTAGTAGGAGTTGCTGGAGGAGTTCCACATTTCACCGATTACAGCCGACATGTAAGACTTGGAGATGTTGTTGTTTCAACCCCTGACCCTAGTGACAAGTATGTCGTTGATGTTATTGCTCTATTTTATTTACTACTAACGATTTCTGTGAAGATTTAAATTATGTAATTTGACAAAATATCGAGTCCGTGATCGAGTGGTCAACATCGTTGACTTCAGTTGAGTCAATTCTCTGCGAAAAAGAGATATTGAGCAACTAAATAACAAGCTGTTCCCGTAGAAAAACTTTTGTTGACTCCATTAATCAATATCAGTCATTATAAGATCTCATGAAAAAAAAAATTCGAAAACAACTGAATACAGAATAACAAGGCAGCTTTACAAGATGCCCTGTCAAATTTATACCTAATATAATGAGACTACTTTACCACTGTCATAAAAAAACTGCTTGACAGATGTAAGAATTTTAAATATTATGTATTGTATTATGCACGTTTTTTTCATCTCGTAAAGTCAAATAACTTGTCTTTGTAAAATATTCCTTGTGTATTTTTATTAAACCAAACAAAAGTAAATATGTTAAAACGATTTCCACTGTATATTTAAAATTTCATTATAAGCCTCACCTATTGACTGATGTACACAGAAAATGAAGAGGATTTCATGTCAATGGTTTTGCCATATGATAAAGAAAATGATGTTTTCAGATACGTGTATGTCTATTGCGAAAAAGCCATCACAAACAAATTAGGAGGATATGATTTTGAAACTCGCCCTTACAAACCGAAGGACACTGGACTTCTTCAGCTTGCTGAAACCCTATACACTCAGGCTGAAGCTCCATGGATGAAATATCTCCAAGAAGGTATTTCAAATATATTCACCATATTTTAAATTGCTATGTTATTCTGAATGCTAGCTGGTCATAGCACAGACCAGCTATTGCTACCTGTATCATGTAGCGTGTTAGCAGGCCTATGTGCAATACACACATTATATTAATTTGATCTTGTTCGTCGGCAAATGAGAAACAGATATTTTGGATTAGCTATTTGCTGTTAATCGTCTACCAAGCTTGGCAACCTGATTATTTATAACACATTGCACATATGTAAAATGGGGGGAGGGCGTTGTTTGAGGTTCAATAATTTGATTTCTCTAGTGACAATATAAAATACATCAATATAACAACATGTGTGTGTGTGTGTGTGTGTGTGAGATATATACTATGTTATAATATTTAGAAACAGTTAAAATTGGGTTGGTTCTCTAATGGAGGTATCCTGACAGAATTTTTTCTACGAGAACTGCTTTACCACACTAGCTGGTCAAATCTCTTGTATATTTACAAGAGAGTAGGGATAGAAGGATAGGGCTATGACAGGACTAGTGGTTAGCTAATCGCTCTCGTTACGCCCCGTGAGGATGGGATTGGTGGGAGAGAGGACTCAGACTACGAACAGAAATCCATAAATCGATTGAAAGATCAATCTATGAAAACCGTCCGCATCCGGAATTGAACCCGAGACATCCGTAACCGTAGCCAGAGACTAAACCAACTGCGCCACGGACGCTGACAGAATATACTATGTTATAATATTTAGAAACAGTTAAAATTGGTTTGGTTCACCTGATGCATACCTTCCACTAAATTTGCTAGACCAATGCTTTACCACACTGGCTGGTCAAATCTTGTATATTTACAATAATATTGTATTTCAGGTATGTCTATACAGCTTCTTAACTCTTGTACAGCTTTTTAACTCTTGTACATCATCCGTGCTGGTTTGCAGCAGTAAGTTGCGGTAACTGTTTATTGGCTTTCATTGAACTGCTTGCAGTGTGAAATAGTTTCTCACTGGTTTGATTTTGTCAATAATTCAAACATAAGACAGTGGGTCATGCTATTCAGTGCTATATAAACCTCGCGAGAGTCTGGACTGCACCTGGACTCTCCCTCTGACTACTTAATACTTTTTCTTACATATATTTATCGATTTGTGTATTAATTTGTTTTCAGCGAGAGCAGCAGTAGGGTCCAATTAGGACCGGTAGTCGGAATTGGAAATGCTGTACCAGCCGCCCGAACAGCCATTGCCGCTCACTCTGGAGCTCTTGCCCTTGCCGCTCCTCTTCATTCTGTTCTCGACAGCGTAATTGGAAACTGCAGAGACTCCTTTATTTGCATTCGAGGTAACTTATTTTTAAAACATTTGTTCTGTATCGTATTCCAAAAATTCATTTGAAATTTGTATTTCTACACGCTATTTGATAGGATCATTCCAATTTACTATTGGCATTTAGCGCAATGATAAGTATATGCTTTATTTTTTGAACAAAAACATTTAAGTATTTTTATAATTTTTTTAAACCATGTCCGCTCCCGATGTGGACTATCTTAACATCAATTGTATTATTGAACTCATTGTAAATCAATCGCTCTCCAGGAAAGATAAGGATATTAGAATAGGGTCAGGAAAGAACTGAAAGTTAGCTGTTAGAAAGCAACAGACATCCATGCCTTTTGGATAAAAAAACATGAATAAATTGAAAAATGAATAAAACCGTCTATGAACCCAATATCCTAGTGTATTCTAGTGTAATACTAGTGTATTCTAGCTGCGTTTTTTTAGAGCATCTAATAATTTTAGGTATTTTTAGTTATTGTTGAATTTGAATTCATTGTAATTGATTGTTTTCATACCTGTCACATGTATTTTTTCCATTATCTATTTCTCGTTCTTGCTTAAAATGTAGATACGATAATCATCAGTAGTAAACAACTGACATGTTGTGTATCTTTTCTTTTTCAGGTATATCCGATTATCATGATGGAAGTCGTGGTAAGGAGTGGCAACCTTATTCATCACTTGTCGCAGCAGCCGTGATGAAAGCTCTTATTTGCGCCATGGATCCCCCCAACACTGATTAAACTCTTCCCAGGATTCCCTAGATATACTGCACCTCGCTCGCTAATGCTCTACAAAAATATTTTGACTTGTGATGGCCGAGAATTTATACCCAAAGTTTATACTTTAAAATCATCAACTATATTTTCACAAGTTCTATGTCTAGATGTTTCCTCAGATACCGTGTATCTGTCTTCAAGAAAAAACACCCGTTTTGTAGATATGTTCATATCCAAAACGCAATTCATTCATCAAATTCAATAGTGCAAATAATTTCTGCATCAGATTTTAGAAAAACAAAATCTCTTGCTATCCCATCTTTCAAAATTTATCAAAACAAATTTTGCTTCTCCGTAACTGATATACAGTGGATTGTACATCTATTATTTTTTATGAGACTGCTGAACTTTTTTTAACAAATTTTAAGTAAATCCATATTACATTGTAGAATGTCACCAAAGTTATGATGATGCTGGACTTTGATGTGTGAAAGTCTCCTTACAGACATTACCCTGTTTATTTTGTTGGTTATGTTTTGTTTAATGCTGGAAAGAAAGTATATTGAAGAAAGCATTCACATTTTCCCCATATTTTGTATGAAAATATTTCGAGCCTTGATCAAAACGAATGGTTGATACTGGATAACAATATGTCTTAGAACGATATACAGACGTTCCAGTCAACTGTATATAGCAATGTGGTTACTCTATACTGATGTTGTGAGATGGTCACAAATTTTGTCATGAAACTTGCTCAATAGAGGAGTTTTTTTTATACAGTTTTTCTACTGGAGATAATATACTATAAGGAGAATATTTTTGTTGTTGTATTTAGATTTAATAACATAGTGATGTGAAATATAATTACTATTGATGGAAAAAATCTTCTTGTGATTTGTAAGCATTGATTAAATTTAGCATTTATTTAAACTCAAATTAAAATCAACTGAGCCACAATTAATTTTACTGCACAAAGTTATTACTTGAATCGCCATAAATCTATTCATTGACTTTTTCACAGCACTTGTCTTATTCGCACTTTTGCATTGACAATTTAAAAAATGTTAACTCTTGAAAAGTTTAAATATTATCTGTTGTCATAAACCGTTATTTCTGTCTTCCGAGCATTGCTTCGAATCAAAATAAATTGTAGAATTAGGAGATAATTAATAATATTGTTGATTATAACAGCTGGTTTCTATTCCTATTGCGATGCAATTTTTATGAAATGGAAAAGTGAAAGCGGAAATGAGCAATTTTTCAATGTTAGTTGTGTAGACTTCTTACTATAATTCTTTTGAATTTTGCATCTATCGCCCATTATGCCGGTGTGCTTGAAAACAAGAGAGAGTTAAGTCTTTATTTGAGAAATGGATTACTTTTTTGTTTAAATTGATGAAAATATTACATTCGATAAACGCAAAAAGTGTTATCTTCAAAACATTTTAATTTTATGTTTTGTTTCATGATTATTTATAAATTATAATGTCTGTTAATAATTCCAAATTTCACCTGTGACTTACCTATACAATATTATTATGTACCCATTTTCTATTTTACAGCAAATTTCGAAATTCTATTGTCAAAAAATTGGTTGTATTTTATCCAAATACATAAACTATTTTCCTACACTTATAAAAACAATTAATTGAACATTTATATTGAGTGAAAATATCAAGTATAAAGTGTGTGCATTTTAACAATTTTTGTAGAGCAAATAATAGGTGTTTTTAATATGTAGATAGTGATAAAGATATAATTATACAAAAATAAAGTACATTATTTTAAGTAAATAAAATCAATTTGGATATATCAAAATTAATTGAAAATGGACGCTCAATTTTTCACTGTACCTCATGAAAACAAACAAAGTTAGTTGACATCACTTTTTAAAAAATCTGTATTAGGTGACCCTGTAATTTGTTTGGATGTGGGTAAAAGAAATAAGTATGAAATTCATAAATTAGCATAGTTCACTTAGCTGTGAACCTAAATCTCAAATAGATAATAAGTAATCTCAAGATATGTATATTATTCTAATTGATTTGTCTGGTCTTACAATTTTTGTAATTACTTATAAGAAAGGTCATTATCTATATCAATTAAAGATCGTTTTGCCCTTTGAATTTTTCAATGAATGTAAGTGTCTTCGATACAAGACTAACAGTTTTTTATACTTAATTAAAATATCTCTCGATTCATATCTTGATATTAATATGTATGTCAATATATTTTCGCATTTAATGCATATTTATTCCTAAATACATTTTTTACCAGTACTTTATTGTTTCATCCTCTTAACCCATTGAGGCCTTAATTATTTTTGAAAATAAATTTAATATTTATGATCTTTTTATAAATATCAAACTACTCATATTTGTAGTTTGCATATTCTGGTACTTACAAATGTACTTTTGATCATTTTCGTAACAAAATAAAAGATAAGGAATGATTTTTAATTATTAAATAACCATCAAATTAATGCTGTTAGGGCTTAGTGGGTTAAGATAAGACATGTGACCTTACAAAAAAATGCACCCTATGTCAAAATGAAATAGGGTTGCAGCTAAAAGTTCTTTAGATTAATGATAAAAGTTTCAATGGCGATTTTTTATTCCATTCAGACTTCAGTAATCCACCTCAACATTACTTAACTTTTTTAATGCTTAATTGACTGTCTATTTACTTTGAATTTATTTCTCATAACTTTTGTAGAATATGTTTCGCCTGCATCTTGCAAAATATTTTAGAAAAAAACAGGTTGTGTTTTCTTCTATTATAATGTAAAATTATTGCCTACAAAACCTAAGATTGCTAAGTCATTGCGTAAGTGAGAGATATTTATTTCATTCTTTCAGGCTATATATATATTATTATATAAACCATTATCGGCTGTCATATTTATAATAAATTATTATTTGACTAAAGCATTAGATGTTTGCTTCGCTAATTAATATAACACATGTTAACTATTTTCTTTTGTAATTATTTTAATTTAGTCAGGGATGTGCCAATAGAGTTTGCCAGATGTGCACGTAAATCTAAACCATCTCTAAGACACAGCTAAGCCATTTGATATGATCTTTTTTCATTGTTGTTGGTTTATCGTGCACTTGGTAAGCAAATAATTTAGAGGCGTCTCTGAGCTTAGTTGTAGAATAATTGTCTTTCCTTTATAATTATTTACTTGTTTATTTTGTGCCACTATATATATATCTATATATTTTCAATTTAAGTCTTCAAATTAAATTTGAGGACGAAAATACAGTTTATTCAAAATATTAATTAAATTTTTATTTTTGAATTAGCATATACTTAGTAAGAACTCCATTATAATAAGGTTATAAAATAGCAATGTATTTAGTTCCACAAGGTTTTAAACTGTTATTAATAGCTTTTTCGGTATCATGCCACCATCAGGACAATAAATGCCTTTGCGGAAGAGTGACAACTCGTTTGGTGTTATGATTGGCTTGTTTGTTGAAACTATTTGATTTTGAACACGCGTTTTATCTGAGTCACATACACTAGAAAATTAGAAATTAATAATTATATTTCCAAGAATAGCTTACAAATTATTTTTTTGGATTTATCTGCATTTTTATTACACATTTTTAAAATTTCGATGAAATTTAGCGATAGAGTGAGTATTGTAGATAAACAACTTTAAAATTAATCTAAATGAGACAGATTGAGTAAGTTACTGTATAATTTGTTCAGGTTAGTTATTTAAAAGCTAGTAAAAATATGTTTCAACAAACCGGTAGTCTGCGAGAAATTTTGATTGTCAATAATTCATTTACTTATTTCAAATACGCAGCAGCAAATGTCACCAACTAATTTGTTTAATACCATTTCTACGTATCTTACATGATCATTATTTAGAAAAACATTAGAAATTGTATGTGGGTTCAGTGATCCATGTGGCCTGAGAGTTTGGCTACTGCTGGTCTATAAAATAGCTATTGATAATATTTGACAATCATGTGGATCATACAAAGCTATTTTTTGACATTTTTTATTTTTATTTATTGCAGTCAATTTGATTCAAATACTATCTCATTAATACTATGATACATATCTACTTATGAAATTTTATTTACGTTAATATCTTATATTGTAACCCATCAGATGGCAAGAATTTATTGTTTCATTTAAATGTCTTATATCCCTAGCAATTGGAATGACTTATAATTATTCTGATCCGTTTTAATGCGTTTATTTTGTAGTTTTCATACATTTTATAAACTTTTTGTTAATTATTCTGTATGATTGTTTTGTGTGTGGTTAACTCTCTTTTATGTTAGAACAGTGAATATCTCATTTTTTGGTTACCATTGTATTTTATTTTATATTTATAAGGTATATCCTTGTTATAATTATTTTATTTCAAAATATATTTTGATTAAATTTCTTCTTAGTTTTTTGTATACTTATTCTATGTCCACCCAATAATATTTCTGTTTTATCCCATAAAAAAAGCTAAAATTGTTTTTATATTCAAATACACATTGCTGTATAAACTTCGATATGTCGTAATCCACTTATTACAATTAAATAGTAATGGTACATCTGTTGACATTTATGTTAGTTGTATTGATACTGATGTTTTGGGTTTGTGAATTCGAAGTGTTTTCAAATTTGAATTGTTGAGATTTTGTTCATTAATTTAAAATCTAATACAATTTTATCACAAAAAACATTTTATTTCAGTGGAACCCTAATCTATATAATGAATGCAGATAAATTTCAAAAACTATAAATATATCTTTTTAATGAAAACCATTATCAGAAATTTATAGATTGGATCCATGAATGTTGGCAGCTCCCACCTGCTGGTACTATGTGATAAGAATCTGCTCAAGTTACACCTATAGGTGTTTAAGAAGATTTTTTCATTTCCCACAAATTATAAATTCGATTCATTCTTAATTCTATGTTGAGGAATCGTTGAACCTGACAACCGGCAATTCCATACAGAATTTCTTTTTGGAAATAAATAAAATCAGTTGGGAATTTCATTAGTATTTATTCAATTCCATACTTCATAAGATATATTATTTTTAATTTATAAAACAATTCATATCAGACTTTTACAGATTTTAAGATATTTAGAAAAGACTCTTTTTAACTGAATTTTGTCTGGTGATATATACCCATATTAATGTTCATTTATTCTACCCATGAGGATAATTGTTAATACATTTCATTTTACGTCTCAGATAATAAAACAATACGAATATTATTCAAATTTTCATAAAAACTTCACCCTTTATCAGCTGAATATGATAAGTTCAGTTCTCAATCACAAGCTCAAACAAATAAAAATGATTTTACCAAAATACTATTTAAAAGTCTTTTTCAAAGTTATTGCTATCGGACTGTGTATGATGGGAGAAATCAGAGCATAATTATAAGAGTACAATTAGGGAGCAGATTCTGTGTTTCCAGCGAATTTTCCTTCATCAAAAGCCTTCCTAGCTTTCTTTAATTCTTCGTTCATCGTCAGTAAATCTTTAACGCGGGCGTATTTTCTGTAATCTTTTCTCACGAGGAAGACTATATCTTCAACCTGAACGCGGCCTGTTCGTCCTACCTCCATAGCTCTGTAAAATATTAGTTCACTGATCAATTAAGTAAATAGATCGACCATTATATCGTGGCCGGCAGTAGAATTTGGAACCAAAGTAATCGATATAGGGAAAGTAGTTGTCAAACGTAAGTGTATGAATGTTTTTTATTGAAGTATATTTAATTATTAGTTATTTTTTATTATTTGAAGATAAATACAATACACAAATGATATATCAATGCTTCGAATATAATTTATGACAACATGCAGAAAGTTATACTAAGGGTTTGTCAGTTCTGTGATAACACTGGATTCCGTGGCAGCCTGACAGGTAAAGTAGTGTGCCAACATTCTTCAAGTGACACTAGCCCCCCTGTTTAACGTTTATTGGTTTATCAGTAATTTGATAATTTTGGCAAATGTACTAGCAATAACTTATTAGAATGTCTATAAAGGTCTTTAGAGAGAAAAGTCAGCTCTAACTAATAAAAAAAATGTTTCGACTCGTTGAGAATATTTGCAACCAGACGAACTAGATTTATTATC
Source organism: Himalopsyche phryganea (assembly GCA_022494535.1). Taxonomy (NCBI): domain Eukaryota; kingdom Metazoa; phylum Arthropoda; class Insecta; order Trichoptera; family Rhyacophilidae; genus Himalopsyche; species Himalopsyche phryganea. The sequence continues at coordinate 197,258 of JAGVSL010000033.1, forward strand.
AGTCCAAATTACTCTGTTAACGATGTCTTTCCCGTAACCTGTACAAGATATTTTATTTAATAACTGTAACATTAGTTTGAAGTGGGAAGGCTAAATAACCATACATGCTAATTAAATAAATTAAGCAATGGAATCAAGGAAATCAATTAACTATGTAAAATACGAAATATTATTTATATTTTAAATTTGCTCTAGTTTCATATGGAACAAATTCTATTTGACGTTTTATGGTGACTTTTCATACTGATATTATGTTCGTAACATACTATATAAATTATCGGTTCCCATGTGTGATAATTTGTAATTAAATTTCCCACAGAATTGCATTGTTATTGTAGTGACATTTATTATATTTTCGGGTAGAAAAAGTGTTGCATTTTGTAAAGCAAATTTATCGATATTTGTTGTTAATATGAGACAGAGACAAATATTATGGTTTTACTAGATAATTTTGTTACCATTTACAATAAGAAATACGATTTGTTATGTTTTATATGGACCAGGTGACAAACAACAAACTGAAACGTTTTACTCATACTTTTTCGTTTTAAGGTTAATTATTAGTGCAGTTGATTTGGCAATACCAGTTTAAAATTTTCTTCAGTGGCATTTTGATGTTTTTATTTAAATTTAGGCTTAAATACCACCGAAACGTAATTTTATAATTATACTGGAACGGAATAAACCAAAATAATTATATAGAACTTCGAACATACCTGTGTGTGGTTTCTGTGATAAATTCTATAACCAGATCTTCTAACAGATCTACACTTTCAGTATAAGGATTTTGATCATCTCCAAATCCATACATCATGCATCGTAACTCTTTGCTAAACAATCTCTTCCGTCCTGAAGGAGTAGCTCCTAGCTGTGCTTCTGAACCGTCGTCTTCTTCAAACTGAAAAAGAAATGTCAACATTATTTACAATGAAAAATGAGAAATATTTTACGTGGCTTTTAATTCGTGTTACCTGATCAAAGGTTTCATTGGGATCTTGCGGAGCCGTCATTTTTTATGAAAAGTATTTCAGTGTTCTTAAAATATATTGCGTCAATGATTTACTTTTATTTAGACGAATATTATTTACACATTCGATGACTTCGAGCTTCGAATTTGACAGCCAGTGCTGCCAACATCTGATTGTCGTTGCCAACGTTGACCCTAAAAGTATAGTTCTCTATGGTTGACTCATTACCATAAACTAAGTAAATAGCTATACTGTATTCCGTAAACTACATTAATTAATTATTCACCGATTTCGTATTTATATTGCTCTTAGTTCTGTATGTAGCACGATCTCATATTTTGTCATCATACAGAATAAAATTATTGTTTAAAATAAAAGTAAATCGTAAGTTTACCAGTTTATTAACTGTCAGCAGTTTTTACCCAATTTCATTAACCTTATCAATATATTAAAAAAGGTAAAGTCGGATTTTACGAATAATATAAATTCATAATGAACAAAAAGACATCTTATTCGTTACATTTAGTCGCATATCTCTTCAGCTCCCAAAATACAATAGGTATACCTATCGGGTTTTGCTACTTTTGCTAGAATTACCTACCGAATCCAACATTAAAAAGTGTCCGATACATTGTCAACAGTCTGTAGGACATTGTTTCAGGAGTAGAGTATTTTACTTATTTATTATTCATGTTAGAATTGCGGCATATCTTAGATAGTAATCTCAAAAGGCACGGCAGCCAAAGGACTAAAATTCAAACCGTTTATTAAATATTGGAAGCGAATGTATAAAATCCAACTGTTTTTTAACGTAGGTATACTTATTATTATACTACTCAATAAACACGGCTCAGTAAACACAATAAATTTAACGACATTAGAAACAATACCAATAGTACTCCACTGGCTACTGCTATGTACGATGACATAGATCAAGTTGCCGAACTATAGCAACTAACCTTGGTAGCTTCTTTATTTTCTCGGCCCCTGTGAACCACCCACTAACCAACTATCTAATACTTTACGAATGTTAAAATTGATAAAGCTCTAATGTACCTACTACACACAAAAATCTAAAACAGAATTATCGCTGCAGACGCAGAAATATTCATCTAATGTCGGACAGAAGTCATTTTATCTTTTTGTAGAAGTCGTTTCCATATTCCAATATCAGTCCAGAAATATTTCATGTATTGAGGAAACTGATCTGAAGGTTCCCGCTGCATAATTATCTAATTAATATATAACATTATAATTAATATATAACATAATTAATTATTTAATTAGATTATTTTTTCTAGATTTTATCTAATTATAGTCATGGGTGCCAAAAAGCCAGAATTCTAAACTTTTCTCGTCACTACGTGAGATAGATTTACAGCAGCATTAAACATTTTCAAATTATTGTCAAGGCTAGTTGAGGAGAAATAATTACCTCAAGACTTAAATAATATTTGCTAAAGTTCCTGGTGGTTCAACCGGAAGTAAATGAAAACTAATAAATATAAATCCAATACGTCTTATGAATGTTGTCATACAGACATAATATATTGCTAGAAGTTTAATAATGAACGTGATCGATTTTTGCTTGGTTATTTGGAACAGTATTTTAGATTATTTGAAGACCTTTTTTTAGGCTTGTCACAAAATCTCTAACGAATTAGAGCGGTGGCGGGATAGAATCATCAGAAGCCCAGAATTGAAACCATGACATATTTAAGTTAATTTGATTAAAACAAAACAACTGAATTATCAGTACTCTGATTTTTATTATTTCAATGTACGCATTAATTGCCCGGTGGGTCGAAAACAAAGAAATGAGGATATTACCTAAGGCTCAACTTAGTCGGACCCGTTCACACTTGAGCAGCCGTTTGCTAATCGAGCCGGAGGCGTCTTTCTCTAGTCTTGCCCACTGGGCCGAATAATAACGGATTACAAGTGTTCCGGCGTTGTACGCAGTAACCTGTGACGACGCCGCAACGGGGGCTGCGCCCGACACTTGCTTACAGTCTTCAATGATGTACACAAAGCTTTCTCAGGTAGACGTGCCCCCGCTTTGAGGATGATAATTTCCCTCTGACATCAGCACCGACTCCGATGCATTGACGTGTAAATTTGGCCCGTTAGTAAATTATCCTATTCAGGAGACCGTTCAATGGTTACAAATAGTAATCGTATTTGAAGTATTGTTCATTGTTCACATCATAACTTTATAGTTAACAAATTATTCATAAACCACTAGCGGTAATAATACGAATGTGTTCGCAAATGTCTTTGATGATCTAGAAACTAGATGAGAAGCAAAATTGAATAGGACTGGATATAGGTAAAAACTGTAAAGTATTTAGTTCAACAAGCATTATAAAACACAGTTGATAATTATGTCAGCATCACACCATAGTTAGAACCATGCTTAAAGGTAGACATTATAGCAAGGGTGCGCAATCAGTCGATCACGAAGCCAAATCTAGTCGATCCCAATTATGTTATTTTACCGATATTATGCCTTTTAAAATAAATATTATTATTAATATTATTTATTTTAAAAGACTTAAAAAAAGCATCGATAAAATATCTTAAACGATTCATGTGAGAAGCCGGTCGTCATGAAGATTAAGATTAAAAGTAGCTTCCTACCTCAAAATGTCGCGCACCCTTGCGTTATAGCATCTTACACACTCATGTCAAAATACATTCAATTGATTTTAAAAAAATGGAGGCTCTCAATGGTATATTCATTAAGTAGGCCATTTGCTAATCCAAATTGGATTTATACTTTTGTACCTAGCTGCCAACTATTCTACCACTAGATATTTGAACACCTTTACTCAATTTACATGGTTTGAATTTTATACTATACATATTTGTGAGTCCATGTTTTGCTTTACGCGGTGATATATAGTTATTATTTGATATCACTCGCATAACACTAAACAATGTATAGTTTAAATATCGTTAAAGTAATAAACGGTTTTCAATGTATGCATGTTATCTATTTGTTTATAAGCTATAATAAAATATTTTATTAACCTAAAATGTTTTATTATGTATTTAAAATACTATTAATTTCAAAGAAATCATGTTTTACCACATGGAAAAGTTTGAAAAACGAAAAATTTATGACTTGAAGAATTCTCAAGGGAACGAATGGTAGATATATTATTTATTTCCTTAGGAGAGCATGACTAGTTGTATAAAAATCGAGGCTTTACAACTTTAAAAAGTTCAATTTCATTCTGGACGTCTGAGATTTCAGGTTATCGTGTGCCGTAAAATCAATTGCGATAACTTATTATTATTTCGCGTTGCCGTATCGAATGTTTTTTTCATGGTCGGAAGCCTCACCCCTCGGTAACAACCTTCTGAACCGAAGTCGGCCAAGGGAGTCGTAAAACGCGAGCCCGGATAATTTGCTGCCGTTTTTGCCTCACAAGTTTTTCGATCCTAAAGCTAAAAGTGCACCCCATATTCATTCAAGATTTATTTCTTCGTACTTTTTATTCATAATTCTTGTGTGAATGTAATGTGTGTAAAAAAAGGAAAAGGAGATGAATCCCAAATACCGGAAATACCTCCCGTAATGGAATCAATCAAAAAATAAATTAATAAATAGTTAAAAACTCAACACCTATTATGTGTTGAGTTCTTTATTATCTTTTCAATGGATTAATATATCGACTGAGTGTGCTTCATTGAACCTTGATCAAATTTGAATTGTTCAACATGTGTATACTTACATATAATTTTTTTATTCGTTCAAACGAATTCATCCGTTCACTTGAGTCCATTAAGATGCCGAAAAGTCAAACTCGCGTCCTTATTGATATAGCTTATGGAAGTGTAAAATATTTGAACACTTCAAATATGCAGTTATTTGATACTAGAGTTAGACGGTGAAAAGTGCTTATGACGGAAAATAGAACATTGCGCTCATTAACGACTGTTACCAGATAGGAATAAATCGATCGCCAAACAAATTACAGATTCCAAGAAACGTTAGATGACTCTGATTTTAGTAGGTCATATAATAAAAGGAAATCTGTCATATTGGGTTTCTAATCAATATTTCAATATAACTTTTAAAATGTAGCCTAAAATGTTTTAGTCTCTAAGCTCCGTTATGAAAACAGAAGCACACTGGTCATCACTATTTATTTATGTAATAGGATTTTCAGCGATAGACTCACTATAAATCATGGTTAAATTAAAAAAAACTTTATTTATTACAGTAGACCCCCCGATAACACGATTGCCGGCAACTAGATTTTCATTAGAATTTGCGACTGCTTCTTGATTACACGCTAAAATACTCCTGCGACGCATGCGTCTCCACTGATTTTGTATGAGTATAGGAGCCCCGATAGCTCGCTCCTCTCCGCCTTTTGTCTACCAAGTAATCGGGGAGTCTGCTGTATTAATTTCGAGATCACAAAAAAACCCAAAATATAGTTAAAATTTTGGATGTGGATCTGTTTGAAAAATGGGTTTTTAATATTGCTTACACTAACGCATTGACCATTAACCCATTTTCAAATTAAAAACAGTAAAAAAGGCTACTTTATTATTTAAATAAATTTATAATCGAACGTCATCATTCAATAAACGTATCTTTTTCATCAATAAAATGAATTAAAATACCTTACTTTCATGAATTGTTTTCGAAAGAGTTGATAGACTTTTTCAAAATCTAAAATAATGATAATTGGTTGTGAGAACACTGAGGACCTTTTACGATGACTGCCATTCAGGAAGAAACCAGTGGAACCCACAGTACAATTATCTAGATTTCTAGATTATACTGCATATGAAACTTGAGATGCGTACTAAATATACACTTAGATAAATTAATAATACCGAAGTTATTTCACATTGATGTTATTTAATAAAAAAAACTGCCAACAGCAGCTTAAACGCTTTTATAGTTAATATTATGAACATGACGTCACAGCACTCTGCAAAGTTCAGATGTCATTAAAAAATGTGTGTTTTACTGCCTCAAGGCTTATACGCAGTACAGTCAACGGACTTCTACTAAATTTTTAAAATTAAAATAAATATTGTCGCTGTCAATTCTTGATGGAAAAGCATAATATTTAAGAAATAAAACTCCAAACCAATTATGTTTTATTTGTAAAATAAATAATAAAAGCTTAAGGGACATTTCAAGATTTATGTTTATATGAAACATTTCATAATATTTACCCGGATTTCATGTTATAAAACAGTTGATAAATGAAATATGGTCAGAAGACTGTCAACAATTGATCTTCACAAATTCAAAAATCTTCTTTGCGATCGATGACTCAACGGCAAGATTAACAGCTAAGTAAAATTTAGTTTGTGTATACAAAATATATTTTTTATACCAAACTATCTGTATCTACTCCAATAGGGAGCGAAACCGCAGCTATTATTATATTACATATTACAGAACATTCCACTGATTTGCGTATGTTTTTAAGCACACGGCAATCAAAAATTAAATGGGATTTTGCTCTCGTGTAAAATTTCCCTTTATCGAAAGTAATTCTGCTGGCCGCTGTTATTACTAGCAATAAAACATTTCCGTGTGCAGATTAAATTTGACATTCATGAAACATGGTGAGGCTTGTAAAATATGTTATGTGCGTAACGACTAACAATACTTGTTTCCAATAAAAATGCATCACTTTTCATTCTTTCTGACAGGTGAGAAATATTGCACGCTTGGATTAAGCACTGCCATAAAAATAATGAAATGACGAGATTCATATATTTTGATTGGAATGAATATAATAATCATGAAATTCAAGTAATAATAGATAGCTGCTACACATTCGAAGCAATTGCTTTTTTGTGAGGGGCATTTTAATGGTTTCAATATTTGAGGGGCGCTGTTTGTTCGGTTCCATGTTGTGATTATAATATATTATCAGTCATCTCTGTCAATGCTGCTACACATTTATTTAAATCAATGTCCCATTTTTTTGGATTAAAATTTTTAAAATTTCATAAAATGAAACCAATATTATCGATGAATGTGTTTTACGATTTATTTCAATCACTGTCTTCGTTTAACGAAGACTTAGGAACAAACAATCAAATATAATGTATTATTTTAAATATGTACGTAACACATTCTTGCAATAAGTAAAAACAAAACTTTCAACTGTCAGTTAATGATAACATATTTTTTTTCATTATTTTATTTAAATGCATTGTTTTCATTATTGTTGTCTTTTGTCTAATCATCTATCTATTTGAGTTTTGCCAGCGAATTTAAACAATATCATTCCGGACGATAATTATTTAAACTTATTAAAATCTATTCATGACTACAATTTTAACTGTAAAACTTTCAACTGTCAGTAATGATAATTTTCATTACACACCCAAATGCTGATTCTGTGGCCATTTAAACACAATATCAGTAAACTATTTGGATCCGATTGAAGAATTTTTTCCCCATTAAACTGAGTTTTAATATATACGTAAGAAATCATATATAAATTTGTATGAAAGCCTTTAGAATATTTAATAATTGTTCAACGTGTTCATTCCAATGCTGAACATTATGGAAACATGAGGTCATACTACTTCTTTTGGTCTACTGTAAAGTTTCGTCCTAAATACAATCAGATTCCTACAGCATCGACATTGTTAGTGTAGCAGTTTAAGATGGTAATTCAGAGATGACACCGACGGCAAAACAAGAAATAAAATGTTGCACTCTTAATTAGCATACTCATGACGCGACCATGCTAAGAATGGACTTATATATGGAAAACTTATGGTTTAAATTCGAACAGACACTTGAGAGAAGTAAGTCTGCTCGACGGGAAGGTGGAGCGTCAACACACTTTGACTGCCCCAAGTCCGGCGTGGCGACAAGGATAATTCACAGGTTCTTTCGTCTTCTATTAAAACCCGGTCGTATTCAGTATACTTTCTCTTTAATTGCAGTTAGTTAACATTTATAAATTCCTCGAAGGCAATAACAGATACATAAACAGCGTTTAAAATACAGAATTTCAATTTAAAAACGCAGCAAGTGGTTTTACGATAGGGTCGTCCCTTTGAGCCAAGCTGCAGGGCTTTGTCGGCCACGAACCGCCAGCCCGTAGGCCGAGGGGCAAGTGAAAGTTTCCTTAAGCATCGCCCGCTTTTTGTTTACTTCTAACGGTAAACAAATAACGGTAAACAAACAAATATGACAAATTATTTTTGAACGCCTTAGGAGGCCTTATTAAATTTGCATGAATAGGAAGAGTCTGTAGACGGGTTTTGAAGACCCCTGTCCGCCCCTTTAAGTACGGTGCGGTGTCACACTTTAATTTATTGAGTTTTCAATAGATTCATGGATTAATGTCCAAATCTAAAGGTATGGATTCTGTCTAATCAATAAAAATGAATTGTAGAAACAACGATTAGCCAACTACTACTCCTATCCATATCCTTTTACCCTTGTCTCTCCGAAAAGAGAGGTTGAGCAACTGAATTATAACTAGGTTTCGGAAGACAGCTTTTGTTGAGATCCTTCATATAGGAAGCGGTTATGTTCATATTTATAATTCATTGGCAGGATAAACCAGTGTATCTGACTCGCAACATATTTTGTTGTATTCAAAACTTCATTACTATGACATAATTCCAAATTATTTAAATAAATAAAATATGTTTTTTTTTTAAGGTGTTAACTGTCAATTCTTGGTGGAAAGACATTATATTTTAAAAAATAAAACACAATTCATTTGTACTACTTCCACATATTTATAATGATCAGGACCGGTTTCGCTCATCACGAGCATCAGTTGATAATGCTCGTGATGAGCGAAACCGGTCCTGATCATTATAAATATGTGGAAGTAGTACAAATGAATTGTGTTTTATTTTTTAAAATAAAATATGTTCTACTTTGGATACAAATGGGAAAAATAATGTCGTGAAACGCTCACGTGTATGGCTTTATATTGACGTGCAGTGTAAACATTAAGTGCAAAAGAATCAAGCTTTAAAATCATTTAAATTCCCATATCAATTTCTTTCTGGTAACGATTATTGCCAACGAATATCCAATGACGAGTAAGTTATCAAGAGTCGTAAAGATATTGGAGCTATAATAATCATTAACACTTTGTACCACAGTTTGCTATCATTATTAATTTATAATATCAGTAAAAAAGCTTAACCCTGGAGCTTTACTAGTCAATTAATTCGCGGAAAAGGTCCTTAGTTGCCCTCCTCTACCCAGCACCGCTTTTCACAAAAGCTGGCAAAACCTTTTTTCATTTTACTGGGAATGTTTCACGAACAACTAACTCCCAAAGACTTGTTGACTTGCACTTAAATGCTCAAAAACTGAAATATTCCTCTACTCACTCTACATATGACAGTGTAATTTTCCCATGCCTAATATTTTGACTTATTAGCCACCCAGTCATCGTAACCAAAATCGGTCAAATGGATAGTTGAATCGAGTTTCGCAGCTCTTCGCTTTCCACATGCAACAATGTATCTTCCATAGAATACGTTAAGCATAAGGGTCGATCTAAGTGAGTTAACATATGCTTAATAACTCCACAATATCGACATAGACAAAGTACCCAGTAGTGTAACTTTAAAGTTATATGCTTAGGTTTATACAAAAAAAAAGTTTTCAGGCCATATGGAGTACAGTTGTTAGCGTAGTTCCTGACTAATTATAATGGATTTACGTGTTCTAAACGATGACTGGGTTCAAAAAGTGTCTTCTTCTTCTTTCTTTGGCAGCGCCACAGTCTAGTCAAGCCTTTACTTACTCCACCTTCTTCCTTCAGTCAGCCACTCCTATTTGCCGCAGACTAACAGAGGAAGAAAGGTAATATTAGCTGAATAATTTTTAATTTATTAATTTTTGTTTGTATATTATTGCTCAGGCTGAAAGGGTTTACCGGTGATCTTTTGTACAAGTCAGCGAGTATTTATTTACCTCTGTTAATGACACCCATGTTTGGGTCTTAGTCAGTAAAAGCAGCTTTTTGCAAGCTTTATACTTACGAAGCTCTCGCATCCGCGGCAGGTAATTTTGGAGCGGAATGCTGTCAATGAATTGGCACATTGTTGGTAGTTTTTTCCGCCTTTCGTATTATAATTTTGAATGGTATGAATGTGGTCCGAGAACTATACTTGGATTTTAAACGGTTCGGCGCGGTCCCGCTATTAACCAGGACATAATTAATATTGTATACATATACTACCCTAACAATTAAAATGACAACTAACGGCATAACAAATACTGTGAGTAATTAAATATTAACTGTGATTTGAACCTGTGTTATTACAAAATTTAATCGATTTAAAACTTTATTTAATAAAATTGGCTGATTTAGAAATCACAGTTTATGTTTCATGACCCGTTTCAGTCGTAGCTGTCTTTGTAACTTATGACGGAAATATACTCAGAAAGCGATAGCGATTTAATTTGCAGGTCTCCATTATATTCATGTAAAAATAGAAAAGCAATTAGTTCAACAAGAAATATGTATTTTTCATTTATGCTTTCTAGTTGCTATTCAGTTTCTCAACCTTCTCTTTTACGTAAAGGGTAATTATAAAAGGATGGAACTTGGACAAGACCAGTAGTTAGTCAACTGCTACTCGCTATGCCCCGTTTTTAGAATAGGATAGGAGGTGGGTCGAATTTTAAAAATCACAGACTAAATCACAGAAATCTATTTGAGAAAATTTTCTGTGCGGGGATTCATTACCGTGGACAATACAAAAGAATACGACGAACGTCTTATGGCGTTGAACATTCGGCTACAAGATTGGGATCAACTATAATATACTTTGCTATTCTTTACTTCAATTTATTTAACCTGATTTGGTAGCTGCAGATTGATTCCATATATTGTAAAAGAACGTCCAATAAATAATACAACATTTTTTATAATATATAAATATATATATACCACCTTTTAACCGGTTAAAATGTCACTACTTTACAAATAAGTACTGACGTTTAATTTTAATGATCCACTCTTCAAAAAAACAACAACTCACCGAGATGCCGTCGCCCAGTTTCGCGATGTATCAAGGTTTTTTGTGACCACATTATTCCGAAACTCTACTTTCGACTAACACTGTCCAAGAATTTTTAACAGTCAAAAAATAGTCTGAACGAGTTATCCAGCGTGATTGATTGTATGTATCTATATGGTGTTCGAGAGACAAGTAACAAGTTTGGTATACCTACTTGCAATCATGAAACATGAAATGTATGTAGTTTGTATCTTGTTTATTTTTAAGCATTTTCTCTAAAATTTTTAGTATTGATAGGCAATCATCAAAAAAAAGAAGATTAATGACAATAAAAATTTCCCAGATGTATCACTATATATGAAGTTTAATTCTAATGTTTTTGATTTGTAATAATATGCGAAAATTTGTGATTGAAGGGATAGTGCTAAAAACAATAAAATATGCATATTGCCTCTTTTTTCATTGGTAATTCAATCGGTAATTGAATAATTAAATACGAAATAAAGATTTGATTGACGAGTGGCTTAAATGATCTTGTAACGATGGGGAAGGGAGGAATCAATTAACGCCATTAAAAGATGAGATACGACTCATTAGGGATCAATCTTGCGTTCAAAAACGGTGGTCAATAAAGTACCATTCAGTAAATAATGTAAAAATATTAACGTTTTCATTTCGATAGGAATTATAAGAATTTATTGATGAAAATCCGGTATTTTGCAATCATGACATTAACTATGAAATTATAAGACTCGGTGATCGGTGTAATATATATAGATGGTGTTTTGGCCAATCGAAATAACCCTAAAAAAATAGGAAAATGAGTTAATGATTTAATTTTAAAGACAACAGAGCAGCTCGGCTAACTTACCATATAATTTTTTCGATAAAAACAGTTTTTAATCTCTCCTGAAAAATTTCAATTTTGAGGGTTACATCAATTGATCAAAATACCGTCGAATTGTGTTATCAGAATACTAAATTATTTTATTTATTTAACAGAAATTTAAGAAGAGCAGAAAAATCACAAATATGAAAGAATATGAAAAATATTACTATTTTTAAAAATACTACATTAGATTTTGTGAGGGAATGCGACAGCTTGAAACTGAAGACATCCAAAAGGGTGTAAATCCTAAGATGGATAAAATGACTAATTCTTCATAATTCATTATCAACAATTACATTTTGAGTGGGTAACTATTTTCAGTATAAAAAATGTATTTATGATATAAATAAATATAAATAACAAAAGACTAGCATAGAATTCAATAAATGTAATATTGATTCGGTTTTTTTCCCGATTAGATTTATTGTATCGTTCGGCATTATACATTGTAAGAACAAAATAAGAATCGTAAATCAAATAAAATGGAAGTGTCGCTGCAGTAAATTTAATATTAATCGAATGAAAAATGAAACATTATTATTCTTCCAGAAGACGATCCTGTTGGAATGAATTATTGCCCGATCCCCACACGTTGAGGTTCAACGTTCACTTAACATTTTTCTCGATGTGGAGGGAGGTGATATAAATCATTTCCCAGAAAGGCTACAGGAAGTGTGCCATAAACATTGTTTCAAAGCCTCCTCACCGCATGCCTACTTCCTTTGGCATGTAGACGTACTATTGGGGTAGGTTTTTTTGAAAAATAATTTATCTTATTTTCAGTCAAGCGTTGAAAACATTATTTGGTGAATGAAAATCTTAAAAATAGTTTGAGCTGTATTTTATATGTCATATCTTTTACAGATAACTTAATTTCGTATTAATTACGGTAATAATTTTTGGCGTCCGTGGCGCAGTTGGTAGCGTCGTTGGCTAAGGCTACGGATGTCTCGGGTTCAATTCCCGATGCGGATAGTTTCATAAATTGATCTCTCAATCGATATATGTACTTCTGTTCGTAGTCCGAGTGTTTGTGATGTCTAAAACTCCCTCCCACCCAATCCTCACGGGACGAGAGCGATTAGCTAACCACTCCTCCTGTCCTAACCCTATCCTTCTATCCCTACTCTCTTAAAAAAAAAAGAGATAGAGGTTCAGCAACTGAGTAACAAGCAGTTCTCATTGAAAAAATCTTTTGAGATACCTCCGTTAGGAGACCATATGCTCCAGGTTGGGAGCGGACATGAAAAAAATATTTATTAGTTATGAAGAATTTTAGAATGGAGCCTTGTTCATGTCTTAGAAGTATTTGAATTCCTACTGACTTCTGACATGATAATGCTGGTTATTAAGAGGAAAACATTTACATGTAAGGTGGCCATATGTTTTTGAAGGAAATAGAGGACAATTCAGAAAATGTTTATTTAATTACCGACTCGAATATAATATACGTTTTAAATATTCAATATTGCAACACCACGCTCACTCTTTTCTCATCTTTAATACTACACACGCAGTCTTATAATAGAATTAGTAGTATTGGTACACAAACACTAGCGTGACGTAGGATGTGTCAGTTTCATATTTGCGGCGTGGTTTGTGTCAATCAGTATTTTTTACTATTTCAATTTACAAAATATAGAAAAAAATAGCAATTTTAGAAAGTAAATCAATCTGAAGGATAGACGAATGAGATTAAAGACTGTTCTCTTAAATAAAGGACGCTTGGTCACCGTAGTTATGTGTCATATTTCTGGATATAATTCGTGTCTTATAATTACTAGCTTTAGATGAATTGATATTGAAGTTTCCCTTCATCGTAAACCGTATTCGTGGTCCTCCGGAATCAGAAATTTTTTGAAGCCTACTGACATACTTTGTCACATTGTCCTCCTATAATGTCCTCGGCTTACTCAATTGTCTTTTACCATCTGGAGTCACGTGTTTGTACCCGCGGCTCCATCATATGCTGAACACACCCAGCCTAGTTCAGTATATATAATATTATGTAGTTTTATGAAGATGGATATTGCCAAAACTTAGTAAGCGATAAAGCTTGTCATTCCACTCTCATTCATGGGTCCTCGTTCCATAGTTGCGATCTTACTGTAATAAATGACTCCTATTGAAATATGGATTTAATAAACTAGAAAAATTAATCACTGTATTTGTAAATCAAAAGACTATAATTACATATATCATTTGAGAGAGTAGGAATAAGTCCGTCCGCTTCTCAAGGGGAAGGTGGAGGCGGGGAGAAGCGGGGTGCGGAGCGTCAACACACTTCGACAGCCTGAGTCCGGCGTGGGGACAAAGGATCATTCACAGGTTCCTTCGTCTTTCATTAAAACCCGGTCGTACTCAGTATACTTTCTCTTTAATTGCAGTTAGTTTATAAATTCCTCGAAGACAGTTATACAAACACAAACAGATTTAAAATACACAATTTCAATTTAAAACTCTTTAAGTGGTTTTATGATAGGATCGTAAATCTCGGACTAAGTCGCCGCTTCGTCGGTCAACGACTACCCGGGGAGGCCGCGAGACGAGTGCATCTTTCCCTAAGCAGCGCAAGCTTTTTGTTTACTTCAAACGGTAAACAAATAACGGTAACCAAACAAATATGACAAATTTTTTTTGAATAACTTAAGAGAGATATTACACATTAAATTTGTATTAATAGAAAGAGTCCGCAGATTGGTTTTGAAGACCCCTGTCCGCCCCGTAAGTACGGCGCGGTGTCACAATATAACTGTGTCAATTCCTGGTGGAAAGTTATTGTATTTCTAAAATAACTGTTGTTTTATCGTTTTAGGACTATTTTTTCCGATTGTTTATTGCTGGTCGCGATTTAAACAGTAGAACGGATGATGATGTTGACGATTATGCAGTTCAGAGGCGATGTTTCTCGTTCGACGAGTAGTGACAGGATTCACGTTCAGTGGCGATTACAGAATAAATCTGGTCCTTCCTTATTTGTTCATATATACTGTCGTTTACTGTCTGTGTCGTACTTTATTAATCGTGACTTGCCTTTTCAGAGCGTTCACCATTATCGCAATGTATCCGTGTCGTATATCAATCAAATATTATTTGTCAATTAGCTTTGTCAATAATGCTGACGAAAATGACAAGCATAATGTTTCGTAAATTTGCAGCGTCATGTATGGTAAAAGAAAAATCTGAATACACACTGATGAACTGGGAAACGATGTAATTTTTAGTGTACAATAATTAATTTAATTAAATATATCATTATTCTAACACACTAAATAAGATTAATAGACGCGTTGCACAGTTATCAAGTTTAATATCACACGAATTATGGCAGCATTTGAATACAGCTAAAAGAATTTTTGGCTGCGAGTAGACTTCCTGTGAGTTGCAGCTTTGTAGCTATTTACCCACTTGGAGTAGGAAAACTTAGCTCGTTTTTTTTTGTTATTTATCGCGTCCGCTACAGGGTGTAAAGTAAATATTTACGCACGCGAACATAAAGCGTTGTAATCTGTGATGGTGTAGAGATAAGAAATACGGCTCCGCAACACTTTGTCGCTAATGCCTGGCATATTTCCCCTACAAATATGAAAGTTTTGTTTCTGCTCAGAGGCGTACTTGAAATTGTATCAACTAAAGTCCGTTAAAAACATTCCTGTTGAAATTACTGTGGGGTCTTCAAAGCGGGCTGTTAGTTTATTGGTTTATTATAATATTTGTCATTATCTAAGACTGTAATTATAAACAATGTGAACGCTTAATAAGTAAAAGTTTTCAATTCTTATTAGTATTTTTATGCCAAAAGATCATATATATTTATTTATAATCTAATAATGCCAAAACCAAGAAACGTTACATACCTATAATTAAATTGTGATTATTTAGCAAATGAATGAAAATTTCTTTAATAGACCGAACCTAGAAAGCCGCAAGCTTCCCACTTCTTTACTTATCTGTTTCAATCTTGAAAAGAGGTTGATTTGAAAAAGTTTTTTATTGAGTTATTTTGTACCAAAGTGTTAACTCTTTTAAGATAGAGCTTGAAAAAGGTATTTCTTTAAAATTTCATACAACATTTTATCATTGCATTTTAATTTCACTTTTAAATCGTGTCATAATTTAACATGCATTGATTGCTAAATAGTTACTATTTTTACGATATTTTAACAATAAGTTGTGTATTATATAACGGAATGTCGCTTTTATGGATACCTCGTCCTCACTATTTGTCTGTCATATGGAGGACTTATTGTACTCTGTCTATGTACTTCAATTTTTCTTTTGGTTTATTTTGTAATTATTGTTAAGTAATTCATTAAAACTGCTTAATGATTTCCTCGTTTATCGTGACCGTGTCTAAAGTGTAAGCCCCACGATTAACGACGTATCTTATTCGAAGAGATATAGGAGAAAACGGGCACCACCGCCACTGTCGAATGCGACATAACATAACTTGCATTGCCCAAAGTTGCGACGTTTGGCAAGTTAGTTTCCAGGCTGCTCGACTTTTTACGCGATAAAGTGAGGAAAACCCGACGCCGGGAGATAAGACGTCTGAAAATATTTCGAAGGAAAAACTTGCGGGAGTTAAACGGGGCGGGGAAACACTTGTTAGGTGGCGAATAGTTAGCAAAGTGGTTTTCTGTGAAAGTGTTAAAAGGAAAAATGTCGTTAGATTCTGAGGCGTTTGCGGTTTTTACGCGAGGTGGCAGACTTTGTAGCCGTTGGTTTTTTTTTTATTTGCTACAAAGTAACTCTCACAGTAGTCTCCAATAATAGTTGTAACATACTATTTTATAAGTCTAGTCGCAATGTTTTTTCTACAAGAAATCCTTGATAATTACATTATTTTGTTTTATTGAAAAATACGTTAAACACGTCTATGGTCGATGTCCCAGATATTAAAAGTTTTTAAAATCACTCTAAATAAAGTTAAATATTGTTAATTGAAAGTGAAAAGAAACACTTATCATCAAATCACCCATATTCAATGATTTAGAATCCAGAATCTTATGTTCTTATTTTAGATCTCATACCGCCAGACCTGAATATTGCATTAAAGTATTGCGCTAATCGGCTTAATTAAAGTAAAATTTAAAAAAAACGTGAGGTAAAAATTGCTTTCTATTCAACTTAACAGGCCCAGACACAATAACTCATTTTCGACGAAAACTCCTGACATTCTCGATTTGTTCAATTTTAAAATTCATCAGTTAAACATGCCCGATCATCATAATAAATATGGATTTAGTACAAAACTTTTTTTCTTATTTTGTTAATACAAAGTTTTCCATCAAGAATTGACAGTTAACAGTATAAAAGTGACTGTTTTGTAAATGGAAAAGTAACTTTTAAAAGAAAAGAACTCTAAATATTTTGTCGAATTTTCGGTTTCCATAATACAATATAATCATATGAAACATACACAATAAGCAAATTGCACGGGTAAGCTGAGGCAATTTTGAGCCAAGCGCAGAATCGTTCTTTGGGGAGTTGGCGAATTATCTCAACGTAAATTAGATCTGATTTAGCTGCGCCGTATAAATTAAGTACTAATCAAGCAATTATAGTGAGAGGAAAATAATTTTTTAATCATACAAATTAAATTAATTGACTTTTCGATGCGTATCACCTATTTGAGAATCATCTTCAGACTAAAACACATAATGAGGTAATTTATGTTATCGACTAAGGGTGCTTGATGACATTTCAATATCGAATTTGAATTGTTGAGATTTTGTACATTTCCATGTATTTCGTATGAACTCCATGCATGAACTTGAACTCGAACTGACACATTCGTGTGCTCGAATGCCTAAATATGCAGAAAGGCGAAACCCGGCTGGTTAGTGACGAAATGGAAATGTACAAAATGTCAACATAAAGGGGTGTTGATTCTAATCATTTAGTTATTGCACATATACAGAAATTAAAGATAGGGAGCTGATTTTAGCGTTGGCCAGGAGTTGAATAGAAGGGGTAAATAAATTATGGATTGACTGCTATTAAAACTCATATTGATTTTCAATATTTTAAAGATATTCAAAGCGTTGACACACAGAGTGATAAATAGTGTAATTTGTAAAACCTAAATAAATTGAGAGGTTGCCAACAATTTATCGAGATGAAGTCTAGTAATTAAACTAAAATTTGCGATCAAATTACAAACTACTATTATCACTAGATGTCACTGCTAGAGAAGCTTTAGTCTTACACTACACGTATAGTATATAACATATCGAAGGTGTTTTGGCCAATTGATGTAACCCTCAAAATTGGAATTGTTCAGGGAGTAAAAACTGTCTCTGTCTATGTACTTCAATTTTTCTTCAAGTTTATTTTGTAATTATTGTTAAGTAATTCATTAAAACTGCTGAATGATTTGCTCGTTTATCGCGACCGTGTCTTAAAGTATATGACCGTATATTATATATCGAGGGTATTTTGGCCAATTGATGTAACCCTCAAAATTGTAATTGTTCAGGGAGTAAAAACTGTTTTTATCGAAAACATTATATGGTGAGTTGCGTTATGAATCTTTGAAATGCACTAATATAAATCCTTATATTCCTAGATATAGGATTATACGTAGGGATTGTTGATATAATTGTGGTTTACACCAAGTGGCCGGGTCAGAATTTTTAACCTAAAACCAATGTAAAATGATTTCCCTTCCAAAAAGTGGTCAATTCATTTTTATAATTTATATCATTTGGCTGAGACCTACTCTGTCGTCTTTAAAATGAGATCCAATCATTAACTTATTTTCGTATCTTTTGAGGGTTATATCAATTGGCCAAAACACCGTCGATTATTATATATATTAATATATGACCAACATTATATGCAATCAGAAAACGCATTATAATTTTGAAAGGTTAGTATACGTCTTCTATTGTCAAAAACTGAATAAATAAAACATAATACGGCTAAGTCATCGACGCAGATGATTCTAGGCAAAGATAAAAAGCTCTCAATCGTCGTGAATGAATGGATGACTTGGCAGTTCTTAGGCCATTTCCTGTGGAGACGGGCATACAAGAGTAATGATACTCGTGATCAACACGGGGAAAATAAGACACGCACCAACGCCATTTTGATTAATGCCCGTTGTAGCTGCACAACCCTTTCGCTCATAAGATAGATAATAGGATTTGAATTTTTTGTGTATTGTATTGTATATGAGTAGATACATTTATGTATTAAGCC
Source organism: Himalopsyche phryganea (assembly GCA_022494535.1). Taxonomy (NCBI): domain Eukaryota; kingdom Metazoa; phylum Arthropoda; class Insecta; order Trichoptera; family Rhyacophilidae; genus Himalopsyche; species Himalopsyche phryganea. The sequence goes on from JAGVSL010000033.1 coordinate 216,323, forward strand.
TTTCTTATAACGAAGTGATTCTGTGAAATTAAATTTAATATGTTAAGTTTTGCATTACAAAAATAAGTTCTAGAGCAGTGTTTCTAAACAGTCTAAAGTCCTGCAAACTTTACTGGAGTTAATTTATTCTACGCTTCCACCCACAGAAGTAAATTTCAAACGGACATGATTGTTTTTATATGCATGTTATACATTGAATTTTAGAAATAAATTTATATTAAATTCATTTTAATGCAGAAAAATTCGGCTACACTGACTCAACGAACGAGTCCATCTCACAAATATTGACTGATTGCATCATCGCAATGTACGATGACTTATTCCGAATAAGTCCGATTAACGATGTTTGTGTAAAAGAGGGAAACCGTAAAAGTTTAGATATTTAAATAATAGTTGAACAAATGGATACACAGAAAAACAATAAATAATAATAAACAATGACGGAATAATTATCACACCACCTAATAATTATGCAATCAAATTTTCCTTGATTTGAATAATAAACTTATAGCTAGTATTTTTTTACCCGGCTTCGCCCAAGATAGGAGTGGCTTATATTAATTTATTTATCACTTTCCTCTTTCTTTTGAACATAATTTTTGTAAAACCAATGAAATGAGGATTTCACTTTTTCAAGTTTTATAATTTTAAATGATGAATAATTTTCCTCTCAATCTTTTGATTTTTTACAAATTTTACGATTTGGATTAAACGTTTTTATTTGTAAAAATTATATTATAACTTATTTATAGTCGCTAAGCAAATTTAACAAAGACTGAGTTGTTATGACCACATAGCGTATTATTTTAGTGTGGAGCGGTAACTAAGAAACTATTTGCTACTATGTTTTCTATTGCTTTTTATTGAAACGTCAAAAATACAGCGTATTCAGTTTAAGTTGACAAGTTGAGATTTGAAAGTTGAAAATAACTCAATTGAACTAACAATTACAGCTAGAATTACATGTGAAAATTTCACATCGCTAGTGTACGCCGTTTGGTAGGAGTTGTTGTGACCGACAGACATACAAACATACAGATTTATACATGTATTTTGTACTATAAAGTAGAGATATAATAAATATCATACTTACCTGAATATTCTTTTCAATATATAACAAATTATTTTCTACCCTTGCCATGTGGTAAATAATAGAAGATAATACTTTAACAATACAGCTACTCAAATACATTCATCAAAGCGAAATAAATTCGACTATTGAATAAAAAAGTACCCTGTGGCTTAAGCGCAGCGTGATCAAATCTATCTCTCATAATCGAGCAAGCGTAGTTCTATTTCAATAATATTAAACATTTAATTAATCAGAAAGTATTTCCGGGAAACATGCGAAGTAATAAATGAAGAATAGACTATTTAAGATTTTTTAAAATCGAAAACATGACGTGGAAAAGATAATGCATAATGTTATTTTGAACCAGTCTTGACAATAGAATCTTTTCGGTGTAATCATTTAATTTGTGATTAGCGGGATGGCCACTATCAAAAACAGTTTTTTACAAAATTAAAATATGCATAATTAAATAATTATTTCATTAATTTAAAAAAAAATGGTTTGATCGCCATATTCAAGATGGTTGCAAAATACGAAATAAACGACTTTCTCATCAAATCTCACATTTAGACTTTACATCAATCTTTTGGAATAAAATATAATTCCAATGCACTTAATATTATTGAAGTACCTAATATATTATATGTACAGTGAAAACTAATTATTTCACAGAAAATAGTACACAGAATTTGTAAACTAGTGTCGCTTTTACCAGCACTAGCTTGTAAACACATTTCACTGTATCTATTATAAAATTTGAATTGTTGAAGTTTTATACATTTCCATGTATTTCGTCACTAACGATGCGGGTTTCGCCTTTCGGCATCTTCAGGCATTCCAGCACACAAATGGACTCGAACTGACGACATTTGTGTGCTCGAATGCCTGAAGATGACGAAATACATGGAAGTGTTCAAAATTTCAACAATTTTAAATTTGATATTGAAATCAGTCAATATCTTAAATTGTATCTATTATAATTTACCACATTATATTATTGAAAGGATCAATCGAATGAAATAATTTAAGACATCAACTGAGGGTGCTTGATGGAATTTCAATATCAAATTTGGAGAACTGTCAGTTCGAGTCCATTCGTGTGCTCGAATGCCTGAAGATGCCGAAAGGCGAAACCCGGGTCGTTAGTGACAAAATAAATTTAAGTGTACAAAATCTCAATAATCCAAATTCGAATGAAATAAAATGATACATGTTTTAACATGTTTGTCTTAATAAAATATCTTGAAAATACAGATGTACAATTAAATTAATTATTTTGAATTTATTTTTGTGTTTTATTTTCCACATTTAAAAAAAAATTAGGTTATTTTAATATATTCTATAATAATTCATTTAAAACTTACATGTTCATATAAAGCATTTATTTGATTTCTCACAATATGAATTCTAAGTATAGCGGTGCTTTTGTTTTATACAACTCATGTATAAAACATTTTGGTGCAAACACGTCTTCGAAATACTTCAAACTATTATTTAATAAACATTATAATTAACGTGTTTTGCCAACTACTATTCTATGAAACGGTTTTTTTAATTGAATTTTGGTAAAAGAAAATTATTAATTACCGAAAAGACCTCGTCAGATTTATAATATATCATTGAAATCACTGTTACAGCATCCATCAGTTTTTAATCTCAACCCCTCGCGTGATCTAACATTGTAACCAGTGGCGGCCGGTGACAGGAATATTAGGGAGTGCAAAAAAAGATTCACATATTTATGTAAGAAATCCATCCTCCACATATTGGATTTTGAAAGTACTATTAGACATATACGAAAATATAAGTCTGATATTGGCGATATCAACTGTTTCTCTTCACCACGGTATCCCAAACCTTTCCTGCGGATTAATTTCGACGGACCACCTTTTTTCTTTTTTTTGGTAGGAAATATCAATATGAATTTGAGTACGTCTAAATTTGTTGCAGCCCTAGCAGCATATACAACCATTCCAGGTTGTCGCGGATGATAGTTTGGGAAACCTTGTCTGTCTTTAGTCGTGGTATTTCTCAAAATGAATTGATCCTTTTTAAATTTTAGAAGTAACACTCACTTTCGACGGAAGTCATCGATATTGTATAAATTATTTGTAATGGCTTAACGGTTTAGCTAAATACTACATGTATTTTTTATTCCTGAAGAGTTGAAGTATAGACAGGGCTCCAACAACATCGTAAAAATCTTCTCTGCTGTATAAGACAGTTAGTTCAATTTAAGTTTAAATTCCTCCATGAAATCGTATGTTAAGGTTACCGTATTAATGTCTGCAATTGGAATAATTCTGTATTAAACCGGAAATTTTTCGCTTAAGTATTTTTTGGGGAAAGTAATTTGTAGAATTCAATATTGAAGAATTTAAAAAATATTAGAGGAAGGTGTATTACGAAACTGAACCAAATACACAGTTGAATATTATGGAATAGGTAAGGCCAGCCAGGTAAAAAACTTGAAACTATCCTATTTTAAATATTCAATTATATCCACTCGGTATTATACACGATCATAGTTATAATTTTATAAATTGTATTCATCACTCCAAAAGTTATAATGGTAGGTAAATATTATTCTTATTGAAGAGCCTATAGTTAAAGAATCATATTGAAATTAAATGAGCTACTACGCTTGTTCCACTTCTCTTTTTCATTCTTACAAATGACTGTTACAGGTTTGTAAACTCAAACGTCAAATCGCTTTCGGGCACGTTCGGGAATTTCCGCCAGGAGGATCGCTGCTCAAGGGCCAGCAAAAACGAGTCCATACAAAATGCAAATAACGCGTAGTTCATACTGGTTCATACGTCACAGATATGTAAAAATACATAGAACATTTCAGACGTCTAAGGAGTGCAAAAGAATTTATGCTCCTACCGCGTCATCGACCGACTTTCATGCGTATTCTGAATCGACGCAGAATACGTTTGCTGGTCGTGTTTATTGATCATCGTTTCCTGCAATATTTTCCTATGGGAAACACGAGGAAATTTTAAAATTAGTGAATTGGTATAATTATTATATTTGAATATCGTTTATTAATGGAATATTTTGATGGAACTTATTGGAGTGCATTGCACCCTTTGCTCCTTTACAAGAGCCGTCCCTGATTGTAACACAGATTTATCCGAAAAGGGGTGCAACTGCACAGTCGGAGGTCCAAGACAACCCATGGAGGTCCAAACAATGACGTATCATTAGATCCATGCCGCTTCCACCACCAACAGGGGTGTAATTAGACCCCGAACTGAGAAAGCTCCCGTGGTCTATTGCTATACCTTGCCACAGGGGGGTTTCGGGTTGGGGCGAATTTGATATTAATCCGCGTGATTTGATAGAGCATAAGACCTGCATATTTCGTTGTTAATGATACATATTGGTATGCTCGTTGGAAACGGTAAATTTGAATAAAAAATATTGTCAAGTGAACTTCTAATGACCATAAAATCTCGAGAACATATTTTACCAGAGCCAATTAAACTTTTCAACCTTCCGCTTGTGATATTCTTTCACTGAGCTGTGAGTAAGGAGTCTATTTATTGTAGCTTAGTTGACACCAGAGTCATCTTCATCTCTTTATCAAATCAAGTTGTGTGTTTATGAATGAACCAACTTTTTTTTATTGATGTATTTATAATACTTGTGTTGTCATCTTGATGTAAAAATACTTATTAGTGTTGGCAGTATTATTAACCACACTTCTCTATCTACCCAGCAACGGATTTTTTCAACCATGTCCGCTCTGAATGTTGAGCATATTATGGACTCTTAATGGAGAATATCAGCCGGAGTCATTTTACAAAAACTTATTGTTATTTAGTCACTGGACCTCTCTTTATTTTAGAAAGACCTATTTGTTAATATAGTTCATCGCTCTCTCTACGCTTCGTTTTTACGATTAGGTGAAAGAATATTATGTATATGCATTTGAACACAAATTCATAAATCGATTGAACAATCAACGTGTTCGTTGGAGGATTCAAACATATGGTCCGCATGCGAACAGAACAAATGCCCAAAAGCGTTGAACACTCGACTACAGGACCGGAAATGGGATTGTGAATAAATGAAATCTGACTTTTTAATCGACAAAATCAGAAGAAGGAGTCGGCAGGTATTTAAATGACTATACAATCTTCACAAGTGGTTTAGTTTTATAGTTGAAAGTATCACATTTGATAAAATTAATAGTATTTATATTGTTCGTATCTTATGCACTGCCATACCGTTAGTCTGATTCCGATAAAACATTTTCAAGGTATTACTTGCACTTGCGCGAAGAATATAGGCATACAACAATTAGACTCGGCCCCGCCCGAGTCCAATTCTTAACGTTTCAATTTTTAACTAACAGTGGGACTTGTTATATATAAAAATCCATCTCACAATCCAGATATTTCTAAAATCTAAAATAAAGAATTAAATTCGTACAAATAGTCACATCTCGGAAAACCTTCTGATTTATTCGTGTACGTACTAGACAGAACAAAAAATATGGTGTGTCCAAAAGCACTTCAATAAACAGAATTAAAACATAAACACTTTCTTTCTTTGAATGGCATTTCAACGCATGCCAGGTACTCACTAGTTGTTAATAAAAAATATTTTTAAATTGTGTGTAACTCATCGATTGATAACACTTCAAGTTACATAATATAAACGGAAGCGATCATTTTTTTTTATGTACAGTATTCAACTATTCTTGCTTTTAAATAAAATACACAATTATTAAAATTAGGTTACATTTAAAGTGTTTGCGGTTACAACAATAATTTAAATTTGTGTATTGTGTGTAAACCTTCACAATAGTTTTATGTAGTATTGAATGCAGTCATAATATGAATCTGAATTCGTTAAATAAAAATAAATACAAGCTTATTTTTTATGAAAAGCTTTGTGTAACATTATTTTAAATTTAAATTGACTCATGAATACGTGATCAGATGGGCCGTCGTAGCAAAGCTTTCAACCTGTGTAATTTTTTAAACACATCCCATTGATTTGACGCAACTGTATGTAGACGCATCACTGGACTTTTTCAATCCGGGACAACAATAGAGGTAGAGAATAGAGTAGTCCCGAAAAGTAATTTATTGGAGCGGGTTTCTATCTATAGTCTATCGTATTATAATTTGAATGAATTGAGATAATTTGTGAATTGTGATTATGTATGGATTGACGCGCTTACAAAATATTAAACATACGAAAGTTTATAGATTATAGATAGAAAACGTTATATGGTGAGTTGCGTGATCCATCTTTGAAATGTACTCCTATAAATTCTCATGTTTGCAGATACGGGATTATACGTAGGGACTGTTGATATAATAGTGGCTTGCATCCAGTGGTCGGATCAGAATTTTTAAATCTAAAACCAATATAAATCTCATATTTTTTCAATTTATTTTTCTAATTTACATCATTTGGCTGAGACCTGCTCTGTCGTCTTTAAAGTGAGATCCAATCATTAACTCATTTTCGTATTTTTTGAGAGTCCATAAATCGATTGAAAAATCTATTTACGAAACTGTCCGTACAGGGATTTGAACCCGAGACGTCCGTAACTGAAGCCAACGACGTTGACCACTGCCGGGTTCAAGTTCCGCTTTGGACAGTTTCTTAAATTGTTTTATGGATATCTGTTTGAATGCATGGACGTTTTTGATGCTTAAAATTCCCTAACACCCATTCGATCCTAAAAACGGGGCGTAGCGAGAGTGATTATCTAACCTCTAGTCCTGTCCTAGCACTATCTTTATATCCCTACTATCTTCGAAAAGGAAAGCTTCTGTTGAGATACATCCATTAGGAGTTCATATGCTCCACGTTGGGAGTGGACAAAATATGTGTATATTTACAGTGACTATTTCATTTTTTTTTTTTTTTTGTTCCATGTCCGCTCCCAATGTAAAAAACCACCATTATCTTAAAACCATTCCTTTCATTACGTTTTCTTCATATTCATATACACTTTGAAAGATAAGGTTGTTTGAAAGAAGGACAAACATTCGTTATTAAAATTTCTACTGCTGAAGTAATCTTTTGTGAGGAAATATGCTGCACATTATGAAAAACGATTGTAAAAAAAAAAAAAAATCCATGTCCGCTCCCAATGTGGAGCATATGGTCTCCTAATGGAGGTATCTTGACAGAATTTTTCTACGAGAACTGCTTGTCACTCAGTTGCTCAACCTCTCTTTTCTTTTTCGAAGAGAGTAGGGATAGAAGGATAGGGCTATGACAGGACTAGTGGTTAGCTAATCGCTCTCGTTACGCCCCGTGAGGATGGGGGATTGGTGGGAGGGAGGACTCAGACTACGAACAGAAATCCATAAATCGATTGAAAGATCAATCTATGAAAACCGTCCGCACCGGGAATTGAACCCGAGATATCCGTAACCGTAGCCAGCGACGAAACCAACTGCGCCACGGACGCCGACGCCGCTGACTATTTCATTAAGCTCCTAAAATACATATATACATAGATCAAAGAGAAAACCCTCGTTTAAAGTGTAGTCGTTTGCTTTGAATTTTAATATCCACCCCAACACGCCATATGCACGCGTCCAAAACATTTTATAATGAATATTTTCGTATGCATAGTTTGTATTAACACGTGTTGAATGCACGTCGGTTGATAGATATGTCATTACTAAAGTCTCAACGCCAGAATTAATGTCGCTGCCAAAAATAAATAGGGATAATGAAAAATGTTTTATGTTTATGATTACGAATCACACTATGAACTAGACCGTATTTATACGTTTTGTTCTGACAAACATTATTTTATTTCACCGTAATAATTGTCCACTCCAAACGTGGAGTATATGGTCTCCTAATGGAGGTATCTCAACAGAATTTTTCTATGAGAACTGTTTGTTACTCAGTTGTTCAACCTCTCTTTTTTTCGAAGAGAGTAGGAATATAAGGATAAGGCTAGGGCAGCACTAGTGGTTAGCTAATCGCTCTCGCTACGCTCCGTTTTTGAGGATGAGGGCTACGCCCAGAAATTCATAAATCGATTGAAATATAAATCTATGAAACTGTCCGCAATGGGACTTGAGCACGAAACATCCATCACATTAGCCGACCGCGTTACTAACTGAGCCGACATTATGATAAGTTAATTACAGACGGAATAGCTAGAAAATGGGGTGTGTATCGTTGGAAATGTGACGTCACAAAAAAAAAATAATATCGTGAGAACTATTATACATTGCACTTCTATAGAGAGTGGGAGGGGCTCAAAAATTAACATAAGAGAGTAATAGATTTTGTGGCTAAATGTGAAAATGAAGGGAGAAGTCATAGTGAAAAATTTAGCGACCGTGCAAGCCTTATCAGTGGATGGGGTATTATTAACGACATCTATCATGCGCATCACAATTTAAGGGGATACCATTTTCTTGAATATGAATAATTTAATAAAAAAAGAAAATTATTTTATATATAGTAATATATAAAATGTATTCTAGTTGTAGTATGTTAAAAAAAGGGGGTGGCTTTCTTGAATGTACGCAAATGATTTAGATTTAGTCAAAAATACTATTTCTCTAGCCGTTCGCTGCATAGATTATTGGCGCCCGAAGACAGTGTTTTATCAATATTTTACTAAAACTGAATTGTAAATTTGGAAGTATTTTTTATTATGCAGGTTTTCAAAATGAAAAAAATTAATCCAAACTTATGCATTTATATCATTTCTTTTTTTAAATAAAACAGCGTTTGTAGTAGAATTTCATCAATTAAAATTTTGCACATTAACAATAGAAATAAATAAATGAATTATGTAAATTGGTTTTCAAACCTGTTCCATTTTTAAATCTGACAGTTATGTTATTGCAATTGCCAATGAGTAATTAAATTTGTCATACCAGTCAATTTTATTGCCAGTGTAAAAATTATTTATGATTCGTTATTTATTATTCCGCATATTTATAATTAAATACTATTCAAATTACGGAAATAAAACGTGCAAAGCAGTTGATCGAATTAAAAACACATACGCGTTTAATGAGGATTTGTTTTAACCGAAATGCGAACATTTTAAATATTATATAATATACCGAAGTATATATTTTTTTTAAATAAAAGTCATTTTAAGACATCGACTGAGGGTGCTTGATGGAATTTCAATATTAAATTTGGATTATTGAGATTTTGTACACTTCCATGTATTTTGTCACTAACGACCCGGGTTTCGCCTTTCGGCATCTTCAGGCATTCGAGCACACGAATGGACTCGAACTGAGAGACAGTAAACAGTGTCTAACGCTTATATAGAAGATACAAATGCGACAAATATCATTTACGAGGCAATACATTATACGTCTGAGAGCCACACCGATACCTGAGTTAAATTTCGGAAATCGTCCTAATCCTTATTTTGTAAACACCATATTACCAGAGTGGCGAATTGCCGAAGGCGTTGCCGCTTTTCAACTTCTTTTAGAAATACCAGTGATTTTACAATTATAATAGTATTGTGGGTTTTGACGGGATGTAATTCGACGAATGGGTAAATATATACAATCATTCCACATTTAGTGAAATCTGTTAGGTGTTTCAACGTATCGGATATAATAGCGGAGAATTAGGAATGTTCAGCTGCTCATTCAAGATTGGTAAGGAGTATAACTGGCCTCTATTAATTTCTAAAATTTCCTGATAAAATAATTTATGATCCCCCATGTTTTTATGCAACAGTTTAACCCCATCATCCGCATTAAACGTATGGTTCTCCATTAGCAAGTGATTTGCGAATGTGTATAAGAGACTAAAAACTCCATTCATGAATTTAAAATTTACCGAAAACAGACGTTTTCAGAAGCCGCGATCCATTTTAAGTCAGACCATCCTTTCTCATATAAATTGGCTGCTTTCCATTCTCAGGTTCACAGATTAGTCACTATACCTCTAAATAAATTTAATTTTGAAAACGAACTAAACATTATTAAACAAATTGCCATTAATGATGGCTATGAGGCGTCTCTTATAGATAGTCTTGTATCAAAAAAACAACGTAAATTAGCAGAAAAGATGCTATATTTCGGGAACTTGTCTAAAGACATAGACCGCCCTAGAATCTGGCATAGAATAAGTTATTTAGGTTGCACAAGCTTTAAAATTAAAAAACAACTCGCTGATAGTGTTAGACCGGCGTTCTATTGCAAAAACTCTCTAGGCAAATTACTTATTAACAATAAAGATAGAGTAAACTTTAAGAACAAATCTGGTATTTATAAATTACAATGCAATGATTGCCAACATTTCTATGTGGGTAAAACCACACGTACATTAGATATAAGGGTATCATAACATTTAGCTGCCTTTAGATTAAAAAAAGAAACTTCGACATTCGCAAATCACTTGCTAATGGAGAACCATACGTTTAATGCGGATGATGGGGTTAAACTGTTGCATAAAAACATGGGGGATCATAAATTATTTTATCAGGAAATTTTAGAAATTAATAGAGGCCAGTTATACTCCTTACCAATCTTGAATGAGCAGCTGAACCTTCCTAATTCTCCGCTATTATATCCGATACGTTGAAACACCTAACAGATTTCACTAAATGTGGAATGATTGTATATATTTACCCATTCGTCGAATTACATCCCGTCAAAACCCACAATACTATTATAATTGTAAAATCACTGGTGTTTCTAAAAGAAGTTGAAAAGCGGCAATTCGCCTTCGGCAATCGCCACTCTGTTAATATGGTGTTTACAAAATAAGGATTAGGACGATTTCCGAAATTTTAACTCAGGTATCGGTGTGGCTCTCAGACGTATAATGTATTGCCTCGTAAATGATTTTTGTCGCATTTGTATCTTCTATATAAGCGTTAGACACTGTTTACTGTCTCTCAGTTCGAGTCCATTCGTGTGCTCGAATGCCTGAAGATGCCGAAAGGCGAAACCCGGGTCGTTAGTGACAAAATACATGGAAGTGTACAAAATCTCAATAATCCAAATTTAAAAGTCATTTTGTTTTAGAATAAGTCTGCATGTTGATAATAAACAGAACGGGTTTCGCCAATCTCGAGCATTGATAAACATGTGGCAGTAGTACAAAACAAATTGTGTTTTATTTTTTAAATATAATGCCTTTCCACTAAGAATTGACAGTTTACACATTAAGTGATTAATATATAATAACTCCACAACAAAAACAGTGTACCTACTGTTTGAATAATATTTTCATAAACTGTTTTATAATTTCCGTTGACCGTATTTTATAAAAAGGTGCGAAATCAAGTAAAAAATGAATGGAATAATAATTGTTGAAGACACGTGTGAACAAAGGAGTTATGTCACGCAATCAATATTTCGAGTAGAGTTTTAGTATGGGTCTAGGTAATACAAATGATGATCCTCATAGTTTTTTTAATTGAATCGTTCTCCAGTTATCTGAAAGTTACCTTTAGTCTAACTTCATACGTTACCAGTGTGACTCGATTAGCAAATCATATGAATAGATGTTCGAGGCGATGTCGATGATTCTATAGGCTGTAGGGAGAAGCATCGGGCTTTTAGCATATCAAGTATCACGTGACACGCCCTGATATTTTTGTGAACATTTGTTTGCTTTCTTGGAAGGTTTTGAATGATCCAGAACGCCCGTTCGGACACTTTTCATAATGCAATGGATTTTCGGCAGTCGATTACTTGAGTTGCCGATAAGCCGAAATAAGTAAGCGGTGGCTATCCACTTTAAAATTGCCTCATCTGGCTGGCAACAGTCAGCAGCCATTGACAAAGCGGAGTGGGGCTATACGGATTTTTTTTTGAATTCTGATTTAGACAATCTGTCACTGAGAGAGTCGGTGGTCGATGAAGATGGCGTCGGCTGCGGTGACGCTTTACTCGTTGTTTTAAATTGTATTTAATTTAAATTTAAAATCATTTGTTTGTGTCAATTGTGTTCAAATTTAAATGCAAATTCTTCGTGTGTTGAGTGTAAATGTAAATGTAGACTCAATGTATGTTGTAATTTAATAATTTTTGTGTATTAAGCAACTGCATCTTAAATAAAAAGAGATTATCCGAACTGAAGTGGCGTTTGGATTGAGACCCACCTCTTCATCCTGGACGCCGGTAGCCAATCATTCGTACTTCCTTTCTACCGAGCATTCTCACACGATAAGAATACTTTTTATTTTTAGGAAAGAAGAATATCTCAAGCTTCAATCATTACATTTTCAAATTAACAGTTTACAGCAGTCGCATGCCTTTTAGGATTCCATGTTTTCAATTCTATGCATCGATATAAAATTAATAGCATCACGATGCGAAAATAAAAATTCGTTATTTATGAACTCGCTTAATCTGTTTCAATAATTTATTACTCTCCATGTTTTCAATTATAATTGTGTGCATTATTCATTTGACCTAGTCTAAAATATATTTGCATTTTAACGCAATACTACTCGACAGATGTAGTATCCATTTATAATTTATAGTTCCGTAGCTTTGCAATCGCTTTGTTCCATTTTAAACAATTTATACGTTTTTTAAATTACTGTTTTGTAAATTTTAACTTTCAATTAATTGAACCAGTCAATGTCAATTGATATTTATTTCACTCGTTTAGTATCGCATTGGACAGGAGAGATAATTATTTATATTATTTGATCTTAAAATAAAATAAATATATGAAGTCTAAGCATATTTCAGATATTTAAAATTTCTATGCATCATAAAAAATGTTTTGGAACTAAAAACAGTATGTTTTTTAAACATTTTTATAATGAAGTTCTACCAAGTACCAAAATACTGTGCTTAAAAGAAAAAAAAGTATTACATATTATCGGCTTAACTAGCAAACTGCTTATATACATTTCAGCAAAATGTACAGGAGAATTTAAAAACTCAATAAATTCAATGTTAGTTTTGAATTTTACATGTAACGTGAATAATAATTTATTATTCATATAACATAATTATAAAAAAAAACTCAAACATAATTCGGTTTGTACTACTTCCATATGTTTAAAATGATCAGGGCCAGTTTCGCTCTTCGTGAGAATTAGTTGAGTGAAACTATTCCTGGCCATTTTAAACATGTTGAAGTAGTAAAAAACGAATTGTGTTTTATTTTAAAATATAATGCCTTTCCACCAAGATTTGACAGTTAACGCCTTAAAAGTGATTAACATAATTATGTAATATTCATAAAATAACATTGATTAAAACTGAATTTATTGCGTTTTTAATCTCTCCTGAACGTTTTGCTGCAGTGTAGGTTGTTAAGCCGACGATTTATTTCGTAATATTTTTTTTATTAATACGTTTTTCGGAAAGCAGTTCTTTTTGTTAAGTTGAAGTATTTTATTTTTATTATTATAGTTGTTTAACTATTGAATAATGGACAGCTATAAAATTATTAGATCCATAATTAAAATTCTATATTAATCGTCTTGGCGTCCATAACTACAACATATGTATTATACAATTAGGTAGCTAGTAATTTATAGCACTCTAATGTTATATCGCATATTGATTAATGAGTTATCATCAGTATTTGAAACTCAATAAATCTTGCATGTTCACTTTGATGTCACTTACTTTTATTACGGTCTCGATATTCTACACAGGTTGAATGCGTCAACAACAGAGCTGCAAAGTGCACGTCCGGAGACCTGTCTACCGCCGACGTCTTGATTTAGCGTCGCGACGTCATGGAATGCTTTGCGACATTGCACTTGTTGACAACCTATGCATTGCACTATTTTACTATCAACTTAAAATGTCATTTCTCATATGATTGAAGAGATATTAAATTATCGTTCTACGTAATTGTTCGTTGAAAATATATCAACTGCCTCATCCATTAGTTGATTGATTTTGAATATTAGTTAATTACACTTGTAAAAACTATTGTAAAAACAATATATGTTGCGCAATGGATGCATGTAAATCATTAATCTATTTATTTTTTATTTCCTATGAAATGTTTCATGTTTTCATGTTTTTGTTCTGCACGAAAAAGTTTTTTTATTTATTTTTTTGTTTTGCCAGAAGATTGACTTTCGAAAAGAGAACGTTTATGTATTAATTACTCAAAGCACGATATTTTTCTTTTCTGCTTAAAAATAAATGTAAAACAATGATAATGCCACTAAGAAGATATTTAAAAACTAGTATACACTTAATATAAAATTGGTACCTTGGTTATTCCGCTGAAAGTTTTACTTTTTGGAATAGAATTGGTTACTGAAACACATTTACTACCAAGCCATATATTTTAAAATATATATTGTATAATGTATGAACTAAAAGAGAATAAGTATAATAATTGTCGGCGTCCGTGGCGCAGTTGGTAGCGTCGTGGGCTATGGCTACGGATGTCTCGAGTTCGATTCCCGGTGCGGACAGTTTTCATAAATTGATATTTCAATCGATTTATGGATTTCTGTTCGTAGTCTGAGTATTTGTGTTGCCTTAAACTCCCTCCTCAACCACCCATCCTATCCTGTAGTGAGATCGAGTGAACCTAACCTGTCCTACTAGTCCTGTCCTAGCCTTATCCTTCTATCCCTACTCTCTTCGATAAAGAGAACAGTAACAAACAGTTCTCATAGAAAAATTCTGTTGAGATACCTCTATTAGAAGACTATATACTCCACATTGGGAGCGAACGTGGAAAAAAAAGAGAATAAGTATGTTAATTCATAAATAAATATCATAATACCGTTGGGATGAAAATTAATATTTAAAAATATCAAATTAATCTAGCTATCAAATCGTTCTAAAACTTAGATTCATTCTTTTCAAATCGTATTGATATTTACAGTGAAACCCAATCGACATAATATAATAGATCAATGTATCTAGCCATAAAGAGAAGATCTATCTCTGACATATCAAATTTTGGAAAATATAACTTTTATGGGATGATTTAAAAAAAAATTCATCACCATTCAAGTTGATATCATAACAATTACATTCATATTTCATACGAAATTGATATCTCAGATATTTTAGTGAAGAAAATATTGACTTACGTATGATGACTAAATAGAAAGTACTCTCTAAACACTTTATCTTGATACTATTTGTCATATGAAAAATGTAGTAGCCAAAATTACGGAAGAATAAATTATTCTCAGTGTGAGAAGGAAAAACGCAAAAACATGAAAGTCCGCTGTAAAGTAATCTCGACCCCAGCTCGAGATATATGGCTCAGCGGTGAAGTTGTGACGCGTGAACTAAAAGTGGCCATTATTCTTATCCCGGTGGCAGGGGACGCCGTTGCGGTGGCGTCGTTTCCGGCGACGGTTGCCAGCCAGCGCCGCTCACCGGTCAAAGGTGGAACCGCTGTTTCTTTTCTGGATAACACTCCACTCGGAATGTCCCTTTTGAAAATAAAATTGCGGTCACATAAAGAATATCGGTGTTGGGCTATGTTTTTCATGTCTGATAGGGATACACCGAAAACAGACTCAAACCTTTGAGCTAACCATATTTATGTTTGAATTATTTTATTATGAATGCTTACTATTTCATAAATACAATTGATCACTCAGTCTTTTTTAAATAAAACACAATTCATTTGTACTACTTCCACATGTTTATGATGATCAGGACCGATATCGCTCATCACGAGCATTATCAACTGAATTCGAACTGAACGTTATCATCAGTTGATAATGTTTGTGATGAACGAAACCGGTCCTGATCATTATAACATGTGGAAGTAGTACAAATTAATTGTGTTTTATTTTTAAAATATAATGTCTTTCCACCAAGAATTGACAGTTAACACCTTCAAAGTACTATAATTAAGTATAGACTTTTAGCTGATATCAGAAATGAAATATATTGAACCTACAATTAATAATAATCCTATAAATAGCTATTGTTATACTAACAATGATAATCAGACGTAATAATTGTTTAAATAGTATATGCCTATCGTGAAACGAACTATTTTTATTCATGCTTGCACATTTTATTCGTAAAAAAATGAGTTATGAGTTAGGAAAACACTAGGTACAAGTAGTGACTTACCTAAAAGAGATCTCTCGGTTCACACCCCATCAGGTTTGGATAATAAAGGCACTTGGGTAAAAGATCATAGATCTATTGAAAAATCAATGTATAAATTTTTTCCATTCCAGGATCCGAACGTTTCCATTAGGATACAGAAACGGTAATTAATGTGAAATTATCTAGTAACGTTTAGAGAAATAAGTGGTAAAAATTACACAAGTGAAAATGTTCTTAAGTTAACGTCGTTCTAAGAAATATAATGATAGATTTAAATGTATGTAGATATAGTTAAAATGGCAAAAAATGTATTTGATAGTGTATTTGTAATTTAATTTTATAATTTTGTTTCATATTTGTGTTACTTAGGTGTTAAAAGATTCTAATCTATCAGTTTAATAATGGTGCACTTCCATATATACTCCTAATTTCTTTACAAAACTGTTTTTTTGTTTTTACATTCCCATATTAAACGATATTTTTCAGAATAATAGTGAAGAATCTTTAATATCAGATTAAGAGTAAAGTATTCGGACAAACTTCACTACTATACTAACGTTTAAGTTCTTCAGTTGATTAACAAACAGTTATTAATGGTTTTTATTTGATACCAAGAACATTTTACAAGACCTTGATTTTATCAAAACCTCAAAACTGGAGTTACACCATTACTATTCTACGCGACACATTTTATAATTGAAAAATACAAGCATACACTATACATACGTGTAAACAAATTTTAGCAGAATCATAGTACCAAATCCGTTGTGGGTAGTACTGTAGAGGTGTATAGTACAGTAAAGCATAAATAGGAGATAATGTACGGTCCTGTCATCAGATTTTCACTGACGATGCATCTTATTCCACTGCAACGCTCCACAGTGGAGGCTCGGCGAGATAGCGAGTTGTTATATTTCATGCAAGTCGTTAAGTTTTAACATTCACCCAGAGTCTAGTTGCATAATTTTTAGGTATAATAAATTACGCTTTGTGAAATTGAAAATGAAGCAACAATAATTTATTGCATTAAAAATGAAGCCAAGCTATAATCAATTATCTGATTTTATTGAAATTTATCTCACAATACGATGATTTGATATTTTAAATAATGAGATTAATAACACATAATCTTATTTTTTGGTTGTTTGATTTTTATCATTTAATTATAATATAACTCGACCTTAAATACAAGGAAGACGGTGCAGGCAATTCTATAAATGTATTTTAAACCATCATTCGTTTCATAATAATGAAAGATAACAATGGTATAATTTATTTTATTTTCATACATAATATAATAAATTATATTTGATCAATTAGTTATAGGCTTGATTCGCACATACTGGTAGAATTATAAAAACAAGTATATTTTCCTGGATGTATTTTGCACCTTAACGTATTGATGATTCAGAAGTAAAACTATGCATGTTAGTTTTTAATCTGTATTTTCTCCATGCCACTTATATGGTTGCTTATACGTTACTTATAACATTTTATAGATTGGCTATAAAAGGAAGAAGGAGGCTTGAAATAAATTTGGACACTGGGATCTAAAATAAGCTGAAAATGCATGTCATGTCATAAAATTTACTTGATGTGAATACATAAAGTTATCCGTAATTTCTAATGAACGGAAACTGATTGTAAATATACAATTTAAAACTGCCCACACGGGAACCCACCGTCGGGATTTAAGAACGTGCCACTGATCGACAGATTAATTAATATTCTCCATTGATATTGCTGCTGCCACAGCGTCTGCATTTGTGACTTTTCTTTTCAGTAGCATCATTTTGAAAGATTTTTTTATATTATTATTTAATCAAAGCAAACATGACTTTCATAGTAATATAAATAAGCATACGCAGATATCTATGCTTTGCCATCAACGTATTAAAGTTTATGCCCGGGTATAAACATTTTATATTTCCTTTTGAAAATGTGTGACCCACGTGTAGTTTGATAGGAGGGTGCGTGAATTCCTAGTTCGGCATTGAAATACCGCCCATTTACGTGATAAAGTGACTGCGGGAATTTTCGCGTTGCGCTTTTACGGTCTCGCGCCATTTTGGATGTTTTTCCTACTCTTCATGGCCTTCCTTCCGGTAATGGATTTAGCTGGACATGTAGATGTTTCCCATTTTTTGTTTTTGATTTAGTAAAGCATTCGTATTCGCGGGACTTTTAAATGGACTAGTACGCATCACATTCGACGATTTATATTTTATATAATAGTTTTAACTATTCACGTAACTGATGATGGTAGGGAATAAAGATTTATAATTTAAAGTATTTCAACATTTTTATGTTAGCGAAGACTTACAGTTAACTACTGGGGTCAAATAAAAAGTTATACTTAAATGCAATTTTTTTCTAACGAAGTTGTATTCTGCTGTATCCTACTGGACTTTTTTATAATTTTATACATTTTGTATA
The DNA here is from genome assembly GCA_022494535.1 of Himalopsyche phryganea. Classification (NCBI taxonomy): domain Eukaryota; kingdom Metazoa; phylum Arthropoda; class Insecta; order Trichoptera; family Rhyacophilidae; genus Himalopsyche; species Himalopsyche phryganea. The sequence goes on from JAGVSL010000033.1 coordinate 234,839, forward strand.
TATAGCCTTTAATTTGTAGTTTTATCACGATAATCGATCATGATAATATAATGATATTTTAATGAATTGTGTCATAATGTCATTATATTATTATGCTAATAAGATTTTAATCATTTCTCTTTTATTTCATATTTAATATTTTTATCAACATATTTTTGAACTTTAATTGTAGAGTCAAGTCAAAACTTTTTAAATATATGTTAGGTATTATTTATTACTGTACATTTTGAATGCATTTTTAAATATTTCGACGTCTGACAACATAACATTTTTTACATTATATCAGTGAGTTTGTCTAAATCCTCTTTAATATTTTGAAAAACTATATTCATTCCAATTAAAGAATTAAATGAATATTAAACTTACTATTTAAACCATGAAATTACGTTTAGTGACTAATACTGGAATTGATAACACAATTCTTGTTGTTATAAAATTTGATTACATATTACTAGGGTAAACTATTTGCTTTATTTCTTTATACTAAGAATTTATTTAATTAGATCGACACAATACCTATATGTTATGTGGGATGACGTGACAAAAAAAGAAACAATCGTATTATTAGAATACCAATTCGGTTTGTATGTACAAAAAGCTATCAATCTCTGTAAACGATAAAAAATATAACATTCATGACACATTAATCAATATGAAGATTAATAACCGTCCCACATTTCATTGCGTGCTCTAGACGACGTATCTCCGAATGATAAATGTCATTTTGTAGCTCGCACATAAAATATCGAAACCTCCTCCCCGCCCGTGTTTCGTTGCAAATGTCCCTTGTCACGTGCAATTTGAACGCAAAACAATAGCCTTTCGCCCGGTCCAATACGATTACAGTAATGAATGTTCTCACAAATCAAAATATCGCCATCCGCTCGCAGGATCATCTGATTTCACCGTGCGACTTTCAGTAAGCACTGGACTGAGCGCTCTGTTCAACTGAACTGTGCGATTCATTCATATGGTCAGTATTAAAGGATCATAAAATGAATATTATTCGTATTTCATGTAACTCTGTTGAAAGATATGACCATATTTAGTTTTTCAGAGATCTTACGACACCATATCACATTTTCATGATGTATGTAGTAGGTAATTTTTTTATTTTTTTTAAAATTTGATTTTATTTCAACTGGTTTGACGCAACGAACAATATTTTCTTAATAAGATTAATACGACAACAATCATTGATATTAATAAGCAATGTAGATATGAGAAATGAATCACATAGGAGCGAATTTTCAACATTGATTCGTTTTTTTTCAAATCGTATAATCGCTACTTAAAAACAAGTATTTTGCCGTTAAATTATTATTGGATTCGACGTAAGTCATTTGTTTCCTGACTTTACACGTTAATATCAAAGAACTGTTAAAGTGAAAAAGACAATTTACCTACGATTCTATTTGGAGTCTCCACCAGCAATTTGTTTTCCCATTCTACTTGTTTACTCACAAAGTAGTGTTAAAGTGGAAAAGCAACGTTTCGTAATGATTTTTTCATATAAGCAAACGAGTGACTCTCCTTCACTACAAAGATTATTTCAAATATATGAAAGATCTTAATTATTGTGACATGAAAAAGACGAAGGCATTATAGAAATGACTTTTAATAGCTGTCGGCTTTTCATGCCAAACGAAATACTTTACATCTTCAATTAAAGTTATGTAAAATAGTATAAAATAATTGTGTATTAGGAAGAATTTTAAATAGGTAATTTGATGAGGCAGTGTCTTTTCTTATAAGTCCACGTGAAAAGATTGATTTTTTGAAACGTTATGTAATAAGCTGCGTGATTAGTCGCGCCAACGCTTCTAACGGTCTCTTATTAAAACTTGTGCAGACTTTGCAATACATATTATTGGTATTATTTTTAAATACTTCGGCGCTATTTCTTTGTTTACATATTAATTTTAAGATGCAGTGATCTAAACTAACACGCGAGTTAAGACAACTGAAATACTGTTACATACATATAAGTCAGGAATGAGAATTTAAAAAATTGAAAATGACATTATACTGTTAATTTCCCTGTAGCTTACAATTTTAAATAATATCTGCAGTTTATACCGTTTACATGTGCAATTAAAAATTGCTTTTCTGGACTGGAAAATTGCTTTTCTTGGACTCAAGTAGTATTTCCTACGTTGTATAATTAAAGATGATTGGAAAAGTACTCAAAACATTGATAATTTTAGTTATTTGGAGTAAAACCAATTTATCAATATAATGAGAATTTATTTAGTATTTTTTTTCATTTGTACAATCGGGATAATTAGAGTTTGAAAAGTTATAACTAACTCAATATTTAAAAAAAATTAATCTTCGCAAATAAATTATTTTTCCTCAGGTACTCAATTACAATTCCCTTAAAGAGTCTTCGCCGTTGGTATAATAAAGTATTTTTTTTTTAAATATAATATTAACAAATTAATGTTTCGGCAATATCATTCGGACGAAGTAGGCTCCGACGTCCGGCAGGCAGCGTCGTTTTCGGGCGTCGCATGATTTACAGCAGCGCCGTGATTTACGGTTCGGGTCTTCGATGGCCGGGTATTGAAACCCTAGCGGCCTCACAAATCATTTCGTGGAACGTCCGCGCTGGCACTGCCTCCATACGCCGGAACATAAATTTTGCGAATCATCCTGGACGCGAACCGAACACGATTCGAATCCACAGTAGAGGTAAGCAAGTGTGTTGCCATATTGGCTTAGTGTTACGAACGATATTACGAACTATCTATTAAAAATACCAAAAACTTTCCAATAAACTAAATTGTTAGAAACATATTACCTATATCAAATGAAAGAATAATGCAAGATTTACTTTATCTCTAGAATCACTAATAAATAAGTCATTAAGATTATTTTGAAACATGGTATTTTTAATTTAACGCTGTGGAACGGCGTTCCAGCACCTTTTTTCAATGTATTTTTAATGTTTCAAAAGCAATTAGACGAAACAATTTTCGCTCTTATCTTACATAATGACAATCCATATTTATATAATTCGTCAAAATGTTAAATAATATGGTATTGTTATGAACCGAATGAAATATGGATGGATTTTTATTAATTTTCATTAGTAAGAAGCTTGACAAGAAGTGAGTCCGGCTTATGCACTAAATGTTGAATGTTTTTATTTAAACTGCATATAGTAAAACAATTTGATGTTAAAATATAATAAACCTATTTGAATCCCGTTTTGAGATTCAAATGTAAAGGTTTTTTTATTTAAAAAAAAATGTAATTTCGCAATAATTGAAAACACGGCTCTTCTTCTAGAAAACCGACTTCTACGTTTTACCGGAACTGATATCTTGTGTTGTGTATTTTGTAAAACGTTTTCGAACATGTTGACCCTTCTAGTAGAGATTTTGTTTCATCAGAATTTAAGGGTCGCTTTGTTCACCAGTTCAAAAATTTTAAAAATATAGCCATACTTGGGATGTCATATTTTAAAGAACCAGCTCTGTGAAATGTCTTAATTCAGATATTTTTAAAATATGATAATATTGCGGCTAGAATGCTGAAATGCTATTTAACCCAAAAAACACAGAACATTCATTACTTTATATTTATATATATTTTAATAAAAACCATTTCTTTAAATTCACTGGCTAAATTACTCAATTCTTTATAACGAAAATATTCTTAGTAGTTTATTGTATAAGTAATAAAACCTATCATGATTGTCAAATTATCAGTACTATTAATAATGTACCATGCGAATTTTATTATAAAACTAAAATTTTAGATTTTAACTATTTGAAGAAGATCTGAAATATTTTCCTTTGATAATCTCATTACTAAGTAGTAATTTTACAAACCTATTTTGATTTTCTGCTGTCACTCCACACAAATTAATATATTAATTAATTAAAAGGATTAAGCCGTTTTCTTGCGACTCCGAACTACGTCTTAAATGCCATTAATAGCGACCCCGATTTCACATCCCTGACTATTACGATTACGAGTGGGTTGTATATTATGCGTGGATGTTTTGGTTGGAAGAAGTCTTGAATATTGATTTCTTGGGTCTTATTTAATATTTATCTTGATGTTAAAAGCAAAAATATTTTATTTGTTCCTAATGCAGGTAACTCTTTGAATGGAATTTAATGTTAAACTGAAAATCATTTGTTTTGTCAATTTTATTAAAATTTAAATGTAAATTAATGTGTTAAGTAAATCTTAATGTAGACTCAATTTTATGTTGTAATGGCAATTTTTGTGTATTAAACCACTGCATCTTAAATAAATAGAGATAAACCGGACCGAAGTGGCGTTTGTATTGAGATTCTACTGCACATCCTGGATGGGGATAACCAATCATTCACTCAAAAATTAGAAAAGTCATTTTTAAAAGTTTTCTATGAATTATATAAATAATCTTATTTCATATTATGATGATTGTTTTTGGTTCTTCGCGACGTTCTAAAATTTTTCATTGATACAAACAACGATTGGTAATGTATTTTTAATCTCAATTTTTAATGACTTTTCTGTCGACACAAGTTTATCGAATAAGAAAGTGAATCATGTAACTTCTTAAATGTTGATGTAAGTAACCTATCTAGTTCTATTTTATACCATTCCTACATACATAAAGTTATTCGTTTGATATCACTTTAGTAAGTTAACTTTTGTAAGTATTTTTATAATACTGACAGATAGTAACGAATAGAACAAACACTAGAAGCTTTGGGCAATAAACCAAAATATATTGCGATGAAAATAACAGCTTACAATGAAAAAAGCACAATATACATTGATTTATACCGACCATTATGGTGTCACTTGTTTCAGTACAAGCGGCCCAAATCTCAGCCCCTCACATATCTCATAATTGAAATGCAATAAACGGAAAGCATTACAATAAATAATATAACGTGATCGCGCAATATTTTAGATACCTACGCGTCGAGACGTATAACATTGGCAAAAGCTTCGGGTCCATTTTTATGTTCAAATATCCCCATCTTTCACCCCGACCCCCGCGCGATATCAGCCCACAGTCCGTGGTTTATGGCCCCTCCTTTTGAATATTATTTTTATGGTTCTGCGGCGGACACGGATCCATTTTATTACATCACTTATAAATCATTATAATATACCTCCGCCATTATTCCCTTTATGGGCCCCGCCATTGTTGGACCGACTTCATTATGCGGGAACTAAGACGGATGGGCTGTGCCATTCGGCCCCAAAACGGTTAGCTGTCTGGCGAATATCTTAGCTCTGGACTTCGGAGCTCGTTCGCGAGATAATTTAATTACTTCCGTTTGAAAGAGTAAACGATTTTTGAGGTGGTTACATCAGGCGCTTCTTTGTTTATTGGCATTAACAAAAATATTTAGTCATTAAATATGCCAAATAATCTCAATATAATATACGCCGACCGTTGCGAAATACAAAAAATCAAGATGCACGAGGAGTGTCAATTTAATACTACATAACTTTATCATGATCACGATAAAAATCATGCTTAAATTTCAATATAATGCGAACAATTTTTTTTAATGGTAACATATCTGCGTGTGCACTTTGACGCTAAAACTGGCATCATTTTTAAATCAATATAGTTTGAAAGAGGAAAGATCTGTACTGCAACTTTAGAACTGTTGAAAGTGGCAGTTAAGATATTATGAAAAAGTCACCTGTGTTTTAGTGGCAACGGAAATTATGATGGGCAAGAAGTTGTGATAGATGACTATAGATGCGGAAGTGTTCAGTTCTACGTGAATTTTTAAGTCTGTATTCCGGGAGATAAATGGTCAAATATCTATTGATGAGGAAAAAAATATTTGAGAAAGGGATACATTAAAAATATAAAAATTCACTGCAATAGTACTGGTAAAATATAAAGCAAATCTATTCAAATATTATATCATACATCAGCACAATATCTTAAAATATCCGTGGTACAGTGGTGAGCTCGTTGACTTCGGTTACGCTGCTCACGGGCTCGAATCACAGTACAGATATTCGTTCAACCACTTTAAGGATTTCAAAATTGGGCCTAACGAAATTAGTTAATCACTAGTCCTGTCGAAGCCAAGGAGCAAGCAGTTGGAGAAAAACCTGTGTTGCGGTACTTCCATTAGGAGTCCACATGCTCCACATGAACAGACATGATTAAAAATTAAATGTATACTCATAAATATCCCTAATTATTATGCCAGATATAAATTTCCTCGTTGTCCGATATAACACATAATATGTATCATAATGTTATGTCCAATAGGAATAAAGAAAACTAGCTGGCAATAATAAAGAAATCTGAAATTGTTATGTAAATTACTAAATCCATACTAAATTCAACTATTAAGTAAATACCTAAAGTTCCAGTTATGCATCAGTTAAAAAATAATGTAAATGGAATGAAACTCTGTCATTGTGGCTTTATTTTTCTAATTATTGGGATTAATCGTTTTGGCTTTATAGACATAATTTCATTTTCATAATATGTAAAATAATATATCCATCATATTTACCAATCCTTAGGCATTATTGTTAATAATAATTTAATGAAAGCTACAATACTCGTACAAACCTTCGTCGTCATTAAGTTAAGTCCAAATGAACTCAAAAGATGTTATTATAAGCATCAAAGAATAATATAAAATATGCAGTACTCGAAAGCTGCTACAATTTTTCACTTCGAAAGCACTTTAAAATGTCAGTCAATAATAATTCTCATCCAATTACCGATTCGATTTGCGAGCATTTAGCGAAGCTCTGGTACTTCAGACGCCGTACGCATCTGAAGAGTCCAGGTTCAAGTCCTTCATAGGCGAGTAGAAACTGGTGACGAGGCAGAAGTCACGAACGGGGGCGCGGCGACACGCCCAGAGGCTGCGCCCTTAAAAGCTATCTTTTATAACTACTTCCGTTAGAACGTGCTAGACGACAGAGCTCAAAGCTCGTTTCAATAAATAATTCATAACTGATTTGATTAAGATAATTCCAGCAACGACTCATTCATCATCCTTAAAGAATCTTTTTCATCTTGAAAGAATCTAAATATAATGAACTATCTAATATTTTTATCTGGGTGGATCATCGCGGCGTATTTATTCAAATATTTGTTTGATTTTTTACTATTTTAATTAACTGAACAAAACAGTTCTACATAAATTATCCATATATTTCCAGCTTGTATATTTATTATGTAGTTAGAGATTTGTTCTGGCATAAAATGTCAAGTTGAAAATACTAATTTGGAGTCAATTATGAACTTGTTTACATTTATTTTTCAAACACAATAAAAATAAGAACTGTTGAACAATAAATACACTTGAATCCATGTATGTCTATGATTCGAATTCAAAAGGTATTTTTGGTTTCATTTTAATTGTAATTTTTTTGAATTCCTGTTAGGCGAATTGTTATTTCAACAACTTTAAGTCGTAACACATTTTATTACAAGAACGAAGCCAAAAAATCCGCAAATTAAAGTACAGATCAACAGATTAATAATACTAAAAAACTTAATTTAGTGATTTAGAATTTTCAATTGAAAAATAACGACTATAAATAATAAATACATCTAAATATACAAAATACAATAAGAACCGGATTTATTATAATATAAAAGATGTCTCCAATGATCAAATATATATTTGTTTAATTAATATAATAGTGTTTAAATATTTAAATTTATTGCTTAAAAATAACAAATGACTTGTAATATGTATTTTACTTCCCACCATATTTACACAATGCATCCCTGTGTAGTCTCTTACAATAAAGGGCACTTGAAAAATGTAAATGACTTGAAAGCAATTTGAAATTTAACGACGACACTCCTTCTTACTTTAAATCAGAACGGTTACCTACTTGTAGACACTTTGTTGACTCCGTTTCTGGATTTGCTTGTCATCATTTCAATTTAGAAATAATTACATATTTTGAAAAACTTCAGAAACAGAAAATTACATAGGGACAAAGAATTTTATTTATCACGAAACGGTGATTCCTATATAGTGTTCGATGTTTAGGATAAAGATACAATAAATATAGTTGTAAAATTTACTTTTTTATTATGTCCTCTCCCAGTGTGGAGCACATAGACTCCTAATAGAGTTTATCGCAACATAAGTTGTTATGCGAGAAACAAGACTAGTCGTTTGCTAAACGTTCTCGCAACGCCCATTTTTTATATCCGGTGTGTCGGAGGTCATTAAGACGCCGATGCCTTCGGACACAAATCTATAAATTAATTAAAAAATCAATATAATATGAAACTGTTCGTACTGGGATTCGAACCCGTGAACACCTCAATCGAAACCACTCGGCTTACTACTATCTTAACTACTGTGTTATTTTACTGGTTTTACATTTTTGTCGTGATTCTGCCTTCTTTAGAATTTTGATTAACAATTTATTGCAATACGTTGTTTTCATATTAAAGATTTTATCACCATATTTTTTGTGTCTACTGATATCACATTTTTATTAAAAGATCAGGACGGTTTCATTCATTGCCGAGCATTATCAAATGATAATGTTTGATGACGTTTTTTTTTAAATTTTTATAAATTATTTAAATCTTCTCCCACGCTTAACAAAAAAATATAGCTAAACTCACAACCAGTTCTTGAGGCTCTATTTTAAATGATCTTATAATTATATAATTTAAGACATCGACTGAGGGTGCTTGATGGAATTTCAATATTAAATTTGGATTATTGAGATTTTGTACACTTCCATGTATTTTGTCACTAACGACCCGGGTTTCGCCTTTCGGCATCTTCAGGCATTCGAGCACACGAATGGACTCGAACTGAGAGACAGTAAACAGTGTCTAACGCTTATATAGAAGATACAAATGCGACAAATATCATTTACGAGGCAATAGATTATACGTCTGAGAGCCACACCGATACCTGAGTTAAAATGTCGGAAATCGCCCTAATCCTTATTTTGTAAACACCATATTACCAGAGTGGCGAATTGCCGAAGGCGAATTGCCGCTTTTCAACTTCTTTTAGAAATACCAGTGATTTTACAATTATAATAGTATTGTGGGTTTTGACGGGATGTAATTCGACGAATGGGTAAATATATACAATCATTCCACATTTAGTGAAATCTGTTAGGTGTTTCAACGTATCGGATATAATAGCGGAGAATTAGGAAGGTTCAGCTGCTCATTCAAGATTGGTAAGGAGTATAACTGGCCTCTATTAATTTCTAAAATTTCCTGATAAAATAATTTATGATCCCCCATGTTTTTATGCAACAGTTTAACCCCATCATCCGCATTAAACGTATGGTTCTCCATTAGCAAGTGATTTGCGAATGTCGAAGTTTCTTTTTTTAATCTAAAGGCAGCTAAATGTTCTGATACCCTTATATCTAATGTACGTGTGGTTTTACCCACATAGAAATGTTGGCAATCATTGCATTGTAATTTATAAATACCAGATTTGTTCTTAAAGTTTACTCTATCTTTATTGTTAATAAGTAGTTTGCCTAGAGAGTTTTTGCAATAGAACGCCGATCTAACACTATCAGCGAGTTGTTTTTTAATTTTAAAGCTTGTGCAACCTAAATAACTTATTTTATGCCAGATTATAGGGCGGTCTATGTCTTTAGACAAGTTCCCGAAATATAGCATCTTTTCTGCTAATTTACGTTGTGCTCGAATGCCTGAAGATGCCGAAAGGCGAAACCCGGGTCGTTAGTGACAAAATACATGGAAGTGTACAAAATCTCAATAATCCAAATTTGATCTTATAATTATTTCTAGTTGTTTCTGATAACCAATAACTTTGTATGAATAATTTATGTGTTTACTTTTAGGGTGTTAACTGTCAATTTTTAATGGAAAAGAATCATATTTTAAAAATAAAACACAATTTGTTTGTACTATTTTCACATGTTTATAATGATCAATACCGGTTTCGCTCATCACGAGCATCATCAACTGATTATGTGAATTATGTGTTTGTTATGGTTTATCTGTCTGACTCTAACGCACACCACAACACTGAATGCGAATGCACCTTTGCTTTTCCAGTCTCGAAATATTCTTTTAATGAATCATCTTACCATTTTTTTTATAAACATAGTCATTTTCATATATTTTATAACCAGAAGCTGTGTTAAAATAAATAAATGGAGAGGCAACTGTCATGTCAGGCAAAAGGCAAGGCGGTTACAATTTATATATTATTATTTCGCCCGTCTGTCGTTCACAATAGATCGCAATCAGCGGGTCAGTGAAATATGAACGGTGCTTTTGTTGTTCTTGTTTTTACTGTCAAAATAAATAATAACCCCAGCGAGTGTTCAATGGTCTCAAAATGGAGTGGACTTGATTTGAGTTGCAGCTGACAGATGGTGTTGCCTGCCATTATACTCGCACTGATGATACGAAATCAATTTCATTATTATTATTAAAGCTGTCAGTTGGTAGTAACGTTTAAGAATGCCAGTGAAATTACTTTGTTCTCTCTTCTCAGTGAATAAAATACATATTCAATATTTGATTTCCATTTAAAAAAATATATAAAAAATAATGCTGACTGTGCCATTAAATATGATTGAAGTGTGATGTGAAAAAATATTTAATTTGCAAAATGGAAATGAAAATAAAAAATAATTGTTTAATCAGAAAATTGCTAATGCATGAGATATTAAAATTATCTTTTGTATTTAAATTCAAACAGCCATTAATGATCAACTTCATCAACATTATAAACACCCGTGCACTTAATCTCAATTTCGCATTTTTTTTATAAATAGAAAGGAAAAAAATGTTTATGATTTAGTAAATCAATAGAGAGATGTATGTTTCAGTTTTTTATTGATATTACACTAGACATTTCTAAATTACTCAAGATTAACACGAACTGAATTTTAAAACGGTTATTCGAGATCATTTTAGGAGAGAAATTAACATTTGAAATCTTTCTAACGAAGACTTTTGCGGATAATTCGGTTTTCTAAGCGAAGCTTTTACATTTAGACTACAGAGGCCGAAGTATAATATTATATTTATTAATTATTTAATTAGCGGTCGAAAGTGGTGATATCTTCGTACATTTTTTTAACTTGATAGAATAACAAGAAATGACAGAATTCGTAGATACGGGTGGCTAATGAAAATTGCTGATTAGAAAATATTTAGAACTGCATAAATTTAACTAAATCAAAAGAAAATATCGTTTTATAAATAAAATAATATACTGTCAAAAATGTACTTTCTTTGGCTTAAATAAATAGAAACTCAATTTTGATATCCTAAAATAGCAAACCTTTGTATTCATCATAAAGATATTTAGTTGACATTGAACAAACATACATATTTCAAAGCTGGGTGGTCTATTGGCTAAGTGAAAAAAGTGACACACTCAAAGGCACAACAATAGAGTTTGACTGACAAGGCTAATTTAGATTTCACCCATTTTTGACAACAATAATATTTAAGGGTTTATTTTTGATAAATTTATATTCATTGGGGAATTCTCACTAGGTATGTTCTCCTTCAGTAAAATCCTTATTTTGATGACGGTTGTCATGTGAGTAAACGTATGTTTACTTAAGTAATATTACATTACTAGAAAAAATATATTTTAAAATCCGGCTTTCTTCACGTTGCTATATGTCTTTCAAGTCTATTGCAACAAATCGTATAGCACACGCAGCGTGCAAAATCAGATGTAAAACACTGTCATAGTTTCAGTAAATATACCCACGAGCACTAGCGTATCGCTGTTTAAATTTTTATCCGCAATTATTTTTAATTGACATTCACTGAATTGGATATTTTTCATCGATTATTTTAATCTGACTTTTTTTATATAAAACTGATTTTATATAATGTTATATAAATGAAAAATATCCACATTAAAACAAAATTATAAACATAGTATTGATAGTCTTATCTCGAACGACAGTACACTTAATCCTGTTTTTACACTGAGTATACGTACCATAAAAAGTAGCCGTGCAAAAAAAAAAGTGTTAAAAAAATACATATTTATATTAATGGATGAATGATTCAACTATTTTGGACAGTGCAATTTAGGAAACTAAACTGTGCCAAAAGAGGATGACGTGTATATTATAAGACATTTCGTATGATATGTAATGATATATAACTTGCAAAACCCGACAAAGGCATGTCTAAACTTTTCAGCATGTCACAGACATCTCACGCAGAAACCGATAAGATATTTTTATTCATTGGAAATACAATAAGATGGAAAAAAATAATACTTAAACCGTGAAACACATAAACGTAGTTAACTAAACTACTAACATAAAAAAATGGACATATCGGCGTTTGCCTTTAGACGCCTCATATAACAGATATTTCAACAGGGTTTGATTTTTGTAGAAGATCATAGGTAAAAGGGAAAGCATAAAAATATATTTATGAAGTGCTTATATTTCCTTACTGCAAACTCTTTAGTGCACCTTAAGCATTGGAAAGGAGACAGTTCGAATTGAATGCTCTCTCCGATTCGAGTAGTTTCACTGGGTTAGAAAAACCAATGATTTGCAGTTCAATTCTTATTGAGTTCTCCATGAGTCATTTTTTCACTTTGCCTGCTATTAACACAGTAGTATTAGAGTAGTAAGTCAGGTGAATTGTGACGATTTTAATATTTCCGTACATGCCAATGAATGACTCTCGTTCACTACAAAGAACATGTTGTTTATAATTTAACATCGACTGAGGGTACAATTCGAGTTCATTCGTGTGCTCGAATGCCTTAATCTGTTTTCGAAGTACAGTAAACGGTTACCATGTGCTTTCGAACGGTGCCATGACTCGGAACCGTGAAGTAACACTGTTAGGATGCATGCTTGGAATAGGTGGCACTTGGTTGCATGTCTTGTCTACATTTACTTGCTTGGTAAGGTAGTTCACTGATTTCATCGGTGACTTCCCAACGTATATGCACACATACCTGTTGAGAAGAAGTCGGCCATACGAAAGGAAATAATAACGCAGTCCCAAGTCTCAGTTTACAGGTTATTAACGACGGCGAGATGTCAAAGCATTGTGTTCGCGTAAAAAATATCGTATTTTAAAAAGCTCTCTCGCTTCATGAGACCCAGGGTGAGCTTTGACAGGCAACCTTACTCTTTACTCATCGCCCGAGAGGTCCGCATAAAATCGTCCTTTTTATTAGACACTTACGGCTACACCTTGGAGGGGGTCCGACATTTAAAATTACAGGTAAAAATGAATGTTTCACTATAATATAATATGTTTATTCGGCTCACGAATAAGACATTGTATTTTATAGCCATTTACGGGGTCCAGTGTGGCTTTTAATGTTATTTATGCATGAATTTCGACGCATTTTTTATTGTGTTCAAATTTATATGACAGTTTTCTTTAATTGAGGTACTTCATGATATTATTTTAACGAATTTACGACTCGTTCCCAAGACTTTTTTATTTTAATGTCAGGGTATCATAATATATCCAATTTCATAGGTACTTACTACCTTTCGGCTATTTTTAAATAATAATACATTTGCTTAACTGTTAATTATAATATAAACCAATAAAGATGACTTCCTTATTATGTTTAATTTAAGTCATCGATTGAGGGTGTTTTATGGAATTTCAATATACAATCTGCATTGTTGAGATTTTGTACATTTCCATGTATTTCTTCACTAACGTCAGTTTGAGTTCATTTATGTATTATAATGCCTGAAGATGCCGAAAGAGGAAACCGGGGTCGTTAGTGACGAAATACATGGAAATTTACAAAATCTAAACAATTAAATTCTTTATTATGTTAGTGTCGTCCATGATTGACGTCACATGATTTTGATTAGCTTACTAACGACGTTGTCGTCCCGGCTACGATCGCGGTAATTTAGATTATAGACTTTTTTACTTCCCCACTATCAAAAAAAGCCTTTTACATATAACATATTTTATACATTGAAATAACATTTTCAACAATATCTGAAATTAATAGTGGGACCGTCAGTCATTTTGACACTTTAACTCAAGTTTTACTATAGCTGAACCAATTTAATTTGGCCGCTAGTGAGGGTGCCACCGTCACGTTAAGAATGTTGCCATACTCAACCAGAACTGACATTTCAATAAATTCCGAAACTGATATTTTAGCGACGGTTATTAATAGTAGAAAAGATATTTATTTTGCATAGAATCGCAATTGAAAAATTTATTCTAGACCGAAAATTCTAGTTCCAAATTCAGCGACGGCCAAGTAATTTTGGTAATACAGGTGGCGTATTGTGTCTTTCATGTGCAAAAAAAAAACACATAAGGAATTAGATCTCATACTTTTTTATTTAAATCACTTTAACAACATGACATTTTGTGGTATATTGAACCTTTTTCCGCTGCCACATAGAAAATTTCTACAATCTTTTGTAGTGCTTATGATAACATTAAAAAAATATTTTCATACTCTTGTGTATTTAGAAAATGATTTTTTTGTTAATATTTTTTTGTTTATGAATATGAAGGTAATTATTGTAGTCGTGTGAAAAATTACCATTCTTTATCATTGAGATGTGAACGGGTTAAAATTCTTGCGAGGAAACGTAATTAACACGTAAAACAACAATAAATTATAGACATAACTGCTTTATTATGTAAAAAAATGTTTATTTGCCGCTTTGTGGGCATGTTTGAATATTATGAAGGTATTAATTTTATTAATTTATCAACGGATATTTTTCTATTGGTATGAATGCGTGCTGAAAAATCATGTTTCATTTTTTTTACTACCAACTCATTATTTTACACCAGCTTATTAAAAATTGTACTTTTTTTTTAGTAGCGAGAGTTTAATAATTTATGATGAATAACTGAATAAAACTGGATATTGATTTTATGTTCATATAATGTTCAAAAGAAAACTAATTATATTTTTATAATAATATTTATATTGATTCTTTGGTAGAATAGCTAAATTTCAATTGAAATATGAATTAATACCGTGGATCTTTGGGTTATTTTCAATCCCTTCTGCAATCTTAATGTAAAAAACCACCATTATCTTAAAACCATTCCTTTCATTATGTTTTCTTCATATTCATATACACTTTGAAAGATAAGGTTGTTTGAAAGACGGACAAACATTCGTTAATAAAATGTCTACTGCTGAAGTAATCTTTTGTGAGTAAATATGCTGCACACTATGAAAAACGATTGTAAAATATTTTTTTTTCCATGTCCGCTCCCAATGTGGAGCATATGGTCTCCTAATGGAGGTATCTTGACAGAATTTTTCAACGAGAACTGCTTGTCACTCAGTTGCTCAACCTCTCTTTTCTTTTTCGAAGAGAGTAGGGATAGAAGGATAGGGCTATGACAGGACTAGTGGTTAGCTAATCGCTCTCGTTACGCCCCGTGAGGATGGGATTGGTGGGAGAGAGGACTCAGACTACGAACAGAAATCCATAAATCGATTGAAAGATCAATCTATGAAAACCGTCCGCACCGGGAATTGAACCCGAGACATCCGTAACCGTAGCCAGCGACGAAACCAACTGCGCCACGGATGCCGACAAAAAATTATACTATTATTCTAATCACTTTTAAGGTGTTAACTGTCAATTCTTGGTGGAAAGACATTATATTTAAAAAAATAAAACACAATTCATTTGTACTACATCCACATATTTATAATGATCAGGACCGGTTTCAATTACATACTTAATATTTGATTATTTTTAAATGGTTCACTGATTTTTTCTTATAATTTTCCTGATTCATTATTGTATATTACATTAGTAACGTCATTAAAAATTTTGTTCAGCTAAATGGACTTTTAATGTAGCTATATTTGTGATTTCAGATTAGTATTTAATGATTTGCAAGAGGTCCATAACATTTTAATTGTAGACTCTTCCATTTGATTTATGTATAATTTGTTTGCTAATCAGTATTTTCTTGCCTCAGTTCATGAACCATCAGTTTTATATACCTTCATTTTTACACTCAATTTCATATAAATAAGTCTGTTATGTTTGTATTTTTATCAGTTGATAATGCTCGTGATGAGTGAAACCGGTCCTGATCATTATAAATAT
Source organism: Himalopsyche phryganea (assembly GCA_022494535.1). Lineage (NCBI taxonomy): Eukaryota > Metazoa > Arthropoda > Insecta > Trichoptera > Rhyacophilidae > Himalopsyche > Himalopsyche phryganea. Next base: position 250,901 of record JAGVSL010000033.1, read on the forward strand.
GGGGAAGTAGTAAAAATGAATTGTGTTTTATTAAAAAAAAAAAAAAAAACTATTATTCTAGTTTACTATTTTTATAACCTACCATTTCAGTGAGTATAAGGATGTCTGAGGAAAGGAGTAATAAGCTAATTGATCTCTCTACGTTTCGTTTTTATTTTCGGATCGGATGAGAAGGAATAGAATCATCACTTAAATCAATGTCTTTAATGTAAATCATAAATGTATGAAAGTACCCATTCAGAAATCCAAATTCGAACAAAAAAATTGCTTGTAATAAGCACGTATACATCATCGGCGTTCGGTGGACTTATCTCTATCTCTTTTGCACAACGTCATTTGGGTATGAGTAAGTAGGATACAAGAGTATGCGCCGCATGCCCTTACATCTCGCTTGCACCTTCACTTTTCATGTGATTGAGCGAGAAAGAGCAACCGCACGCGCTTGGTATACATGTATATTTTCGTTTTGTCATCTTAATAGTCGCGAGTGAAAATTGTATAGTTTTAAAAATCGTTCTCAGTTGATGTGTCCAGGTAGTATTAAATGGTATAATTTAAGACATCGCCTGAGAGTGCTTGATGGAATTTCAATATCAAATCTCAATAATTCAAATTAGTATTCAATAAGTTTGAAAAAATCTTAATTCTTGCATCGAATAGGTTAATCGTTTGGTTTATTATAAAAACAATTATAAGCTGTTGTCAATTAATTTAAAAATATGTCTTTGTACAATATTTTTAAAACCTGTAATATGTTATAACACTCAATAAAAAAAACATTTAAAAAAGATATTGGCAACCGACAGAATTAACAGATTGTTTAGTAAATTCTAAATAAAGTACCTACCAGCAATTATTTTCCACATACTGGAAACAATGCAAATTGCGTTTAGTTAATTAGCATTTTTATGAGGCAAAACGTTGTGATATATCTATTCTGAACACGACACTTAAATCAATAGGCGAATAGATGCAAGCACTACATTATCATAATTTCTCTTTTAATATTATGTGTATATTTAATTTTCTTTTGGGTCGTTCTACAAATTGCTTTACATGAATTTGTTAATAAAGTCACTTTTAGTAAAATATGTTTTCGAGTCAAAATGGTTCTTAAATTAAACTAGATTGCTTTTTCGGCAGCTTTGTTTGAATCGCGTTCTTCTGGGGCCAAAAGTAAACCATACATTTCATAGTTATAACCAGGGCTGCGGAGTCAGTGTCATGGAGTCGTGCTGTTTTGGCCGGAGTTACTCTATCAATAAAGTGCATTTTCAGCGTGTATTAATTTACTTGTTTCGTTTTCATTTATGCCTATAACATCTTCTTGTTGTGTAATATACATATATACGTGTATATTATATGTATAATATGAAAAATTCGGCTATTTTCTGGATTGGTTGGTTGGTGTTTAATTTGAAGACCAATTACTTATAAATATTAAAGGCAGGAAAAAAACCTGACAAAAATAGACTTTTTTAATCGTAATCTGAGTCGGAGTCGGGTTGTTAGTCAATGTCGGAGTCACGTTTTTTCGGACGACTCCGCACCCCTGATTATAACGATACCGTGAATCCGGAATATGTATATACGATTGATTTTTACCAGACGCATTGATTTTTTATCTCATATCTCAATTTTATCCGCCATTACTATTAGTTTGAATGAAAATTAACATCCGATTACAAGTTTGGATTATAATTCAACTAATCTGATCTGGATTGTTTTAAAATATTCTCGAAAAGAGGTTGCCATTTCGTACAATGTTATTCCAATTTGACATTACTATTGTCGATCAAATTTTGGATGGTTGTAACTGTTATTTCATTTACAGTGTTTAATGTTTACTATTGTTGATCGAGCTATCTTGTTAACTTCTAAGAGATTTTATTGTGAATTTATTATTTGCATACATTATTATGTAAGTAAAAAAGTGGTCATGGTTTTAATTAATCAAAAATATAAGTTATAATAAATGTTATTTATTTTTATGATTTGTTCAATTCTCATCGGAAAGTCAATGTAGAGCGAAATTAAACATGATAGCATTCATTTTTCACATTTTATAACGCCAGAACCGGGGTTGAGAACCTGCGGCCTCCTAGTTCCTCAGGTGCGGCATTTTGACTGAAATAAATTTTGTTGTTTTCATAAATTTACAAAATAACATACGAACATTTTGTATGCCTTATTTAATTCAGATAAATGCGTGCGGGCTTTCTGCATGAAAAGGTTCCCCACCTCTGTTCTAAAATAATGTTGTTAGAAACACTGATTGTACCCCTTATGTGCTACGCTTCGTTTTGATGCTGCAGAAGAGTAAGTGTTGAAAATGTCACACACTATACACCATGGATACGAATTCAAGTAAAACTTGAAAAATCATTACACGCAAAAGTTTATCTGGGATTTCACGTGTAATTTATGGAACAGTAGCGTTTTTTTAACTGCCTTTACAATCACAATACATTGTACCTATTATGAAATAATATTTTCTCTTGAAAAAAAAGGAATTCATATCCTCCGGCATTGCGCACTTCATATGTGGCATTTTTATTACATCCTCAATTCTTCGCGATACGCCTGCAAATAATGTAAGTACACAATGTCGAACAGCGTTGGCAGACCTTTTGAAATCGCTGCAAACATATTTTATTAGGTAAACTCTCCTCTAACATTTTTTCAACCAGATTCCTAGTTACAAATTTGCTATTATTTATTTGTTGATATTTTTTTCTAAATATCTAGTAATTTTATGACACCATCTATGAGCGCATACGTGATACGGCGGAGTTTCAAAGGTTTTAAATCATTGCGAAATTATCAACTGTTTGAATTAATAATTGTGATCCGTTGTAAACATTTGTTTGTAATTGTTGTAAAATTTTATATCAAGCCTAAACTGTGACAAATAAAGTAAATACGATCGAACGAGACTGGGTGTTATTATTCGTGGATCAGAAGTGAGTCTGCCCTGAGCCGTATGTATTTTGGAACGACCGTGAGTGTGTCAGAGAGCAAGTGAAGTGTTGCTTGCCTTTCGCAACCCTGTGTCATCGTCGAGCCCGTATTATTTAATATTCAAACCGATTCCGAAGATTTGACAACAACATTGGTCTCACGAATAAATGAATACCTAATTCGATCTATAAAATGATAAAAAAATTGTTTTTTGTATTTCAGAAGCGAAAATTAAAGAATAACAGTATTCCTAACATTTAATTATATATTCCACAACAACATTATAAAATTGACATCAAAACATGTTAACAGATTTATTTATTATTCGAAATCAAAATCTAACGAAAGTTTATTGGCTTGTTTGAACTGTGACCACTCCCAATGTTGAGGAAGTATATTAAAGATTAATAATGAAACATTTTCCCATAATGAATCCGACAATATGACGGACTGGTTGTAAGTAGGTTGTACACCCTACCCTTTCGGATAATGCCATAGTTAAATAACATAATGAAGAAAGAACTAACTTATTGCTCTATCCAAGAACTATTTTGGTATGAAATTTGGGGAGAAATGAAAGAATTAGAAATATAGACACCTTTGGATACCAAATCATAAATCAGTGCATGAAAATGTAAATTCGAGTATGTATTCCACGCAACTGCGTTCGCAATCCATATTTAGAAATATATTTCTTACGTTGAATGCTTAGCGCGATTAAACAGTAGGACGGATGATGATGATGACGATTATACAGTTCAGATAAGATGTGTGGAGTTCGGCGAGTGGAGACAGGATTCACGTTCGGTGGCGATTACAGAATGACTCCGGTTCTTCCTTCTTTGTTCATTTATACTGTCGCGTCGACTGCCGGTGTCCTACTTTAATCATCACGACTTGCTTTTTCAGTGAGTCCACCTGTTACGCAGCGTCTGCAGAATCCGTGTCGAATATATTTATTAGTATTTTATTTGACTGAAAATTAATTATGCTGACAAAAATGACAAGCATAATGTTTCGTACATACTAGTATTACGTTTCGTAATTCTGCTACATTTTGCCACGGCAATCGACAATTTTGAAACCGTACCGGAATTCATCAAGATGTATTTTTCCTTTTCAAAGACAAAAAAGTAGAATTGAATGGAAAGATTGTTTATTAATGTATACAGGTATTCATTCATACGTATCATTATATATAGAATAAATAAATACATTATTCTCATAGTAACTAAATTCACTCCCAAAAATTTGGCCTCTGTGGGCTATTGGTAAGAGCTTCGCCCTAGCAATCAAGCAGGTCTGGGCTCAACTCACAGCAAGATCAATAACAAATTTATATTTTTTCAAGATAAATTTAAGATCTTGGACATGGGTGTTTGTGACTTCCTCCTTGAGTTGATCTTGAGTGACTTAAAAAAACAATCTTAAACATTTGCTATAATTACCTGTAAGTAATGCCAAATATTTATTTATATTGTATTCTTTATCAAAAAAATATCTAATCTTTAGCGAACATTTCAACTAGGGCATCCAATTAACCGGAGATAATAACTAACCGGTTTTCGGTGTTTTTTTGACAAAAAAAACCGGCTAACCGGTTTAAACCGAAATACCTCATTTTATTATTTTCGAAAAATAATCCTATAGAAGTTTTTAAATTAATATTAGTAAAATGTTAAATATAAACAATACATCTTTAAAATTATCACTCAAAAGGAAAAAGAAATATTCATAAAATAACTAGAACATAAAGATATGAAAATATTTAACGTATTGTAGGTTACAAATCATAAAATTGCTTACTTTTGTAATATTACAAATAATATTCTAGTCAATGAATTCTTCAAGATTTCTGCGGATGATTTCTCACATTTCCAGTAATAGCTATCGTGTAACATGTGCTTGTTTAAGAATCTTAGTATCTTTTGATAATGTCGTGTAATTGCTTATCGCATCAAATCATTTCTGTTCATAATTTCGACAACTTTGTGACATAGGTGATTATTAAACAATATGTAAATTTTTTCCTCTGAAAAATTTTAAAAACAGTCTACATAAAAGAATTTTAAAAATATTTTTAAAAAACGAGGTTAACAACGTGAAAAAAACCGGGTTTCGGTTTATTTCAAAACGGAACGGAAGCCCTAATTTCAACTGAAGGCGTTTACACGAGAACTTGAATAATTGTCACTAGCTGTCAGTCAATACCAAAAGACATAAATAATGTAAATTTTATAAACACTCATGCGGGCTCGCCATCGCTGTACTAGAAGTAAATATTGGTACTTGTTCGTTTGTAATTTAATTGCACCTAGAGTGAACAATCAAAGTAAAGTCGGCGCACTGCTTTTATGAAATATTTCAACACAGAATACAAGAAAAAGTATTTTATTTCTCTCTCCATGTTATGTTTCCAGGGAAATATCCATTATGCTGTCAACAACTTCATCAGGGGAAACGGTAATCTTGATAGTGTTAAGAGAATAAAGCATTTTATATCGGAGTCTATCTGTTAAATCGTACATGATGTTGAATTATCTATCATCGTTTGATTAAAGATAATAAATTAAGTGATAGGAGTAATATTTTTGTATGTTTAACATAATTAATATTAATGAACGTTTCGTTTATAGAAGGCCGATACGATTTAATTAATGTATTTATTTTCAACCATATTCGCTCATAATGGAGCATCTCAAAAGAATTTGTTCTACTGTAAACTGATAGTTATTCAGTCACTCAACGATTATTTTTTAGAGAGAGAGTAAGAATATAACAATGAGGCTAGGATAACATTAGTAGTTAGTTAATAGCTTTCGCTATGGGTGGGAAGGCTTGTAGGCATCATAGTCATTCATGGCTTAGGACGCAAATCGGGATTCAAATCTGCGTATACTGCAACCGAAGGGTACAAAGTTAACCACTCAGCTACAGCCCAGCCACTGTATACCGCTTATTTAAATAAATATTAATAGTATTGTTATATGACATGCATATAGTGATACATATTTTAAATATTATAAACGCCTTAGAGCAGGTTTCGGTTAGTAAGTAATTATCTATTGTTTATAATTTTACTCCCAAATTGATGTCAGTCTTACTATCTTACTTAAGTTACTATCAATTTTATCAGTTGACAATTTTCTCGAAGAGCGAAAACGGTCCTGATCATCATAAAAATGTTGAAGTAGTATAAAACAAATTGTGTTTTATTTTTAAAATATAAAACTTTTCCATAACGAATTGACGGTTAACACGTTGAAAGTGATTAATTATAACAAATATTTATTTTAAGCGTGTCCATTTTGTGTAATATTCTTATTTTGTAATATGACGATGAAATTTATTTTTATCTATATGTATAAAATGAAGTTTGTTTGTTTGTTTGTCTTCTATGCGTTCTATATTTTACCATGCATCCGATGTAGATGAAACTTTGGCGAGTTACTGTGTGCCCACATCCGTGAAGGTTTCTGAAGAATAAAATTTTAAACCTACAATCTAAAAAAAATCTAAAAAAAGAATCAAATACGTACAACTAGTGACATCTCGGAAAAACCTTCTTATTTATTCGTGTACGCACCAGACTATGTTCGGATCATGATTCAGCCATAAGGCAATAGTATTCATAACTTAAAACAATATTTCACACGTGTTATGAATATCGTTGGAAATATGGAAACAATAATATATATTGTTTGAAAAATATGAATGAATTACTACATTAAAAAATAAATCAGGATTTTTTCAGGCTGAGAAAAATAAATCTTGGCTTCGGGCCGGGTCTGAAGATGGCGGGCTCGGACGGGATATTTTTATGAAATTTTGGCACGTGCAGACCTCTAATCCAAAAGCACTTCAATAAAAAGAATTAAAACACAAGCCCTTTTTTTCTTTAAGTGGCGTTGCAACGCATGCCTGTTACTTACTCACTAGTTTAAGATAAATTTAGTCTCAACAACTGAACACTTTTATGGATCGAATTATAGGAATAAATTGCCTTAGAATAAAAATAGGCATAATTAATGACCAATTCATTTACAACAATGTGATGATAAAACAAATGATTCTTTTTTACAAAATACAATGTTGTACATTTATTTCGAATAAACAAGAGCGATGTGAAATGAAGCTATAATGGATCGGAAGAAGGAGGCCGACAAAGCGCTTCGAAACGTTTTTATAACTAACGTCTTCATATTTTATAGTTTATTAGCACTGTTGGTATCATAAAAAGAGCTGTGTTTATTATTTATGAAGGCCGGTTACAACATTATTACGAACATGTTTCAAATAGCAATAATTAAAATTTATTTATACAGTCCATGAAATAATGAGCTGCGCCCCTGGATCTAAAACTTTTCTGCGCTATAGATCTATGTTTGCTAATTTTTTCGGTCGAAAAATTGAATGGCCATAATGTAAACGAGCATTGGTTTCAACAAGACAGTTCAACATGCCATACAACGCACACCACAATCAATTTGCTAAAGGAAACTTTCAATGAACGGATAATTTCGCGAAATGGACCTGTGAATTGGCCACTGACATTATGTGATTTGACACCTTTGGAGTTCTTTCTGTGACGGTATGTGAAGTCGCAAGTCTACGTCGATAAACCAGCAACGCTTCATTACCTTGAAGCCAACATTCGCCTCGTTATCGTTAAAGTGCTTGAAAATTGGACTTCAAGATTGCGCTTTCTTCAAGCCAGCCGTGGCGCCCACATGCCAGAAATCATTTTTTTTAAATCTAATGGGATTTAATAAACTTTTCAATAAATCCAATATAATGAGCATAACTATGATTATTAAACGTTTTATTTCATTTTCAAGTTCTACACGTCTGAAAAAAACACCTTTATATTCCTCACAAATAGAGAATAAAAGGAAACATTTAATCATTAAGCCAGCGTAAGTTCAAATATCTTTCAGTCTCAAAATAAAGAAACCGATCTTATAAGATACTCAACGATCTAAAATTTTCTATCGTTCCAGAGTTTAGTAATCGCTGAACATTTCATGACATTTTTTAGTACATATATCTTGGAGTTGCATCGATAGACTTCTGAATACGAAAACGCGGTGTCTTTATAATCCAATTTCGTTGCGAAAACTAGCATTGTGTGAGACAGGATGTGTCATATAAATTAATAATAATTTCTCATCTAGCATACTAAATAGATTGTTATGTTAATTCAATCGATCATTTTAAATAATCATAATAACACTTTACTTTTTTGAACAGTGCTTCCTAACCGCGGGTGGGTGCCTGTCTAGAAAAGCATGTGTACATTCGACATTCATATTTTTACTGGTTCACAGGTGTAAAACGATTTGGAAACACTGTTTTAGAATACTCAGGTTTGTCAATACAGGGTTGGAATAAGGGGATTCAATTTGGGACACTTTGTATGGTCCCGGGATTACGGAATTCAGAATTTCTCATGGTATGATGGTATCCAAAAAGAGGTCATGACTTTCAATTCTACTTTAAAATTTTGTCCTACATCCATTTAAAAAGCAGTCCTAATTTGCCTTCCATTTCAAATTGTTTTGAATGTTAAGAACGACTGTTGCGAAATATGAGAAGGAGGGAGACCACAATACATTTATATTGAATATGTAAGTATTTAAAAAAATAAGACAATGAGCAAACCGAGTTACACGTTGTAGTTAATCTGTAAATTTTAATTTGATACGTGAATTTTTTTTTATCATTTACAGTGAATCCCGAAATCCCGGTATTGTCTTAATGTCAATTCTGGGATTACGGGATTGAATAATTGTGCATTTTAATCTTCATATATTTTACTACTTCTCTATATTTTTTATTTATCAAATCGCATACATGCGTTTATATGATTTTATTACAAGTTATACAGTGTATACTACACTAAAACTGAGCGGAGAACAATCGTCAAATCAAATGTCTTTTCTTTCTTTACCCGCTTGGGAAAGAAAGATTGTCGTCTGACGGTCTAACTGATAACCTTTCCTCGATAAATGACAAACGTACCTATATAAATACGCTTAGAAGAATGTAGTAAGTACTGTCCATATAAATATGACATCACGCCTTAAAGAGGTGGTCTGGAAAAAATTAATTTATGACAAATGGAATATGGAAAACGATTGGAAAATTTACCCACATAAAAACTAAAAATATCGAGTCATTTTCTGAGATTAAAGTGATAACATTAAATTTGAACCTACTGTGTTAGTGTCGTAAAAAATTTTGAGTCGAAATATGATATTGCGGGGAGAAGGTCAAAAAACATTCAAAATCATATGACGTCATTTATTGACGACTTTTTAGAGTTTTAATAGTCATTAAATGGATACATAATACTATATTTTTACATAACTGCCTTTTGAAGTATTATTATTAACAAAATCATTAAATATTTAAATTAATAATACTTGTATTAATTATAGGTATAGAGTGTTAATGGACCTTTCGCCAAAAGATATTACCATCGACCAATGCAGTTGTTAGAATGTTGTTTCAATATCATAAATTCTCGAGCTTGTTGTTTAACTGATAAATCATCCACCTTTTTATAGTAATACCAAACCTGTAATTAGCGACTGAATATGATATATTCAACTTACACTCCTTTTTTGATAATTTATCTATCGATAAATATATCCTTAATTGTGTATACAACATTATCAAAACAACATTTTAATTTATTATATCATTTTGAATACATTAAATTGTTTGATTCTGGTATCAAATTATACTATGATAACAGCTGTCTTTTTTATTATAATTTGATACACTTTTAATCAGTAATTATGAGTGGTAGATAGATTTAAATATAAATGAATAATAGAAGAATATATGAATAGTATTCTACTGCTTAGATTAAATTGTAGATACTATAAATATATGTTAGAAAGTGCTTTTTTAACACATCGCCAACCTAGATTTCAAATCTCACAACTCCCAAAATATCGAATGTAAGTTTTGATGTCAATTTTGGTCATCATAAACTAATTTTAAGTTGGTTGAATTGGCGTTTAATTAGAACTACATTATAATAGGAAAAGATATCAAAGTATTTAGTTCTACAAAATTGAAATGTAAAATTTTGTAGAACTATATACTAAAAGACAAATCACTCAGTAACATATTAAGTTAGATTAAATACAGGGAAATTAACAAAATTTTAATAATTAAAATTTGGTATTGAAATTCTATCTTAAATTAAATATGTTAGAATTGAGATGACGGCATTACTGCAAGTCAGTGGTGCACAACCCATTTGAAAAAAGGGTCAGTTTATCCATTTTCTAATTTTTCACGGGCCGCGCAGGATAAAAGTATTGGAAAATAATGATATAAATATCGAGACGAGATATGTTTTTATTATTTTTAATTTTGTAGTTACATAATTTTTCTACTTATAACTTATTATTTTGGGCCCCAACAAATGCCATCTTGGGTCTCGGGTTGTGCATCACTGTTGTAAGACTAAAATTATATATTAAATTTGCGTGAACTTTTACAATATTATTATAGCGGTAGGTACCTTCTTCAAAAATCGTTTTTATCTTAGTTTGTCGGTAGAATACAATTAGAGGTCACAAATAAAGGTTTTTTCAGAATTTTTAAATAATTTATTTTGTAACGGTAGAAGAAATCATAGTGCTCCTTAAAAAACGTGACAGACAGTGTCAGACAAAACAATGTGCTCACACGTCAGAAACAACGAAACGAAATAACTCGGCAAAACAATCACGAAAGACGTCACTACCGGTTGAGGTGACAGCCAGCGACACACGGATAAACACGGATCACAAATTTCATGAGACTTTTCCATACCAAGACACGAGATGGGATTTCGAGCTGTCGTTTCTTGCTGATATGAAACAACATACTATAGGGTGGTTAGAATTATTCATTACTCTACTATATCGCACAAAATTCATGTAGAAATCTGTATGTTTGTATGTCTGTCGTTCACAACGACTCCTCCCAAACGGCCTACATTAGCGATGTGAAATTTTCACACGTCATTTTAGCTGAAATTTTTAGTTCAACTGCGCTATTTTCAACTTTCAACTCTCGACATTTAACTTTTAACCTCAAACTAAAAACGCTTTAATTTTGACGTTTACAAATTCTGAATAATAAAATCAATAAGCGCTAAGCAGTGCAACCGCTTCATATCAAATATTCTGTGATTGTCATCGTCATAGCTTCGTATTGCTTAGTAACTATAAATAATAGCACAAACGTTACAAATCATTATTGGTCATGCTTGAATCGTATTATTATTATTTTCCATGTCCGCTCCCAATGTGGAGCATATGGTCTCCTAATGGAGGTATCTTGACAGAATTTTTTTCTACGAGAACTGCTTGTCACTCAGTTGCTCAACCTCTCTTTTCTTTTTCGAAGAGAGTAGGGATAGAAGGATAGGGCTATGACAGGACTAGTGGTTAGCTAATCGCTCTCGTTACGCCCCGTGAGGATGGGATTGGTGGGAGGGAGGACTCAGACTACGAACAGAAATCCATAAATCGATTGAAAGATCTATCTATGAAAACCGTCCGCACTGGGAATTGAACCCGAGACATCCGTAACCGTAGCCAGCGACGCTACCAACTGCGCCACGGACGCCGACAAATTTGTATAAAATCAAAAGATTGAGCGGAAACTTATTCATCATTTAAAGTTATAAAACTTAAATCAGTGTTATCCTCATTTAGAGTTTTTAACGCACCGATAGTAAATGAATTTGCCATCATCATTGTTGGAAATGAAATTAAGAAATGTGATATTGTATTGACAATTGGTAGCTATTATTATTTATCAAAACAGAATCAAAAGAACTCGCGTGTCGATGAATGTATTCATTTGATAGATGCGATTATTAATGATACCGATACAGAATGATACAGATACAGAAACAGATGGGAGAACAATTACGACTGTATGTCTGAAAATATATTATTTTGAATATCTTTTCCAGAAAATTCTGATGGTACCTTGAACTATACCGATGTCATCTACATCGAGGCACTTATGAAGGTGGGGTAATTTTAATCTTTTGCATTGACTATTTTCAACTTTGAACATTATAATATATTGATATACTACAAGAGGCACGGTTCACAGTGATATTTTCAATTATCAACAAAATTTCGACATTAACTAGTCAACGTCTAAATGAACAAGCTTCCTCTATATTGGGCGAAGCCGGGTAAAAAATACTAGTAAAGATATAAAACATACTAGACAAGGGAAATATCTTAAATATATTGTAAACTCATACCAATATCACAAGACTATGAAAATGTTGATTAAGATTTGAAGAAACATTGAAGATTGGTAAGTATACGATTTATCTATTCCCGGATTTCAACCAGGGGTGTGGAGTCATCCAAAAAAACGCGACTCCAACTCCAACTCCGATTCCGCAGCCCAGGTTTCAACTTATGAGTGATGAAAATATTATTTCTAATGTCAGTCAACCAGAAGAGAAAGATAATGCTTCTTATTTTATTATTCAATGCATGAAACATCGTTTTTATTTATATATTTAAATAAAAATGAATGTTCATTTGTCCTCCATGCGTTCCTTTACCATTCGTTCGATTTCGATGAAACTTTGGTGAGTTGTTACGAACAAAATTTAAATTCAATAATCTTAAAAAAAATATATATAAAAAAATAATCAAATACGTAAAACTAGCGACATCTCTTAATCAGACGGAAAAACGTAAATATGGAAACAACCATATATATTTTAAAAAATAAAACACAATTCTTTTGTACTACTTCCACATATTTATAATGATCAGGACCGGTTTCGCTCATCACGAGCATTATCAACTGATATTTCCACCAAGAATTGACGGTTAACACCTTAAACGTAACCACATATATTGTTTGAGAAGTGTAAATGAATTACTATATTTAACAAAATCGAGCCTTTTTCGGGCTGAGAAAAATAAATCTGGGCTTCGGGTAACAAGTGTGATATTGAGACTCGGGCTTGGACCGGGCCGGCCTGGGCCTGAAGATGGCGGACTAGGACCGGGTAATTTTATGAAACTTCAGCCCGTGTACTCCTCTAATCCAAAAGCACTTCAATAAACAGAATTAAAACACAAACCCTCTATTTCTTTGAGTGGCATTGCAACGCATGCCGTGTACTCACTAGTTCATTATAAAAATAAATAAAATTGTTTTACATGTATGCAATTATGTGGTATGACAACAATCTGAAACAACTTTTTTCCTATTTGTCAAAAATGCCGTTTAACACGAGCATGTGCTCTTAATATATGTTCACAATAACAAAGATACCAACGAATTTGTAAACTTTCCCAATAATTTTTGGTTACATTAGGTTATGATCACCGTGTATTTGTAAGACATGTTAACCCTGTATTGGGGTCAAGCTGTCGTGTTTTGCCATCAATGCTGCCTGTCATACTGATTCGCGCCACTGACTACTTCATATTAAAATCGAATACACGTAGGTATGGACTTTAACGAAGGAAGCTTAATACACAGAGAAATGTTATTCCATGTGATGGTTCATGGATTATATCAGAGAGTTTATTAGGTAGTGGATACCCTAACCCTAGCGTCAACATTGGTGTCATTATTTAAATTCGTGCAACATTTATTTGTTAACAACCGGTGAAAAATACTTTGAACAGAGAGTGAGTACACTTGAAAGTAAACATTCAGTGCATATTTAAGTACGAGTGTTTTCCGTTAAGTCACTTTTTTCTTTATATGCATTACCCACATATTAATTGCATGGTAAAATATAACAAATTTAACAGTGTAACGCTGTAATACGTCATAGGTTGTCTATACTGAAAAAATGAATATAACTATGTATAATAGTGTAGGTATACCAACATCTTTGTCACAGTTGCGTCTGACGTTTCTATCCAAGATGGCCGAATATTTGTTTTCTTCGATGACTGAATCAAATTATGATGAAACGATATTTTATGGCAGGCAAATGTAGATTAAACTTCACAAGTTACATACAGATTTAAATTTTTCTTCATCGTTTCTTATGCTGTTCATAGGACCTCAAAATTAGCATAACTAGACACTTCTAACGACGTATTCTCTTACATACTTTATTATGGTTTTATTTAGTCAAACCATAATCTTTCCGATGCTTATTATTCCCCTAATATTGAAATATATTTTAACTCTGGAGATTATTAGTTGAGTTCTTTCATTTTCAAAAAACTGTCAACAATGACGCAAGTTTAGTAAAAATATCGATTACAAATATTTATTATTTTATAATATGTTGCCGTGATAACTTCGCAATTAAATATAATGTTATATTATGATACAACGATGATCTTGTAAAATACCCATTTGAACATGTTTAATTAATGTCACAGAAGAATGAATTGTTTCGGCCATCTTTGATAGAAATGTCACCGACAAAAATAAGACTAAAGATATTATCTTTTTTTGAACGTGAATAAACAATAATATGTTATAATCCACATTATACCATCATGTTTAATTTGTCATTAATTTCAGCATATATTATGGGGACTAAAAATAATACCAAATATTAAAATGTAAAGGCGCTTTTCCGAAAGCAACCCTGGACAAACGACATCATAATAATTCGAGAGGACAGGAAAATAAATCTATTTATGTTCTCCACTTTGTTCCTTTTCTTCCCCCACAAAGTCGTGTCCGTGTTGCTGTAATAGACATGTACGTTACGCCACTGCATTCGCCGACAAATGAACTATTGTTGCATGACAAAAACGTCTACATTTATATAATGTCAATTCGTAAAACGTCGACTTATTTCAAATAGGAATAAGGGCTATATTTCTAAGAACTTGTTGAATAGACTTGTGACATATGTTTTAGATGCAATTTGGTGAGTTTCTTTGACAGTTACATTCCGTGGTTTCCTACTGTAATGCGTTTTGAATGATTGACGTATGCCTATGGTTGTCAAGCTGCTAAGAAATTATTAATAATAGTCAAAATACAGATTTGCACGATTTGTAAAGAAAAATTGCTTTATATCAGGTCATTTAGGGAAATTGTTGTGAAATTGATAATAGATATTGTCATTGTTCCAAAATATTCTTAAGTGTTGTCTCTATATTAACGCTGCTTTATATATTGAAGATACGTTCATTTGATAAAAATCAAATATTTTGTTATTTATTAAAATAAAAATTATATTTGGCGTTGTGTTAAAACTTTTTTATTATTGTATATTGAACTGAAATATTTTTTACTAAGGGAATAAGGAAAGATTAAATATTCTTTTACACTGTCGTTTTTTCGAAGCGCGTCGACCGTGTAAAACGAGGATCGAGATCGTGTAAAAAACGGCATTTTTCAGTTTGGAAAAACATTGAATTTCGAACAGAGAACGAAATAGGAATAAATGTTAGAATAGAAAAATTGTTAGATCAATTTTCTAATTGTGATCTATCGATATAGCACATACGTACATTAAAAACTTATTTACCGAAAAATCACCAGCAGCATATTTAACGACTCGCCCACTCATATGTATTTGATTATTAGGCACTTTTTAAAGTATTTGATGATAATTCAAATAATTTTTAATACGATTTTTCCTAATTGATTGTACTTACCTACATATATGATATCACCACAATAAACATCGGATCGATATATTATGTATAAGGCAGAAATTGAGTTGTGGTTTTTTTTCCCATGTCCGCTCCCAATGTGGAGCATATGGTCTCCTAATGGATGAATCTTAGCAGAACATTTTTCTACGAGGACTTTTTGTTACTCAGTTTCTCAACCTCTCTTTATCGAAGAGAGTAGGGATATAAGCATAGGGCTACGAGAGGACTAGTGGTTAGCTAATTACTCTCGCTACGCCCCTTGAGGATGGGATGGGTGGAAGGGAGGACTCAGACTAAGAACAGAAATCCATAAATCGATTGAAAGGTCAAGCTATGAAAACCGTCCGCACCGAGAATTGAACCGAGACATCCGTAACCGTAGCCAGCGACGCTACCAACTTTGCCACGGACGCCTACGTGGTTTAGGAACATATATGTATTTGTATGTAGGAACGAATAATTGAAAAAAGCAATATAAGTGAGAACTTCATCTATCAATAAAGCAACATTAATTATCAATATTTGCCGATATATTTTAATGTCGTATAGAGGCGCAACTTAAGTTTGAGAGCCTGTTGTAGGACAGTGAAAAAAAAGTTGATAAGGATCATCTACATTTAAAGTGACGTCTAAAGGTAGGTTCACACTAGTCTAAACAATAATATAATGCGATGTGATGCCAAAGACGTGTGTGGTAATTTGTTATTTTGGGGGTGAAAAATGCAGCTGCGCCCAAAGCTAATTGTCATGCTATTAATTAAATATGTCGAAATCACTACTATTGAAAGTTTGAGAAGTAATTTATCATTATAATTGTGCGCGTAAGGGTATTTATGTTATGCGTAGGGAATGTGGCGTTACTAAAATATGTAAAACTTATTGAAATTTAATGGATTGGCCATATTGTGTTAATGATTTTTTGGTGAAAGAATTAAAATTTAGCAAAACGTTAATATATTTTACTTAGTAAAGCCACTGAAAATAATTAAAACAATAAAAGCAAAGTAATCACTTTAAAGCAACACAAATATACGCATCAAGTTTATTCAATTGTGATTTGGTTGATAGAGCTCTATTTTAATAGGGTGAAAGTAAGACCGTATAAAATATATTTAGTTCTGCAAGAACAATATGGTTAATAACACGTTCTGGCGATGGCGTGAATCAACTAAATCCTATAATAATTCTTGTAGAACTAAATATTTTGCTATTTTATCTCATTAGGATTAAGCATTGACCAAATAACCACTTTATTTAATTGTGTATTACTTTACTATTAATATTATATACCACATAACAATGTCACTTCACAAATTCACTCAACACTCTGTCAAAGGTTACTAACACGCTCTGTCTGTGTATCGAGCGCAAGAGTAATGCTGTGATATGCGTTTCGTACATACGGACAGATAAATGTAAAACATATATAAATATTGTAATTTTGGTCTGTGTAAATGTTTTTCTGAAATATTGGATTAATATTTACTTAATCAGATATTTATTTAAGTCTCCATTTACAATATACTAGTATAACAATAACCTTCATAGATTACGGTATTGAAATTGAAATACTGAATGTGTGTGCATTGCATAACATTTTATTTAATATTTACACCGCGAACGCTTAGGTCATGAGAAAATTTCATAACTACATGTGATATGTGACAATAATAAAACGTGTACAGAGCGGTCTGGGCTATTATATATAAGATTATTTGATTATATAAAATTACATTTTTAATGGTTCGGAAGCCCTGCTTAGTGTAAGCTGTCGACAGTCAAAAGAGTTTATAACATCTCCATATTGAAAAGATGCAAATACGCTCTGGTAATTGGAGACTTAAGACATTCTTGATTCGTTCTGGTGGGCTTTGAACCATGATGCATGTCGCTGTTTGGCAGTGGGCGATGTGTTTATAGGAGCTGACAGTTTATTTGACGACGAGTGGCGGTGAGACTCTTTCATCTCATCCGAATGTCAAGGATCGGGTTTCCTCGGCATATAAGGACGAGTTTTTGTGTAGGGTGCATATATATCAAGTATAAGAACAACAGAGACAGTCAATTTGTTCACGAATAAGTGATACTTTATTCAACAATAATATGTCGAAATTAGCTGATTTTGCAGGAGTTATAAAAGTGGACCTCTAACTCAAAAAATAAAATAAAAACTAAATCAGTTATCAGGCGGCTACTCATGGTATTTAGCGAAAGAAAATAGAGACAAATGGGAGATTCAACAAGTAAAACAATGTTGGGTTATGTCAGCGGTAACCAACTGGTTATCTGCGGGCCACTGATAATGTTCCCGGAGTTGAAACAGTAACGCCATTGAAGGTAAAAATCATTTTTTATACACGATAGTGCTCTTGCGCAGTGCTTCCCAAACTATGGGACGCGGCCCCCCAGGGAGCCTCAAAATGTTTCAGTGGAGCTAAAAGTATGACACCGCCCCGTACTTATGGGGCGGACAGGGGTCTTCAAAACCAATCTGCAGACTCTTTCTATTAATGCAAATTTAATATGTAATATCTCTCCAAAGGCATTCAAAAATAATTTGACATATTTGTTTATTTACCGTTATTTGTTTACCGTTAGAAGTAAACAAAAAGCGAGCGATCCTTAGAAAAAGAATCACTTCTCCCTCGGCCTACGGGCTTAGCGGTTAGTGGCCGACAAAGCCCCGCGGTTCGTTCAAAAGGATGGCCCTATCATAAAACCACTTCCTGTTTTGTTAAATTGAAAGTGTGTATTTTAAATCTGTTTGTGTTTGTATAACTGTCTTCGAGGAATTTATAAACTAACTGCAATTAAAGAGAAAGTATACTGAGTACGACCGGGTTTTAATGGAAGACGAAGGAACCTGTGAATGATCCTTTGTCCCCACGCCGGATTCGGGGCTGTCGAAGTGTGTTGACGCTCCGCACCTCGCTTCTCCCCGCTCTAACCTACCCGCGATTTTAGAATGCAGATGTGTATAAAGCCAAATAAACTTTTTGTAACTAAATTAATTTATTTTCGCCCCACGTGGATGGTGAGGTGCAGCGATGACTGTTCGATCATTTTGTGTCTTGAGCATGGGGCTATATACGGAAGTACCTAAATATCTATAGCACTGTTCAGGCGTTCACTGTCAATTCTTATTGGAAAGGTGTTATATTTATATAAATAATTGAATAATGCGTGTAACATTTAAAAAAGTCTTTTTTGTGAACCGCGTGAAATTGTGAGTGAAGTGGTCGATGAGGTCCGAAAAATTGGTTGTACTGTATCGATGATGAAATTTGTGAATCCAGCGGTGAGAAACCCGCGACCTTTGAGGGCATTCAGTGCTTTCTTTTGAATGATTTTGCAGAACAAATCCGTTTAATTCTATGTGTGTGTTTTTTGATATTATTTTTTTGTTATTCGATTTTTAGTTTAACTCACTCAGCGCTGAGCACGCGCGACGCGCGTTGTCAGTAATTAGCAACTGCATGGCAGCCGATATAGTATTAATTACCAGTTAATTAGTTTCGCAGTGAGTGAGTTAATCAGTGTCAAGCGTGCAAGTATGTTCATAAATTTTATTCCTTAGTCAATTATATATCTATACAAAACGATTAAATCTAATCATCAAAATATTTTTTCTTGTGCTCAGTGCCGAAAAATCGTGGGCACCCTAATAATATTAATGGCCACAGATTTATAGTTTCCCAAATTATTACTTTACGTCGCATGCCATGTGGTAAATGTCAATAAAATACATGGATGTGAAACAGCCCAACGTATTCCGACAGTAAATTACAGATATTTATCACAAATTATTAATTTTTCTAAATTCGTTACCAACCGGTCAATTACAATTTCATTACGAGCTATAATATCAGCTAACAGTTCATGTTGTAGTTTCTATAAATATATACCCATTACGTTTTTTGTAGAATATTATTTATTCACGATAACTTAAATCGAAAATTACCAAATTCAACTAATATAATGCCTTAGCTTAGGTAACAACAGTTTATAATAAAAATATTTACCATGAGGTACTATAAAAGTAACTAATTATATTTTGGATGAATTCGGCGGTAACTTTGTGGAAATTCATTTTTAATATAAAATTAAAGTTGATACCTTTGTTATTCCACTGGCTGTGTTACCAAATGTGACGCGTGTTTCGCTGCTTTAAGAAGCATCTTCAAGACTTTCTTTTAGTTAGTACATTAACAGTTTTAGTAAACTAAAAATTTGTCTGGAAATGAGAACACAGTCAGTGGAATAACAAAGTTATCAATTAATTATAGTTCGTTGGTAAAAAAATATGCAAATAGATCTTGCTTTTACATTAATAATAAATACAGGTTCTCGACTTTCGACCGAGAGACGTTCCTAAACTTTAGTCGTAAGTTAAATCGGTCGTAAGTCAAATTCCATACACAATATATTAAAATTAAATATTGTTCGGATCAGGTCAGTTTTAGCGTTACTTTCATTTGTGGAAATAAAGCAGCTGCATACAAAAATGGTAAGAATACATTTTAACACATCAATGCGCACATTTTAAATCTTGTATTGTAGCTGTCAAACGACACTTATTAACTTATTAACCAAACCACATTGATGATATTTATTTTAATTACACTCAAAACTTTACATATTTCTGGAACGCACATTAAGGTAACTCGAGACATATTGTGTGCGAAAGGAAGAGGGCGTTAAGTTAAAAATTGTTACTTTTCAGGAGAGTCAAAACAAGATTTGAATTTGTATAAAATTTGATGAAAAATGTTGTGCTTAAACATGAATTTTACCAATACAGCAGCATTGATTCGACTTTTCCTTTTTATATTATATGCATGTATATATTGTAGTTATTTTAAAATATTTAACTCGTGTAATTTGCAACTATGGCTAGACCTGACGCTGCAGGTTTCGAAATATGAATACTCGCCGGCACCGAAACATTACGCTTATTAGTAAGCATTATTATTTGCCAATTAATAATGCTTACTAATAAATAATATAACTATGACAAGACACGACGTTGCAGATTTCGGTACGCTTGCAATAATATTTGACCGACATCCGTTTTTCTGCTGACACCGCGCGAGAGGGCAGAAGAGGTGTCGAAACTGGATTACGAACGCAGTGTAAATAAACAAGCAAAATACAACTGAAGGGATTCTGTATCGAGTGCCGTCCGCGACACAATAACCGTTCCATCCTGATAACTGTCGACACTGAACTCTGGACAGCATCAACCTTCATCATCACCAGCATCCGTCTCTACCGCTTAATCACATCAAGCAACAGCTTTGGAATCGTATTCCTACACAACTAACTCGACTTATCGCCTTCTTCCTTTCGCGCACAGATATTTTTGATGATTTTTATGATGTAATAAAAGCAAACAAACGTCTTTTAATGATAATAACCACATTTCACAGTCCCATCAATTTGGCGCTGTTAGGCCTCAATGGGTTGAAACCAATGTAAGTGGATTGTATTTTCGAGATCGGTGAAGGGATTATGTACAATATTGTCTTCATTAATTCACTTCTCATTGAATTTATGAAACCGAAAGCTTTTTTATAAAGCACTTGCTCGCTGGATATTCGATAGTTTTGTCAGTGCTGTTTGTAAGTCGTATATGTCACACTCACTCCCACGTCGCACAGTCCCTCCCCAGTGCCTCGGTGTAATAACCATAATAAAGAGTAAGAGAGCGCAAACACCCATAAAGCTTTTATTTATGGCCGGCTTGAAAGAGACATCCAACGAGCTTGTATGGGGACAGGCAGTAAAACGTTATGACTATTGCTTGCATATGGCCGTAAGCATTTTGTCGTGTTTCTGTTTTATTTAAATCATTCCCTGTGGGGTTGTATAATCCGACTAATGTTGCGTACTTATGTATCAAACGGAGTCGGCTGCTTTTCGGCAAGGTGGTCTATGGTTTGCTTATGCCATGAACTGCGTCAATGACAACATAATATTGAAAAAAAAATTAAATGCATGGTTTGTTTTATAATAATATCAAAACTTACTACCTACTCTACTGGTATTGGAAAAAAAAACGGAGGAAAAGGTTATCAAATTTAAAAATATAATACGAATATTTTTCCACAGAGTAACCAATGAATCCAACGACAATAATATAGTAACCCAGTAAGTACTCCGCAACCTTTTCTCACCCACGGCACACCTAAGCACTCATTAGTATTTCGTGGCAGACTACAATTCAAAATAAGTAAATTTTATTAACAAAACATGGAATCAATCAATTAGTTTTTATTTGATGCCAAATCCATCTACCTTTTTAAAGTGTTTTTACGCTTAGCACACAAACTTTTTTTGTTTTTTTGAAAATTACAAATTATAAAAAGCGTTTGCAAAAGATGTAACTAAGCTAAGTTCAGTGTAAAAGTATTGCCCATTTTTTTGTTTGGCCAATCCAAAATAATCTTTCTGTTTTCAATAATAGTCTCGTTGGTCCTTCGGAACATTTTCAATGATCCTAGTCGTAATTGGCTTTGACAATGTAATAGTTTCTGTTTGTATTTCTCAGAGTATGCCAACAAATTTTCATTTTGATCTTTCATTTTTTTTTAAATTTATTCAGATGCTCAAAGATTTAAGTGATGTAGCATTTCCACCCAATGATTATTTTAAAAGAGTTCCATCATGTTTTGATTATGTAAAAATAAAAAAATCTCATACCACAGTTCAAATAGTCTTTTCCAAAACTTTGCCACGGGACAGCCAACATATTTCTGCGCGAAAATATCGGTACTGATATTTTTTCCAAAAAAATGTGTACTTAATGCTGTTAATTTGATGTGTATAATTTTGATAGATTTGTTAATTTTTTGCAATACTTCCATGGGAATTTTTTCGCCATCAATGCTTCTCAATATATGCAGCAATGAGTATTTGTACGGTAGAATTTTTTCGTTTTACGAGCCAGACCATCCTCATTTTATTACCCAGCATTGCAGTTGCAAACGCTAATACTATTATTTCATTAAATCAAAATAATATAATATTTGTTTCGACGTGAATAGTTTAATCAGAGGTCTTAGCAACCGAATGACTTTATTTTTTTTCCAATATAAAAATAATCGATTTATTCACATTTTAGTGCACTGCGCCTCGGCACATATGGGATCGTCTCTTGGCGCACTAGTGTGCCGCAGCACACCGGTTGCGAAGCACTGTATTAACTTATAGTTTTTTTGAATTTGCAAAGCAATATCGTACTTAGAAAGCGTCAATCGTTCGCGAACGAACGAATGCAAATATCTTTCATCATCAAAATGAATGAGAGTCACTCGTTCGCCTACATGGAAACATTAGAATCGCCAAGAATCACTTGCTTTCTCACTTACCACTGCTTTGTTGATAAAAAAAAATGAGGACTACCGGTATAGCACAAACCATATAAATGATGTTTCCGTTGAATGTGAGGTGCTTAAAATAACAGTTTATTGATTGCGTTACGTTGACACAATTGAAACCTTCTGATATATGGAAAGTATTTATTATTCTTATGTAAATATTCCTTATCACTTTTAAGGTGTTAACTGTCAATTCTTGGTGGAAAGACATTATATTTTAAAAAATAAAACACAATTCATTTGTACTACTTTCACATGTTTATAATGATGATTTGTAAATATTCCTTTTCTCGTATGAAATTAATTAAATCTAAAAATGACTGGATGCGCTTTGCAAAAAGTAATTATAAGCCATCGATAAATTTTCCAATGCGGTACCATGTCAAATACCTATCTCACTAATTATATTATAAATAATGAAAAATAACATCAAGATTTTTTATTCTTTCTTGTTTCCTTATTACGAACTAAAATTACTTTGTTGTATCAATGAGTTGATCGGCATGATGATTAAGATAAAAAGTTGTTTCCAATTTCAAAAAGGTTGGGTACCATTGCCCTAAGCTTTAATGCCATGTATTACCATTTCTCATAACAAGTTAAAAAATGACGCTGTGAATATTTGAAGATGTCAAAATTAATATACCATATATAATAGGAAGCAAATGTGAATCCGTTAAATTAATGCAATAAATAAATTATTGTGAGTTATTGCTGATGTTATAGAATAAAATTAGCTTATGTTTGATGAACAAAATAAATACAAATGCACTATTACGTAAAGGTAAGCTATATTTTAGTTTGCTCTAATTAATTTGGCAGTCGATTTTATTTTATTTTTGGGTATCCTGTTAGAGGAGAAAGGGAACCATCCGTTTGAGCCTGTTAGTGAGTTCGCCATTTTTAACCGAGCCCTAACTGAAATAATTAATGACCCACTGAATCAAGCAACATTTAAACAAGATAAAACATCTAGCCGCTTGCTTTATTTATTGGTCAACAATCAGTATGGTTTTATTCAAGGAACGTGTACTACAACTGTCAACAAATTTCTTTTTCAATTACTTCACTATCTTCTTGCCAATCAAGTTTTTCTAGTATCATTTTTAAACATACCATGTCATATATGGATTACTAATGAAGATTAATCTGAATTAAATATAAATTGGCACTTCACTTAATAGTAGCTGATACGCAAAATAATGATCGACTGTCCAATCTATAACTCGATACATCACACAACACTCATAAATACCAAAGAAGCAAAAACCATGGCTGTAGTGAGGAAGACTGTCTCACCCGACGTTAGACTTTAAATCTAATGAGATCATCTCGAAAAGAAATGATATCATAAACAGCTGTGTCCAAGATCTTGTTTCGACTTGAACCCATACCGATCTGATCACTAGACTAACGTTCTTACCGTTATTAGACCATAGATACCGCAGAGTTGCTATTCAGTCGTCAAATCTCTCTCTTCAGAGAGCGAAAATATAAAATGAAGAGGCTAGGAAAAGAAAAGAAGTATTAAGTTAAACGCAACACTTTCTTTACGGCAGGAGTTTGATATTGGGGGTTGGAGAGGGATGAAAATATCACAGATATTCAAGGTTTTGGATGCGAACCGTAAAGTATCTAACGAATGGCAGTATTTCTATGAGAGCTTATTTATATCATTAGCAGGGATGACTAGAGCTAGAATTCGTGCATTTTAAATATGATGTGTAAATCCACATTTATTTGAATAATACTTTCAACAAAAATCACTGTTACTATCACCATTCGTTTTGTGTTGTGCTTTTGTCGAGTTTATTCTGCTCAGATAATTATGGTTATATATAAGGTACTTGCAGCCAAATTTTGAGAATTTTTTCCTCATGACATCCCAGACACAAATTTGAAACACGAATAAAATTGAAAGAAGAGTGTGAAACGTTATCGAGTGTTGATGGGTACAACGTTTCTTAGGGAATATATTTATATAAATATTTAAATATTATTTTATCAAATGGCAGCCGTTTAGAAAGCGATGCTAAGCATATTTAGATTCTCATGGCAATTCTTGGCCCATCACTTCATTAAAGTGGCAATAGCTTACCTATAATGTAGTAAGCCTTAATCAGTTTTATTTATTGTTCAGTATTCCCGATAGTGTTTATGGACTCGCCATGGGCAGGTGTTTGCCTCATTGGCTCGAGATACACACGCGAACAAGCAGTTATTAGGTGATGTTTTATATGCAGAAGATTTATTTAGATTTTGCTCTCAGTTAAGACAAGTTTAGATAAAAAAGACTAATAATCCAAATAAATTTCGAAGCAAATTTCAAAAGATGAATAATTTACCTAGTTAGTTATTATAATTTTCTGAATATAGTATGTATAAGAAAAAAAATCTTTAACCGCAGGGCAGGGTTTTTCAATAGTTTATATATAGTATATATTTTTCTAGATCAAGTATCAAGCAAATTTTCACACGGGTTAATTTATAACTTAGCAATGGGCATTGTATGGTGGCTTTGCTGTAAAGATCTTTCAGCTTGACTGTGTGTCTTCATGGTAACACATCATCTGGGATTATCCAGACAACGATGGATAATAAAAAGACAGAATTACTCAAGTCAGTCCGACTAACGGTCGCATTGGTTGGCCACGAAGAGTCGGTGTTTACACGAGCTGATTTCGTTTCATTTATAATGTCGAAGAGCGATTACTCTCAACTCATGGAAGCTTTCTGTTACACATCAAATTTTTCTAAGCACACTAATTATTAAAGCATTTAGCGCTACTGTGTAACGGGATTTGTTCAGTAAAACGTACTATTAATCGGCAGCGGGAGAGGGCATGTAGAACGCAGACTGCCCTTTTCCATCATATTCTTTAGGATGAATTTATTCCAGTGTACTGATTCTCAAAAAACTACCCAATCTTTATCTTCCCTTCAACGTTGTACCCGTGAGGACGACGTAACGGATTGACAGCGGCGTATCAAGTAAATATAACAGCTAGCAGCATACCCCTCTTTCAAATGCATGAGGTATTAGAAGTAATTACAAAAGATTTGACTTAAATTCGCATACTAGTCCCTTGAAATAAAGACAGTTTGTAAGCAGTTCTCAAATACTATTCAAATGACATCGTCGTTTCTATTGCAAAATTGTATGTCTGCAAAATCAAATTTTTTCAGGAGTGCTTAAAAACAGTTTAAAAACTACTTTGCCGAATTATAACAATAATAAAATTCACGTAATTAATATTAAATATGTACAAACATACTAATTACGTATGTTTTTATTTTAATTTAATTCGTTAAAATTGTTTTTTAAACTGTTTTAATTCTGTCCGGAAAAACATTGTATTGGAGATATACAATTTTGCAATGGAAACGACGATATGTTGTTATTCTCTATGGCAGGAGCGGCGAACCTTTTCCTGTTGAAAGGCCGCATTCATTTATCTGAAAATCAAATAAGGCCGCATTTCAGAAACATACATAAAAAATGTATGTACACTACCATTTTTGTTAATGAAGGAAAACAATGAAATTTATTGATTTATGTATTTGTTTATTACAGTCAAAAGGCCGCACTCGATACCGCAAAAGGCTACAGGTTTTCCCTGCTCTAGAATCTGAAAGTTGACATACGATTTGATGGTGGCAGGGATAGATTGCAATCTGTATATTGGATGATTTATTAAGTATAAAAAGCGACAATTACTAAAATGGTTGGTATTTTCTGTGTAACGATTTTATTTGAGATCAACTGTCTATTTTATAATGTATTATACATTGCATGCAATTTTTTGCGATGCAACCATGAATTATACGAAATTTAATACTGAAAGTAACGGCTGGTTTATGTGTCCATTAATCATTGATCCTTCCTTATAGAGGGTATAATATATTATGCCATGTAAACCGGTGGTACGTTAAAAAAATAATTTATAATTTGAATACGTTTACAACAGAGTAACAGCAGTCCGATTCAACAACGCTGCGTACCTCTTAAGGCGGGACGCGTAAATCTTATTTTTTTCTGCCTCACCTCCCTCTTTGATATTTCAATGATGATAAACGAGTGTTGCGTGCAACTTTTCCTAAGGCCTAACGTGTTAATTAACCTTGTTTTAAAAATGAGTAAATCAAAGTGGCCGTTTCCCTGGGCGCGTAGACAAAGGGGACACTCTCACAGCAGAGAGGGCAATGAAATATGAGTCATAAAATTATAATAAACAATTTATTTTAAATAAATATTTCATAAACTTAATGTATAACGAGAGTAATCGACTTAAAAATAAATGAAAGGTATATTTATAGATAGAAACAACAATTCAACGAAAAATTCTCATTTCGCCGCGAGTTGAATGTTTTTTCACTCCCACTATTATTGCGACAAAGATATGGGAAACAATTGGTCATATCGGATTTTCCGAAGCAAGCGATTTGTGACGACTGTAATATTTTCATAGTGGCGAATGAGTGAATCTAGTTCTTTAAAAAGATTAGTTCTCTTAGAATTCGTTCGTTAGCAATCGACGAATTTCTAGTATATCCCATTTATATGTAATATTTTATTATACTAAATTCTCCGGTGTGAAATAATCAATATAAAAAATGGATATTTTTTCATGCAAATTCATTTTACACGTTTTATACAAACCGATTTAGTTTTTTATACGCAAAACAAGCAATTATTATTAACGTTAAAGTTTTGAAGAATTAATTAAAAATTTCATTTTTGGATTACTTTTTTTATTTGATAGTAAGTTAAATTTTAAGCTTCGTTGAATAAAATGAATTTAACTAACCAATTATAAAACGGTAAACCTTCTTAATGTATCACCTATTATTGTTTTCTTATAACAAAAATTGTTAATACATTTTATGAATTTATTAAGTCCAAAATAAAATAGCGACAATGGACTTGTCTTCCCCATGTGCTGCGGATGCCCCGTGGGAGCCTGAATCCTGCCTGTCTCTTCCACCAACCGGATGGATTCCGTCGCCCTGGAAGACCGCGGATGACCATCCATAAGATGTACTCGGTGGAGCAACGGGACGCTGGGATGACCTGGGAGCTGGGAGGAAGCGAGACAACTGGTGGATGTCAGAGAGTATCGAAGGCACCGTGTGGTGGCCATATGGTCCGAAGCGGGTGAGGATATAGTTTTAAAAAAATTACATAAATTAAACAATAAAAATAAAATACATATTGATTTTAACTTTCTTGTAATTCTATTGACTAAAATGTTTCTTATAATTTTAAGATGAAAACTTGATTCATTTCTTATTGTTACTTTGAAAATATTTGAACCTACATAAAAAACGTAATTAATGACACCATAAATTATTTGTGATGCAAATCTCAGAAGTTACAATAGTATAAATATAATCAATATTTTGAATAAATGCTGATAAATCTTAGTGAATATTTCATTTGTCCAACATTAAAGTAGATAATTGATGGCGTACCTTTATCTTCGTTTATCTCAAGGTAAAATGTTTGATTTGTTTGAAAGGTGAGTGTTGAAAGACTGTTTTTAACGTAAATGTATTCAAAAATAAAACAAGGCTTAATGTTATTTGTGAAAACAGTCTTTAGCGATGATTTTCTAATACATAATACTATTATTTATTCCCTGGCTTTGCCCGAAAACGATTCAAGCTCATTTTTTATTCTTTACGAACACACACTTCGCTCACTCTCTACCAAATCACAAAAATGTAACTATTTACTGGAATATAGCAGCGTATATACCACACTTTTATAAAAATAACGCTCGTCTTATATAAATAGAATAGCTAAGTGTACTGCCCGGCTTCGCCCTGGTGTAATTTCATTTCGTTCGTCTGCATAAAACCATTTTTAATTTTAATATCACTAAGTCAATTACATATTTTTTGTGATAGTGTTTTCTTCAAGAGTAGTAAAGAAAAGCTGTTTCACCTGGAATAAATAAGTGGAAAATGATGGGATAAAATTAGCAAGATTGCATGTAAAAATTCTCTAATTTTTTTTCCATAATGTACCAATTATGAACAGACATGAGACCGACACTCCCTGCGTATTATATACTATATCTACAAAAATGAGATTTTACCGGAGAATCTTTCAAAGATTCATAACGCAATTGGAAAGTAACGACTTCATGTAACAGTGCTACTATTTCAAATCTAATTTTCCCTTTAAAAATGTAAAAGACATATAATCACATATTTTGCATTTATGTGATTACACGTAGGGAGTGTCGAGAAGAGCTATCTCCATTTCGAATTGTTTTTCACATTATCAGAGATTTCTTAGTCAATCAAGAGATAAAGAAGTATTGGACGAAGCATTGGTAAGATTGTATGGCTTGAAAAGATGTAATAATTTCTAACAGAACACATGGAATCTATAAAGACCGTATGTTTCATGTAAAGAGTGGACAAGGTAGGAGAAGAATAAGAATGACGGCAGTCGAGAATAATAATTATCCTTTGATGAACAGAACTGCAATATCGTGGCAAAATATCGTCTTATAAATAACCGTAAACACAATACTCGTAAACTTTCGATCATTACAAAAGAGCGGAGCTTAAAGCTCGCGGGTTATTCTTTAATCGGGCGCCCCTGACAGTGGCTGCGCCTCAGCTTGCCCCGCGGGGGCTCATTGAAGCCCCCCGTCTGGCACGTTCAATTCACAATATTTATGCCCTGATAATGTGGTGGACGGGCACAACAGTCGGTCGACGGGAATCGCCGCAGGGGACGAAGCCTTACCAGACATTATGAAGGGTGGAGGCGAGATCCAGGCCAACTCCGGCGATGAGACTTTTTTTCAATTACACGAGCTTTTGAAGATGAGAGAAAAGTTTGTCAATCATATCAAGCAGAGATGTGAGCACTTGACTAATAATTGTCGTTTTATCGGTCGTTTAATATAAATAAGCTATTAATTAATAATAAAATATACTAAATTTGGATTATTGAGATTTTGTACACTTCCATGTATTTTGTCACTAACGACCCGGGTTTCGCCTTTCGGCATCTTCAGGCATTCGAGCACACGAATGGACTCGAACTGAGAGACAGTAAACAGTGTCTAACGCTTATATAGAAGATACAAATGCGACAAATATCATTTACGAGGCAATACATTATACGTCTGAGTGCCACACCGATACATGAGTTAAAATTTCGAAAATCGTGCTAATCCTTATTTTGTAAACACCATATTAACAGAGTGGCGAATTGCCGCTTTTCAACTTATTTTAGAAATACCAGTGATTTTACAATTATAATAGTATTGTGGGTTTTGACGGGATGTAATTCGACGAATGGGTAAATATATACAATCATTCCACATTTAGTGACATCTGTTAGGTGTTTCAACGTATCGGATATAATAGCGGAGAATTAGGAAGGTTCAGCTGCTCATTCAAGATTGGCAAGGAGTTTAACTGGGCTCTATTAATTTCTAAAATTTCCTGATAAAATAATTTATGATCCCCCATGTTTTTATGCAACAGTTTAACCCCATCATCAATTGTAAAATCACTGGTATTTCTAAAAGAAGTCGAAAAGCGGCAATTCGCCTTCGGCAATCGCCACTCTGTTAATATAGTGTTTACAAAATAAGGATTAGGACGATTTCCGAAATTTTAACTCAGGTATCGGTGTGGCTCTCAGACGTATAATGTATTGCCTCGTAAATGATATTTGTCGCATTTGTATCTTCTATATAAGCGTTAGACACTGTTTACTGTCTCTCAGT
The DNA here is from genome assembly GCA_022494535.1 of Himalopsyche phryganea. Classification (NCBI taxonomy): domain Eukaryota; kingdom Metazoa; phylum Arthropoda; class Insecta; order Trichoptera; family Rhyacophilidae; genus Himalopsyche; species Himalopsyche phryganea. The sequence goes on from JAGVSL010000033.1 coordinate 281,633, forward strand.
TCGAGTCCATTCGTGTGCTCGAATGCCTGAAGATGCCGAAAGGCGAAACCCGGGTCGTTAGTGACAAAATACATGGAAGTGTACAAAATCTCAATAATCCAAATTTAATATTGAAATTCCATCAAGCACCCTCAGTCGATGTCTTAAATAAAATATACATTTACATGATATTTTACGACGGTAAAATGAAAGGTAATTTCATATGTCATTCTACTGAATAACGAACATAGTATAGAGTCATTTTTTCGAAGTAAGTAGGTGCAGCATAAAACTAAAACAAATAAAAAAAATTAGTGTTTTTAAAATCGTTTGATTTCTGGTTAATTTAAATCGGAAAATTTATAGAGTTTTGTCAAAGTCAAAGTCTTGCTTCTATTAAAAATTTAGCAAATCAATGGTGGTGGTTCTGATAACCGGAAAGAGAATTTGGCTTTTGTAGATTTATTCGAATATTCAAAATTATTGCAATTATTCTTCTCGTATTTAATGAATCTCCGATATCAAACTCCTTTAGATTGTTATGTAAACCGAAATTCTCTAATGAATGGTATCTTTTCTAGCTTTCAAAGATGCTGCCACATGATAAGTTTTTACCCTGCCGAGTCTAAATAAATTGTCGACCGTTTGCAGATGTTGTCTTTTTCATTACGTTCTCTCTCAATGAGAAGAATAATATGTATTATAGACTCCTAATAGAGCTCATCTCAAAAGATTTTCTACGAGAACTGCAGAACTTTTGTTTTGTTTTCGAACGAGGTAAGGATCTGGCTAGAGAGGAGTTATGGTTAATCGCTTCCTTTACGCCCCATTTTCGAGGATGGGTGGGAGGGTATTGAAGACATCACAGACATCCATGCCTTTGAACACAATTTCATAGCACCGTAACCAAAGCCAACGACGTTGACCACTCTGATAAAGACTTTTTTTAATTAATGAACTCAATTCAAGCCTGATTTAATTGTGAAGAATAAAACTAAAAATCATTTGCTGTTTTACAAGCTTAACTGAATGCAAGTAAATATAATAGTTCACACCGCGAAACAATTTTCTCTGAAACATTTTGATTGACGTGAAATCTGCGCAAAGTGACGTGTGGCCTTTTCGCAAAAATAAAACCGTCAAATGCCAGCGCTTTGTCGTTGATTCCCATCATGGCCGTCAAGTCTGTGAATTGTGAATGCATCCAGTAAGTTAATTGTGTAATTATTTTATTAAGTCGCTGACATTTTCTCACACGACCGGGAACGGTGTCTGGTTTCATTAGTGCACAGCGCTTCGCCGGGTTTGTCACTTTAAATAATAGCCCCGAGACACGCACCACATATTATTATTATGATGGTGCTCACGCTAAAAAGTGCAGATATGAGCAAAAAAAATAAGAAAACTTTTTTGCCCATGTCTGCTCCCAACGTGGAGCATATGGTCTCCTAATGAAGGAAGAATATTCTGTAGAACTGCTTGTTACTCAGTTGCTAAACCTCTCTTTTTTCGAAGAGAGTAGGGATAAAAGGATAGGGCTAGGACAGGACTAGTGGTTATAGCTAATCGCTCTCGCTACGCCCCGCGAGGATCGGATGGGTGAGAGGGAGTTTTAGACATCACAAACATTCATGAATACGAACAGAAATCCATAAATCAATTTATGAAGCTGTCCTCACTGAGAATTGAACCCGAGACATACGTAACCGTAACCAACGACCTACTAACTGCGCTACAGACGCCGGCAAAAAACTATTCAATGAAATAGGCGACAAATAGATGGTTATAATTCGTCTCGAATATTGTGAATGAAGTAAATTGGTATACAAACAATTTTTATATAAAACGTCAGCTAAATGCAGAACTGTTACAGTTGATTTCGAATTATTTCGAAAATGCATTTAGTCATATTATTCAAGATTAGGTGATAATTTGTGATGTGTCAAAAGTCAAAAGTGTTTATTCTTAAATGACTCTCCTGCACAATTAACCAAAAGTGACTTGACCTGAGTTTGTATTCAGCTAACGATTTGCTTCAATTAAATAGAACAATGATGTATAATGCCTAGTTATAAACTCGGTATAAAACCAAAAAAAAATCTGAAATAGTTTATTGTACCTTTACTTAGTTCGCATATTTTATTATGAACTTGCATTTGATGAAGCATGTTTGAAAATTCTCCCGTTTAAAAAGCGTGGTATATTGATATAAAGATTGTGTGTTCATTTACTAACCTGTAAAAAAAACCACCCAATAATTAAGAATTCTCTCTTACATACACACACTCTCTCTCTCAGAGTGCTGCGTTACAGATATAACATATATCAAAACAAATATAATGTCCGAATCCGCGGTTCAGTGGTCAATATCGTTTATGGTCATGGATGTTTGTAATGTCTAAAATTCCCTCCCCCATCCGGACATTATACAGCATTTGATCGCTCTTCGTCGTGTGCCTGGGCTTAAGTCTAAATTGCAAATGTGTTTCTTGTCATCTTATTAAGCAAAAAATATTAGAAGCCAAATGGTCAATGTCGTTGTCGGTTCCGAGGTTCAAGAGCTAGAATTGAAGTACGCAAATTTTCATCGATTGATTTTTCAATCGATTTATAGATTCAATGGCTTGGCTGTCTGTGATCTCAAAATTTCCTTCCATTCAACCAATCCTAAAAAATATGGGTTGAAAGCAATTAGTTAACCACTAATCCTGTCCTAGTCCTATCTTTCCATCTTTACTCTCTTCAAAAAGAGAAGTGTAGAAACTGAGTATTAAACAGTTGTCGTAGAAAAACCTCTATTGAGATACCTTCGTCAGAAGACCGTTCATGTGGGAGTAAACATCTTTGCAATCCAGGTATCAGTATAGATTGAGAAAAATACCTCAGGGCTTAAATCTCTAGCTACAGTTAGTCGTTTTCCGGCTTTATTTTTTAAATTAAAATTGCTCTCAAATGTACAAATACGGATTAAAAAAAGTAATCAACAATGTACAAAAATCTATCGAAATTTCTTTAATCAATACCCAACATTATTATCCAACTTCTGCTCTTTTTAATAAAATAATAATGACACTACCTAACCGGATTATTATGAAGGAACTGAGATATTATGTTGTATTTTTACAACCTGTCCTTTGCAGTCAGTTTGAATGTGGCCAACGACACGTGGATTAGCCGCGAAAGAAATGGAATCGCAGTAGCGGCACGGTGGACGCCGTCCATTCGGATCTCTTCTGTGTGACGGCTCGTTTGAACAGCTCCTGACGTTGGAACAAATCGTGGGAGACGTTTCAGTCTAGCACTGGGACAGTGAGTGTCAAACTCGGATTTATGCTGTCTTAGTTGTGTGGATATTTGAAAACACCAAGGCAAGAACGTGTTAACTGTGATTTTGACAGTATTGATCTCGTGTACTTTATGAAATAAGTTTATTATATTATGTTATATCCAAGGGGTAACGAAACTACGATATAACTTGAAAATATACAAACATTATTTCGATTTTTTCATTAGCCAAAAATGCTCCTTTAATGCAGTAATTTTTGAATAGAGATATGATATTTATTTTTAAGAGGTCGTTAACATTTTGATTGTAGATGATTTAATTTAATATTTTTATGATTTGTATGAAAATCTATAAACTTATTTTTGTATACCTTCTCATTAATCGTAAATATTATTACAGGGGACCATCGACTTTCACACAATTCGCTATTTCGCACATTTTTAAAAATTCATAGAGTTTTAGTCTTGTGTCTTGAGTTAGGGCGCATGTTGATACGCTTTGTGTTTTGCCAATTTATTTATTTATGTTTAAATATTTCGCACTAAAATACGCCTCGTTAACTTAATAATGTATTGTAATAATTAAAAAATATTTTAAAATACAATTTTTTAAGTTTTTTTTACATCCCTCTACCTTTGCACATTCAACATTGGCACACATTCTCAGGAACCAATTATATGTGAAAGTCGAGGGTCACCAGCATACGGTGAACATATAATACCGTACAGGAAAAAACCGGACATGTAAAATAAGCAGACATGGAAAAAAGCGGACTCGGAAAAAACCGCACACGGAAAAAGCCGCACACAGGGTAGAAAAATAAATATTCACATTTTAAAGATTTTTGATAGTAAATAACGTCAAATAATAATTTTCAGAAACTCAGAACGTCCGACGACGAAAGATTCATTTATTGCGTTCTATTTTTGTTTTAAAGTGTTGAGTTGTGGATAAATTGTATTCAGACATTTATATAGGTTATTATTAGTACAAATCAGTGTAAGAGTGCGAAAGCTAGTGATTCGCGACGATTCCATTATTTACATAGAAGCGACGAGTGACTATCGATCACGATCTAAGATTAGGTTTTTTGGATTCGCTCGTTAGCAAATGATGCATAATATATGTAGTTTTACTTATCAATAAATTATTGTCAATATTGAATTGATAAAGGAAGTAAAAAAAAATATCAACTTTATTTGATTAAAATTTTATCATTAATTATTGCAGTAGGTTAAATTAGAAAGAAATCCTTATTAATCATTAAACGAAATCACCGTAATTATATAACTGTAGCAATGTATTAACACTCCCTACGTATAATCACGTAAGTGCCACGTACGTGATTATACGTCTTTTGTATTTTCGTTGTGTACTCACTTAGTTCTATAGGTAAGCATCGAAAAATATTTGGAAAAATACATACTTCACTGTCTTTACGTAGAGTGCAAACACATAACTAGCCACTTATACGAAAATATTCCTAAACTATAAACTTTTCATCCAAACTTTTTATAAAATAAGAAACTAGATTTATAATAATAGCACTGTCCCAATTTTGAAGAAGATACAAAATAAAGCCGTTCGTTCCTTGGCAACTGCGTTTTGAATCTTTGAGACGCTCTCCTATAAAATGTCATATTGGCAGATACGGGATTATACGTAGGAAGTGTCGATATATAAAGTTTTGTTAGAACCTTCCAATAAATGAATTTATGCCATGTCTAGGTAATTGAAAACAATTTCGGATCATTATTAATAGATTCCAATAGATACTTGACGGGGAAGGAAATTTAATAATATCGTAAAGTTTTTGAGTATCGTTTTTATCACTTTGTAAAGCTTTAGGTCTTTATGGCCCCTCGGAAGGAGTCGCTCCAGTTCGTTTTACTGCCACGTCTTTTATATTTAGCCGATGTCTGTTACTAATTTGTCCGGGCTTTTAGTTTCCAATGAGATTACGCTATGAAACCTTTTCAAACGTTTCTGACAAAGAAAAAGAATAACACTTCTAGTTTATCCACAATATTTCTATGGCTGTAATATGTAACTATAGTCGATGTCCAGTTTCAAAAACTAAGTAGGTACTAGTGTTTGTATTCACATATAAATAGCGACATCTATTTCCCAATGTTGTTGCTTGACGTGATTAAGACAGTAAGACGGATGCGGACGATTAATGCAGTTCAGAGTTCGTTCAGCGAGTGACGACAGAAAAATGACGTTCGTTGGCGATTATTGAATTACTTTCGGCAGTCGATACAGAATGAAGTCAGCTGTTTCTTGTTTGTTTATTCATACTGTCTGTGACCTACTTTCGTCATAGTGACATTGATGAGTGTCCACCTGTTACGCAGCGTCTGCAGAATATCGAATATCGGTCAAATATTATTTTACAATTAATTTCGCTACAGCTGAATATCATATTCTGAAGCACATATTCGTCAGAGGATAGTTTTCGTAGCTTATAATATGCGAAAGTGCCAAATATATTTCTAATCAATAGATAAACAAAATTATAAAATAGTCTGCATTGTAAGTTGTCCATATGCTCAGTTTTGTGAAAAAACAGTGAAAGAATTAGGAGGTTTTTTGATTTTACTCAATGGTCACATTTAATTGTTGAAGTGACCCACGTGTTTTTAGATCATATTTATATTATTAAATATAAGGATGAGAATGTTTAATAAACAGAAGAAGAAATTAATCGTAAAGCAATTTTTATTTTAATAATGACATATTTGATGAATTTGTGTTTTATAATGTTTCGATTCAACTAACGGATAACTTTAGTCAATATAAAATGCAATTAATACGACGCAGTTAAAATTAATGTTCTTTAAAAGAACAAAGCTGCACACAGTAATAATACAAATTACTAGTTCTATTAAAAAATGTCTACAGTGTCACATTAATTGACTGTGTTAGTAGGTATATTATATTCAAAATGTACTGAAATTAATTTATACTAAAGCAAAAAATGTCGCGTTTTGAGTTATTTAGGTAGATATATTTAAATGTCTGTTTTCAAGCTATGTCGTCTGATATAACTTACACAAAAATAATTCGATTCAAAATTCATTATACAGGCAATTTTGTCAAATAACTTATTTACATGCAGAAATACCGAAGTAATAAATTTAAATGGGAAGAAAACACGTATTCCTATAACGATTTCATCTTCACGCGTACCTATTTGCTGCGCAATGCTTTTCAATTTATCTAAAACATATTATTTTATTCTGTATGTTTTGAGTATATAGTATATTATCATCGATTTACTAAAAAAATCGCCAGTACCTAACGAGCTAATTGACTACTTGTACATATATCCAAAACTTATGAATTCTAGGTGAATTTGTAACACGTTTTAAGGGAATGCAATTGTGATTTATGTGAAATATGGCAAAACACAATAATTATATATTGAAATATGGTGACATATTTTAATATAAATGTATTTTATCAATCAACGTTAGGCACTAAACTATCACAGAACTATTTAACGAAGAGCAGAAAGTTTTAAGTGCTACTGAACTTCATACATCTCCAGGCTTTTTTCTATCGGGGAGCTTTTTCGCCGCACAACATAACTCAAGCGAAAGCACAGCTGTTCGGGCTCTGTCGTTTTGCGGCGAGAATTGCCGACTGCGACTGTTTTGAGTTATGGCCCAATCACGTGTTGGCTACAGAACTCTGTGGCCGTGTGGTAAAATAAACATATTAATTATTATTCAAAAGACATGACTGAGAGTAAAATATTTTTGAAACACCCGCCGCACTAAATCAATCTCAAACTTCTGTGATAAATGCCGAACGACAAAAAAATAAAACATGGCTCTTTAGCCGCTGGCATAGTTCGTTAATTTTGATGACATGAGTTGAATGTTTCTTTTCTTTCAATTTCGGATTGGCCTTAATAATCAATTGATGCTGTAATCTGAAAAAATTCAGGATTTGACGTACAGTATATAGTAGCTGACAACATTTATTTCTTCATATGGGTATATAATATTAACAAATATGTATTCCCAGTACTTACAAATTACTTTTAATTGGACATTAATTTGCTGAGGCTTTGGGAACTAAATCGCGTCGGAACCAAAAACAGAACCCTGTTTAGTATACACATTTATTTATGTTTAATAGCAGAAAACATCGGTCTATTTCCATTTAAAATATTTACTAAAATTATACGTTTCTCTTGAATTGTGAACAGTTTGTTTCACTTATGAAACAATTATAAACGAAATTGTAATTGAAACATTCCCTTAAAAAGTTATCATGTTTTGAAAGCATAAAACCGATCTGGCAATGTAGGAAATTATCGTATAGGCGATTCTGACCACCTATCAACAACTCAAAAATTTTAGTAAACATTTTAATATGCTGTCTTTAGTATGCAAATATAAGAAAACAGTATACGTTGATTTCGCTATTCATGTATCAAATCTAATAGGGATATAATTTTACCATCGTAATATTGTCCATCACGCATGTGTTAAAAAACATCGTCTCCCGAATCTCTATAAAGAAAATAAATTCTGTCTATATCTTATGAACCCAAGTCAATAATATTTAATTTTCAGATGAATTGCATCAATATACTGGTATATGATGACAGCTGTATAGTATAAAATAATCTATTGGATGACATTTTATATTAAGAGTTACAGATAATAATTACACAATACATCTCCATAATAGCATCAATCATTAAAATATAAAATAGTCTCCTGGGTAAGTCCTGAATTAGTCAAAAATGTTTTCTCATTCTTGCCTATTATAGCTAAGATATGGTATGTAAACATTTTCTTGTTATAACAATATTTATTTGGTTAAAATAATGTAAATTATTATATCTCATTAGGCCATTATATTATATTTAAGTCTTGTATATGTTTGATATTAAAAATGAATTATTTTTACGATCCAAACTAAGTCCCATGGTATAAAATCACCATAATAGTATGAATAATGAACAAAGTAAATACAACTATATGTCATTGGTACTTATATCGTTAGCTTGATAAATGATTTTGGTATTTAAGTTTGTTATTTATGTTTATTTCACGCATGTTGCAACTGAAAGTGATAAAAAGTTGTAAACATGTTATAAGTGAGATGAATATAAATCAATATGCAATATATTGCACAGCCCCTTTGAAAAAATCCCCTCTTTTCAGTGCAGACATTGAAACATTGCTTTGAAATTTAAGCCTAAATGATTTATATTCAAGGTAACCATACAAGGATATTATATGGTGCATTGGGCACATGGTGTTTTTCAAAATAATTAAGTACAAAATAGTCATAGTTTTGACATAATATGACGACAGTTCAAAAATTCGAGTTTTAAGTAAATCGATGTAGAATAGTTGTATGAATGTGTGTAGCGTGTGTCAATACAACTAAAATACATATATTTTGTTGAAATATCGATAAATAGTATCCTCATGTTGCACAGTGAATTGAACTTATTATTTTTGTATGTTTTTGGCAGTGCATTTAAAATTGAAAACGAACTAAAATTTCAATAGATTTCTGTGATTTTCTGTGTTTTAATATGCCTGGTAATCAGTCACTCTCAATTTTATATAACTAATGCTGTTAAGATTCATCTTTTAACAATTTTGATAATGATCGCGATGAGCGATCTTCATAAAAAAGAAGTATTAAATATTTTTTTTATTTTTTGTTATGCCTACCAAGAATTGCCAGTTCAAACTTTAAATGTATAATAAGTAATTTAACTATAGTCAGGTTCAGGGTGCAGTGGTAAACATCGTTGGCTTTGGTTACGAATGTCTCGGGCTCAAATGCCTGTACGGACAGCATCATAAATTGATTTTTCAATCGATTTATGGATTTCTGTCCGTTGTGATGGATTTTTGTGATGTCTAAAATTCCCTCCTACCCTTACATCCGATCCCAAAAACGGGGCGAAGCAAGAGTGATTACCTAACCACTAGTCCTGTCTTAGCCCTCTACTCTATTCGAAACAAAAGACTTTGAGCAACTGAGTAACAAGAAGAAAACTTTCTGTTGAGATACCTCCATTAAGAGTCCATATGCTCTACATTGGGAGCGTAAAACCACATGGTAAAAAAATCTTATGATCAATTTTCTTTTAGCTTTGATAGAATTTTTAAAATAGATCTTAATTCTAATATTTTTATGAAAACTCAGTCAATTTCATACATCATTTATTTTGTAAAATTGAACTGGCGCCTTCTTTCTACCAATCCGAAAGTAGAGATACGCCTTTTGCCTTTCGATATCATTGTACTATGACGGTAGAGTACAGATTACCCACCCTATTTTAGTCGTAAATGTTAACTCTAGGGGCTGCGGAGTTTGATCAGCACGTCATCTTTTATTGTAGCTGTGTTCCGATCATGAGCCAAAGTTATATTCTAAAATATTCGTTAATTTGAATAACGACCGCGAGTGTGAATTCCGAACGTGACGTCCCACGTGGGAAGAAGATTTAAAACGTATGTTTATCGCATTAGAACATTTCCGACTAACTAATTCAGCCCATCAATTTGCCTGTCGTCGTATATCAGGCCTACTACTTGAGCTGTATCGCGTGCAATGGAGAATATGTTGCGTCAGAGGTGCGGAAATATGATGCATTACTTATTAATACTTAATTTATATAAAAATTAAACACATTTTTTATTTAACTATATTTAAGTATAATACGGCAATGCACGATATTTAGTTCCACAAGAATTGTGTACCATCAATTTGGGTAAGTTTGCCCATCGGCTTATGATCGGCCCACTACATGCAAAAAAGTGCTGTTATAATACCTGACACCGCCCCGTACTTAAGGGGCGGACAGGGTCTTCAAAACCAATCTGCAGACTCTTTCTATTAATGAAAATTTTAAAATATAATACCCCTCCTGAGGCATTTAAGAGTAGTGTCATATTTGTTTGGTTGCTGTTGTTGGTTTACAGTTAGAAGTGGGCGAAGGGCCTGCGATCCTGCCAGCATCAGTCGGGTTCGACCTTTCCCGGAGGAGAGTCGTCGGCCGACGAAGCGGTGATTTAGTGCACCGCTTACTAGTAAAACCACTTACAGATTTTAAATTAAAAGTGTGTAAATCTGTTGTGTAACTGTATTCGAGAAAATTATAGAAGCTAATTGCAAATAAAAGAGAAAGAGTATACGGATAACGACCGGGTTTTAATGAGAGACGAAGGAACCGTTGTTTTGTCCTTTGTTTGTCCTTGTCCCAGGACGCGGGCCTTGAAGTGTGTTGAAGCCCCGCACCCCGCTTCTCCCCGCTCTTCTTCGCCTTCCTCCATCGAGCGGCGAGACAGACGTTCGTGTTGTTTCGTTTTCCTACTTTCTCATACCATGATAATACTAATACCATGATAATATTTTTTAGTTAAGTAAAGGTATTGAATAGCCCCTGGTGGTAAAAATATGAATTAATGGGCAATATATTTGTTTTATTGTTGAATTTGTAAGTTGTCCGTTTGGACTGATAAAAAACAATTTCAAAAAATTTCTGTAAATAAATTGGATTAGCCATATTTTCAATTTGTATTACTGATCTGAAACCAATTGCTGTATATTTTTTCGCATCTCAATTATGTACAGAATATACGAAAGCATAAAGAAAAGTTGCCAATACTTTAAAATCACTGAATTTATATTAATTACAGTGATTATTTGTACCGTGGGCAAAAGTTACCCTAATTGGATGAAAAATTTTCCCATTTTGTTTTATTTATATTTCAATTATTTAGACATTAGTTCATTTCTATGTAGAACAATACCACAAATAAATGCAATGGCGAACCATAAAAATACAAATACTCTCAGAACTGGGCCAAAGTTGACAGATTGACCGTAGCTATTTCGGCATTACGATTTCCACCAATATCAAGTATGTATAAAACTATAACTCTGTTTATAATATATATAATTGATCATCAATTAATCATATTTTTTTCAGAATGGCGAAAACACCTAAAGCTTTAAGTGGTTCTTAACCTTATTGCAGCAATAGATTTATTTACCACAGTTAGTTAGAGTTTAAAATTTAAAAATAACACTTTTATTAGTGATTCTAATGTAGTTGAATTAAAATAAACTGATGAAAATAAATCTTGCAAGATGACTGATTGTATTATCAAAAAATGTAATGTTGCACTCGCCAATTCGAATTTAAAATGTAAAAAATATGTAAACGCTCTTCAGATTTTTAAAACGCTCACAAGAGGCGTTAATTCCTCGTTACGTTACTTAAATAATACAAGTCAATTTTACGATATTTAATAAGTTAGAATATCTTTCTGGTGACTGATCATAATGGTTAAGATAAAGTAAAAATACGAGACTCGTAAAAACGGTTTTTACCCGGGAAAACCCCCAGAAAAATTAGTAGTAATAGAAGCCTATATGGCAAAATCTGTAAAAAATTTGTAAAAACCCATTACAATATTAATGAAAACTGTATATCATTTCTAGCATTGGGTTACAGTTATTTTAAAAGCGTGGCATTTTGTACGTATTCAAACATTCTACCTGAAAATTTGAGGTGAAGATGAGTAATTAGCTCGATGATATAGTATAGATGGATGTAAGTAAGGACTTGTTCAATATCGGATCAACAGCGACATCTATGGATACTTGAAGCCATCACAAGATATTTACGGAAACGTTCCTATTTTTATGTATGAAGTTAAATTGGGCCGGACCCATATTTTTATATACGCACTCAGGAATGTTTAAAAAAAATGATAAATATATTAATTAACAGTAAGTGAAAGCGATACCAGTTTTCAATAAAACAAAACAATCGTAATAAAATGACGTTCACAAAGAATCTACAATATATTTTAGTAAAATTTTTGAAGCGTTGATTTTTGAAATTGTTCGTATGTAACTAATAATTTAATTTTATTAATTTTTTATACTGTAAAAGCTGTCAACGGAAGCTTTTAATTCACTCACAACATTACGTATGGTAAAATGTTGCGTACACCTGCGGCTATAGGGTAACCGGGAGATTATTATTTGTACTCATTATTTTAACGCACTACCGGTTATCGCTACTTTCTGAAAACAGGCCATATTTCATATTGTTTGTGACAGTTGAATATGGGAAGCGATCGTAGATTAAACGCCGAGCTTTGAAAGTTCAACTGCTGCAACGTTGTAACTGATTATTATGTGTTTAATAATACTTGATACAGTCAATACGAATTATTTAAAGTCTATCAGTGTGACAGATTAAAATTTATGACAAACCAGCCATTACATAATATTAATTTTAAGCGGTATGTTTGTACTATGCAATCGTGTTTTCGAGGTGTTATTTGTCTTGATTTATCTATTTATCAATATGTCTGTAATATATTTATAAACATAGTATTAAAGTATCATAAAAACAGGATTTTCAAACAAGATGCAGAACCTCTTCTTCTTGTAGAGATTTTCAAATTGACTGTCCAACCAATTATAAATATAGATTTATAACACACTAAGTTAGAATACTAAAGTATTTGAAATTATCTAGAGTCGATTTTTTACGTTCTAAAATATTTTTAAGCACTGATTGAGTAGTTGAATAATACGAGCCCAAAGATTGAATACGAAGAAATACTTACGTACGATTTGACACACCCTGGTTTTTCTTAAGTATAAGTGTCATTAGTGTCCTGAACTGAAATCGGCCTGCGGCAAACAGCAATATTTCGCAGTATAGGTTTTTTTCTTGTTGCCAGGCGTTAAAAAAGAGCCCCCGGAGCGAGGACGCTGCGGATGCCTTCTCGGGAGAAGATGAGGCCGTCTGCCTGTGAAGAGGAGATGCTGCCGACACACCTGCCCCGCCGAGCGATGAGGCCGTCTGCCTGTGAAGAGGAGATGCCGCCGACACACCTGCCCTGCCGAGTGAGGATGCTGCGGATGCCTTCTCGGGAGAAGATGAGGCCGTCTGCCTGTGAAGAGGAGATGCCGCCGACACACCTGCCCTGCCGAGCGAGGATGCTGCGGATGCCTTCTTGGGAGAAGATGAGGCCGTCTGCCTGTGAAGAGGAGATGCTGCCGACACACCTGCCCCGCCGAGCGAGGACGCTGCGGATGCCTTCTCGGGAGAAGATGAGGCCGTCTGCCTGTGAAGAGGAGATGCTGCTGACACACCTGCCCCGCCGAGCGAGGACGCTGCGGATGCCTTCCTGGGATAGGAACAGGACGCCTGTTGGCGTAGGAAAATTTGCACCACCGCCCGTTGTGATGCCGATCGCGACATGACCTGTGTTGTGGCCTCGTGTGTGACGACCGACGCGCTGCCACGCGTGTGTTTTTAAGACTTGATTTTTTTGTGTTCTTTATTGTATATTGTATCTTGTTTTTGTGTGATTATTGCTACGCTGTCCGAACTCAGTTCATGGACACTAGAAGTATGGGGGTTTGACACACCCTGGTTTTTCTTAAGTATAACTGTCATTAGTGTCCTGAACTGAAATCGGCCTGCGGCAAACAGCAATATTTCGCAGTATAGGTTTTTTTCTTGTTGTCAGGCGTTTAAAATAGCCCAAGGCTTCGGCCGCTGGACGAGTCCATTTTTACGGAAAAGGGTAGCTCCAACTTTGCACGGAGTTTTTTTTTAATTTTGGTGGACAGTCGATGACGAGCTGCCGAGTCGGACGAACGAGTTCTCGTCGCGACGAAGGTGATGTGACGATGTGAACTGTTTGTTTGTTTTTGTGTTTTGATTTGCATTGGATTTAATTTAAATTCGTTGTGTCATTTGTATTAAAACTTAAAGTAAATTCAGTTGCTAAGTAAATGTAAATGTAGAATCAATTTTATGTGTTAAGATTTATATATTTGTGTAATGTTAAACCACTGCATCTTGAATGGAAAATAAATAAGTTTTTAACCGGATCTGAAATGGTGTTTGTCTGAGATCAGCCCTTCCAGGACTCCGGATAACCAGCCGCTCGCCTCTCTTCGATCCGGGGTCTCTCATGTCATTAGTGTCCTGAACTGAAATCGGCCTGCGGCAAACAGCAATATTTCGCAGTATAGGTTTTTTTCTTGTTGCCAGGCGTTAAAAAAGAGCCCCCGGGCTTCGGCCGCTGGACGAGTCCATTTTTACGGAAAAGGGTAGCTCCAACTTTGCACGGAGTTTTTTTGAATTTTTGTAGACAGTCGATTACGATCCGCCGAGCGAGACGAGCTGCGGTCTCGTGGCAGCGGAGGGGACATGTGAACTGTTTGTTTTTGTGTTTTGATTTGCGTTGGATTTAATTTAAATTCGTTGTGTTATTTGTATTATAACTTAAAGTAAATTCAGTTGCTAAGTAAATGTAAATGTAGAATCAATTTTATGAGTTAAGATTTATATATTTGTGTAATATTAAACCACTGCATCTTGAATGGAAAATAAATAAGTTTTTAAACCGGATCTGAAATGGTGTTTGTCTGAGATCAGCCCTTCCAGGACTCCGGATAACCAGCCGCTCGCCTCTCTTCGATCCGGGGACTTCTCAGATTATTAACTTTAGACAAAGTCTAAATGTGATTTAATCAAAGTAATTTCTGCTGCAATAAAAATTATGACAGGCGATTTTTATTTTTAGTAGTTATAACGATAGACAAACTCGGTTAAATATTTTTTTTCACTATCATGAATCTTTTACCAGGTAACATAAAATATACCGGAATCTCTATATTATATAATAAGCTCGCCATAATATTCTTTAACACAACATTGCATGTAACTTGATTGAGAGAAATTATTCGAAAGATTTTGTTTCATTGCGTTGGGTGAAATGTCAAGATTCCCATTTTAATAATTTATGATATCTTAGTAATATGTATGCTCGCAACATATCTTATGACTCTGCATATGTGGCGAAATATTATATCTATAAAGTAACGGATTAAAATAAGCGTTAAACATGAACTAAAGTGTTTAAGTTGTTTATAAGAATCAATAAATAATGATGAACAAGTAAATTTGCAGGCAACGTTTTAGTAGTGGCTCAAATAGGCATTTTTAAAGTTTTCATGAACGTTGTTTTCTACAATAAAAAGTTGTTCAGATGGTTTCAGGTTTACATCCTGTCAACGTGAATATTAAGTGTAGATTTTTCTCATAGAAAATTTCAGACGTAGTTTATGTTTCGTTACCTTACTTTGAAAAGGTTCTAACTGCACTTTACCATGTTTTGAGATACGAGCGTTTGAAGTTTTGACTGATCATATTTTGTATTTTGAATTAAAAAATGTATTTTTAATTAGTGAGTTGGCATATATTTATATATATTAATATTTTACTAGTTTTTCATATAATTAACTTCAACTGAAGCCCTTATATTATAAAATAATGAGTATCTAAAGCTTTAATTAGAACTGACAACAACAGTTTGTTTAAAAGGGTTTTATCGTATATTTCAATTTTATAAAACAACGTGTTCTGATTTTTGAGATATTTATTAATACTATATATTAACATGACTTACTGAACCTTATAAGCCAACAAAAATATTTTAATGCAACAGAATAATAACACATTTATACTTTGAATGTTTGAACGAATTCAGTTAATTTTCGTCAATGACCACGTCCATAGAACAATAGAAGTAAAGGGTAAAAAACACACCAACCATCGAGCGAAAAGTCTTCAACATGACGTTAAAACCTTTTCAAAAAGACTATGGTGTGTATGTTTTCTCTGTGAGATTAAAATAATTAGGTATATCGATTCATAGAACGGTAAAAACAAATTTATGAAAAAAAATCTGCGGATAAAACTCCGAAATACTGATAACTCTCTCATTGAACAATATATGTCTCTGAAATCAACGCATATGGTAGAATGTGACTAATACAACATTTTCCAATCAAAAGGTCATTTTAAGCCAAAATGTCAGTTAAAACCTTTTCAAAGTAAGGTAACGGTTTGTCTAAATGTTGGTGATGTCTTTTCTCTTTGAGTTGATCATAAATTCAAAATACTTGACGTTATTTTATCAGCAGTAAAAAGAAATAATTAATATACATAATTATAATCTGTGAACCTAGCATGGTGTGGGTATATGTAAAGTGTCTTAAACAACTCTATAGCATAAGTAAATGTAAGAAATTAATTTGAAGATTTTCTGTAGCTCATATTCCTTCAGGTATACACTGCTGTTCCTTTCAAACACAAACGTAAACGCCTAATAAGATACTGTTTTATATGAACACTTTTCGGTTTGTATGTCAAGGATTATTTAAATTCATTACAAGTTTTCAATTATCGTATCGTTAATGATCCCATCTATTGCTGCTGAGTTATATGTAACTGTTAGTATAATTTAAGATAATTTAAGACATCGACTGAGGGTGCTTGATGGAATTTCAATATTAAATTTGGATTATTGAGATTTTGTACACTTCCATGTATTTTGTCACTAACGACCCGTGTTTCAGTTCGAGTCCATTCGTGTGCTCGAATGCCTGAAGATGCCGAAAGGCGAAACCCGGGTCGTTAGTGACAAAATACATGGAAGTGTACAAAATCTCAATAATCCAAATGTAACTGTTAGTATTTATTAAAACGAATAACCTATTTTTTATTTCTCTTATAAATATATATAGCAAGATAATAATAACCACGCTACCTGTTGAATAATTTATTAATTTACACTTTACTTTTCAGTAAAGATAAACGAACGGTTAAAAACAAATTATCGACATTAAGTTCTCATCTTGAGCATTTAAGCATTAGCGACTATGAATTTATTTTCCTACTAATGAACGCGTTTAATTTAATGATGTCTTTTTATTTATGAATTACATGCTCATACGTATGTCGTTCGTCATGTCACCATTTGACTTTATTTAATTACTTCCTCCCTCTAACAGAATTAAAGAGCACTTGGATGAAAAGTGCGTCATGTATGTTGCTCTTGAATGCAAAAAAACGAACATGAGCGCCTTTTTTACATAGAACATACTACCGTAATTCTAAACTTTATAACAGGGTTTATGAGTGGTGGTTTTGGAAAGATCGCAAGAAGTTTTGTGGTAAATATTACGTTTCAATTCAATACAAATAATAAAAGCTTATTATTGCACTTCTTTTAATTAATTTGATACTACTAATAGTTGGTAGGCATAGGAATTGAGTCTTTTGATAGAATCGGACACTTTTAGTGAATTATCCTATCGGATTCGTTTTCAATGATTCTTTAATTCGATTTTTATCACTGCGTAACGAAAAAAATGAATCGCGGTGTTATTCGACTTTGATTCTCCGCGAGTCATTAGTTTTTCATTCTGAAAGAAAGTGATTTGCAACGATTTTAATATTTCCACAGGCGAACAAATGACAGGCACAGGTTCGCTGCCAACATGCAAATGTGATGCAATCCAGCAGGATTCTGAACACATCTTATGGGAGTGTCATTTAATGCATGAAGAAAGAGGGAAGAGCTGCGCAATTCAGATCAACCTTCCATTGGACCGATCGGCCACGTTGATCTCAACGCATAGAAGCTTTTCATTTATCAAGAGGGATTGATTTTCTGCATATTTAAGTTCACGCCACCAAGTCTTGGGAAGCTGCTTCAATGACCCCAATTAAGGGGGGGAAATTGTATATACGATTAAAGTTTGTTACGCCACTGGATACTGCTGTATAAAGTTAGCGGATGGGAAAGCAGTGGCGGGTGGAGGAGGGCAAGGTAGGCGAACAAGTGACTTTCGTTCAATACAAAGATCAGCTCGCTTAGATTCGTTCGTTGACGATCGGCGAATGTCTAGTAAGCTAAATTTATAAATCATATATTATGTTATAATATTATGCAGCCGTTCATTTCTCAATGTAAAAAGGTTTTAGCCTTAACAAAAAGAAGATTCTCTCAATCCATAGTTTTTTTAACATTGTGTAATTTTTAAATAATCAGCATTTAATTTATTTTTCCTCCGTTTGGGTTTTCAATAATTTGGTTTTAGAGAGCAAAAACTTTTTTTGTAGTTATTATGATTTGAAAAGCTAGCAAATAATTCAATAATTTAAGTATGAATTTAATATTCTGCGGGCTTTGCATTGAGGACACATGCTCGACATCTATAGGCCCTTGGAGTCTATGAGCCCTGCACAGCGCTAATTGCTATACCGTGTTAATTATCTGGTCTCTTATGAGTGGACAGGAAGTACTGCAAAGTGGCCTGGGGTTGAAAGTGCCCAGACGTGTTTCCTTTGGTGAAAAATTCCTTTTAAAGAACTAGCAGCGCGGAAGGATTTGATTTGAAACACGTGTGGATTTTAATTTTCAAATTCGCTGGAGGGTGAATATTTTTTTTACGGATGAAGAAATTTAATTTTTTTATTAAATGAAAAGTAAAATATATAGATATGGTGGGATTAACTTGCAAAATACATTTCGGAAGGATATAAAAGTCATTGAAATGATTTTTATCAGTCTATTAATAGATTAATAGGTACAATAGGTTCCGATTCCTTTTAAGTACTTGTTCATTACCTTGTACGCTCTCAATGTGGAGCATATGGACATCCATTGCAACTTATCACACCAGTGATTGTTCTACAAAAACCGGTTGTTATTCGGTCGCTCAGCCATTATTTTTCGAAGAGAGTAAGGATAGAAAAACGAGGATAGGACAGAACTAGTGGTTGGCTAATCGCTCTTGCTACCCAAGTTTTTGGGATCGGATGGGTGGGAGGTAATTAAGACATCACAAACATTAATTTCTTCGATCATAAATACGTAAATATATATAACACGATCGATGAATCGATTTAAAAAAATATTCGTATTGGGATTCGGTGCTGTGGACACCGCAACTGAAAAAAACGACGTTGACCACTCAGTGACATGCCCAGCAATAATTTATAAATTAGGTACATATAAGAAAATATTTAAAAAAGATTATTTATAAAGTTAGCCAAGAATATGTTGCTAAGAGATAAAGATATTTATTAGTCTGTCGTTTGATGTTATTCATAAAATTTATGAATAATATTGATACACAGGTTTGCAATAACTGTATCTGTTTGTAGTGCATGGTAGCTTTATCGGTCGCAGTGATTTATGTTTCCCATAACGGTTTATGTAAAACTTGTTGTTAACGTGCAATTAGCATACAGCATTACAGGTGTTAATAGTCAGAGTTCACCTGTGCACCAAGCTGCACATATTTACCGACGCAAACAGTGGACATTTTGCAACCCACTTGAACAGTGGTGTGTTTAAAGCTTATTTATGCAGTAGGGTACAAACTAGTGCTGAATCAAATAATTATTGCTGGATATCTTCTACATAAAAATCAACCCTCCAATTTTAATAAATTATATTATTCCTCACGATAACTAAAAAACTAGAGATCTTGTTGTAGCAAGCTGAAAAAAATTGCAAAACATTTTCCCTGCATTACTTTCCCGTCTTTAATACTACTGAAATAATATCTGTAATGCAATTATACTGGGTACGAATAAAGTTATTTAAGTTGTCGGCCTGCACTTACAAGATAGAAAAAACATTTTCACATATTCAACGTTTAAAATAAGTGTGTGTATGGAAATGATGAAAATTTTTGAAGAAATGCCGGAACGCGCTTCGACAAAAATATATCGCTGGTTCATTGGAAAATAGCCTTTATCAATGTGTATGTTATATTATTATCTTTGCGGTAAATAGAATTTTCTATGAAGACAGTCAAACGAAAACCAAAATTTCGATATATGAAATTATCCGATGTTATATAGGTATATTTTGTTTTTATCATGTCCGGTCCTAATGTGGAGCATATAAACTCCTAATGGAGGTATCTCAACAGAAGTTTTCACTGCTTGTTAGTCATTTGCTTAATCTCTATTTTTCGAAGAGGGAGTAGTGGGGGGGGGGGGGGATTCTAGACATCAAAAACAACGAACTGAAATCCATAAATCGATTGAAACATCAATTTATGAAAACTGTCTGTACCGGGATTTGAACTGGAGACATTCGTAACCAAAGTCAACGACGCTGACCGCTGCACCACGGACACCAGATATATCTACATTCTATAATGTAATAAACGTCTTTTTTTTCAATAAAAAATAATTTGTTTCATAAAAATGTGGAAGTCGAAGAATAATTATGAATATAGAATGTTATGCTTTTCCACATAAGAAGTGAATAACAAGCGACATTGTACACAGGGTGGCAGTGCCACATTTCAACATTCCCACAATATTAACATTTGATTTGATAATAATATACAATACACGATAAACGGCAAATAGTTTTGAAAATTCTTGTATTCCCATTTTGTTTATAATGCTTATTTTTATTGACCCACACTATGACACTCAGAAACATAAAAAACCGATAAAAACTATCACAATAATTCGATAAAAAAGATTTTCATATTTAACGGTTTTATACTTAAAATATAAATGTGTACAGTCAGACAGTGTAAATATAAATACTACAGTTTATTACTAAGAACATCGTAAATTGGTGTTCAATAATTTCCAGTAATATGAATTAAAGCACCAATAAACCAAGGCACCTGATAACGTCATGATAAAATAATTGATTTTAAGCTATAAAATTGGTTGGTAATTCATTACCACGGTACAACTTTCACCTTATTATAAAAATATTAATAAGTTCCCCACGGTACGCTATCCGCGCAATTTGGAAGTTAAATGGCGAAGATATTTCTCAGAGAGGCATATCTTGACTTATTCTCCTCTACATTTTACTACACAGTATGTTTCTGAAGTAACTTAATATAGTTAAGTTTAATTTATTAATAACAAATTCAAAACAACCTTCCGATAGATCCCATTTCTAATGATGATAGTATTCATTGTATTTCTTTTGAATGTAATTGATTCTATTGGCATACTATTATTACAACTGTCATTCTCTATGTGTTGCCTACTTTTACCGTTTCTTATTATAGAAACACCTTGTTTTTCCATGTCCGCTCCCAATGTGGCCTCCTAATGGGGTTATCTCATAATTTTCTATGAGAACTGCTTGTGACTCAGTTGCTCGACCTCTCTTTTCTCGATGAGAATATGGGTAAAAATATAGGGCTAGGACAGAACTAGTGGTTAACTAATCGCTCTCGCTACGTCCCGTTTTTGCGGAACGTGTGGGTGGGAGGGAGTTTTAGACGTCACAAACACTCAGACTACGAACAGAAATCCTTAAATCGATTGAACGATCAATTTATGAAACTGTCCGCACCGGGAATTGACCCCGAGACATCCGTAACTGTAGCCAACTGCGTCACGGAGCCAATAGAAAAATATCTTTTGAGTTTATGTACTTATGTGCCATGTTTCATCCATATAAAATTATTATTATGTCATTTCACAAAGAACTAATACTATAACATTTACTATGAACCAGTTGCTAATTAGAACACATTATTTTCTGCGGTAGAAATATCACCTAAACGTCCCCAACGAAAGATAATTTTGTCTGTTAAGATCAGTTGAATCTGAAATTAATGAAAATTGCTGAAATAATCAAGTTCGCAGAAGTTTGCTGATGGGAAAGATCATTGGTGTAGGTGGACCTTGAACAATCCTTTTGTCGAAGGGCTGATTTAGATTACATGTTTATCATGTTAAGAGTAGAAAATTTTATTTACGTTTTTTACTCATATTGAAATGTGCACTGGTAATGTCTACGAATTATGTAGATGAAAATCAAAATTCAAGTGAAATAAACGGAATAATTCGTTTATATTATTGTTGACAACTGGTTCGCCACTTCGACGAAAATTTTAGCTTAGAATTTGCAATGGTTCGATCGTAAAAAATAAATAATAATCTTAGCCAAATGCAGTTATAATCTTCTATTTTGTGAGTAGACATTTTTAGATGGATAGGTGACATTACAAAGTGTATGAACTCACTGAATTTGAATTTGGTGAATTTCCTGAGCACATGGTTTGACAATACCAATGAGATACAACACTTTTGATAGAGATGTCTGAATGGGCAGTATTGCTGGTAAAACATAATCATAGAGAAATGAAAATTTTGAAAAGAATATTACTTTCTTGGTGTCCTGTGTTTATATTTTAAGAAGCATATCTTGCACCGCACCCCAGTTCCCTCATAACTCAGCAGGCGCTCAGTTAAAACGTCTTTATTAATCTCGCGAGAGAAATCTTTCTTCGGGCACAACTCTTTAACACGCCCGAGCCCGACCAACCTCCTCCCACCTCATAAACTAGATAAACTGCCAGCTCGGCAATTTTTCTCTCAGCTACATTGCTCGTTTAGATTCTTGATACAATGTGCTTCTCGTATAACTTCTAGTCTTTGATTTTTGGATTGAACGTAATTAACGTTTAGTTGTATAACTATGTTCTTGACTCATCAAGAACTTAATCAATTTGTACTAAAATAGCGTACACGAAAGATAAATTAAATGATGTGTGTTCGATAGGTGTCACAGATTAAAATACCAAATTAAAAATAAGTTAAATTATGTAACTGCCATTAAATAAATCACTTTTTTACTGTGAAAGCTTTATCTTACTGGAGAGTTCATGCAAATAGAACTATTGACATGAACATTTCCGCATTTTTTCAATAATTATCAAAAGTATATAAAGCTAATGTATATTTGAATTAAATCAAGATCAATTTAAATAGAAGAAACAACACAAGCACGGATTACTAAGATGGTAAATTTCATTTGAAAAACCTTGACAAGCCTTGTTTGTACCCGGAGATCTTTTTCTTTTGATCTAAAATACACTACACAAGCTGAATAATATGACAAAATAATTCCATTCTCGTGGCATAAGCGATTTTGAATTGTTACTGGTTTTCAGTTAAAGTTTTTTCGTATTCTTAACGACCTGAAGATCTCTGTTGTAAAAATTTTGGCATGTGGAGACATCTAACACTTGAATGATTTAAATTGTTTTCTATTTTGGTATTAATTTATGTTAATTCTACGTAATAGAGTTTAATATACGTTATTGTTTTTGTGCTATTTCTGTTATGATTGTTGTTAAACCAAATGGATATGAGTAATATTTAATAGATATAGCTGTGTTGTGACGAAACATTTATTACACGCTAGTATTTCTTTCCTAGCCGTAAATATTTACAAATTGTAAATATGTCAGTTATAAAAAGTATAAGCACTTAATCATGACAGAAAATTTAATACTTACCACAGCGCCCGCCTTCGGGTCGTACGAAATAATAAATTTCAATAAAAATGCGAAAAACAAACAACGCTTTAATGTAGCCACTCTGAAAAAACACGACACTAATATATCATTTTCGCAACAATTTATCAAAGAAATTCTGGCAACGTTAGAAAAACGAACATGTTGTTTTCGGCCGAGGAAAAGCCGCCCATGCGAGTTATTCTGGGGCGGTTAAATATGAGCGGGAGGAAGGAGGGCGGTAAAAGTTATAAGTCGACGGCGGGAAGACGGATGGGCCAGGGCGGGCGCGTAAATCTAGCCGGCACTGGCACTGCCGGGACCGCCAAACTCAGACATGTGGTCTGCGATGTCTACGCCGCTACGATGGAAGTGCTACGCGCGAGGTGTTGTTGGCCTGTCGCAATTAGGAGTTTTTATTAAGAAAAATGGCTGCAAGTGGAGAGGCGGCATTGTATTTTAAAATTAAGCTTTAATTTATGACTAATTATGCGCATTCATTTTATAACTCTTGCGGGAAAACCTATTAATTTCGTTTACGCAGTTGGATTTTAATTACATTTTAAATAATTAATCCAATATGAAAACATTTTCACAAACAATATAGCGACACTATGTACCTAATTAAAATATCTTTATATAGAAGTTAAAAAACAAGCATAAATAAATGTTTCAAATATAAGTAAGATAACGATAATAATAAAATATTACGTGATAATTTAAAGAGAGTATCTTTTTACTCTTTTTCTTTAGTAGATGCTATTTTTATTTTGAACTGATATCGATTCAAGTTCAGTCTTTCTTTCATTGATAAATTTGTTTTTTCAAAACCGTTCGCTCTCAATATTTACTTAGTTTAGTACCTATATGGACTCTTAATGGAACAAAGATTTTTTAGTCAGATTCTTATATCTAGATAGTTTTGCGCATTTACATAATAGCTCTCATAAATTTTCCATATAGGAAAACATGCAAATGTATTATTTATTTATCGAGTCAAAATTGTGTTTTATTTTGTGAAATATTCATTGTCATTTTAAAAGAGGTAAATCATTAACGTTTTTTTGTTTGGTAAGTAAATTTTCTATTCTCAGTATAAGTATGAAAAGTCTTACTACTGGCGATACTACAGGCATCTTTCACCATTCTGTCATCCCATCGCACTCCTAGCTTTCCCACTGGTATCTTCTTCCTGAGTTCCTTTTGAGTACTTTTTTGCTATCCGGTCTATCCAGTTCAGACTTTGCAGTTTTATAGAGGTAGATTGTTTTTCTTGTTATCATAAAATATATTTCGCATTGATGTCGACCAGCTCAGCTGACTTCACAGTGTCTACTACTCATGCCGTTGATTCGTATACATAAAAGAGACTAAACTCGTATTTAAACGGTGGATTTCATGAAATAATTGTACATATTTCATGGATCCTTTCGAATTCTCTCATATTTTATGTCTCTCGCAAAATATTTCAATCAACATCAGATCTCATATCCGACTCTACGAGTCTCCCTTCACTGCATTTTATTTGGTCCCCTCAGACGGTCGTGGTATGATTTACGGGACCATTCGGGCCTTTGGAGAGCTTTACGACCGTTACGCCGTTAGAGCTTTTTATCGTCGGCCGTTTTTAATATAATATACACCGCCGCCGGTAACGGCCGTTACGGGACGAGGTAACGGCGTTAATGCGAGATTTGTGGTGCAGCCCGCTGGACAGTAAAGAGAAATTAGAACTTTGGCCGAGTGATAGAGCGACGAATGTGTTTTATTGGCATGAAAGACGTTAAACGGGGATGAAAATCGTGCGGCCAGCGTATTTTTATCTTTATAATATATACCAGAACACTTTTATCATCACAATATAAAATGTATCCTTCTTCAATTCAAGCTGTTTCGTGAATATTTACAATTTTTCTATAATAATTTCAGATAAGATTTCGTAAATCGTTGCAGAATATCAATTTCTTGCTGTATTATCTGTCCTACCCAGGTAGTACCAAGTTTCTTCGGTTCTGTCATTTGGTAAAAACAAGTCATAAAACTATCAATTTTTTTAAATCATAATCTGTTTATCTTTAAGATAATCGAAAAAAATTTTCCATATCAAAATCAAGTAACTTTATTATTAAAATTAAACTTATACTTCAACTTTATACATATATATATATAAGCCGTAAAACTCATTAGTATTTGAAAATTCTTGATAGATTTTACTAATTGATATTTGTCATTTAATCTTTCGAATTAATGCCATTACAACTGATTATTTATTATTTGAAAATTGTAACATAAAATAAAAAGTAAAAAACACGGGAAAATGTGTGAATTAATTTAGTACCCTTTCATCATAAATAAAAAGAGTGCAAACGGAAAACTGAATTGTATGAGCAATTAAAACCATATTTAAATAAGAAATGTATCAATTTATGGGTAAAATCACAATTTCTTTAATGGGAATTTATACATTTATATTATGTTATTTTAAGGTTTCAAGTGTTGAAGAGAAGGCTTGTGTATAAAATTGATGTTGAAATTTACACGTATGCGCTGTATAATATTCAATTAAAATATAATATATTATATATGCTCGGGAAATTGTTCTCAATAATAACTGAGAATTTAATTTAAAGACTTTATTGACACCGATTTCAATAGCCGCTCTTTCCAATATAACGCAAACACCTGCTCTACATTTTTGTAATATACTCTATGCTTCACAATCATATACCTAGTCTAGGCAGAAACTGGAGTTTTTAGTGAACAGTTTTCTTTTCAATAAAAGGAAAATACCAAAGAGTATGAAACCGTGTTTTCAGCTGCTTAATTATTATTTGAATCATACTAACCATTGCCATCTTTCTATAGACCCTCTGAAGAGAGGGTGGCACGACTGACTGACCAGAAATTATCGAAAATTCACTTTAAACGTTTTATAAAACGTCTATATTATACATGATATGACACCGCCCCGTACTTATGGGGCGGACAGGGTCTTCAAAACCAATCTGCAGACTCTTTCTATTAATGCAAATTTAAAATGTAATACCCCTCCTGAGGCGTTTAAGAGTAGTGTCATATTTGTTTGGTTGCTGTTGTTGGTTTACAGTTAGAAGTGGGCAAAAGGGCTTGCAATCCTGCAAGGCCTTCAGTCACCTCTCGACCTTTCCCAGGGGGAGTCGTCGGCCGGTGAAGCGGCGCTTAGTCCACCGCTTGCTAGTAAAACCACTTACAGAGTTTTAAATTAAAAATGTGTAAATCTGTTTGTGTAACTGTCTTCAAGGAAATTATATAAACTAACTGCAATAAACGAGAAATAGTATACTGAATACGACCGGGTTTTAATGGGAGACGAAGGAACCGTTGAAGCATCCTTTGTCCTTCGCCGAAAGCGAGCGTCAGTGTGTTGATACCCCGCACCTCGCTTCTCCCCGCTCTCCAACCTACCCTCGAGCGAGTGGCGAGAAAGACGTGTTTCTTTCTTACTCTCTCAGATAATATATTTATATTAAATGAATATGGAACAGAAAAATTCGATACAAACACACCTAGGTTTTTCAAGTCCTAGTTTAGTAGCCCATTTTCCCCCAAGTAATCAATTGAGGCATCCAAATGGAGTATTTTAACACTAGGTGTATTTGTACATCACTCACTAGTAACTTTTCTTTTCAGGAAGATTGTTACGAGGAGAGTAGTAGCGGTTAGCTGATCGCTCTCTAACCCTCTTGTATTTATATCTCTCTATAGGTAAATATAATCACAAAATAAAAATGATAAATAATAATTTCAACGCTCCATTATTCACTCGCGTCACCCCTCCAGGTCCGGCTCGGTCGGCGGACAATCGAAACCGCCCGCCCATAAAGCAAATAACAGCGCACTGTGGAGCGGCATTTCGTCGAGCTATTCTTTAATTATTTCACGCGTTTCGACAGGCAATAATTAAGAGCCGCGAGGTGGGCGTGGACCGAATGCCTGACCGGTGAAAATATTATTGAGAGGCAAAGGGCTAGCGTAGAAATATATAATTAATATTTACAAAAGCTGTGTTGACCAATAGGTTTATATTAATTTATGATTACGGGAGTTTTCAAATATACCCCTCTTAAATTAAATAATAAGGTCCATTGTCATTTCTTGATTATTATGTTTAAAATAGTAATACTGTAGTTGAGTGGTCAACGCTCTTGGGCGTTTGTACTATTTGGCTGGGTTTGCCATGCGTTCGAATCCTCAAACTGCCACTAAACTTTATGCATTTATTTTTACATCGATTTGCGGATTTGTACTCGAATGCGTGGATGTAGTTGTGTGATGTTTATATTCCTCCCCCCATAGGATCGTAAAAACGAGGTTCAGGAAGAGCGATTAGCTAACTACAGGTCTTTACTGGCTAAGCCCCATCGTTATATTTATATCATCTATGAAAAAGAAAATTTGTTTGATTATGTAGAATAATAAGGTCTAGCTTAGCCCGTCCATGGCGCAGTTAGTAGCGTCGCTGGCGACGGTTACGTATGTCTCGGGTTCAATTCCCGATGCGAAAGGTTTTCATAAATTGATCTTTCAATCGATTAATGGATTTCTGTTCGTAGTCTGAGTGTTTGTGATGTCTTACAACCCCCCTCCCACGCATCCGATCCTCATCGTGGCGTAGCGAGAGCGATTAGATAACCACTAGTCCTATCCTAGCGCTATCCCTCTATATTTACTCTCTTCGAAAAAAGAGAGGTTGAGCAACTGAGTAACAAGCAGTTCTCATAAAAAATTTCTGCTAAGATACCTCCATTAGGAGACCATGTGCTCCACATTGGGAGCGGACATGGAAAAAAAGCTTAAAGGCTAACATAGAAATGTAGTTTATTTTGGAAATTCCAGTATAAAATGTAATATAACAGTAACGGAGAAAAAATTAACTTTGTATTGCTTACCTGTTTAATTGGAAATTGTAAAATAGTGGCAAAATTATAACAAGGTATTTGTTGCATATTGTTATATCGGTTGGGCCAAAAGTATATTCGTTATGGGCCACGGGTTTGACATGCTTTATGTATGGGCAATAAAGTAAAGTTAAAGTTATGATTTTATTTAGAAGGTAGAAATTTCTGTATAAAACTTAAAAACCATGTTTTCTTAGTTTTATCGGATATGCTGTATTGACGCTGAATAAAATTGAGCTATTAATAATAAATCGATATAATTGCATCGTAGAGCTCAGTTTGAGCTATTTGATAAACAAACTCTAGTTTTATGGCATTTGTATTGTGTTTGGGGAGACAATATGCGGGAAAATTCATACAAATTGGAATTACAAAAATGCAGCCGTCGCCCACCATCCATCGGCAGACATTGTAATTTTGAAATATTTGTTATGGCAGCGAAGTCGCCAGGTGTAGCAGATAACAGGCCCAGGCCAACTGTAATGGCGGGCGTAAATCAAAATGCAGCCGCAGTTGTATTAAATAACGCTCGCAGGAAACTGTAATATGTTCAGCAGCGGTCTTTGTGTTGGCGCTCAAGTAAAAACATTTATAAAGAGAAAGGTTTACGACTGCTTATTTATGTGCTTTGCAAGTGTATCCCACATGAAGCCAATATGCAGAATCTTGAAAAGGAGACTTTGCATCATTGAATTGCTGATAGTATTTTCACTATGCGAAGAAGTTGTGGTTTGAATTATTAATACCAAAATGTTCTTTTTCACAACTTCTTTATCTGAAAAAAACATATATCGATGGCCTAATGTTATAAACCCGTATCTGATATTTTGACGAAGATGACTTTATAGACCGTATCTCGTTTATTTAAAAGAATACAAAGTGTTAAACTTTTTGTCGCCGTCCGTGGCACAGTTGGTAGCGTCGCTGGCTACGGTTACGGATGTCTCGGGTTCAATTCCCGGTGCGAACGGTTTTCATAGATTGACCTTTCAATCGATTTATGGATTTTTGTTCGTAGTCTGAGTCCTCCCTCTCACCTATCCCATCTTCACGGGGCATAGCGAAAGCGATTAACTAACCACTAGTCCTGTCCTAGACCTTTCCTTCTATCCCTACTCTCTTCGAAAAAAGTAAGGTTGAGCATAAAAAGTGTAATATACATATTAACGTAAATATTCAGTTTATTTTAGTATCCTGTAAATTTTTAAAAATGTCACTTACGGTATTATAACATTAGGCCATCGATATATATATATTACTATGTCCGCTCCCAATGTGGAGTATATGGACTCCTAATGGAGGTATCTGATTTTTTTTATGATAACTGTTTTTTCCTCAGTTAGTAAACCTCTCTTTTTCAAAGAGAGTAGGGATAGAAGGATAGGGCTAGGATAGGCATCGCTACGCCCCATTTTTAGGATCATTTGAGATTAGATTCCCCAATTTTTAGACATCGCAAAAATCCATGCCGAAATCAACTTATAATACTGTCCGTACTGAGTGAGGTAAGAGAGCGGACGGACCAGCTTCTTATTACATCAAAAATAAAAAAGCGACGATGGACCTGGCTTGGACACGTGCTGCGGATGCCCCAAGGGAGCCTGAATCCTGCCTGTCTCTTTTACCAACCAGATAGATTCCGTCGCCCTGGAAGGCCGCTGATGACCATCCATAGGATGTATTCGGCGGAGCTACGGGACGCTGGGATGACCTGGGAGGAGGCTGGCGGGGGACAGAGAAGCTTGGAGGAACCGCGTGATAGCCATATGCTCCGAATAGGGAGCGGATATGGTTTTAAAAAAAAACCGGGACTCAAACACGTGAGATCCGTAACAGAAGCCAACTAAGTTGACCACTGCACCACGGACCCACATTATATATATTAATTTAATATTTTATTGACTTAACCACCTTTGTCACGTATGACAGAAATGAAAAATTTAAGTTTAAATTTAGTGAAATAAAAAACTACGCACATATAATTGTTAAGTATATCTAGATTTCAATATATTGATTTCTCAAGATTTTTTTTTGTATTTGAAAAAACATTGCATAAAATAGTAATTATTTGATTGAATACCAAAGTATTAGAGACACCCATACCAATATCATTATATAAAAATTAATTAAAAAAAAATTTTCCATGTCCGCTCCCAATGTGGAGCATATGGTCTCCTAATGGAGGTATCTTAACAGATTTTTTTTTCTACGAGAACTGCTTGTTACTCAATTTCTCAACCTCTCTTTTTTCGAAGAGAGTAGGGATAGATAGATAGGGCTAGGACAGGACTAGTGGTTAGCTAATCGCTGTCGCTACGCCCCGTTGGGATGGGATGGGTGGGAGGGAGGACTCAGACTACGAACAGAAATCCATAAATCGATTGAAAGATCAATCTTTGAAAACCGTCCGCACCGGGAATTGAACCCGAGACATCCCGTAACCGTAGCCAGCGACGCTACCAACTGCGCCACGGACGCCAACGCATTGATAAATTGAAAGCAAAATTCCTTTCGCGGAGTCAAAACCGTAATCACTAAAATAACTCTTTATTATTTGGTAGATATATCATAAATATTATCTAAAAAAAATGTTTTTCTAAGAATTATTTTTCTTTTATAAAAGATGATGAAGTCATCATAAATAATATTAAATAAATTTTGGCAGCCACAAGATAGTTAACATTTCTAATACTTCATATTATATTATTGCATATGAGTTAGTTATTATTAAATTTAGTAGCTATGTCACTTAGCAGATGACCACGCATCGTTTGTCTGTCAAATCTTACAAAAGACATAAAAAAATAATGACTCTTGCGAAAATTTCAAAAGAGACCAGTGTGAACATTAATATTAACACTCAGAGAGGAGAAATAATATTTTACTTGATCAGTAAAACATAAAATTTTATTGCTTTGTGGCTTTCCCATTTTTTTAAGCGTTGCACAATAATTATCGATTTTCGGTCACAATTATTTTTCTTCTGAAGATGATTTGAAAAAGGAATAAATCTAGATTCGAATAAAAACAAAAGATGTCGTTTTAAATTTGTTGAAATTTCTTTGTTAATTTTTCATGTTCGAAGATGGTGAAAATCATCGTACTGAAATTTCATTTGGATTTATTTTTAGCTAAATTACCTTGATTTAACGTCATTGGAAAAGTGACACAGAGGACCAAGAACAGCGCTACAGCTCAACTTCCAATTTTACGTTAAATAGGTATCATTCAGAAATCAAATGTAAGTAATTTTCTGTATTTTTTTCGCCAGTAGCCAAGTGTTAAATGGAAACTTTCATTCATTGATGTGTATCCAAAGGTATCTATTTCTGGAATGTTTCCATTTCACCCCACACATCCTCAATGACGAGAAAGCGATTACCTATATCAGGGCTTCCCAAACTATGGGCCGCGGCCCCCTTTAGTAAGAACACATTATTCGTGATTTCTTTTAAATGTTGTCTTTGAGGCAAATGTAGAATGAAGGTGTATGTATATATACAATGTTAAATAAAGCCTTTGATATCTATATTAATTTAGTTTTCGGGGAAGGGGGCTGTGAAATTTGTTTGGGTTGTGACATAAATGGAAATCTATGACGTACTTACTAGTCCTTTCCTAGACCCCTTCTATCCTAACATATTAGAAGAGAGAGGTTAAACGGCTGACATATCTGATTTTAAGATACATATTTCATTATTAGTCCACCTGCTTAAAATTTAAAATTATAGTTACGTCACTATACTACCATAACTGAAATTTATCAGAGAATTAATCATGATCTCTCTTCAATTATAATAATTACTGTTCTTTGCAACACCCTGCGATATTTGAAGCCTGTAGTCCACGTGTAATAAATAAATAATATTTCTTTCGCGATAGATTAATATCTATTCTGAACTGAGGTCTTTATATCAGAAAGGAAATTCTTTTGTAACGATTAAAATAATTATGTGTTCTCCATATTAATAAAATGTGTAAGTTATATTGACATATTTTTCATGAATAAAATATCAATATCGAATGGATTATAATATCTGGTCATTAAGCGCTATCAGGAAATGAAGCAGTTGTTTTATTTGATATTTATAAACGATTTAAATGCTAACTGTTACATCTTAATGTGTGCACGCTACCAGTTTTCAATATTCATTAATTGCGTTGAATTGATTTTATGAAACAATTTGCAATACACATAATGATAAGCGAAGCAGTTTTTGGTTTCGTTTCGTATGAGGCTTTTTATGCATCTCCCATTAATAGGTACGTGTTTAAAGTTGTGCGGTACATGTGAAATTTAAATACTTATTTAATCAAAGCGGATTCATAACAATTTATTGAAACACTAATATTTTCGATGAATTCGGCGTTAACTTGATAGAATCATTTTTTTGTAGTAGGGTAAAATATAAAATACTAAAAACCTCATGTAATTAAGTATAATTAATAAAATTTCAATTCATTTATTTTAATGATTAATTAATAACACCACGTATGCTCTTTTTCCAAATATACAATTAGTACCTTGTATAATTTAATATTAAATAAATATTATGATATTTGAATACGTAAGATGACATTATCTTTATTGTCTATCCCTTCTAAACAGTATAATATATAACTAAGATAAAATTAAATTTGGATTATTGAGATTTTGTACACTTTCATGTATTTTGTCAGTAACTACCCGGGTTTCGCCTTTCGGCATCTTCAGGCATTCGAGCGCACGAATGGACTCGAACTGACAGACAGTAGACAGTGTCTAACGTTTATACAGAAGATACAAATACGACAAATATTATTTACGAGATAAAATATTATACGTCTGGGATCCACACTGATACCTGAGTAAACAGTTCTCAGTTTGATTATGATAGGCAAAGTAATATGAATAGCTATTCGTGGTGATGTTTCGTGATCCGTGGTAGGGTGCAGTTTCGGGCATCTATTACGTATATTTTCGGACATGAACATCTAAGAAAAAAGATATTGTGACACATGACAGCACGCATATCATTAGTTTCGCATACCTTACATAATCTCCGACGGCACTCCGGTACCCACGTGTCCGGGTTGCCAACCGCTGTCGTAGATGATGTATGTATTTTGGAAATAAACCGTGTTTCATCAATTAAACCAAGTTAAACGTTAAATAAACGTTTATTACCGAGTCTTCGCCACTACTTTGCAAGTTTTAATCGGTGTGTGTAATGATTTACCTCAATATGGAAAGCAGTTACATTATCCAAGACGTATCGAACAGGCGTAAATTATTGTTTTCTCATAAGACGTACACTCTTAAAGTCAATAAATTTCTCGCCATAACCTTTCGATGTATTTATTCGCTGTGCAAATAGCGGCCGTAATAATTAACTGCTTGAGAAAACCATAAAGATGCCGCTAGATTCGCGGAGACGATTAACTAGCTGTGCAGGGATTCCCTGACTTATTTTTCGATTTTTTATTAGTTTATTGAATGATGAGCAGAAAATCTCTTAAATAATTTAAACTCGGCTTAGTATAAAGAATGTGACGAGATGATTTTAAATAGAACGCCAATGAATTCTACATGTATTTGAATAAATTTAGATTTGTCATTATTGTGACACAAAAATTACTTTAAATACAAATAATCAAACGAATATATTTTAAGACAAAACGCATTGAATAATTAACTATTGAAATTTTGTTTGAAAGAGTATTTTTATAAAAGTTACCATTTTATATTAAACATGAATTTATAAAACATAAATATCGGAAACATTATTCATGTTTGTTTTTCATTTCACAGTAATAATTTTCAGGATTCAATTGTGTCAATCGAAGAAAAAGAGTAAGGTTTTCATGTCATTTAAAAGAAGAAATAAGATCGCAAGAAAAAAATAGTACCGACCTACTACTCCTATGTAAGGAGGTGAGTAAAGCGTTTGATATATTATTAATACATTCACGACAGTGTTCTTCAAATCAAATAGTGACAAAATACTTTCGGAAACATTATTAGCAATTCGGAAGTGTATTTCACTAACTGTAGAGTGTAAATCCTGTTATTGTTTCGAAATGTCAAATGAAAACCATTAATCAACGACGTTTACTCTCCAAAATAATAATTTTACGAATACAAGCCCTGAAGACTTACAATATAAAAAAAAACCCCATATTGATATCATTATCTAAAGATACTATATAGAGCAAACTACATGTATCGACTGTCTGTCACAGGAACTCCTCCCAAACAGTGAAAAATACGACGGGAAATTTTAATTCTGGTTGCCATTTCTATATCAACTGTGCTATTTTCAAATTGTCAACATTAAACACAATTATAAATTTGTTATTGATGGACTATGAACGGTAATATTTTCATCTTTTAACGGTAGTTTGCATCAAAATAACGCCATAGAGCTTTCTAAATTTCTAAATATAAGTGCCCTCTATCCCAGGCGAAGCTGGGTAACAAATACTAGTATTAATTCATTCATTCAATTTTTTTGATCGATTATTTGATTTATGTGATATTTACGGACCTCCCCAACCACCCTCTATTCGATCTGATTAAAGAAAGGGGATATAAAAAACGATCAGATAATTACACCCTACTTTCCTACCTCTCTAAAGAGAGAATTTGATCAACTGTCGTATAATAAAAATGTATTGAGGAAACACAAAAATTATTACGTTCGGCGTAAACGTGTTAAGCATTACAGAATAGGCTCTATTAGTTTCTAGTATCCAATAAATTTGACAGTAAGATTGCAGCAATTGAAAAGTTACATAATGTTTTTTTGGCGATACTTTCAGCGACAGGCAGAGCGGAAAAGTGAAAGATATACTAACTATCACTTGACATTGGACGGTTTTGGAAGACATGAACGACATTTTACGTTTTATGGCAAAATATCAAGATAAAACATTTGTTACACCCAGTTTTTTATGCAGAAGTGAATGATGGTTATTGTCGATAATATATCTGCCGTGTTCATTAGCACACATTAATGCTAAATTACTTGTCGATGTTGAGTTATGATTCGATTGCTTTGCAGTAGACTGGTGTAGTGTAAATTATTAGCATTTGAATTCTTTCCAACACGACACGTTAATGAATAGCAATTCATTCGAGTGTGTATTAAAATGCGTCCCGATAAAATCAATCAATGACGTCGGTGGATAAATTTCAACTTTTCATTATCGGGCGCAATTTATAGTTTTATTAATATGTAAGCGATTGCTGTCCGGGTGACCCGAATAGAAAATTTATTCGCATGTCATATGAAACTAATTATTAATCGCCTCTGTATGAAAAAAACTACGCGTTTCGAAAAAATAATATAAGAAAGCAAATGAAATATATTTTCGGTAAGAAGAGCGCTAATATGTTTGTACGTTTCACCTATTGTGTGAAGTGTATTATTATTTTTAATGAATATAAATTTGGTAACCTTTTTAATTCTAATTGAATGAAACTTGCCGGGGGGACCTAGTGAGAAATGGTTCGAAATCGCTGTCCTAGCACAAATAGTCCGATTTTAAAAGGCCAGTATTCATGTTTCCCCGCAATTTTAGTGCAATTTCTGCTGTCCTGTTTTAATTTAGTAACTTAATACTCCTTTCAACGATTTTATTTCAAGAAACTTATATTTGAAATATTCAAAATTAACGCACATTTAGCGTCAAAATCATATTTTATTAGCATTGCTAGCGTACAAGACGAGGCCTTCAAATTAATGTAGTTATAATATTTAAAAAGATTTATCATAAACAAACTGAAAATATTTTTACAAATTTACTTGCATGACTGAATATAGCTGAAAATACATGTATAAATCTGTCTGGTTGTTTTTCTGTGTAACGGTGTACAGTAGCGATGTGAAATTTTCACGTCATTCTGACTGCCATTTCTAGGTCAATTGTGTCATTTCAAACATTCAACTTCAGCATAGGTTGCGGGTGCTACATGAGGTAAACGGTCCACAGTGATATTATCAACTTTCACCAAAATAACGCCAACTTCTAAGTGTTGGCATCCTCTATACCTGGTGAAGCTGGGTAAAAAATACTAGTTGTTTAATAAAACTAAAGCAATAAATGTTTCAGTACTTGCAACCCACGTTTTTTATGATCACTTTAAAAACGTTAAGTTTGAGTTTCACTGCACTCAAAATTTTCCATTCACACAGACTTTTGCTAAGCTGACATACCTAACTTACTATTACAAATCGTATAAATAGAAATCAATACAAAAACTAAAGGACGTAACTAACACCAAAAATACTGTTTATAGCTCACACAAAACGTGTTAATATACTATATTTATATATATAATATTTTATATTGACTACATAAAGGCAAAAGGACGTATATCTCCATATTTTCAAAATGTTTTTTTCAGTAACCACAACGTATACACTTAAATACAAGTTTTGTGTGAGCTATACACACTATTTTTTGTGTGTGGGTTACGTCCTTTTGCCTTTTCACAGTAGATATGGTAATATTAATATTTACAACTTTGTCAGGCATATTATATTGATAATACTTAAAAATAATCTGTCAAAGATTGTCTATTTTGTATTTACTGGAATCATAATGTGGATATTGAGGAAATTTTACATTGTCCACAAAATAATTCAATATTGATTTATATTTTAATGAAAACTCTTACTTGCAAATGAACTGACAGTTCCATGTTTTATGAATCTTATCTATATGTTGTGGAATAATTGATGTATGGACGTTTTAGAAAACGAATAGTCAAATAGAATTTTTAAGTTTAATGCTTTAATTATTCAAATTAGTTCTTTTCATCACAAATCAATTAGGCAATATTGAAAAATAATTAAAATACGGCATTGATTTAATATGCATATGGCTCCGTATAATTTATACAGTTTATAATGAATAAACCACGGGATAACTTTGAATTGATCATTAAATTGTAAGCTTTTTGTCATTAGTATCTTAAGACAACTTTATTGGAAGCTAATCTCTTTAATTAATATTCAAGTTTAATTAATTACAACATTGATTAATAAGTTTTAACTTTTGAATATGGATGAGATTTGAATTTAATTACTTCAGTGGTGATATTGTTTTTACGGAAACGAAAAATTAAATTAGGATTTTTTTTTTCAAAACATAGATGAATATTTTGTACCGACTTAGCCTCAATGGTGAGAATGCCGCATTTCATTTAAATAGATATAGATAGATTATTCTACCAGATTCCAAACTCTCGTGTATTTCATCTGTATATACTGAGTATGAAAGCCTGGAGACTAAAAATATTTAAAACTAGTTAAAACCATTTTAATTTGATTTTGTTAAAATGTCAGTAAGTACTGAGACATTTTTTACACATAATACTGATTTGATATTCAGTGCAAATATCAGAATATGTCTTGTTTCTGTTTGCCTACAAAAAAGTATGCAATATGTTTTCAAAAAAAATCGTTAAAACACAAGAGACGCTAAGATGGCAAATAGACCTGGTACGAGTATATGTAGAGAAAGCAGGTGGCGCGAAAGATGGCAGATATCATAGACTGGATCAAACGTCATTATTTCATCGTCATTTAGCTGATCTTCTACCACGCGTGATGTGGATGTCAGTTCTTTTATAATGAAATGTTTCAGTTTAATATTTTTAAATTATTAATAAAGCAATATATTCAGTTTTACAATATATAAACGACATACATCTGGTGATAGTGGGATAACTAAATAGCTATAAACAATATTGGAAAATTCGTTTAGAACCAAATACATTGTAAAACCTCCACGTTGCGCCAACTTGAACAGAACCCTCCTCGAATCACCTCTCACTGTGCAATTAGTGGAAAAATACGTATTGACCAAGCAAATGTAAATGCGTTTTGTAGATTTGTAAATTAATTCAATTGCCAATAAACTTCTTTAAACTGTAATAATCTTCAACTTTGTTCATGCTCCAGGAAGGTGTTTATCTCTTGACGACGTCTACAGAGGCGGACTTCAATCTTCATTTCCTCTACCTCCGCCTGACCCGGTGGATCAATTGTTATCTTTATAAGTAAAATCCAATTCAATCAGTATACAGACTGGTATCCGTCTCAGATGTGGCAGAAGATGTGTTGAAATAAAGACAATTGATCCAAATTTATGCAGCGATACACAGTGATGACTTCTCAGTCATGAAGAGTACGACGAAAACAAAGATATCAATGCAATCTAATTTAGTTAAGGGTACGTTAGTTCAAAGCGAGATCAAAACTGGATGAATGCGAACCATCGATCTCGTAAAAAGCCTCGCTATGTTAGCTGTCTTTGTGGAAAAGTTCCCTACATTGGCATCGGTCATTAACAATGTTCTGAGCCGTTGGTGAGCATAAATTAAACGAGAGCCATTTATAAAGTCGTGGATAAGCTATGTCCATGTCGCATCGTAAAGACGCGTCGTTAACACTCTGGAGTCCGACGGCGGGGATGGCTTCAAACAACCCATGTCATTACAACACTTTACGCAGGGGACTCTCAAGTTAAACCCTACATGTTTTTCTTCTTCCATACGTATACAAGGAAAACCACCAGTCACGTCTTGAAAATTCTCTTTGAATGCATAGTATTTGCTATATAATATTCTCGTATGTGCAATAACTTGATAAGAAGGACAAACTGCTATTATTACAACGAAAATGCTTGGTAATTAAAGTTTTGATTAATCGTTCACAAGATTCACTACTAGTAATATCATTTGAAAGAGCTGTTAATTTGTAGCAGTATGTAGCGAGTAGATCTTTGAATATCCTGATAAGATAACGATATCTTTATAAAGGATTATACAATATCATTACACATGTTATTAAAAATGTTCGGTAAAAAACACTAACATCACCATGAAATTTTTCCGATAGACTAATATCGTTTTTTCTTAGAAAAACTATTTCATGACGACACTCGTGAAAGCCTAGTATGTTGTATAAAAAAGTTTCTAATTAGTGAAAGCTTATTAGCATTCAAAACATGGTTATTGTGTAGTTTATTTATGCATCATGCATTGGCAATCAGTAACTTCGAGTTTCGTGGCCTAATGGAGTCGTTAATGCTTCCATTCTGGTATGGGCGTTACTCCAATCTCCAACTAGATATATATTTTCCATGCTATTGTTTTGTATGCTATTTTCAATATAGGTAACCTTCCACATTTATTTCTTAAAACATTGGCACACAGCGATTCAAATCTTATTCAATTTGAATCGTATTTTTGATAATTCATGGTGGAAAGACATTATATTTGTAAAAAAAAAATGGTAAATCACTTGCCACGATTAGGAACGGTTTGCTTAGTGTATATATGATAAACTAATTTCGTTCGCTCATGAACCCCCCCTATAGAGTCGCAGCGTTGATAAGTGACCTAGTGTATGTTAGCTGTTTGAACTGTCTCACAATCTCCGCCCTAACAAGAAGTTTACATTAAAAGGACAACAAATGGATGCAAGATCGTTGAATGCTCGCGTACGCTCACACCAGTAAATCTCGGTTTGGTCCGATTTAGGGTTATTTGTCAATAGATTTACACATGAGTACAGTTTTTACACATTACCTCGCCAGCATTATGATCCATAACTCAAGGAGCAAGTTCCTGTGATTGCAGGACTTGCGTCAAGGCAATAGACTTTTCTTGACAGCAAATTTTTAACTGTCATTTTATGAAAGTTTCAACTTCGTTTAATCGTAATCTTCTTTCGAATGTTGGCGGTCTATATCAATAACCAGTCGTATAAGATCGCCAATGCATCGGAAATCGAAGGACTTGGCTTGTTCGCTGAAGAATCTCGCGAATTTCTTTATAACTACACATTCTGCTGCCGTCAATTTTTATTTGCGTTGTGAGTTTAAGTTATATTTATTTATTTTTAAATGTGACCACAGTAAATACAAAGATTTTCTGCGTTTGATGGTCGCTTTAAGACGTATTGGTATCTTGGCTCGTTGGCACGTGAAATCTTCATTGTACGCCGATGCAGCTACATCTTGAAGGCCTGCAGTATTCTAACGAATCCTCCAAACTTCATACACTAGTATGGACATTATAAATTATAGAGCATCTGATTACTCTTCGTCATGTACCTGTGTTTAAGTCTATATTCCAGGAGAGATGATTTATTGTTTTAAATGTGCTTCTTGTCATCTTATTAAATAAAAAATATTGGAAGCCGAATGGTCGATGTTGTTGTCTTCGGTTGCGGAGTTCACGGGCTCGATTCCAAGTACGGTAATTTTCACAGATTAATTTTTCAATTGATTTATAGATTTGTGTTCGAAGGCATTGCTGGCTGTGATGTCGAAATATCCTTCCACCCAACCGATCCTAAAAAAAGGGGCATAGCGAGAACAACTAGTTAAACACAAGTCGTGTCACAACCCCATCCTTCTATTCTTACTTTCTCTTATAAACAGGAGTTGAGCGACTGAGTAACAAGCAGTCCAAGTAGACTTACTAACTAACTTGAGAGACTCTTGTGGTAAGCTCTATTGAAAGTTTACATTCTCCACTTTTGGAGCGGTTTTGATTACAAAAAAAACTTATTAAGCTATAAAAATACAGTAGAAACCATAATCAAAAACTATTGTTTATATTTTATTGTATGTAGAGTTTATATATTATTATTTCCGAAATTTGTGTGCAATTCCCGAGCGGGAGATATCTAAATGTTGCGATATAGTAGCTCACGATTCCGCTATACCTATAACTGTAGAGCTTATCAGAAGCAAAATACCTGCGGCTACTGAAATTGTATACGTAGGTATTACAGGCGCACACTTTCCGATCGTACAAGGGTTGACACCCTCGTGAGAACGGCATATAAATATTACATCGATTAATAAAAATCAAAAAAATTTTTTGAACCATATCTACTGTCAATATTCCACGTCAGTGATGCAATATCTCAAAGATGATTATAATGAAAATCGAGCTGCTCCCGTAACCGAGTCATACTGCAATACAATCTTCGTCATTCATGGTTGCAGGGTCGGAGGTTCGAATACTTGAATGGAGATGCGGTGATATGCCAACTACTAATCTTTTCTAGCTCCATTCTTTTATGCTTTTGAAAATAGAGATTAAGAGTCTGAATTATGACAAATTCACATTTAAACACCTTTTGTTTGAATGCTTATTTAGCAGTTCTTATTCTCTTTATAGTTTTGCGAAATAATGAAAACATACTGTAAAGCACTCAGTTTTTTTTTTTTGGATTTGCAATTTCGCTTTTAGGTGGGTATATGTTAAGGTATATAAATACTAAAACTATTTTAATCATTTTTAATCATTTAATGATTTAGTAGCATTCTTAAAAAAGCTTCATACAAGTTGGTGACATAATTTTCAAATAACTAATTTAGTAGGTACCTAGTTTCCACATAAAAAAACGCTTTACTCTCCCCAACTTCCAAAGGCATTAAGCTTATAATTTTCTTTCGGGAATATAAGGGCCGAGCGAGCTGGAAATAGTAACATTTTATTTGTCAAGCACGATAAACTGTGTAAAAAGCTCACTGTTTTGAGAAATTTGGTGAGGTGAACATATTATAAAGAATTTTCTATAAAACATTTTAGATAAAACAATAAATACTGGCTCGATAAACCAGCACTAGCAATATTCTTTTTAGAAAATCGGGAAAATATAATACATGGCGATTGGTATTCTTTACGGATCAGTGATTGCAACCCTTGTCTGGTCGTATTCATTTTATGTACAAACCTAACGACAAACCAGCCGGCCGTTATCGCATAACGAATAAATCACATTTCGTTAGTTTCCTGTTCAGAACGAGCGCCCAATGCTCCTTGCTCCTTCCTGCCTCCGGGCATACAGCCTCGCTCACAGCCTTGTACCCTCACATTCAGAGAGATCGGTGATTGCTGGAGTGAGTGCATCAAGGTTTCGAATTGAAACAGTTGAATCTCTTCGACTTGGAATATAAACCCAGTAAAAAATAAAAATAAAATCTGCTCTGTCCGGCGTTACATAATTTTTTGATGTGTCTTTGATTATACATGCTGTCATATTATTATAATTCAAAGTTTTCACTTTTGGTAAATAATTGATTTTAAATACAGTATTTTATATTTGTTTACATTCTAATTTTGATTAAATTTGTGTAAATGCAATATTTAGTTGGAGTCCGTGGTGCAGTTGATAACATCGTTGGCTACGGTTTCGGATGTCTCAGGTTCAATTCCCGGTGCGGACAGTTTCATAGGATATTTGTTCGTAGTCATGAATGTTTGTGATCTCTAAAACTCCTAACCACCCATCCGATCCTCAAAAACGGGACATAGCGAGAGCGATTAACTCAACACTAGCCCTGTCTTTCTATCCTATTCCAACTTTCTTCGAAAAAAGAGAGGTTGAGCAACTAAGTAACACGCAGTTCTCATGGGAAAAATGCAGCTGATGTCTTACAACTGTCTCTCTTTGACAGACTTTCTACAACAAACATACTTCTAATCCCTGCATTAATATTAATATTTTATAAGATATAATGCTAAAGTTTTATAATATTATATTATAAGTTGTTAGGGACTAATTTTGAAGAATGCCTAAAGAAACAACATCAGGGGAAATTGATAAGCCCATCCACTCAAGGTAAATTGATAGTCAGATATCTGTATTATATACAAATTACAGGAATCTAATAATACATTTTTAGAGGACATTTCCTCTGAAATTCCAGGCAAAACTTTCATACACAAATAAAGTTGTTACACTGCGGCATGCACCTTGAACGAAGAGTAGCGAGTGGTGATGGGTGCAGCTTTGAGCACCATAAAGAATATGATACCAACTGATATATTTCTAGATGTTGTTTTCATATCTATCAAATTAATGCGATAATGTGATAGCTTTAAGATCAATTTTT
The DNA here is from genome assembly GCA_022494535.1 of Himalopsyche phryganea. Lineage (NCBI taxonomy): Eukaryota > Metazoa > Arthropoda > Insecta > Trichoptera > Rhyacophilidae > Himalopsyche > Himalopsyche phryganea. The sequence goes on from JAGVSL010000033.1 coordinate 324,920, forward strand.
ACAAAAATGTTATCATTTCAAAATATAACTTTTTCCATTTCCATTTATTAGTAGTATTGAAATAAACTTGGTACAGCTCCGTGGTAATTGAGTAAAAATTAATATTATAATATACAAAAGATAAAAGAAGCTCGACAGAACTCACGTACTTTAGTAATTTTTTTAGAATAAGTTTTACAAAAAATATTTATGCAAAAGTTGTCTTTAATAGCTTCTCTAAATGAAAATGATCGTTTAAAAAAGCACATTTGTAGGTAGATTAAAAAACGTGTTGAAACTTTATTATGATGCCATTAAAACCAATTTCATTTTTATTGTTGAAATAAAGAACGAGAAAGAATTGAAACAAACGAAATATATGGCTAAATTATTTTATGCAAAATATAATGCCTTACAGTTCTTACACAGCTAGATATTTTCTTATGTGAACTCTCATTTATAAAATAATCAATTTAAAAAAAAGATTATGACGTTAACGTATTGAACCATTTTTATTATCGGAGAAACATATCATTAAAATGCAATGCATTCGACTACTGTACCACCAACTGTTTCAAACATGCGATATTAAAAGAATTCGTGGGCGGTTTATTTTGGTTTTATGTGCGATATTGAATATGAATCGATGTTTTGTAGTAATGTGTTTGGTTTTGTGTTTTATCGCATCTTTAAAACTGGTTATGTGTTGTCGCGAGTAGGTTTTTACAATTCCGTCCCAAATTTTACATGGCACGAAAACATTCAATTTATTTCCGATAAATCTTGTTGAATGCAACTTTTTATTGTGTATTATTGACGGTTTTGGGTTGCGATGTTGTCTGACTATACAGTCGAGTTTTATTTTTTTGTATTAGGTATATTTATATTGAAATCGAATTATTTTACTTCTTTTTGATTCAAATTATTCTTTGTTGTATCATTACTAGACTATTATGTTTCAAGACCGAGATCACGCATTTAAATTCCTGACGTGAAATACTCGGGTTTGTAAACATGAAAAACCGGAAATTTCTGGATGGAAATCGTATCCAACCACTTAAAAAAAATAACAAATAATGGAGAAATTAGCGGTGAATACTTCGCCTCAAATTATTTTGATATCTATTATAAACCTCATTGATGATATAGCTATAATCTTAGCCTTATAGATTCCACCAAAAAAATTAAAGTCTTTTTTACTTGTATCTAAGAACACATTGTCACTGTACTGGCAGAAGTTGGTAAGTGACATATTGACAGCTCTGGGTAAACTTCTTCTTCAACCATATTCTATATGGCTACCTATGTGAAGCATATGGTTACCACGCGGTGCCTCCATGATTCCCTGTCACCCACCAATCGCTCTGCATCCTTCCATGATATGCCAGAGTCCCTCAGCACCGCCCAGTGCATCCTATGGATAGTATCCGATAGTCTACTAGGATGCCGGAGTCCCAATGGTCAGGAGAAGAGGCAAGCAGGTTTGAGGCTGTCCGGAGGGATACGCAGCACGTGATCCAGCCAGATCCAACGTCTCTCCATAACCGCTGATGTAACAGGGCGCTGTCTGGTTCGTTTCCTAATCTCCAAGTTCGAGTTCGAGTTCAATTATGCATTGAGTTAAATTTGGCTCCAGCTATTCCTAATCAAATAACGAGCTCTTCTGAGTAGACAGCAAAGGAAAATTTGAACTCGTAGAATAAAGTCTTTAGCCTCGGTCTTTTATTTCACATGGGTAATTATAATATCAAAACATAGATAGATTTATTCCAATCTAAACACTAATCAAGGTAGAGATCAGTAGAAGGGGACAATTGCTTACCTAGAAATCTGCATTAATATACTCGCTGATAATATAAATTGGTGTGTTTTTTCCAAGCTGATACAATTAATGTTCCCACTAAGTTATTCCAGACAAAGAGTTGATATCCAAGAAAATCATTGTGAATTCACCTAGTTTCCGTTAATAGTATGGTGATGATATACAAGTTTTTTTTAATGTAATGGAATGATGTAAATATTGCAAATGTTTTGGATTGTAATCATAATGGATGGTAATTTTATTATATTCTTAACATTATACCTTTAATTTTCAGATATGCTGGATGAATATTTGAATCGGATCGATGACGAAGGGTGGTAGGGTAGTAAGATACGCCCTTATTTATATTAATTATTCAAACCCAGTACCGCTACTTTATTCATGTTATGTCAGATGCCACTGTGCTGTGGCCATCGGCTTATTCATTGGTAAGTTTTATGTAATCAATAAATTATGTCTGAATTAATATTTTTGATTGCGAGTGTTTCCAACAAGACATAAATAACCCGGCTGTGTTTACCTACTTTGTAATGGGACATATAATACAAGTTGAGTACTTTAGATATTCTCAGATCCCACGCGATGTCACGAGCGAGACGCGATGAAACCGGCAATTTATTGCTTAACTATCGATGAAAAAGACGATGAAATCCCAAATTTACGATTTGAATAATAAACACACTTAAAAACAGCCATAAAATAGATACGTTAAATAAACTACCATTTTATGCTATTAACAAATTATATAGCCCTTTTGCAATGAGGCGCTTGATGACTTTAATATCTTAACATAACTTGTCCGTTGCCAATCCTGGACATTCACAGGATAATCTAGCAGCGAGATAGCTGTAAAAATTGCGAAAATGACAGATGGTGAAATGTACAGAAAAAAAAGTTATTCGTAGTAAATTAATCGTTGACAAATCATCGCAATAAAACTTGCTAGCACGACAATTGACCTCGAAGACATAATTAACCGCGAAATAATAACGAACGTAAATATACATGGATTTATGGTGTGTTGCGTTTTTGTTTTTTGGAAAATCTACGACGTCGAAAATTCCAATTTATTGACACCGGGAAAATGTTCATGCGATCAATTAATTGTCCACGGTGAATTTTGCAAATATTTCATGATGTATCAGAAACTTTTTGGAGGGCGTCATTTATTTACTGCAGAGAAGGAGTTCCAATCAACGATTGGCGAGATTGATCGTGTGCTAAATATGAGGGATTAATGTTTGGTCATTAACATATTACGGATAACAAGTAAATCCATTATGACATTCTGTTGGTTACGTCACTGTTAATGTAAAATTGATCGCATTATTAATAATGATGCATTATAAGAAGTTATAAACATATAGGTACAAGCTTTCCTAGTAGATAGATATGCTCATTTTTTCAACTTTTGTGTAATGCAAACATGGTAACATTCTCTTGGGTGACTCAACCAAGTAAAAGAGCTCCACGATGTTTCACTGAGGATTTTTTACTCCACAAATATCTTGTATCTGGGATGAAAGTGATTCAGTACAAGCTGCTGAAGTTGGCAATAGATCAAGCTTCATGATTTGGTGTAGAAAATACATAAATATCAATGATTTTCTTTCTCTTTTTTTCTAAAAGGTAATCTTTAAGATTTAAATACTGAATTAACATTTTTAAGTACTTTGGTTAACGTACGGTAATTTTCATCGGATACGTTTAATTATTTACATTTTTTGAATACTGATTTTGTAAGAAATGACGCGCCGTATTGAATGATAATGTTAGAAACTGGTAAATAATGGGCAATGATAAGACATTTTAAATAGACAATAACAAATGAGGTGTACACGGTCATTAATCTTGGAAGTGTTCAATGGAGAGATATGGTGTGGTCTCCCCAATAAATAAATGCTTGATAGTTATAAATATATTTACTGTTAGCGTTTTCACTTATAAGCATGAATTTATTGCCTTTCATTAAAAATAAATTGTAGGCCACTGTGGATGTGTTGGTACAGCATTGAATCGGCGTTTAGAAGGTCCCTGGTCCAAATGGCTTCTCAGAATGATTATCATAAAAGGGATCTGATAAATAGTAATGAAATTATATGTCGGAAAAACAGTTTTTTGTTTTATCAAATACGCATACATATAGTTGGCAAAAACGCTATGAAAATTTTGCACTATGACACTATGAAAACTGTATAAAATAACATTCTACAGAATAAAAATATCTTAGTAACGGAAATATTTCTCGAAAAAAAAACGTACATACGAGCTAAAATTTGGGTCAATTGAAAAATCAGCATGAAAATATTATATATGTACTGTTTCATTCCTCGGTGACTAAATTAATTTAATAACGTTTGTGTTTTATTGTTAATTAAATACTACACAATTATAGTCAACTACTTTTTCTCTGCTTACGGTAGGAAATGTTTTTTTAAATTCTAAAAAGCTGGCTCAAAATGATTCATTGTCTAAATATATAAGTAATTGTCAAATTTATTTATCTTTTACGTGTTAGCAAACGATGAGAAAATGTATTTAACTCTAAGGCGAATAAAACGAACAATCAGCAAAATTTTAAATCAGTCAATCGTAATATAAATAAATACCACGACCTACTCTTTTAGAGTTATGTGTTATGCATAAAGTAATCATAATTCAAAAAATTAATAAGGTCACTTCTCACTTTGCAAATGGTAAATATCTATTTGATTTAGCACGTTTTAAATTCGTGTCTTCCATACTTATAATATTAACGTATTTCCACTCGTCAAGTAATAAAAATTATATTAAATATTTTCTCACACGAAAAAAAAACCTTGTTGAAAGATGAATGAAAGTGTTATGACAAGTGGAGAGGATTGGTATGTTCGCATAATACCTACAATAGTTTTGTATATCGATGGTTACTAGAGGTGTTGGGTGTTAAAATACAACAGTTTTTTATTTATTTACGATTTAAAAAACATTAAGATCACATAATAACCATAATTTTAAACATTTTTAATGACAATATTATATATCGGGTAGCTTTTGACAAAAAATTCATTTATCCATATGGTGGGACATGTCGATAAAATAAATGAATAATTGAATTAGTTTTTTTAGGAAAAATATCACACATTTACGCTTTTTGGAAATGATTTTTTTTAAATCACTGGATAAACAAAAGGAGAATTTAAAAAGTTTGTAGATTGACATAGGGAGAAAATATACCAATTGATTTTGCTCTAGCTCTAAGTTGAACACAATTTTTCTTACCACTATGTTACAGAGTTTCTTTTTCTATTTATATATTTGTATTAGAGGTCTGCACGGGCCGGGTTCGGGTTGGTAAGGACAGTTCAGATTCGGGCTCGGGCCGGGGTCAGATAAGGAGATTTTCATAAAAATATTTCTGACTATGTGCGGGTCATGAGTCAGCCATAAGGCAATACTTACTAATCATAATTTAAATAATTTATTTACCACTTTATGAATGACGTTGGAAATATGGAAATAATAACATATATTTTTTGCATATAAATGCAAAAATCGGACCTTTTTCGGCATGAGAAAAGTTAATCTGGGCTTCGGGTAATAAGTGGGATATTGAGACTCGGGTTCGGGCTGAGCCGGGCCTGAAGGTGTCCCGCTCGGATTGGCAATTATATAAGTTTCGTAAGGTAAGTTTCCGCCCTTGCAGACCTCCAACGTATATATATATATATCGAGAGAGAGAATTAGGTTATGAAATGGAAAGTATTGGCAAAATTCTGTCATGAAAGTCTTGACATATTTTTATCGTTTTGTGAGTAGTACGCAAATGAAAATTGCTTTTTAATTCCGCTTAAAAGTAGCATTGACATAAATATTATTTACGGATCATAATTATATTATGTTTAACTTGTAAAAAATGGAAAAGTACCGCTCATTTCTGGTCCGTCGGTAACGATGTGGAGCGCGTAGGTACTTATTGACAGAATCTTTCACGAAATAGACACTCCTTTCACGCGAGATGTGTTGAAAAAATTAAAACCACGAAATGACCTGAGCGAAAACAATATTATACCAGTTTGCGCTATAGGTGGTGATTTTGTTTGATGTTGGAGTGTCAGTAAATGTAACTGACTGGTTGATGCGCCGTGTGATCAGAAAATAATAATAATCACTGACGATGATGGATGATAAATATAGAATAAAAAAAAATATTCGTTCATCTAATATAAAGTAAAACTTAAGGAGAAAATGATCGTGATACATTATCACTTTTGAATTTGATTTGCATGTATGAAAACGCCGAATTAGACAGATAAAACGCTCATAAAATATTATCCTTAATAGAAATAGATCCCACTTCTCACATTGTTTCCGTTACAAATCCACCAAAGCCTGATAACTCGCATCACTCATATTAACGGTGTTTTTGCCAATTGATGTAACCCTCAAAATTTAAATTGCTTAGGAGAGAGTAAAAACGGCTTTTCTCGAAAACATCTTTTATCAAAGAAATCTTTGAAATGCACTCATGTTTGCAAATCATGTTTGCAGATACGGGACTATACGAAGGGTTTTTCGATATAATAGTGGCTTACATAAAGTGTCTGGGTCAGTATTTTAAAGTAATATGATGACAGGCCAAAAATTCGCGTTTTAAGTAAACCAATGCAGAACAGTTGCGTGAATGTATGCAGTGTATATCAATCACAATCAATTAAAGTATATTTTGTTGAAATATCGAAAAATAGTATCCTCTTGTTGCACAGTGAATTGATCTTATTATTTCTGCATTGTTTTTGGCGGTGCATTTAAAATTTAAAGCGAGTTAAAATGTCAATTGATTTCTGTGTTTTATACTTGGTAATCAGTCACTCTCAATTTTATAATTCGATTGTGTTTTGGCCAATTGATGTAACCCTCAAAATTGAAATGGTCCAGGAGAGAATAAAAACTGTTTTTGTCGAAAACATTATATGGCGAGTTTCGTAATGAATCTTTGAAATGCACCCCTGTATATTTCCATGTTTGAAGATTCGGGATTATACGAAGGGTTTTTCGATATAATAGTGGCGTACATCAAATGGCCGGGTCAGAATTTATAAAACTAAAACTAATGTAAAATGAAGTTTCCCTTTCAAAAAGTGGTCAAATTATTTAAAATCATTTGGCCGAGACCTGCTCTGTCACCTTTAAAATTAGATCTAATCTTTAACTAATTTTCAAATTTTTTGAAAATTACATCAATTGGCCAAAACACCGTCGATATTATTTCCGTTACAAATTCATCAAAGCCTGATAATTCGCACCATTAATATAATAAATAATTTTATAATTGTTTTCATACAACATTTTAAAATGAAAATTACAATGGTTTCGAAATGTCGGATAATAATCACTAATTTAAAAAATCCTGTCAATTGTGCAGTGGTCAACGTCGTTGACTTCGTCGTATTCAAATCCGAGTACGGACAGTTTTATAAATTAATTTATGGATTTATGTTTGTAGCCATGAATGTTTGTTATGTCTAAAATTCCCTCTCATCCATCCACTCTTTAAGACGGAGCGAGGCAAGAGTCATTAGCTAACCGTTAGTCCTATCTCAGCCATACCCTTCTATCCCTACTCTCTCCGAAAATGAGAGGTTAAGCAACTGAGTAACAAGGAGTTCTTGTAGAAAATCTATTTATGAATTTGTATCGAAAGGTTCCATTATTTTCGATCCTCAAGATAAAGCATGGAGTAGAGAGAGTGATTAATTTAGTACTAGGCTTTTCCTAACCTCATCCTACTAATCCTAAAAGATGCAATCAAATTTAGCTAAACACCTTTTTTGGAATGTTCCATTATGAGTCCTTACCATACATGAAACCAGTAAATCAAAAATTTTGTCACAAATCGCATCAAACATACTGAAACTGTTTTTTTTTTACATTTAATGTTAAAATGGGCAACACAAACACGTTTATGTGTGACGCAGTATTATTTTGGCATGTAAGTTAAGCTGCTTAAAACTTGGTCAGAATTTAAAAAAATAACTCCGTAATCTTCGGTATGCCTACGCTATTTTCGGCTGTACACGCTGTGGAATAAATCACGACTGAGGTACAAAGTAGATGTATGAATCGATTCGGCGAAGAAGCGCCCGCCACCCGCGCTGTTGCCTCTTATCGTGCTTCAGCATCAGGGTCCGACGCGAGGTCCAGTCGTGTATCTTGCCACTAGTGGTGACTGCATTCTACACCAGCGGCGACGAACGTTTTGCAACAGCAACCTACTTATTTATCACATTTAAGGTATAATATATAGATATTCCCATAAGGTAGACAGCGAGATTACATAAAGCAACAGCGGGCAAAAATAATAAAAAAATTGCCAACACGAATGCAAAGGATAGATTTTTCCTCCTTCTATTCAAATTTTATTTTATTTCAAAGTACAGTAATTGGGTGTATCACACGGGAAATAATTTGGAAGATAAATTATAGCCGTGTAACCCATTTTTGATTTGAAACATGTTGATTTTCAGTTATGTCTCATTTTTGTGGCAATGGAATTTAAGAAAAAATATATTTTGGAATGATAAAACACAATTTAAAAACTTATTTTGAAATAAATTGGATTAGCCATTTGAATTACTAATCTGTAAACCAAATGCTGTATATTTTTTCCCATCTCAATTATGTACATGAAAACATAAAGAAAAGTTGCCAAGACTTTCAAATCACTGAATTTATAGTAATTGCAGTGATTATTTGTATCGTGGGCCAAAGTTACCCGATTTAAATACAAACTTTGGCCCACCATGTTTTGTCTATATTTATATATCAATTATAACAATAAATCTATTTATGTTAGTTAAATTTAATTTTAAGACATTAGTACATTTCTATGTATAACAATACCACACATAAATGTAATGGCGAAACATAAAAATACAAAAAACCCTCAGAACTGGGCCAAAGTTACCCAATTGACCGTAAAACAATAATAACTATCTACGGCACAATGAATTACAAACCTATTGAAAGTTATAATAGTGATGCCATGCAAGATAACGTATTCTTGAAAATCAATATTAGAGTGACATGGAAGAATTACGCTGTCTTTAGTTTTCTATTTTGACGTGATTATACGTGGCTTAATTTACATTTTATAACTAGATCGAAGTAATAATCACAAACAAAAAACTAGTATCGAAAAATTATTTGTGATATTGTTAAAATTATTGTAACAAATTCACTCAAACATAAGCCGTTCAATTAGTATACACAAGCATAGTGACATATTAAGTTTGTGTTAATATTTAAAGCTACCCAGTACCTCATGTTAGGTATCACTACCTTATCTCAACACGCCACGACTGTGGTATACCTAATACCTCTCGCGCACCGTGCCATAAAGTGCATTCGAAATGCATTTTTTGTGCATTCAATGTTGTGGCACACTGGCTTTGTCTTGGCGAAGATTTAGTATGAATAAATCATAACTTGTGAATAAATAACATCGCTTTATATGGAATCATAAATACGTCATGGAGTAGATTACAGATTGCGGTTTCTATCATTTAAATTATAGTTGACTGTATTTCACTCTACTAGCTACTTCTTAGATTCGTATATTTGAATACTCAGCTATTTATGAGCATACTAATTGTTATTTTGTTTCCATAACTGACTCTTTCAAAAAATGAGAAAAATATTCTATGTATTTAATGTAATCAATTTCTTCAATTATCTTCTGGGAATGTCCAGATATATTACGAAGAATAAAAAGGAATACGACGTCGGACCTGTAAAGATCTAGGAAGATTTCAACTCATAAAAGCTCTACCACAACTTATTTCATACCGTTTTGTTTTCTTTCTATTCGCTTATCATAACCATGTTTTAATTATTTTCCCCGTAATGATTTTTTCTGTTGTCGAGTACACCTGTTGAAATAGTGTAAAGATCGTTGTTTACTTTAGGAACTGTCGTAAGTCGATTAATGGTCTGATTCTCTTCGATTTAGTTACTTGAAAAAAAAAATTATAAATAGCTATTCCCAGTGTAACAAGAATCGGTCATTTAATTCGACTATTTGATAGCAGCAAGTCACTTGTGAATGAAATGACAACACAGCCATGATCAATCATGTGTTTACAGTAACTAATGTTGGATTCATCTTAATCTCCACGAATGGAAATATGTAGCTTTATTTAGAAACTAATTCCATGGTTGATAGAAAAAAATAATGTTATCTTCTTAAATAATATTCAAATGAGAACTTAGTTGTAGAGAGTTTAGCCAGTTGTTAAATTCACATTTGCTATAATATTTACATCACAATTGTTTAATAAAAAGTTTTTTAGTTGAATTATATAAGAGTTTCGTAAAATTGTAGCTAATATTATAGGTAGATATGTATCTTGAAACGTTTTACAGATTACAGCTAAACTTTCTTTTAATAATGTATTCATCCCTAGATATTTTTCTAACATGAGGGAAAAACTGTTTGGCATATTGTAAGTTGTAAATATATATATATTAAACCATATCCGCCTCTTATCCGGAGCATATGGGCATCACGTGGTTCCTCCAAGCATATCTGTCTCCCGCCAGTCTCCTCTTTTCCTTCCAGGTCATCTCAGCGTCCCTTAGCTCCTATGGATGGTCATTAGTGGCTTTTCAGGGCGACGGAATCCATCTTGTCGGTAGAAGAGACAGGCAGGATTCAGGCTCCCTTGGTGCATCCGCAGCACGTGTCGAAGCCAGGTCCATCGTCGCTTTTTTATTTTGTACGCAATAAGAACGAATATAAATATTCATCCTAGTAAAATTTTACTATCATATTATTGGGCTCGAACCCACGCTGGAGCGAGTAGAGTAAAAAAAAATATCAATTAAGTTAAAGTAATCCTTAAAATAAAATGCGTTATTTAATATTTGGTCGGTTTGCTTTATTGGGAGTGGTGACAAGATGAAAATTAAAGTGCCACATGTACTGCTGAGATTTATTGTTTTTAATTAGTTGATTGATAAAAATGAATACAATTCAAATATGAATTTCTTAGACAGTTTTACATTTATATATTATAACTTAATAAAATTGTCGTGATTTATTACTAATCTGTTGCACGATAATTTATTTATTACCTTTTACATTTCTCTTGAACGTGTGTCGCGAAGCGAAAGAGAAACAGTCGTTTGTCACTTACAATTCAAAGTGATAATAACGTAATATATTCTACTGCCTGTCTTTCGAGTACGCTGTACGCGATAAAATGAATGGCTCGCGGTGACGCCGAGGGCAGCGGAACAAGCGGCTCCCATGTTGAGCGTGGAGTCAAACAAAACGGTGACCCTCGCTAAATCATTTTGTCAAGTGCACGGTGCGGCGAGCCCCACTAGCGGCCGGAGCAAAAGTTCAAATCGCTTCGAAAGACGATCGCTGCGCGGCGATTGGGATGGTGTTATGAAATTCTTGACGAAGAAATACACGCTTTCTATTTAACTAGAAATATTGTCATTTCACAATCGTAATGAATAGTTGGCTGAAAAGTATTGTATCCCTTAAAAGTGCCATTTTTTGAAAATATATAGATATATTTGTAGAGCATCCATGCAATCTCAATGTATTATTTTGTTCAATATGTCTTTAATACTATGATTAATGCTTTATGAACAATTAATGATCGAACAATATTAAATTCATGAAATTTTCATTATTTAAATGGTAAATAATGGAATGGCAGCTTTCGCATTTTTCCCCATGTGACCTGTGACATTTTATAAATTTTTGAAACACCAATAATTATTGCACAACGGTCATCTTGCATCTTCCTTCTCTCTATTTCATTAGAGAATAATAGATTCACTAACACATTAGACGCATCTTCAAGCTTTAACAAATAATTCGAGAAAATTGTTATTTAAAACTTCTTTAAGAAAAAATAGTAATATCGCTAACCTTGACTGGGAATAGGGTATACAAAATCAAATCGTGAATACACGACATTTAAAAAAATATGTAATTTTCTCAGATCTATACAATTGCAAATTAATGCTTTTTGCTGGGATTTCGCATCGATGTATTTATTTCTTTTTCAATACAACAAATGAAATTTGAATTAAAACTCTCCAGCGATTTCCAATATTGAAAATACTTTATTAAACATGTTTAAATGGGTATACTAGCGTGGTAGCGGGACATATGAAATTTTTGAGTATAATTTTTGGTTAACTTTCTTGAGCTAATGCAATTTTCATAATAAATCAAGTACATATTTTGCGTTTTTCTCTGTAAGAAGTGTTCATAATTATTGTTCTCAATTTTTGTCAGAGAAAGCAAGTTAATATTTTAATTGCTTATATACAAATTCATACAAATTTTGACCACGCATTTCAAGTCCATTGAGACAGATGCTCAACTTAAATAAAGATTTAACATAATATAATAAAACTGCAGTATAGCAGGCTGATGTTAAAAATATATTACAATTTGCGTACCGAGCTAAATTAAAGATTTCAGAAGAAAACGTGATGCGGTCAATCGGTTACCAAAGTGAAATAAATATCGAAGGTATTTTTTTTCAAAGAGAAAGTCAAAAGTCGTGTATCGCAAAATAATTGCATAACGTCATCTTTGACCTATTGTTTCATAATTATCAAGGAATGATGATTGAAATTGTAGTGCTATTTAAAAAAACAACTTGGTTGTTTTACTTATAATGGTTTATGAGAAAGGTTGTATCCCAAAGGACCTATGTACATAACGCAGCTTGTTGGAACTTCTTTCTATCTAACATTTACTTCGTTCGAATACAAAACAATTGCGCCTTTCTATATTTTTTGACAATTGCAATCAGTTTCGGGTAAGGCATCGAGTCAGTGAAGAGCTTGGATAAACTTTAAATTTTCAGTAGAGTTTGGGCGGCAATTATTTAATAGTCGTGTTTTCAATATAACATCAATTCAAGGAAAGGAATTTTGATATTCTAAATATATTAAACTATGCATTCACTTGATAAAATTAACCGATTTATGCATCGACGGGAATTGTTGAAATATTAATGTTTGTTTTCGATACAATGAAAAAATTTCTTTTTATATTGCGAACTCCAAAAATTACTCAAATTTCTGAGCTTTAGTTTATCAACCATATATTTCATAAGTCAATTGCAGAGGACTTTGTATTGATATGGATTAAAACATACAAATCCTGATCGCATAGTGGATTATTTACCACTAGGATTCAGAGGCTAACATGGCGTTGGTATAAGTGAAGTCTGGCAACCTTTATCGGAATGTTTTTTCTTCCCGCTGTCTCAACATCTTAGCCAGGTGTTTGTATCAATTAGGGGGTATTTACTGCTAACATTACATCAATTTACCTCGCACTAACACCTTACAAGTTGCAAGGAAAGCCATTTGAGACTAAAGAAAATTGGCCCAGTCTGATATTAAACAGCGATGTATTTTAACGTAGAAAGAAATTTATTCTTGCTTTTATTTTATGTATTATACTAAGGAAGAAGATAACAACACAATTAAAAATAAAGTTGGGTCGAAAAACCATCATCCATCTATTTATATACCGGTAAATTTGTGAAAATAAATTAGTAAGTAATTCATTGCCAAAAGCTTCAACCATCCTCTAAGTCTATAAAAAGTTAATTTGATTATTTCGCACCAAAACACAATCGAACAGGAAACTTTGGAGCCACCACAATATTAAATTCAATTTGACATCTTGGAAATGGGTGTTTTCCAAGATGGTGATATTGAGTTATTTAAAAAATCACAATATTTAGCGCGTTAGTAATTATTAATAGTAAAGGGAAATATGTTTTTATTATATAAAATTTCTATAGCTTGCCAATTCAGTTCGCTTCGTTCTTCTTGCACGGTTTGGTGTAGTATTTTATAAAAATATTATACGTTTGTAAAAACGGCATTTGTTTAAATGACAGCGATGTTTTTCACGATCACAGATGACTTTCTATCTCTAAGCGAATTATAATCACGATTTTACAAAGTTTATCGGCCAAAACAGCAATATTTCAGCGAATTAATAATCTTACCATATAGCTGCAGTTATGCTGGCCAGCTCTGGCCGACGGAAGAAGTTGCAGGAACATAAATCATTGGCCAACAATAAGCCATTAAGGACCGCACCGGTGCGGCGAGCTGGCGGCCGCGAACTCTTCACAAACCTGCACACCACCTATAAAATACTGCGAATCGCGAAAATGTTTGTTCAGAGCTAGATTAAGGGATTAAAACTGGCATTAACAATTATTGATATGCTGCTAAGAGTAATTTTCGCGAAAACCGGTCTCGGCCTGTTACGCAGGTCTTACAAATCGTCTTTTATTTTCGTAATCGATTTTTTTTTGCTTTAGATGTAGTTGTTGGTGTCGCCGAATGGAACCCGTGAACATCGTTGGCAGTGTTCACGGGTTCGAATCACAGTACACAGAGCTCATAAATTGATTTCTTAATCGATTCCAATTCTAAAAACGGGGCGTAGCGAGAGCGATTAGCTAACCACTCGTCCTGTCCTAGCCCTATCCTTCCACCATTTCTCTCTCTGAAAGTAAGGGTTGGGTGACAACATGCTTACAAAAAAAAAATTTATTACAATACTGCTTATTCTTTTAGCTGCCAAAAGTAAAATTTTTAAACGTATAAATATGAGTCAATGTGTTTGTTTGACCTGTTTTTAAAAATACAGAAAACAGCTTTATGGCAGATTAAAAATTTTATATTTTACGATTAATACGAAATTTTACATAGAAAATAGTCCAATTCACAAAATTACCGTTTAAGAATTTTCGGATAACGTGTAATATTTAAAACTTCCAAACGTTAAAACACACAAAAATCATTTTCGTGAATATAGATAGAATTTAGTCGTTAATATTAAGTTATACGCTCAGCGATACAGTTTAAGGAAATTTAATGTCGTCAATTGAACAATTTTGAATTTCGTTGAGAAATCACATTACTGAGCAATGTATAATTATTATGATTGTATAGTAATACAAAATTTGTTTTACTTCGAATTATATCTTTCAAAAAAGAATTGATAGTTAACACCAATACAATGACGCTTGTTATTTGCTTAACATTGTGATCAAATCATACCAAATAAATAGTAAATTTCGACAACGATGTTATGTATAGAAAAAAGTAGTTTTTAATTTATTATTTATTTCCACTTCATCCCTGCGTTCTCCACTGTTCCTCAAACCACCGCCGCAGCTAACCACCGCGTCTACAAAAATAATTTATGAGGTATGTCTTTGCGCGGCGATGACTGATGAATGATGATCTCTCAAATCTTTACGACTGAAAGTTTAGCATCACTTTCATCTTTCATCCGCACGCAGGCGGCTCGAAATAATGGGCGTAGCATTGCGTATTTTAAAAATATGATTTATTCTTGTGCTTTCACGTTGTTCCATTTTTCTCGACGTGGGATTGTTTGCCGATAATTGCTGGTCGATCCCTTAGTCTTTTGTGTTCGGATAATAGATATTTTACGAGTTCTTTGGTTCTTTCTTTGCTCGGCGCCAAATTGACTTATGATGACGTTTTGTGAATTAATAGCTGGCTTTATTATTGATTTAGTATTAAAAACACCGCGTTTTTTATAATGCCTTGCAATAGTCAGTTTCCTCTTTAATAGAATCAAAACGGAATATTATTGTGATTTTAAATAATATTTTTACAAAACCAATAGGTACTCCACAAAATTTGTATAAAAAAATACTTTAACACATTGGAAAATTGTACATAAATGCATTGTCTATTTTTTCACAATAACGCATTCGGAGAACCTTCCCTTTATTATAACGAATTTTCGGCTTCATCGAGCACCGCCTCTCATGGGGTAGTCCGTTCATTATATTGACGATTTAGTGTACATATGTGTATAATATATTAATATAAACAATATCTTATTTTTTATATATTCATTGTAGGGACTCGCGATTGTAGGGAGTGTGAGTCGAACCTCCACTCCCTTTTTGGCGACGGCAATAATACATATGGCAGTAAAGCCGCGAAGACTTAATTTTAAAATGATTATTAATTATATGTAATCGATTGATTTTAAATGCACGAATCCTAATTTTATAATAAATTATTATTATTTTTTATAAGGAGTGACAAAGCCTCCCCTTACGAATACTGGCTACGTGCCTGATTGATTGTACTCTTTTTGTTGGGTAAAACGACTAAAAATACCAAATATCAATGCAAAAGTGAATCGGATCGATATTAATCAAAGTTAAATTTATTTTATATTAGAAATATTTGTTGTCAACTTGTTTGAAAAAAAATTAGAGCAATGTTTTTTTTGCTTGTAATTATTTTATAAAAACGTGCATCAAAATCTTAATCATTGAAATTCGTTGACGTGCCTGTCTACTATGTTGATCGAGTAAAGCAATGATTGATCTTCATCGCGAAGCATCAATCATCGGGTATATCTAATGTGGACTGCTACACCTCTCACTCTTGGAATAGATTAACTTTGAAAAATTATCGCATTCGATTAATCTTATTTTTAAGAAGCGTGCATATTTGGATGTATGTATGTCAAATGGATGTTTTTATGTTAGACAGTTGATGTGACTGATGACGTTAAGGAAAATGACATAAGTACGTTACTAAGTCATAATTACGACTGCTGCTTGCTCTCCTACACCCACCATCGATTTTCCGTCGATTGATTTTATACGGTGGATTTCAGTGGCGTAACAAACGTTCAGTATGACAATTATTTTATATAATTTTAATCACGACTGCAGCGAAGAGTGGAGCAACTACCAGAAATGAGAAAAAGCTTTTTTTAGATTTCCTGTTGTACCCAATCGCAACCTATAGATTGACAGCACAACAAAATCGCGTATCTTATTAACACAGCAGCGATACGCTTTCAGGTACGGCTCTTGTAAAGGAGCAAAGGTTGCACTGCACTCCTATAAGTCCCATCAAAATATTTAAAGGTTTATGTGACAAGGTTTCCCAAACTATCATCCGCGACAACCTGGAATGGTTGTATATGCTGCTAGGGCGGCAACAAATTTAGACGTACTCAAATTCATATTGATATTACCTACCCAAAAAAAAAGAAAAAAGGTGGTCCGTCGAAATTAATCCGCAGTAAAGGTTTGGGAAACCCTGGTGAAGAGAAGCAGTTGATATCGCCAATATCAGACTTATATGTTCGTACATGTCTGATAGTAAGTTCAAAATCCAATATGTGGAGGATGGATTTCTTACATAAATATGTGAATCTTTTTTTGCACTCCCTAATATTCCTGTCACCGGCCGCCACTGCTTTCAAATAATTGCCAGGAGTGCCTCGGGAGCAATAGTTATCCAAGACATAATGACTAAACAATATATGAAGATTTTCTTTTTGCTACTCTAACACGACTATGAGTATGTCCAAAGCCCAAGATACTATTTTGTGATGGAACAGAAATCTGGGTACCATCTGGAATTTATACCATTTTACATAATATTACTATGTAAGAGTGGATAATATTATGTTTTTCTTACTTACACTGTTTTATCATTAGATCTTCGGATCAGTAAGAATTTTTTTAACGGATTTTAGAACGGATAAAGATACGTATATATTCATAGATCATACCACATGAGTTTATAATAAATATTGTAACGGTCATATATTATTGAAGTGCGAATTTCATTAACAGTTTTGATTTTATTCAAATTGTGCGATCTAAGAAATGATTTTAGAAAAGTTTCACGAGGTTAGGCAACAAATAACACTATAAGTAAACATTCCAACATCATCATTAAGTCAGGATTCTTGGCTTTCTACCAATTCGATGAAATGTTTATATGGCGTATTTGCAGATCACACGCGATTAAATCCAATAAAAATGTCTTCAAAACCCAATAAAATTGTTTTCCATTTTTCATTCCAACGGAAAATTGTTGGGCTTACTTTATACAATATATTGAAATACAGCCATACTTATTTTACGAAAGAAAACTTAAACAACTTAAAACATATCGAAGTTAGAGATTATATAGAGTGGTTGTTCTTAAAGTCAGTCGTCGCCAGTAGTCGGCCTTTTGAGCTTAAAACTAAATAATAGTGTATACATTTAAAAAAACAGATTTTTTTTTAATTCGTGTAGGTAGTCTTGCCACTTGCCAATGAATATCTGCAATATACTTACCTATATGATGCAATACGCAATTAAAAAAGCACATTTTTACTTCGCAAATTTCGACAAATTCATGTTGTATGTGGGTCGCTAACAAAATATACTTTATATTGTCATGCTCTGCATCATCATGGTTGTTATTGTTCTGTCTAACATCAGTAGATTATTTCGCGATATTCATGAAGTTTCATAGTGATGGCCGAACACTGGGAAACGAAACGCCGACCATTGGATTTTCGGGGCCGACCACTGGGACAATTGGCATTTTTTTTTGTAAACTTCTGTTATTTTATGCTTGGCACAATATTAAATATTTTATTTTTAGTTGGTTACATTGCTTAATCCCTGTTTAATGGAATAACAGCGAAAAATATATGTATTTATCATTCATTGACTCAAAATCCCTTTTGAAAGTACACCTGTCGCTTAACTGGCTGAGCACTGGCGAAACGACCCTACACAAAATACGTGAATTTATTTGTTGGATACATTAAATATGTCATCAGTAATCAGTATTGTATCATTTTTAATATTTATCCACCGATCGATATAAATCTGATGTTTCTTTCCTGAAATAAATTTATTGTACCTTACGTTTTTTTGATTTCGATGTGATTTTCATTTGATTTTAGTTTTACGAACTTTGCTAAACTGCATCGAATCGGCCTTGTGACATAACGATTTTTTGAAATTGAAAAAAACCTCAACTTTACTGATTTTTATTTTTAATTTTACATTGAAATATTAAACATACGTATAGCTCTAAATATTTATTAAGAATTTAATATACGTCAGATAGTATATCATTCACATATATCAAACGGTTCTCACCGGTTCTCCGAATACGGACAGCTTAATATATTGATTTTTCAATCCGTTTATGGAGGAATGGATATCTAAATTCCATGTCCATGTCCTATCCTTTGGTGCTTACTTTCTTTGAAAAAAAGACAGGTTGGGCTACTTAGTAACGAGCAGTTCTCGTAGAAAAATTTCTGTTGGGAGTCCATATAGTCTATATTGGGAGAGGACATGGTAAAAAAGGCAGTTAACCAGTTTTGTCATTCGTATATCCAAAATGTCTTATCATAAAGGGAAGTTGAATGAATGAACGAACTTGCATTAAAATATCTATTGCAAAATTACAACGGAGAAAGATCATACTCGATTGGGGTAAGATCTTTTTATGTTGAGAGAAAAAATACTAAGTATTTACTTAAAATAAACTTCAACACGCATTTAAAATACCAAATTTCGTCGTAATTTTAATTCTTGTAGCCGGGTATAAATTCAAAGAATGTCCGGTGAAAATATTCCGTTGATATTTGAAGTATTTCCAACATGCTCCATGTTTATTCTTTATCTGGTAAATCTATTACATAAATTTCTCGAAAGGAGATAATGCGGTTACATTTCAACCGACTCAGGTGGGTCTAATAACTTGCCTAATGTGACAGAATGCCACGTCTTATTGTAAACTCTTCGGTATTCCAACTTAACCTATTTACATTCGGTATTAAAGGGATATCTAAATCAAAATGAAATATTTTAATATTCAAACTGTCATACCATAAAATCGATGACAATAGTGCTATTATTGAAAGTAAGAAATGCTGAAATTTAATAACCACAAAGCGCACAGTACTGAAGTCAATAATTTCGAATTATTATATTTATAGATACTATTATACGAAAATATTATCTATTATTTATTACTTATACGAAATTATATTTTGTATCGTAAAATCTATATTTTATAAATTTTAATGATATGATTACCACTAGTGATGCGGACAGAAAAAAGCACGTAACCCACACACAAAAAATATTGTATATAGCCCAAACAAAACGTGTTTTAAATTGTATTCATTGTAATTATCGAAGAAAAAATATTTTGAAAAGATGTAGGGATAAATCGTTTCGCCTTTCTGCTGTCGATACATTATATATTTATATACAAATATACTGTATTAGCACGTTTTTTTTGAGCTATACACAATATTTTTTGGTGTGGCTTACGTCCTTTTTCCTTTCCAAAGTCGATAAATATTCGGAAGTATCATCAGTTGATAAAGCTCGTGATGAGCGAAACCGGTCCTGAACATTACAAAAATGTGAAATTAGTACAAGACAAGTTGTGTTTTGTAAATAAGTCATTATGACCGGTTTCGCTCATCACGAGCACTATCAACTGATTGTGCTTTATTTTTAAAATGTAATGCCTCTGCTCAAAAAACCATAAAAGTGATTAATTGCTACCTAATATGTATTAAATTTACTAGCTTAATTCAATGAGAAGCCTTTATCATTCACACAATTGTTTAATTTTATGAGATACACGTAACTAAAGGCAACAATAAATATAAACTAGGTTATAGTTATTTGCGCATGAGACACTCCTGACAACCATTTAAAATGTTGTATAGCTGTTGTGTAACTGGATACCTCACCATTCTTAAGCCGGGTGTATCCGGTAACACGGAAATATTAAGCACTTTCAACCACTTATCATCAGCGCTTCAGGTGCAAATAAATACTTGGTTGCTATGCAGTATGTGTGCTTGACGAAATTGTAAATGTGTCATCCCGTAGTAATCTACTCGCTCTCAGTAAGACGACGCAAGTATTTAAACAGGATGATTTATTTAAATCTCCCCTTCCATTGTCTATCCCCGATTATTCCTAGTGGATGTGATCAACATCCTGTACTTAATTGTCACACGTACATTATTTCATATTAGTTATCCAGCGAAGCTGTTTCCAATAGTTATTATTTTAGCAAGACGCAGTGGATTGTGTGGAAACAACGTTTATTACCCTTTAGTAGATACAGATTTAACACTTTATTTTTAGTATCTATATCTGATAATTTATAATTCTTTGTTGTCTCTGTAATATTGTGATATGCATATGAATCTATATAATTATAATATGCGAATAAATTACAGTCAATCTGAATTACTTTGAGCCAGTTCTGAGGGTTTTTGTATTTTTATGGTTTGCCATTGCATTTATTGTGGTATTGTTCTACATAGAAATTGAACTAATGTCTTAAGATGAAATTGAAACAACAGAAATAGATTAATTCTTATAATTGATATATAAATATAGATAAAGCAAGGCGGGCAAAATTTGCATCCAAATCTGTTAACTTTGGCCAACGATAGAAATAGTCACTGTAATTACTATAAATTCAGTGATTTTAAAGTCTAGGCAACTTTTTTTTATGCCTTCATATATTCTGTACATAATTGAGATGGGAAAAATATAAAGCATTTGGTTTACAGATTAGTAATACAAATTGAAAATATGGCTAATCCAATTTATTTCAAGAAAAGTTTTTATGTTATGTTTCATCATTCCAAACTGACGGCTTACAAATTCAACAATAAAACAAATTATATTAAACATTAATTCATATTTTTACCTTTGCTTAGTTCAAAAATATTCATATGACATTAGTATTATCATGATATTATAACAGCACATTTTCCCATGCTGTAGGCCAATCTTAGACCGATGGGCAAACTTACCCAGACTGATAGTAGTTGTTTGTAATTATTTGAATATAAATAAAATGAACAGGCAACAAAGATCACGTAATTTATAACAGTGCGTTTTTATAGAACAACATTTAAGATATATGGATGTTGAATGTGTATATTTTTAAAGAGTTAGGTATATTGGCATTTGCTTGAAAATGGTTGTAAAAAGTGTCGGATATAATGATCAATGATACTGTAGTCAAGAATATTAATGGCGCCGTAGAACTCAATTAAGCATAAGCATCATTTTATGGATACGGAATGATTTATTGATATGTTTTATTTTAATAATAAATAATTATTTAACACGGCGCTACGATATTTCGAGCGCGCTGTAACTCTATAATGGTATGTCCCGTGGCCAAACAGCGAACACCGAGCAGGTACAGGGTGACCCGCCGCGAAGATAACTCGGCGGACATAATTATGACTTTATTTGTGGCTTGCTCGCGTGAGCTCTGATTCGAGTGGAATGGGATGAAATGGATGATAGTATAATAAATAATTATTCCTAAATAAAATGTGGTTCTTCTACTTCATAGCATTAATAAGTTCACTAAAATCTGTTAAGTATCAAAGCTATTTATTTATGATAAAATTAGATAAGTTACAAATTTTTTACCAAAATAATACAATATCAGAGAGACAGAGTAATAATGTCCTTGAGTTCAAATTTTTTTCTTCTTTTCCCGAATGAGCTATTTCATAAATAAAATTGAATATCAAATCTATTTATGACTGTGTATCCAACGTCATAGATGTCTGTAATACCAATCTGCATAGAAGGAGTGCGTTCACTCCTCTAGCAATAATAGGTAAATTAGTGCAATAGGTAGGTAAATCAATAACTTCGAATTTCAAATTTAACCTTTCGATTTTGAAAAATCAATGGGTTAAATTTTCCAATACGGGATTCGAACCTTGACCACTGAGCTACCCAAACATACCGACCACCTTACAACTGGTTCATTGTTCAATATCATCTGTTGAAATGTTCACTAGACGTCTCTATGCATAAATCCAATGTGAAAAAGATACTCAGATTTATTGTTAATATAAAATCTCTTTAAAGCACCCATGTCAAAAAGCATTACCAAATGCAAACATAATAAATTTTAAAAGAATTTAACAAAATCTTTCAACATGTGTCAGGCGCATTTATTGCACATGCATTCAATATCGATAAACTCAAAAATTGCATGACAGATATAAAACACGATTAGAAAATGAAACGTGAATTATTTGATTTTACTAAATTCATGAAATTTTTTCTTAGTCTTCATCTAATTCGGTCCTGCAGCAAGCGAGTGCAGCGCGCAATAAATTAGGACCCCTGATAAGTTACAACCAATTTAAAAGTTGTTTAAATGAGTAAGGAATGAGATGTAATATATTTGTGCCCCGTTGAAATATAAATGTAAGTTTGTTCTCTACTAGATATTTATGTGAATGTCTGCAGTTATAAAGTGTTCGGTGGAAGCGGCGGACATAAATAAGGACTAACGCCGTTCCCCCACCATTCATATCAATATTACTTACCAGCGGCTTTTGTTGCAGTGCATGTTGCCAAAAATGGCGCGGGTAGATCGCCTGAAACGTTCATTAGTCGAAAAAGTTTTTTAATTTTCGTTACCCTAAAATTTGTAATGTAGGGGTGGGGTACCTGCGGTATTTTGATTGAATGCGGATTTTTCATTTCACTGTCTATATTCATTCATAAAATAGTGTATGTAGGTACATTTTTAAGTATACATTTGTACTTCATGTTTCTTGATTGTGGCCTTCGGCATGAAATAGTTCGACACAACGAACCAAAGTGTAAAATGTATATAAATATAGATTCTAGACATGCTTTGGGGAACTCTTAAATAATGTATATTATAGAATGAATTACCATACGTAACAATGAAACGCGAGTACATTTTGTTAACTGCATGTGTTTTGTGATTTCCCATATTTGATTATAATACTAATGATATGTTTTTATGTATCACAAAATAACTAGTTTTATTAGACATTTAATTTTCTCAAAATAAACTATGATTTGGCTTCATTTATTTTTTCAGAGAGATATAAATAAACTATACAAATATATTACAAATTATACAAAGCCATAATGGCTGTGTATTCCTGGTGAGCTTACTAAAAGATTTGTAGATTCAGAGATAAAGCAACATCAGAGTTTCTGTGATACTGAATCTTGTCGGTAAGAATAATTAGTTTACGAAAGTTAGAATTTTTATACTGCGGCTTACATCGGACCGCCATTGCATTGGACCGATTGTCTATTCACAATTCATTGAATGAAACTGCATCTATGTTATTGTCGGTCAAGAATATTATCATACTGTTTTCATGCCTTCAATATATTATATAACTTGGCTCATGGTATATTGGTTGAATGTATGTAAATGCTGACTATGGTCATAAAACTCATTAGGTTTGCCTATCTATGAATCTTCTAGGTCAGTGCTCCGCAACCTTTTCTCACCCGCGGCACACCTAAGCACTCATAAATATTTCGCGGCACACCACATGCCAAAATATTACGTAAATTTCATAAAAAAAAACTTACAATTTATAATTTTGTTTTTAATTGATGAATTTGAAAAAGTAACTAACAAACTTTTTAATAAAAGCCACTTAAACTCTTTTAAAGTGATGGAACACTCAACACACAAAAATACAAATTATAAAAAAAATTACGTACTTATGACTCGCGATTTGACAGTGTATATCTTAATACATTTGTTCATTGCTTGTAATAATTTCACTCGGAAATATTTTGCTATAAATACCTCCTAAAATGTGCAGCAAGTGTAATGTCGATGGTGAGATTTTTTGCTTGACACACGAGACAAACCATATTTTATTCCAATGTAGTTTCACTATCGCTGCAAACACTTATGCAGTTATTTAATTAAATATCAAAATAATAGAATACATCTTTCAACGAGAATAATTTAAACGGATATCTTAGCCACTTAGCTGTAATTTTATTCTAATATAAAAATACTCGATTTTTCTCATTTTCGGCACACCTGGGATCGTCTCGCGGCGCAATGGTCTAGGTGTTCAACTATTTGCGGTTATAACTTCTCTTCCTTTCATGCGTCACGAACGTTTAATAGTTTTTTTATTAAGCTTAGAAATTCATACGGGTGCCTGGTTTCACTATACTATTTTTGCCTAAAAGGCAGAATTCATTTCCACTATCACATACCTATCTATTTTTTTATTTAACTTATTTTTTTTCTTATGTTTTAGAGCAGATTATGGTGTAGATGTGGCACTATTATATAGATAGTTCGCCCTGGCCAGATTGTTTGAATTGTAATTATTAATATTAATATACCTAGTATTCTCGGCTAAAAAGCTGTTTAATTAAATAAAAATTGGTAACGGATATAAAAAATATTCAATGCGTAATTCCACAACTGTCTTTCACAGTCACATTCAGTGATTCACCCAATCAAGAATTAAATCCGTACGAAATATGAATATTCATGTTTTTTATTTCACTTAAATTGGTTTGTTTTTATCGTTAGCAGTTTAGTATACTTTAAATGTGTGGGGTCCTTTATAATCCTAATTCAGTCATCTGAACATGGCCAAGATTCATAAAAACGCATAAGTGAGTGTCTATTTAAAACCTCCGTGTGGGGCAAAACTTTTATGCATTAAAATAGTAATAATGTATTCTTCAAAAATTCAGATTAACAATCTTGCTCACTCAAAGCGAAGTTTACGACAAAACCATAATTTACAGCAAACATCCTTGATGGGCTACAAAGCATATTTTAAATACTTATTTTATCCTTATAAATCATCATTAAAGGTGCTATTAATTGTGAATGTCGCCATAATTTACGCTAAAAACTCTCAGAAGATTTATTTTATTGTACTGCGAAAAAACTTTCAGCCGTCAACCACTAAATAATAAGCCAAACAAGGTGTGTACCAAGAGGCATCGCAAAATAATGATACAATATAATAATAATTGCGTATATATTAAATATATAATGTCGACTAAACATCAGATGTTTTTAATGTTAAATCCTATTTATATTGCTTATTGTCTATTGAGGTTAAACGATATTATTTAATAATTTAAGATATCGACTTAGGGTGGTTGATGGAATTTCGGTATCAAATTTGAATTGTTGAAATTTTGTACATTTCCATGAAAATCGTCACTAACGACCCGGGTTTCGCACTTCTGCATCTTTAGGCATTCGAGGCCACGAATGAACTAGAACGGACAGACAGTAAATAGTATAATATATCGTTTATATATAAGATAATAAATGCCTGAACATACATACTCAAAATGATAACAATTCAAATTTGATATTCTTTCAATTTCTAAATTAATCTTCTTTCAGTTTTTATTTACTGGAAAAACATATTTTCGTTTACTTAAAATTGATGAATTTTAAAAAATACCGTGTTTTTCATTACATCAGATGTGTTCAAAAACGAAAATATTTATATTTTATGATCCATTAGGTATGTAAGTTCGTGGTTATACCTCAGATCAGACAATCTTAGACTTACTCATAATAGAAAAAAACATTAGTTTTATGTTTTTTAATAAAATCATAAATTATCTTTCAAAATGTCTATTCAGAGCTAGAGATTCGAACGTAATGTCAATAATACTAGGTAAATAATATTAATTACATTCCAGGGTTTTCAATTTACAATGTGGAATTTGTAATATTTGTTCCATTGAGGCTATCTCAAATAATCCTTCCATAAAAGACTAAATAACACAAATCCTTTGAAACTTAAAATTTATAGCACTCCATTGAAGACAAGATTTCATTCAAATTACAATAAGTCAAGCGAATACCGATACTAGTAATAAATTAATGAGATACGTCACAGCGCCTAATTTTTGAGTCTTAATGATAAATAATAATATTTAAAAGAAACGTAATATCAAAAAATTAATATTTCTTTGTATTGCTTTTTATATATGTTTAAGGTAATGAGATCACTCACTTCAATTTTTGAGTTTTAATGCATCAATTTATTTCTTTGACTAATATTTTGTCTACTCACAATGTGTAGCACATGGTATCCTAATGGAGGTATCTTCACAGAATTTTTCTAAGAAAACTGCTTGTAAGTCAGTTGCTCAACCTCTCTTTTTTTTCGAAGAGAGTAGGGATAGAAGGATATGGCTATGACAGGACTAGTGGTCAGTCCAACCACTAGTCCTGTCCTATCTCTATCCTTCTATCCCTACTCTCTTGGAAAAAAGAGAGGTTGAACAACTGAGTAACAAGCAGTTCTCATAGAAAAATTCTGTTAAGATACCTCCATTAGAAGACCATATGCTCCACATTGGGAGAGGACATGGGAAAAAAAGGAATTCTCAAAACGACTTTTATTTCTTCCTTTGCCAGATCCCTAATTCTATCTCTTGGTACAACTAATACAGGCTAGCAGTCTATATAAATCATGCTTTACAACAACTTGTTACTGAGGAGCTTTTATGATTTTGTAAATTATGTTTCACGTCACAATGGGAGTCATAGAACATTTAGACATTAAGCTTAATGTATGATATCCTGACCGGTTGGTAAAAGGTTAAAATTAGTGTAATAATACCATATTTATGAGTTTTTTTTTCAATTTTCAGTCGCTAGATTAAGATAACATTACCACTGTGACAATCGGACTCATTTAAATGGTTGGTATGATAAAAACATATAACTTATATTTTTTAGATATACAATGCTCGTGTGTCTTCTGTTTGTCGACTACTGTATTTTTTTAGCTCAATACCTAAACATACCAAGATATTATTGTGGATGATATTTGTATTCGTATAAATGATATTAATTAATAAGATAAATTTATATACTTAATATGTCGGCGTCCGTGGCGCAGTTGGTAGCGTCGCTGGCTACGGCTACGGATGTCTCGGGTTCGATTCCCGATGCGGATGGTTTTCATAGATTGACCACTCAATCGATTTATGGATTTCTGTTCGTAGTCTGAGTCCTCCCTCCGACCCATCCCATCCTCACGGGGCGTAGCGAGAGCGATTAGCTAATCACTAGTCCTGTCCTAGCCCTATCCTTCTATCCCTACTCTCTTCGAAAAAAGAGAGGTTGAGCAACTGAGTAACAAGCAGTTCTCGTAGAAAAATTCTGTTTAGATACCTCCATTAGGAGACCATATGCTCCACATTGGGAGCGGACATGGAAAAAAAAATTATAATTTATTAAATTTGCAAATTTAATTTGTTGAGATTTTGCACATTTCCATGTATTTTGTCACTAACGACACGGGCTTCGCCTTTCGACATCTTTAGGCTGGTGTGCTCGTTAGTGACAAAATACATGGAAATGTACAAAATCTCAATAATTCAAATTTTATATTGAAATTCTACCAAGCAACCTCACTCGATGTCTTAAAAACTTGAATTATATTAAATTTGCATTTACTCAATTGTAATTAGATTAAAATATAGAGCTTTATCAGTTGTATATAAATTTACTATTTAATCCTTTTTTATTACACTATCTGACTGATTATATAATCATGTATTGTTGAAAACTGAATTGTTTACTTTTCTATGAAATGCAGTGTTGTTTTAACCATTTCATAATAATTATTTATTAAATTGTAAATATGTGTAATAAATATATAATAATACATTATATCTTAATTGATTGAAAATTGTATGTATTGTACTTTATCCATGCTCGAATAACACTCAACAAATTGTTAGCTATACAAGCTACAGCCCCTTTCAACAAGTATCAACATTAAAAAAGTAGATATTTAAATCTTTTTATTCAAGTAGTTCTAATCATTAAATTGCAAACTCAACCGTTATAATACGGTATATACAAATATACTTAAAAAAATAGCGCAATTTTTGAGTGAATGTTATCTCAAAGAGAGTTTAATATGAAGTAAACAATACAATAAAAGTTTAGCATAGCATCGCAAGTATTGCGGAGAATCATTTGTTACGAAACAAAACTTGAATTGCTATATCATTGAACTTTCAAATATATGTACATAATAAATCGTAATAATGCATTGATTATTTGAGAAGGCAGAATCGAAGAGGGGCGAATGTTTGGTTATCACCGTCTGGGTGGGATCTCAAGCAAACACCATTTCAAATCCAGTTCATCTCTTAATTAATTAACGAATATGCAGTGGTTTATTACACAAAATATCAGTAACATATAAAATTGAGTCTACATTTACGTTTACTTAACACATGAATTTACAAATTTGGATTATTGAGATTTTGTACACTTCCATGTATTTTGTCACTAATCCAAATTTGATATTGAAATTCCATCAAGCACCCTCAGTCGATGTCTTAAATTACATGAATTTACCTTTAAATTATAATGCAATTGACACAACAGACGATTTTAAATTTAAATTAAGCCCAATTTCAAACAAACAAAAACAATTTATAATGACTTGCGATGCCGGCCGGCTTAAGCCGAATGCCTCCGAGAGCCGACTGTCCGCCAAAATAAAAATTAAACTTCAACCACTCTAGATTCCTCTCCTGTTGTTTGTCAATAATAGACTCTTCCGTTGGACGCTTTCTAATTTTTAGCTATAGCCCTAAGGCAACCGATTGCTTTTAACGAGAACAACTCCGTTCGACTACCAAGAATCATTGCCATTAAAGCTGTGCGCTGTTAGTTATGGACCCTAATAAAACTTATACTGAACAAAAAAAACCAGGGTGTGTCATATCATACTGTAATAATACACGCATTGACTGAATAGATTACCTTGTTAAACATTTTCACACATCAACCGATTTTATCATTTGTCAACCTTTTCCTTATGAACATATAGTTTACTTAACGAGGAGAGCAATGCTAAGCTTCTGAACCGGTGGCATCTATGAATGAGAAAAAATAGTGATTGCAATTTAGACAATTGGTAAGTAACAATTTGATCATTCTGAGTTAACAGATAATCGTAATTTTATGTTACCTAGACAATTATAATAACAAAATATAGATGAATATATACCGATCTGACACAAATAAAGGAAGGGATTACCAGACAGAGACAATAATTACCTGCCTAGAAAACATTAATTCGCTTATCGATAAAATAAATTCCCTTTTTTGCGAACTAATACATGCACCTACTGAGTTATTCTAGACTTTAATCTATAGATATTCAAAAATGTACTTACCTAATTTATTTCAATTATGTTACTTGACAACATAAAGTCGAAGTTTGTCAGAATTTTGTATTAAGCTATCGTTTTTCTTTCATTTTTGACATGGTTTTCGAAATATGACATTTTAGTTAAGAAGAACCTCATGGTTCAACAAATAAAAGTTAGCATTTTGAAGATGCTACTAGTGCCATATTATAAATAAATAGTTTCAAAATTAAAACGTGACAGATTTTATCAATTTCAAGGATACTTTTTAAAAATCCAATTGAATATTTTTGTTATCCATAGATGCCTCTCTGTCAAGATAGCTTCGGCATGGTTCTTGCCCTTGGAACCGTACGTAGCAAAAAAGTTCTTATAGTTGTGCAATATTTACTTATTTCGCCAACATTTTGTTGCATGACATTTACTTGTCCATTATTCCAACGCGTTAATAATTATTATCCGCTAAGAAATCGTGACTTCGGTTATTATTACTTTAATGTTCATGTCTTTCATTGCACTAAAATAAATCAAAACCCACTATTAAAACATGGCTGTCAATTTATTGTTAGTGTTATGACAGAATTCCAACAGGCCCACAGTCCCAAGTGAGATATAAATTTAATACCATTATGACAACCGGTCCTATAAGAAAATGGTAGTTAATTATTTATTTTGTTTACGGTTCAGCAGCGCTCGCAAACAATGCCATACGTGCGAAGTGACTGAAGCTGATGATAGGTTCAATAGGTTGTGAAATGTTAGTGTTGCCAATCGCCAATCCGAGTAATAGGTTTTATCTTCGTAACAAATCTCAGCAAGATCATAATCATGTAATTTACAATAATTCTGTTAAATTTATTCCTAGCTCATGTTTCGCTCTTCTTTGCGAATATTGTTAAATGGGTTCTAAATAATTGCACTTTTGTTAGATAATATTCACTTGGTACACTTGAACTTTTATTTCGAAAGTTTGCACTTTAGATTAGATGGTATTACCTTAGAACACTCAAACTTTGATTTTAATAATCTCCACTTAGAAACGAATTCTTTTAACAAAGTACCACAGATTAATTTTGTTAGCTTGGACTTTGAAATGGATTATATAAATTTTAATTTGTATTTTATGGGTATTGAAATATATTATATTAACATATTGCATGTCCAATTGGAATCCTGCTCCTTCATAAATACCACTCCTGAGCGCATGTGTTGTCAAATTTAATTTATTGACACATCTGTCAAATCTATTATTGAATAATTACATAAAACATACCAACATGAACCTGAGGGATGAGTTTTGTAATATATTTCTTAAGTGCTATATTTCTTCAAAGTGTATTTGATTATGTGGGATCACTTTAATTTTAGTGAAAGAATTTATTTTTGTGAAATGTATTAATTATTAGTGAAAACTATTTTTATGAAAGTGAATATGATCTAAAAAAAGTGCATTTGATTGTAAGGCTTGTTAAATTACGTAGTTTTTTTTGTTGTTAAGTTGGTTGGAAGAATTGTATTTTTTTCGTAGCTATGTTCGCTTCCGATGTGAAGAATATGGAGCTTTTCTCAACAGAAATGGATTCAAAATTAACTGATAATTTTGTTATTTCACTCGTTCTTTGGGAATCATTTTCAGACTAACTCTATCATAAGATTTTTTATTAATAACGTAGATATTGATCCTGAGAGGCGTCACACCTAGTAATACAAGCAATGGTATAACAAAGTTATCCATTTTATATATTATTAACAATGAATTTCCACAAAGTAACCTCCAAATCGAAAATATCAACATAAGTTGTTCTACGAGAACTGCTTGATACTCAAAAGCTCGACCTCTCTTTGTCGGAGAAAATAAGAAAAGTAGGATGGGACTAGAACAGTTCTGAGTGATTCATTTTCCATGTATATCATGTTCTTTTTCTTATTAAATTTTGAAAGCTCACTCAAGTATACATTTATACCTGAGTACGTATTATGATCGGGTTCGTGGTGCAGTGGTCAACGTCGTTGGCTTCGACTGCGGATGTCTAGGGTTCATCTCCCAGTACGAAAATTTCATAAATTGATTTTTCAATCGATTATATGGATTTCTGTTCGTAAACATGGATGTTTGTGAAAACTTTTGTTGATGTACCTCCATTATGAGCACATATGCTCCACATTTTGAGTGGACATGGTAAAAACGAGCTTTACAAACATTACATTAATTTGATGAATATTTACTAAATCATTTTGTATTGGAATTATCATTACATATTAGAAAAAATGTATTTCAAATCAAACATAGATTAAAGTTTTCAAGCTAGTAATACTGACGTCTCGGAAAAATAAATAGCTATCGATTATATTGGACAATTATTATAGAATTCATTATATATATTGATATAATTTAAGACATCGACTGAGGGTGCTTGATGGAATTTCAATATCAAATCTCAATAATCCAAATTTGATATATATTGATGTTTTTTATATAATATATTTTTATATATATACTTTTGCCATAACGCCACAGAAATAGCAATAGGTATTTTATTTATAAATAAGTATTCTATTATAAACCTTAATTTATATTAAAACAGTTTTTTATGTGTATTATTTTGCTTCTTAAAAAGATTTTATTTGATAAAAAAATATCTGTCTGCACACTTCGCTATTATTTTATTATTTGACGCTATCGAGTGGCAAAACGAAGAAAAGTCAGCGGCGCGGAGGAGAAAGGAGAAGAAGAAAAAGTGTTTGTTGGCTTGAGATCGAGAGGGCGCCGCCTATAGACAGGATGATTAATGGGCGCCGCCTTCCACTAATGACTTTTGTTCTTCAAATTGTATGGTACTTGTTCAGCCACTCGACGCAGTTGTCTTCTCACAGATCTATCTTCGTCCAAAGGACGGGGGCTTTCAGGTGGGCATACATAGATGGATTACTATATATTATATAGCACTAAGTCCGTAGTATTGGCTCATAGTTGCTAATATTACGACTGTTTTTTGGCCAATTGATGTAACCCTAAAAAATACGAATATTAGTTAATGATTGGATCCCATTTTAAAGACGACAGAGCTGGTCTCGGCCGAAGTAAATTAGAAAAATAAATTTACCACTTTTTGAAAGGAAAACATCATTTTACATTGGTTTTAGGTTTACAAATTCTGATCCGGCCACTTGATGTAAGCCACTATTATATCGACACTCCGTACTCCCTGCAAACATGAGAATTTACAGGAGTGCATTTCAAAGATTCATAACGCAACTCGCCATATAATGTTTTCGATACAAACATATTTACTCTCTCATGAACAATTTCAATATTGAAGGTTACATCAATTACCCGTAACACCGTCGATTCTCTACACATTAAAATCATCAAGAGTATTTCGTGTAACACGTTTGTGTGTACAATTTAATTTCACTTTTAATGTAACTTTGTGGAAGTTCATTTTTAATACTAAATTAAAATTGTTAACTTAGTTATTCCACTTGATTTATCACTAACGTGAAGCGTTACGCCTCTTTAAGAAACATCCCCAGACTAAATCTTACGAGGCGAAACGCGTCACGTTAGTGATAAACCAAGTAGAATAACTAAGTTATCAATTCAAATTTTATATTAATGATAAGTACTTCATATTATCTCCGAACATAAAAAAAATATGTTGAAATATTAAAAATATATACATATATAAAGTTATATGAATCGAATGACCGAATCGGTGAGGGAAGCGATTAATTTGTATTTGAAAATATTTGATCGCGAATTGCGCGCAAAATATGTCATACTATGGACTTACATATGCAAATAATATTATAAACATCACTTGCTCTCCTCTTTGATTTGTTTTTTAAAAGTGTTAAATGGAGACACTGATTGTATAATAATTCATAGACATATTAATAGCACCTGTGTACCTTATTGGAAATTTACGATTATTATAAAATTTTTGCTCATACAGCAAACGTTGAATTTAAGAGAACTTTTTTTACAATTGGTCTTATTTGCACGAATATCCGATCAAGATTGATAAACTAGAATTTTTATTTTAATATTTTTATTCAAACTAAAAATAAATTTAATGAATAATCTTTTTTGTATTTTGCACATTTTTATATATTTCTGTAATACCGGTGATCATATTTTTGTCCGGTATTGCAGTATTTATTCTTGTATCCATCTGCAGCTTTTTTCAGACCATATCAAAACTAGCTAATTCATTCGTGAATCATTGCACTTTTCTAACAATCCATCACTCATCCGTGTGGCGGCAGATGTTGCTTATTACGAAGGAATATTTTGAGCGGATGCGCCGACGTTTTCGCCCTGTCAACAAATAATGAGCATAATTGCAGCAAGTCCGAGGAGAAGAGTGACATCAGCGCCATCAATCACCGGTGGACAAAAAGACAGCCAGGAAAATGCCCCCCGTATGCACGCCTCGCTTACTGACATACAGAAGGACACTCTTCGCCTTTTCTTTGTCCCTTCAAAGGACTTGCGTGACGGCAAAAAGTGACTGGTAAGTATATTCGAGAAGGGATTTTCAAGTTATATAATACAATGGCTGGTGGATCGTTTCCTTTCATCTGAAACTAGAGATGATAATGAATAATCTCGTGTTTGACTTTAGCCATAAATTGTTTTTTTCTGTCCTGTCGTTGGAGACAGACTTTATAAAATCGCGGTTCAAAAGACATTGTAATGAAGTAAGTATTCATGGCCTGTTCTATTTTTGGACTAATATTTCTAATACATATAATATAAATATACTTAGCTAAGTTGATAAGGCAAAGATAACTCATTACATCGAAAAGAATAAACTTTCGCAAAAAATGAGATAAATAAAATTGTATAATCTACCAATAGTGCATTATAACAACAAATCAATCAAACTGAACAATCAGTTGTTGTTTTTGTTTACGCATCATAAAACAATGCAACGCTGAAAACTACCAGCCCTACCGAGAGAATGCAGAGTTCAACCAATCGTGATTGCGACACTTCTATAGTCACACCATGTTCTGTACGGCTGATACTCCAGTAAGAAAGCTGTACCCAATTGGGAGTATAAAAAGAGGTATACCAAGAATTTTGTGGTTAAACGGTAGTTGTTATATACTTAACCATTTATGTTTACTTAAGTATGCACGCCACCAAGTTTTAGGCAGTTGCTCCTAAAACACTCCTACTGAAATAAAAAAAACTGTAGTTATTCTTAACGTTTGCTATGACACTGGATACTGCCGTTTAAAATTGACAGTGGTGGTAAAAAAGCAGTGGTGAGTGGAGGAGGGCAAGTGAGGTGTTTACACTCCTGATAGATTGAAAAAGCTCAATTGAGAAAGTGTGACTTGTCGCTGTGATCATAGCCCAGTCATAGTGTAGTTGGTTAACGGTCAGACCAATAAGCTTTCATCCTTAAATCTTTACCATCTTAAGAAACGGTGGTGGAGCGACTGACTAACAATCAAAAAATAAAATACTCTGCTAAATTACATTGTTTTTATTTGTACCCTATTTATGTGATATCCTCACCAACTCACTTTCCAATCTTCAATGGGTGTCAGAAAGATCGATTAACTTGCATCAAAACCAGCTCTATATTTATGCTTTATATTTACAAGAGACATGGCTAAAAAAATATTTAGTATATTTCATTCAATTCTTATATTCAGTGTTCGTGGTTATAAAGAAATAATCTAATATTTAGATGTTTGACACAACTTGTGTGACACAAGTGAATAAATGAATGAATCCTGGAGGGATTGTGAAGTCAAGAAAAAACTCGAAAGGATTTTTCGAAAGTCACGTTGAAATCTCCTGGCGCAGAGTAAGAGATATTACGTATGATTTATCGAGCAATTTGTCATCGTTTAATTGAAAAAATGGACAAATACGACTACGACAGAGCAGAGAATAGTTCTAGAAAGTTTTCCTCGAAGCTGTGCTTAATTAAATCAAAAGAACGTCTGATTAATTGCACTTCCAGTGTTCAATATTAATTCGCTCAAATGTTTGCAGCAATTCATTTAGTCGGCTGCTGCATTTGCCAATGATAAATTAAAAACAATTTATAAAACAGTTCATAAAGTAAAATTGTAATCGTTGATTTATTTCGCTTTGAATAAATTAATCATTGTCAGTTTTAATGAGCGCAATAACATAGCAAATAACACAGTTGGTAAATAACTATAAATAAATAGATGTTATATAACTTAAGTATATGTGAATAGTGTAAATCTACATAAGTATATTCGCATTATATTTCATTTTGTTGGACCCACGCCATATTGTAAATGTGACAGTACAACACAATGCTAATCACATCCAGTGTTAATGTCCGGGGAAGAACAAGGAAAGGTAAGTTTTACTTAATTTAGTCCGATCGCTGGTTGGATTCGTCGGCAATGCAAACTTGGTTACAGCAAGGGCGAATTACATTGTTAAATCTAAATACATAACTTCATAATGACATATCATTATATAAGGATGTGTGCTTAATAGGGCTGTGTACTAATCAGTACGTTAGTAGTGTATGCCCGCTGTTACTGTGATATGGCAGTTGGTTCGAATCATGACTGGTTTGATATACATTTTATACACAGTTGAAAACTTAAACACCTGTCTAGTTATAAAAATCTACAGACATGTAATGTGGTATTTATATTTGTCTGTTCTTTCAACACGGTAATGCAATTTAAACTGCTCTACTGGCAATAAATATATCAGCCCCGTAATGAACGATAAATTACGTGGCCTGGCCTGAGATCAACTCCCGAAGCGTTCCCATGAGTCAAACCAAAATACCCAGTCAACGGAAATCTAAAGCGAATTTAGTGTCATAATATATTGCCGTTATTTGTAACCTAGTATTTCTAATAGAGCTAAAGATAAACGTGGTTAAGTGATAACGGTGTGAACTTTTATATTGTTTCTCAGGGTCTAGAACCTAACTGGTATATATTTGAAATCAGTACATTCAGTTGATTGCCCCTTTCCGATTCGCTCAATCAAATCGTTGTTTTTTACCTATATTTACCTATATGAAGTTGGATCTTGCGAGCGGGCCCCTATGTTTTCTGAATATTTTTATTTATATGGTGGTTACAAAGTAAATATTTGTATAAATTTTCATCATGTATTCTAAGCTTAGTAAGTACTTTTTATATATTTTTTTTTGTATAAATATAATTTTTTGAAAAAAATATCTACTACATTTTTACAATCCTGTCATTTACAAATGTTAAATTTAATATTAATATTGTAGAGTCTCGCAGGTTTGTTTTGAAATATGTCATTCAAATAAGTTTTATAGTACATTAATAATGGGTATATACTGTAAAAAAATCGAATTATAAATTGTAAATAAACTTAGAGCAAACATTCAGCAGATTTCACTAAAATACTCGTACCTCACATTAAACATAACATTTCGCAACAAAAAGTTTAAAAAAATTATAAAAAAAATATATTTCCTCGTTTTGTCTTAGCGAAATCGTCAGCAACATTATCAAAACTTAATTTTGTTGCTCAATTTCGATATTGAATAGTTTTTTTTATTAATTTCTACTCCTTTCACAGCTAGCAACATAATAGCAAGGAAATAATTAAAAACATTTCAATATGGCAAAAGTTTAATTTTCGTCACCGTTCCACAAATCTGTTTCATTTTATGAAGCAGCAACATAATTTTGAATTGTTCCCGACCAATATCACCATGATAAATGTTATTTTTATACCGAAAAGTACTCGAAATGAAATGTTTTAGGATAGAACAATCTTTGAAGAAGCAAAATATGAAGAAAATATTCGTGAATGACGAAAGGAATCGTTGGAATAGTTTAACGATTGCATGTCGCACGCTGTCAAGCTGGGCCGCTATTATACCTTACATTAAAAATTAATAGTTTTGTTTCTCAATAAAATCTAATTCATTCGCTGAATTATTACCGTTACGTTACGATATGAAGTTTTATTTATTTGTAGATATTGTGTTACGACAATTATTTTTTAATTAAAATAAAATTGGCGCCTCTCAGGCTGGAAGTCACAGGCTTAAAGAGTAAAACTCATTAGGTGACATTCTGATCAAATTTGAGTTATCTCACCAAGTTCACCATATTTATATTAAATTTACCAAATTCATAAAATTACGAGAAATACGAAGTGTATTTTGCTCAAATGAAGAATCATTTATTGTCAAGTGTAGTCAATTAAAAAATATTACAAGAAAACTGTTATTGAGATATTTATTGGTCTTAGAATTGTTTCGTTATTGAAATTTTACTGACGTCCTCTAATTATTGTATAACAGATCTCAATGGAGAAAAATGTTACAATAAGTTGTACAGACAATTCACGTGTACATTTTCTTGTTACGATCAAGTGGTTACTGACTCTCATAATCCACTGTCATGTGTAAACCACATCATCGTTTACTTCGATTGCGGCTGACACTGATACGCGTCGACTGAGCAGCGCAAACTAATAAAATCGCCACTATAAATCATGTCATCGTAGATTAATCATCTAATGCTACATTAGGCATACATACAAGCTGAGATCTTTTCGAAGAATTTTTCTTTGATATGTCATATGTCAACCTGGAATACAAGTTGTCCTCGACTTGCGATCGAGATAGGCTCCTGAACATTGGCCATAAGTCGAATTCCATACAAAATATAAAAATAAAATATTGTTCGTTTCAGGTCAGTTTTAGCGGCATCACAATATAATCGAAAATTTGCGGGCCAATCCTCAGTTCTGAATAAATAAAGCACAGAAAAAAACGTTGTAAACAATATTTTATTATTGCCTTGCAAAACAAGTGGTTGGAATAAGGTTTGGCTGTAATAATTGCGTTGGAAAGTCATTTTTTGTTATTATTGTAGATTTTATAGATGTTGATCCTTTAAGTGTTTCACTAATTCTTATTTTATTACTTAAAATTGTAGAGATCGTTGAATGTCATTTGATTATCATTAAAGTACTTACTTTTCTCATATTGTTTGATAGTTTCGTTTCTAAGTCCGTGATACAATAAATGGTGCTTCCGTGATACAATAAAAAAGTGTTTTTTAAAATTATAGGTCGTAAGTGCGAATTGTCGTAAGTCGAACCTTCGTAAGTCGAGGTTTACGTGTACAAGATATAAAATATATAAACTGAAATAATTTATTCGTTTTCTTTGATTATTTTCTTACTTCGCGGGAAAATGTTGAAGGAAGACGAAAATGAGGATCACAAACGCACAAACGTGGTACGGACTGACAAATTTTCAATAAACAATCAAGATGATGTTAGCCCTCTGTATGCATTGAAACTAAAATAAATATTTGTTTCAATGTTAATTAAAAACAAAAATACTCGTATTATAACAGGCAAGAAGTTATGTTTGAAGATCTTGGTTTGTATAGATATGGTTGTGCTAGAAAATTAAAAAACTTTCAGACTCTATATCAATAATAGTGAGTGGCTACCTTGGATCTCAGAATTTGAGGAATTTCAATAATCAACAAAATTGAACTGCTTGTACACATACTAAATTAAATCGTGTGACGTCATATGTGGATCTATTAATTGAAGTCTGAATCAGCCATCAGTCATCTGACAATGATATCCAAGCTCAGTTCCCAGGTTTATTTTAATAAGCAATAATAGTTAAGAAGGCACAAGAGTAGACCCACATCTGTATTAGCCTGTGTTGGCAGCAGCATCGCGCAACTAGTATTATAGTATTGTACATGCAATAAGCCTATTAATTGTATTTAAAATTATAATTTCCTCTCAATATTGCACAATGTTGAAAAGGTGTATTACAATAACTTTGGAAGACTTAGCACAACGTGAAGGATTATGTATGTATGGTTTTCTATCGGTGTTAACAATAATAATACAGAGAAAGCCCTACAAACCATCAATCATTGCCAACCGATCATAGGGCAATCGCTCCGGTTTGATAACAGGGGCGCATTATGGATTTTAATCACTTCATAATATACCTACATTGCTACATATATATCATACCTACGAACTATTAATCAATTTTATTGTTCTATAAATTGTTTCAGTGAAAACAGGATAAGCTTAATTCTAGTTAACAGGATAATAAATAATCTGACACAGTAACGAATGACATTATATTATTATATTGACATGTAATGAAGCGGTAAGACTATCATACAGTTGACCAACTTCATTTAAAATATTATACGTGTATATAATTAAATCAGCGTTTATCAAACTGTGTTCCGCATCTGGGTCAAGGTTTTAGGGGTACACGACACACAGTATACGCTGTGAAACATGTGGGGACATCAAAAATTCACTAAACATATTTTACATCTTGTTATAGTTGGGAAACTAAATATTTTTTTAACATGTTTGCTCCCAACATAAATCCATGTGACCTCCTAATGGAGGTATCTTAACAGAAATTTTATACTGTTTGTTACCCAGTTACTCAAGCTCCCTTTTTTTCGATGAGCGTAGGGATTGAAGGATAGGGCTTGGACAAGACTAGTGGTTAGCTAATCGCTCTCACTACGCCCCGTTTTTTGGATCGGACGGGTGGGAGAGAATTTTACACATCACAAACATTCATGAATACGAACAGATGTCCATAAATCGATTGAAAGATCAATTTATGAAACTGTCCGTACCGGAGCTTGAACCCGAGATATCTTTAAATATAATTAGGAAACTATAACAAAATTGATTGTAATTTATTTAAATATTCAATATCTGTAATGCCAGGTATTTTTGAGTAATTTAAAAAAAAAAAAGTGCTTACCTAATGGCTTTATTTTGTATACTCTTAACTGGTCTTGGACTGGACTGGAATAGTACGGTCGGTATGATATGCTAGTTCTACTCTGATGAAATATACGTGAAGCCAGTAACGGAAGACGTCTATCAACGCCAGAAGGACGACAGCGGACATTCAAGCACGGTGCGCAAACATTGTCAAGATCGTAACAGACTGATTGCCTTACCTTTGCTTACCTGATTTTTCAAACTATCCTATTACATAGTTGGTGCAACTGTCACCGTGCAAGTCATCATCAGCTGCTGAACGAAGATCCTCCCTTCTTCGGCATTCATCTTGAAACTACTTTAGATTAATTTAAGACATCGACTGAGGGTGCTTGATGGAATTTCAATATCAAATTTGGATTATTGAGATTTTGTACACTTCCATGTATTTTGTCACTTTAGATTAACCTTAGTCATATCGACTGTGGAAAGGAAAAAGGACGTAACCCACACCAAAAAATATTGTGTATTACTCGCATGAAACGTGCTAATACAGTATAATTATATAATGTATCGATTGTAGAAAGGCAAAATGTATACAATTTAGTACACGCTTTGTTTGGGCTTTACACAATATTTTTCGTGTGTGAGCTACGTCCTTTTTCCTTTCCAGAGTCGATATTATATTTAAATTGTAAGGGTTATTCTGCGTTTATGTAACCTGGTACCAGTGATACCTCATTGAAATTGAGCACTTCTTTCATCCTTAAATGTCATGATTATTGAAAATATGTTTTTTATATTTAAAGTATTTTATATTGCTATGGCTTCAACATAGTTTGCGTTACCATGTCAGCTGAAATTAATAATTGTAAACAGATCAAAGGCACTGACAGTTGAGGGAAAGAGTGTATGGGTGAGTAGAATCTTTGCTTAGTTATACAAAGGATTCGTTATTTTTTAACGTATCGATTATCGATATTACCTTAAGTTACTTAATTAAAAAAACTTCTTCAATTTCTTCTAAACCTACTGACGTTCGTCAAGCGTGTTCATGGGATTCTAAAGAATAAATACATGATTCCGTATTGAGCAGTACCCGTAAATGTTTCATCAAAGCCCATCTTATTTTCATTGGATTCGGTGGAGGATTAATTACCGGTGAATCCCTCTGAATATTAAATTAAAATTAACAAATCTAAATGTCAAATTTTGTTTTATTTTCGTTGACACGCGTTTTGCCGCGTTGATCCTTGTAGATATTTTATATATTGATGTTCAGTACACCTGGATTAATTAATGTAGCATAGGGAACCACATTTACATAATGGACAGGGGTTAGTTTTAATGCAAATAAATGAAAAAAGGGAGGCATTACTTTTAGCATGAAAACGTATTATGTATTGATAAGATTACCAAGAATTAAATAATATTCATTCATGAATAATCTTAGTCAAAACTTCTTATATAACTGACACGAAGAACGAAGACGAAAACTCCCAAACTGGAGTCTGCAGGTTTTTACGTTACATATTTTTCCGTATTAAATCTTCAATTCTCAAGTCTGTATTTTTATGATATTGATAGGACTGCTTTAGTAGGTAAATTATATGTTTCTCACCTCTCACCATTCATTAATATAACAGACGTTGTACCAAATGCTCAACGAAATTACATTTCCGAGTTAATATAATAACGTGTTGAAGAAGATAAATCACGATCTGCCCGCGGTAAGATTTACGGAATGACCAGGGTCCGGTAATGGCTCTCCTGTAATTAACAGGGAAATGGTTTGGCCATCTTCTTTGCGCCACCCCTGCGTGGGGGCAATCCATCATTCTATAGGGGGCAACCCTTTTGATAGATTATTCTACACGGCTATTGAATAAAGATACGGTATCAGGTTCCACAAATCAATTCGCACAAGTGCTTGTCTAGAAAAACATCGCATTTTCATACTGGGTTAGAATGGAAGGGACCAAAGTAAGTATGTTCAGATGTATTTTTTACTAACTTAATTGGGGTTTTTTTTAATGTAATATTAATGACTTGGGTTTCAAATAAGGAAGTTATGGTTTCACTGGTTTGTTTATTAATTTTGACATATTATCCTAGAGTGCAAAACCCGTAAGTCCACAAACTATTCTGAAGAAAAGTGCTTAAAAACATAAGTTTTTATAAACCCTTAGATTGAAGACAACCCACATCTTGTTTTCTGTAGTTATTATAAATTATATTGGAGTAATTCCATTTATTGGAGAATGTTGTTTGTGTACTTGTGTAAGCTTTTGTTGAAGAAGTATTCTTTGAAATGTTATTATTTTTAACTAATCTTTAAAGTGGTATTTAAATCTTATACAAAACTAATAATTGAACTTATGTTTTGTTTAGTTTTTCATCACAATTTATAAAAAGCTTCTTTAATTGTTAATTGAAAAGAGTTGTGACAAAGTGAGAAAAAAATGCTCGTCGAGAATCCAATTGAAATTCAACCGCCAGACATTTTTGTTTAGGCACTGATACGAATCAAATGAACGAATTGGAAAGGACGATTGATTCGCACCCAAATAATTATATTGAAATGAATATGCTTAATAAGTTTGTACTGTACAAATAT
The DNA here is from genome assembly GCA_022494535.1 of Himalopsyche phryganea. Classification (NCBI taxonomy): domain Eukaryota; kingdom Metazoa; phylum Arthropoda; class Insecta; order Trichoptera; family Rhyacophilidae; genus Himalopsyche; species Himalopsyche phryganea. Next base: position 367,984 of record JAGVSL010000033.1, read on the forward strand.
ATACAGAAGTTTTCATTATATAATATTTCAGTTTCATGTAACCAATTTGTAACACTCGTGTATTATTAATCTTGTCTAAGAGATACTACACACTCCATTAAATAGTTAGTGACATAATATGACATTTTTTTACTTAAATGTCCCATGGCGTAAATGCAGAGGTACGTATACACAGGTTTTGAGGACCGAGAGTCTGAGTGTTCATTTAATTTCGCATAGCATGACAGGCCACAAAGCAAAGTAGCCAGTGTCGACGTCTGGCGGGAAACACTAAATATTCATTTGGGCCAATCTAACCTGTCGCAGTGTCCCGTCGGGGAGCGCGCGGTTCCGACATAACCGCTGGGCCTAATTCAAATTTATTGCGGCGCAACACAAAAGAGGATATTATCCGGTGCGGCCAAATTACCCCGGTCACTCCGAGCTGTGAGAAAAGTTCAGCGCGAAATGAGATACGCGTCGCGTCCGGATAGGCTATTCCCGCGCGAAGGATTATGTAATTGCAGCATACCCCTCCCCCCCACCTTATTACACGGTCAAATTTAAATATCTTATAAAATTGACAAACTTAAATGTGATAGTGTATTCTGGGTAACTTTGCCATAGTTTTTGATACTCCCTGAGAAACTTAATTGTATCCATAAACACCGAAAGTGAACCATCAAAAGAAAAGGGAAGATGCTATTTACATTATGATACATTTTATAAGTAGTGTGGAAAAAATGATAATTTAATGATAAATTGTCGTTTGTCTTATTCTTTAATCTCACTCCAAATAAAATTGGCAGTACCGAGTACCTAAACGGTAATTATTGTTACATAAAATTTGCTGACTCATAAAAATTAATCTTCTATCTTCTCTCTTCTTTCATTTAGACAAGTTGGTTGCCCCACTTCCACCCGTTTTGCGTATGCAGTAGCTGTTTCACGACCGCCTTCCATAACGCAATAATGGCAGAGAAAAGAAACGAATTTTCTCGTTATATTATGGCCCTGTGCAGAGATGCACGGGACCGATCTTTTAACCATGCACTATCGCGCTAAAGACAAGAAAAAATAGAGGGAGAGAAAAATAAGTTGTGACTTGCTCAGCCACTTAGCTTAAGCGATATCAAGTATCCGGTATATCCGTATACTGAGAATCCGCCGTGGCGCATGGTGCGTCAACTTAGTCAAAAAAATATCTGACATTACAGCCAACAGCCAATCCACAAATATTTTCAAATTGGAAAATCATAGGAGATAAACTCGATTAAAATTTTCTCTAAAATTAAAGTAACTCAAGAAGAAGAGACATCAAAAACACCCATATCCAAGGTCACAAATTCAAATTGAAAAAATCTAAATTTAATATTATAATTTCCGGACCTTGAACCCAAACGCACCTGATCGCTAGGGCAAAGCTCTTACCACGAGACCACAGAGGTCTTTGTCCGGCCGTTTCTACTGGATACGGATATCATATTAAGTTGTAAAATATGTGAAATTGATGGGGAAAAGTAGGCAATAAGTCCTGACAGCGTATGCAAATTAATGAAATTCCAGATTCTTTTCAGGTCATGGAGCTCGTAATTGTTTATTGGTATGTGAATAATCGCATTATAAAAGACACATCAGTTTTATTTATTGTATAGCAGAAGCGTCATAAAATACCTATCCAGACATTTTTCATTATTTGAGCGATTCGCTTTAAAAATTGGATGTTTAAAAATAAATGATCAATGATCGAATCAAACGGGAAAGTTTTTTTATTAATTTGTTAAGTTGCTTTTTACCATATCCGCTCCCATTTGAAGCATATTGTCAATGCTATGACCAATGTAAATGAATGATTTTTGTCCAACGATTGCAATTAGATAATTTAAGACATCGACTGAGGGTGCTTGATGGAATTTCAATATCAAATTTGGATTATTGAGATTTTGTACACTTCCATGTATTTTGTCACTAACTGACAGTTCGAGTCCATTCGTGTGCTCGAATGCCTGAAGATGTCGAAGGGCGAAACCCGGGTCGTTAGTGACAAAATACATGGAAGTGTACAAAATCTCAATAATCCAAATTTGCAATTAGATAAATTGAAATGATTACTCATGTAGCGATACATGACGCTGCATATTGACGTAACACTATACTTGCAATTATTTTTCAGCAATATAGACGAGGCTAATTCGGCAAAATAATATTTTATTTTTAACTCACTTGAAAGTGCAGTCAGCGAAAAGGTGTACGCTCTGAAAACGCAAGTCATGATTACTAAAGCAGAACACAGACAGCCGACGACAGTATATATTATATTATATGAAAAAAACAAAGGGGTTCGGATTCATTCTGTCGTCGCCCGTCGACTGGATACATCTTCCCTGAACTGCATAATTGTCATCATCATCGCCTTCATCCGTACCTACAGTTAAATCGCGTCAAGCATAAAACGATTGGAAATATATCATATTTATTATCAAAGACCGGCGATAAGCTGTCTCACACAGGAAATACAAAAAATTGCAGAAGCGTTGCCCAATTATGTATTAACACTATGAACTTATTTGTTAAGCATGAAAACGGTTATTATAATCTTTATGTAAACGTTTAATTTGATAATTTAAAAAGACTTGCAAATAAATACATTTATTTAGATCATATACACTTTCATTAAAAAGTTTTCACTTATAACAAATAGATTCCACAAAAAATAAATTCTTTCACTAAAAATAAAGTGATCCCACATTATAAAATATATTTTAACATTGAAGAAATATATTACAATAACGGAAAAATATTTTCACATAGGTAAAATAGTTTTCAGTCAATATAAATACTTACACTTTGAAATCGATAGTTGCACGAAGCTGTAATGAAATGAAAATACTTGTCGCAACTCTACCCTATATTAGGCCGCCTATATTGTCTTTACTCCACGCATTAGAATACATTAGCGAAACCAAACCAGACCAACCTAGCATAACCTACTACAACTTAACTCACTTTGTTAAAAGAATCCGTGACTAAGTGGAAACTATTAAAATCAAAGTTTTTGTGTAGTAAGTTAATACTATCTAATCCAAAGTGCAAACTATCGAATTAAAAGTTCAAGTGTTCCAAATGAATACTATCTTATTTATATTAAAAATAATATCAAGAAAATGTTCTGCTATTTTTAATTAAATCTAATGAATTTCTACCAAGTGAATTCTATTTCAATCAACGCATTCATGTTATATTTTGTTAGTTTATGCCGTTAAATATTTTAAGAATATGATAGATCGTATTAATTTTTGCGATATAATGGGAAAACTATTTATGTAAAAGAACAGATGGTCCTGTTTCTAAAAAAACTTGTGCTTGTCCAATACAAATATAGAAAAATAAAGCATGAACAATAACATAAAAAGGTGTTTAATTCTACGGAAAGTATATAAAAAAATTTACATTCTTCTTATAACGAAAAAATCTATGAATTAATTTGTATTGCAATAAATATTTCAGTTCTGCATAGCACTCATCTTTTGAGCACCGCATCGAATTAAAATATCTATTATTAGGAGTACTAAGAACATGGCGTCTTATAAAAATGTTCGCAGTTGATTTACGACCTTTATAAAGCACATCATACAACAAACTAAGCAATAAATATTAATACAATGAAAACATGATAAAAATACCATGCAAGAGGCAAGCTATAAACAATTTGTCTGCCCTCATAGCGGGGCCTGTCGACGTGACATGTATTCTTAACATCTCAAGTGATTTATTCATCATATTTAGGGAGAACACCGCCTAAAACTACGCTTCCAAACATTATTGTACTATTATACAGATAAGTGTCTTAACCGTTATGAAGCAGGAAGTCAAAGAGTTGTGAGGGTACGTTGTTTAAAGCAATTTTACAGTCTATAGGTGCGTTATTGGACTGCAAACAAAACAGTTTGTTTTTGTATGGATAAAGGTGTTATGTATCCATTTTCCGATATGGAAGTATCAGACAACTTACAATTTTTAATGGTATATCTCTAGCGGTTATAAATAAAGACGCCATGTTACTTTATGTTTTTTATTTAAAGATGAATGAAGGTGTCATGGGCAGTTAAGACCTTCACATATGTATCACTTAGAATAGTAATGGTGTAATTCTAAAATTACGAAAAATGAGTTTATACCTCAAACATGTTAAAGAGATGTTAATCTATTAGTTTAATAATGGTGCGCCTCTATATATACTCCTAATTTCTTAAAAAAAACAGATTTTTGTTTTTGTATTTCCATATTTAACGATATGTTGCATTATAATAGTGAAGTACCTCCAATATCAGAATAAGAGTGAAGATTTCCGGACATACTTCACTACTACACTGACGTTTAAGTTCGTCAGTTTTGACAAATTAAATTATTCGTGTTACTAGCGCGTTACCGATTTAGTTAATTAGTATAAAATTGACTCTTTAACATCTCATTTTATTATGTATGTACTCGGATGCGTGCACTGGACAAAATAGGAAATATGAAAGTCAGTTTATCACTGATAAAACTGCTTCAAATTTCTTATGTTGATGCATTATTTTTAATGCCCTAGGGTACTCAACGTTTTGTGTGCTGCGATAGCTGCGATTAGTACCACATTTTACCGAGTACCAATCTAATAAATATGTATAGAGCTAATACAATAATTATTATATTCGGTGTGAATACATTAAACAGTGTATATCTGGACACTTTTAAGGCGTGAGAATAGACCACCAAAAGTGCAAAACCGTTTCGAGCAAAATTAATGAAATGGAACATAAAAAATAAATTGATGAATAGGTAGAAAGGGGTTATCAAAAATTTCAAAAAAAGTAGACAGGACTGCAAAGGATTTTGTTGCTATACGGCCATGGTGGGTAAAAGAATTTTTTATTTTTTATTTTCTAAGAAACTTAATCTAATGTTCTTTTAATTTCAGATAATCGTAACATAACCTCAACCCTTATTTTCAAATCATAATATTATATTATACCTCTTCCTTTCTAATCATGGCGGCCTATTGATAGATATATATTGAGAAACACTGTTATGGGATGTGTTAAACATTTTTTCAACGTTGATTTCTTAATAATGGTGTTACATATTACTTTTAATCATGAATGAATATTGTAAGATCTGCAGTAGTTACTCACTTACACTTACTACCAGATAGCTATATTACATTGATTTTAATCTCGTCAATAAAATTTTGATCTACGCATCATCTATAATGCCAAAAATTAATGAATGTCGTAAATATTCGTTTTCCATGATGAAATAATCAATATTTCCTGTTTCATTTTTTTTTTAAGTTTTTAATAATTTTTTTAACATCATAACAAACAAAAACCATTCACAGATCGACTCGACGAGAAAAGACATGATATGAAATATGTTTAAAAGAACTGGTTGATTGTCATTTAAACAAGCTTTCTTGACTACGCTGTAAAGAGTATTAAATTTTCTATAAACTGAACTTTTTTTAATAACACATTTGACGTCGTAAAATTCAGATAGGCAGTTAATTAATAGTATGCAGTTCCATGTAAGACAACATAGAACTTTTTAATTAATGTCCGAATTTGGATTCATTAGAGTGCGTTTTAATAATTTTACAATTGGAAAAGGTTAATACAGTTTTAATGTTCGTTATTTACCTACCTGTTTTGATTTAATTGTTATTTTACCGTTGAATTGAATTTAATGTTATTAATTCTAGCAATTTTCGCATCCATTCTATTTCCAGACATATCGGTTCTGAATGTGATTCTTAACGGAGCATCTTAATAAAAGTTTTTTAGGAGAGCTGGTTGAGAGTAGCTAATTCTCTTCCTTGAGAGGGGGGAGGGAACGCTAACAACACAGACATCCATGCCTTTGAACAAAAATTCATAACTCGATTTAAAAAATAATTTACAAAAATCTCCATACTGGGATTCGAAATCGTGGACACATGATTCGGCTACAGGACTGGCTATATTTTATATCCAACACAGTTAGTAAATGATTGCTTGATACTGCGAGCTTTTATTCGGTCGCCTGTCGTCTTTTTCTTTTAAGAATTAAACTTTTCATGCTGTTTATCACTTGCCAAAACTTACATTCCATGATCAGTTTACTGCCTGACAGTGGTATATTGTACATAAAAGAGTTGGCAATGACATAAATTTACGACATAAAAACAAGCTTTAAATCCCATATTTTGTTGAACAATAAAAAGTTCTCTTGATTCCCACAGTAATATCTTGTGGATAAAATAAGTTGCGTAATTTAATATCAAATAATATAGTGCTACATCCAAATATAAACTATTTTTTGTGGTATTTATAGTAAGATGGTACTGCCTATTATGATATTCGAGAGATAGAAACATTGTATTGTGATGAAAAATATACAAATATTATTCACTTCATAAATACACTACTGTTAAACCTTTACACATGGTTACTAAAGGTTTAATTGTAAATATCTGAATGAATAACATTGTATTTAACAGATAAGTATTAACTTTCTTCAATAATTGATATTAAAGGTTTCCTGAGAACGAAATTTTACCATCGTCTGTCAAAAACCATCAACTCGGATAAATTAGCAAATCCGGACTAGTGTTGATAGAATCAAAGGTATTTAAAATATCTGGCGCACTGGAAGTTAGCTGTAATGCCCAATATAGAGATATTTAATGTTGAAAGATTAGGAAGTATATTTAATATTTTATGAAGGAACTTTCTTCATAACTTTTCATTTGTTAAAATCTCTATAACTTTATATTTGTTTTGAATACTGTATACTCTATACCAGTGGTCGGAAAGCCATGGGACGGTTCCCACTACGTGGCACGACCTACAGTATGACGTGAGAATGCTCGTTCAAAGAGGGGCGAATGCTTGGTTATCACCATCCAGGATGTATAAGATCTCAATCAGAACACCACTTCAGTCGGGTTAATCTCTTATTTATTGACGATGCAGTGGTTTAACCCATTCACTGCTACACTAATCACCTAGATATTAGTGTCCTGCTTTCTAATTTCGACTTAGCCCGTCGGTCGGTCAGCAACCGATTTATTTTTAACGACCATAAATCGGTTAGGTTAGATAATTAGTTATCAAGAATCGTTGTCATTAAAGCTGTTGGTGGTCAGTTCTGGACCCTTTCAAAATATAAGCTTAACAAACAAAAACCAGGGTGTGTTTGACGATTAATGAAATTTCTCATTACGAAATTTCAAAATTTCATAGCTAAAATTATGAAAAACAAATTATTTTTACCTTAAATAAAAGGAATAAAGAATTTCGCGAGAAAAAAATAACGTACTGCTGTACAACAAAATTCTCAATGATAGTATTTTAGGTAATCGTTTCGAAAAATCTAAAATGCTAAATACTCTAAAATGTTCTTAAGCTGAATTCTATTAACCAAAAGTTGAAATGTTACCTTCACAAGTGCACGTCAAGATAGTCAAAAAATTTAACGTATTGTATGTGATGTTTTAATTATAGTGTATATAATTATTGATATCAGTTTACATGATTTCAATAGCACGCAGAGTTTTCAACACTAATGTGTCACGACACTGTAAATAAGTTGTCGACCCCTTCTTTGTAATATATACTTTATTTTATATATTAATATGTACACTATGTAAGTCGTCCATTTGGTAAGTGACGAATTGTGGCAGTTGAAACATGAACTCAAATACAGTGGGTCAGACAATGGATGATTAATCAATTGAATACGATGTACGAATTTGTCCCTTCAATAATCGATAGTCACCAAAGTTCAATCACAATAATAAATTATGTTCCAAATCAGTTACTGAAACGTCTGAAGCATTAATAGTGATTGATCTGTCATCTTAGTGAGGTTATATCTATGCGCTGTCAAAATCTGTGAATTTATTTGTCATATAGTGTTGCCAGGTAATTATTTTAATAAGAGTTTTACGTAGACTTTGCACATCATCATTTGAATATTAATACGGTGATAAATCATATAGAATGTATTAAGATTAAAAAGGTTAACGATAGAATATCACTATCCATCCTTATTTAGACTGTATTCAATAAGGACAGACACCTGGAATATAATCGAGCATCTAGGTCAATCGCAAAACAAAATTTGGTCGATCCCAATTACGATCGAGAAACTTACGAACATTGTTGAAAAAAATAACATCCCGGTATTAGAACAAATTACTTTGGCTAGATCAGTGATTATCTGTTAATGAAGTGGATTAATAATCAAAGTAAGGGGGAGCCTTTTTGTGGTACTGTTTGACAAATGTTTTCAGGCACTAAACAATACATCAGTAGGAACTAAACAATACATTATAAGATTCTTGTTAGAAGTCGATCGCCATGACAATTAAAACTAAAAGTAGCTACCAACCTTGAAAAGGTTGCGCACTATCACTCTATCGGACAACCTAATTTGGGTATGAGAAAGAAGGATACATGAGCATGCGCCACATGCCCTTGCACCTTCACTTTTCATGTTATTGAAAGAGAAAGAGATAAAGCCACTGCACGCGCCTGTTGCGCACTCTTGATCTAGGATCAAAGATGTTAGCAACACAATGATTGAAATAATAGTATTTCCCTTGAAGTCCTTCAAAAGAAATACGTCATTTCATAATTCCTTTCTAATCGTTTTCGCGACAAATAAGAAGTATCCAAATTTAGTTAATATTTTTATACCTCGATGTTGGATTCACAAATTCAATATCTTCGGATTATACATTTCACATGTTGATTAGTTATGAATATTTATGATTAATTTGCAGCGAAATCATTTTTTAGCAATTCATTTATCGATTCTTTTAACGATTAGAAAAACTTATGTATATTATTCAAAATTCTTTCAGTGAAATAATTTGTTGAAATTACAGCATATAATTTGAAAGGAATTACTAAATACTGGCAGACTAAATTATATTACATCTAGTTTAAAAAAGCAACACACTATTGAATTGGTTTCAACGATCATTTTCTATAATGAAATGGAAAAACAACCACAGAAACTGTCTGAAGCTAGGTTAAGCTGTTAATAAAATTTGATTTTATTTTTGACTTGTGTCGACAGTATCACCTATTTCAAAAGCTATCGGACTGATATTATGTACATAACTTTGGATTTACTTTCATAGATGTACTAAGACAAGGGATCCCAACCTTAGCTCCATTTCTCTTTCACCAATGTTCAGAATAAAATTACCCTTCCCTCTCTAAGATAATCTAACTCTAATAATAATCATATTGAAATATAGAAAATCTTTAATTAAACGGCAGCAATTCCCTGGAACTCTAAAATTCACATCTAGGGGAAATTCCCGACTGGATGGAAACCCCTGTACTAAAGTTTGTCCCCCTTGTCTTGAGTTTTAATTTTACGATACAAATGAATAAAAAAAGTAGTATGGCTCAATCAATTAATAACCGAAATTGGGCTTTTTTTAATATGACTTTTACATGTCTTCAAAGATGTGAAAACTTAAAAATGATGAAGGTAAGTCAACTTTTCCAGTAAGTATATCTGATTTTAACATTGAATATCAAATACAGGTCGTTTTATGACTCCAGCAGAGAGAGTTGGCAACTGGAGTATCCATTCTTTAGGTCCCCTTGTCCCATTGTCATACAAATTGTCATTTAAGTGACTTAAATGGCGTGTAGCATGTTGGACAATCATTTATACGGAAAGATCACGGCCTCGACGTCGCCTGAATTGATAATTTAACGCTGACGTCTCACTCGGTAGATTATTATTTTATCTCGGAATTGAAATTAATTTTATTCTCTCTACCCTGTCGCATGTTCTTTATTATGTGATTTACTGCAGCCTTTATGGAGACAATCACACAGTAATCAGTCAGTGTTTATTACTCAAACGATTCCCGCGAATGGGACATTGTAATTTATTGGTATTTGTGACCAGCAATCGGTACGAGATGTGGTATTGTCTCAATGTTTCATATCCAAATTTGGTGGTAATAGCTTCCACACTAAAAACTATGAACGATTCAACATTATCTTCACCATCCCCTCGCTGTTATAACACATTATATTCTAAGATTTTAATAAAATACACGTGTAATATGTACGAACAAAACACGCTATCGATGCAAAAATACAATTCCAACTAAAATCAAATCAATTTATCTATAACGTAATTTACCATCAATTTGAATTTGTTGTTATTTTACATTATGTGTATAAGGAAAGCAGGGACGGCTCTTGTAAAGGAGCAAAGGGTGCACTGCACTCCAATAAGTCCCATCAAAATATTCCATTAATAAACGATATTCAAATATAATAATTATACCAATTCACTAATTTTAAATTTTCCTCGTGTTTCCCATAGGAAAATATTGGAGGAAACGATGATCAATAAACACGACCAGCAAACGTATTCTGCGTCGATTCAGAATACGCATGAAAGTCGGTCGATGACGCGGTAGGAGCATAAATTCTTTTGCACTCCTTAGACGTCTGAAATGTTCTATGTATTTTGACATATTTGTGACGTTGCAACAGTATGAACTACGCGCCGGGTGCATTTTGTATGGACTGTTTTTGAGCATTGATCTCCCTGGCGGAAATTCCCGAACGCACCCGAAAGCGATTTGACGTTTGCGTTTACAAGCCTGTAACAGTCATTTTTAAGAATGAAAAAGAGCAGTGGAACAAGTGTAGTAAGCTCATTTAATTTCAATATGATTCTTTAACTATACGCTCTTCAATAAGAATAATATTTACCTACCATTATAACTTTTGGAGTGATGAATACAATTTATAAAATTATAACTATGATCGTGTATAATACCGAGTAGATATTATTGAATATTTAAAATAGGATAGTTTCGAGTTTTCTACCTGGCTGGCCTTACCTATTCCATAATATTCAACTGTGTATCTGGTTCAGTTTCGTAATACACCTTCCTCTAATATTTTTTATATTCTTCAATATTGAATTCTACAAATTACTTTCCCCAAAAATACTTATGTGAAAAATTTCCGGCTTAATACAGAATTATTCCAATTGCAGACATTAATACGGTAACCTTAACATATGATTTCATCGAGGAATTTAAACTTAAATTGAACTAACTGTCTTATACAGCAGAGAAGATTTTTACGATGTCGTTGGAGCCCTGTCTATACTTCAACTCTTCACGAATAAAAATACATGTAGTATTTAGCTAAACCGTTAAGCCATTACAAATAATTTATACAATATCGATGACTTCCGTCGAAAGTGAGTGTTACTTCTAAAATTTAAAAAGGATCAATTCATTTTGAGAAATACCACGACTAAAGACAGACAAGGTTTCCCAAACTATCATCCGCGACAACCTGGAATGGTTGTATATGCTGCTAGGGCTGCAACAAATTTAGACGTACTCAAATTCATATTGATACTACCCAAAAAAAGAAAAAAGGTGGTCCGTCGAAATTAATCCGCAGGAAAGGTTTGGGAAACCCTGGTGAAGAGAAACAGTTGATATCGCCAATATCAGACTTATATTTTCGTATACGTCTGATAGTACTTTCAAAATCCAATATGTGGAGGATGGATTTCTTGCATAAATATGTGAATCTTTTTTTGCACTCCCTAATATTCCTGTCACCAGCCGCCACTGAAGGAAAGGCAGCGCCAACAGGGGGAAGAGAACATTGTGTACAATAAATCTTTAATCAATCGCCATAATGAAGTTTCAACAGAGAAATCAGCCGTATACGAAAATTATTGGAATCTCATCGTCAGTATTCATATGGGGTTGTTCTTAATTATTTTACGAACACAAAGTTATCGCCTAACTGAATATTTGTTCGATATTAAATAGATTATATATCATAGAATAGTTTTCTCTATAATTACGAAAATTCCTCCCTGATTATAAATATAATAAGGGGAACATATTTTATAATGTTTAAGAGTTGGTGCATTATTATATGTAAAATAATTTTAAGTTTTTCTTTCCAAAAAGAATTGGTAGTTAGCATCTTAAAAAATAATTCATTGTACATATCTACCATCGAATTATAAAATACAGCGTTAAGAAAAAAAAATCATCAAAACTCACCAACGCAGCGTTATTAAAACATTGTAACCAGTCAGAACACACGCAGCGTGAAAAATTATGCTTTATAATTTAGTATATCACAGTTATTATGTCGTTAAGCGAACAGCGTATCGCTGTTCAATATACATTCAAATTATCTCGAGGTGACATTCCATATTAATTTTCTGCGTTTTCTGTACCGACTTTTTTGTTGAATTATTTTATAGAAAAAATGTTGCATATCTGACATTCGCTCTTGTTAAAAATGCGTTTCATTTTATTAACCGTGACAGCTTCCGGTATTTTACAAAAATGTCTGTTCATTATATATGTATGGATCACGAAATTATCGTACGCTACTGTATTGTACAGTCATTCAATCACGCCTGTCAAAGCAAATGAAGAATTGTCGTTTCTAAACGAACGCATTGACGGTTCGTGTGAAGGGATGTTTCAAGACAATAATACTTTTACCAAGTACTTCTGAATCATGTTTCATCATCATCATTTGTGACACGGCGTCGTAAAATTTATTACGACAGCTTTTGTTCGTGAATGGCGAGAGGTAATAGCTGAAATATAATGGAGGAGATTTGTTATCAATTTATGTACCTACTCATACTAAGCTTTGGTGTTGTCTCAGTGTAAGAATTGATATGCAACAATGTATTCATAGATATACAGTAAAAACTTGGGAACCGAAATACTATGCCAATAGGATTTCGCGTTAGAACACGTAAAGAAAAAAAACCTACTAATGTTATGATGTACTAATAACAAAACACTTCTGTTAGACAGTCAAATAAAGTTTCATGCACATTTTACAAGCACAATCATTTTTGCTACATTGAATTATACCATGGGTTCTCAACTCATAAGGCCGTGGGTGCACATTCTCCTCTTAGCTCGCGCACGCTACTATCCGCTGTTAAATTACGAACAAAACACAATTTACTCCAAAACTTATTTTTGTGAATTCCTTCTCACATGCGTACAAATGCTAAAAATGTATAATGTAACGATTTTTAATAATTTAGTAATTCATTAGTATGTAATAAATGTGTATTAAAAATACAATTTCCCCATCCGACGTTACATTACGTTATTAAGCAGATCGCCATTGATTTGAATTAAATATTTCAATTTTTCATAAACTATTTTTCTGAGAGTACAATTGAAAATAATACATTTTAAGGCAAATAATAAGTGCGAAAATATTTTCGATGGATTCGGCGGTACCTTTGCGAGAATCCATTAGTAATATCAAACTGAATTGATTACATTTTTATATCTCTGATTGTATAACTAGCAATGACCCGTGTTCAGACAGTTTTTAGTTACAACGAATATTGCACATTGATTCTAATAATATCACTTAGTATGAGGAGAAATTATGAGAGGGATTTGTTCCTTTTACTGGTTATGTAACCACTGAAATAACAAATTTATCCATTTTGATTCTATAAAATGAATGAAAATAAGTTTCAATAAAAGAGTTAATTCTTGAAATAAGACTTACAATTTAATGCGTGTGATTGTAATAGCCCGTAAGAAGTAAGCTATTACTATTTATGCTCAAAATTATTTCTGTATGACAATTAATACCTAATTTATGGATCGATGAACGTCATATTATATAATAACATATAATAACAAATCTTTAAAATTAGATAAACAAGAGATTTTAGAAATAAATAGATATAAATTTTTGCCCAATTCAAATTTATTGAATGAGCAAACCGTCTTTGCATCTTCTCCTTTGTTATATCCGATTCATTAATTTGTATTATACCTGTAAGGTTATTTTTAACTTTTAAGAATTGATTCTGTCTCTGTAAATTTTGTTTTTCAGATATTAAAATTTATTAGATACTCATAGCTGCTCTGCTTTCTCCACTTAAGATGGCTGTTTATTATTCATATTAATTACATACTTAATATTTGATTATTTTTAAATGGTTCAATAATTTTTACTTATAATTTCCCTGAGTCATTATTTTATATTATATTAGTAACGTCATTAATAATTTTGTTCAGCTAAATGGACTTTTAATGTAGCTATATTTGTGATTTTAGATTAGTATATAATGATTTGCAAAAGGTCCATAACATTTTAATTGTAGACTCTTTCATTTGATTTATGTATAATTTGTTTGTTAATCAATATTTTCTTGTCTCAGTTCATGAACCATCAGTTTTATATACCTTCATTTTTACACTCAATTTTATATAAATAAGCCTGTTATATTTGTATTTTTATCATTTGATAATGCTCGTGATGAGCGAAACCGGTCCTGATCATTATAAATATGTGGAAGTAATACAAATGAATTGTGTTTTATTTTTTTTTAAATAAAATGTCATATTATAATTATAATACAATTTTGTTCATATCGAAAAAGATGTCAAATCTGTCTTGATTTTTTTTAGGTCTATTCATCACATTTTCATATTTACCCCATTTGATGTAATTTAGCAATTTTCCCCGCCTCTGTTGTATATATATCCTAGTTTCTTTTAGCCACGCAAGCGTCCACACGCTAAGCCAATATATTTGTAACTTCATATTCATAAAATTATAATTAGACGTGGAACAATAAGTCAAAATTGGCCGCTTTATTCTCTCCCACGGCGTGTCATAATACAATATAATCGCCTGCGGTATGCTGCTGACTTCACGCATGACAGGTCTATTGTCATATGGATGCATGCGACGCCGCGGGTGACATTTTTTCCGACGCGATACTATCATCAATCTCCGTCGCGACGGCGTTGATTGACACGTGACGTTTTTGACAGCCAGCCGGCGCGACTTGTCGGTAAAGCAGGGAGCATTTTTGACATCGTGTAGCGCTCACCTTGCAGTACAATGTAATGTTTTTGTTCTTTATTGGGGTGTATGTACTCTGTCACGTGAAATATTAATTGACTATAAGTGGAATTACACAAGCAGTGGGACCATTACTGGTATACATATTTTGAAGCTAAAATCGTCTAACCCGCTCGAAGGCATAACTGGCGATTAATATAATAAATATTACACGGAAAGTCACGAATCTCTAATGATTATTGCGGAAATTCATTTAAATGCAGTTTATTCTTATCTACATTGTAATCAAGAACATTAAATCGGTCAAAACCTATGTGAATACTCGTATACTTTTAAATATTTAAGGAGTCTACCTATATTATTCGATTCCGACTGCATATAATACAAGTTAAATGTTCTAATAATAAATCTTATTTGGTACATCTTGACTATTTCCTCCGCAGATATTAAAATCTATTTTATTAATTATCACTTAGCCCTTAGCCTGATGCAGTCGTAATTTCACCACCGAATGTTTAGAAAAAAGGTTTATTTTGGAAAAGTCCTAGGTTTACTCGTTATTTAATCCCTTTTATCTATACGTGTTGTCTTTTGTAAAGTATCCCAATAAAAACAAATGTAAGCTGTATTAGCAATTTGTTTATATTTTTAATTCATCATCCTTTTTATCTATGTTTTTTTTTCTATTTGTGTTGTCTCGACATATAAAATAAATTTTGATTATACTTGTATTAATGAAGAAGTAACTACGTACATAGAAAATTAATAAATAAGAAATATAGTCGACCGATTGCTGATGAATCCGACAAGCGTATTTTCAATTTACAAATCACGGACCCGACACCATATTATAATTCAATTTTAAATCTAAATTAAGAATTTTCAATATATTACATGCCAAATGTATCTTTTTTGTTTTTCTTCTTTTTACAGCGTTCAGTTCTATATCCCTGCACAATTTGACTGTTGCATAGCTCACAATCTCCACGAGCTGTTTGTATACACCGGTGATTTGACGAGATGCAATGTTGTTGATTGATAAATGAGATCCACTGTTTAATTGTTGAGTCGACTCAGATTTAATAATAGTTTCATTTGATCATTGGCCTGTCAATTCTTTTTTTTTAAACTATTGATTCACTACACTTTATTATAGGATACATTTTATGTATGTTATGAAATGAATTATGTTTAAAAAATCTATATCTGTGTGAGTACCCAATTAATGTTTAGTATTTTAGGAGAAAAACAAATATTGTCCTTAAAATTAAATATGCAGT
This sequence comes from Himalopsyche phryganea, assembly GCA_022494535.1. Taxonomy (NCBI): domain Eukaryota; kingdom Metazoa; phylum Arthropoda; class Insecta; order Trichoptera; family Rhyacophilidae; genus Himalopsyche; species Himalopsyche phryganea. The sequence continues at coordinate 384,158 of JAGVSL010000033.1, forward strand.
AATCTTAATTGGCAAAAACTAACCATTGAGTGTATCGAGAATCGAGAATGTTTTGTATATAATATACATACATCATCATGTCTAACTAAAATAAAAATCTGCCACCACATAATTTTTAAAGTTATCCTAAGTTTTCAATTTTCATTGATTAAATCACCATCAGCTTTTTGTTTAGTCAACAATATTCGAATCAAAACTTTCATCGGGTCTACATTAGTTTTAGAAAAACATAGATTTAATACAACGATATCAAGACAACATATAAAATCACGTTGGGTTTAGTCACAAATTCTATGAAATCGTTGAAAATACTTTGAAAATAATCAAATAATATTCAAAGCTGTGACTTATTTTCTAATCAAAATACATAGATACGTAAGAAGAATTGAAAAACGTATCGTCGGCTTAACTAGCAAACTGCTTATCTACATTTCAGCAAAATGTTCAGGAGAGTTTAAAAACTGAATAAATTCAAATTTGGATTATTGAGATTTTGTACACTTCCATGTATTTTGTCACTAACGACCCGGGTTTCGGTTTTCGGCATCTTCAGGCGTTCGAGTGCACGAATGGACTCGAACTGGTGCGCTCGAATGCCTGAAGATGCTGAGAGGCGAAACCCGGGTCGTTAGTGACAAAATACATGGAAGTGTACAAAATCTCAATAATCCAAATTTAATATTGAAATTCCATCAAGCACCCTCAGTCGATGTCTTAAATGAATAAATTCAGTTTTAACCAATGTTATTTTTGAATTTCACATATATTATGTTATATGAATAGTGATTAACGACCCGGGTTTCACCTTTCGGCATCATCAAGCATTCGAACACACAAATCAACTAGAACTGGCCTCATGTAGATAAGCAGTTTGCTACTTAAGCCAACGATATAGACTAAGTTTTTTCAATAAAATTAATGTTTCATGACGAAGAATGTCAGAGAATAATTCGTAACGAGATTCATGTTATGTTCATGTTAATCCTATGAACCACAGGAGGAACGATGAAGATTAATTTAATTGATGTGTCTTTTGATTTGCATATAATCTTGTTCTTTATATTTCGAAATGTAATTAGATATAGTTTAATATTAAATTTACTAGGTGAATTCTGTTTAAAATTTATAATGTATCATATAAATTTGATCTTCTTTCTTTGTCGGTATTTTATTACAGAACCTTTATCCCACTGTTTGGTTCTTAGATTCATCCATATATTAGAAAATATTTTACGATTAAAGGGATGGGGAAAGGTAAGTATTATATCAGTAAACCATTCTAAGTTAGGAAGACGCAGTACACAATAGATTAATATTTTGCTTGAGACTGCAATCCTGTAACTACAGTATGAGAAAAGTTATTCCAATATCCAGGGCAAATAAACAACTCCACGACCAAACTGTCAGCGTCGAGAAGCTACCGAAATTCCGCGAAGCCGAATGCGTCTCTTGCAACGCAATATGTCTCGAATCGTGATACACATCCGGCGACGGCAAACAATGCACTCGTTGATTGGACGTCAATCAGTTGCATCGAACTGTGATATGGTTTCATACATCAAACAAGAGTTTTTGCAAAAGCAAAATGCCCGGTATTCTATTGTATTTTGGAATTAGTGGTATTTTCAAAATTGGCTCCGTTAAATTTGTTTCCATAATAATAGCAAATTTAAAATTTTAAAATTCATTCCCATCCACCGTATCCTAAAAATAAGTTGTAGCAAGAACGATTAGCGTATTACGAGTCCTTACGTAGCACCATGTTTAAAGCCACTACCAAATCCGAAAGGAGAAGCAGAGCGATTGAATAAAAAGTTCTTTTAAAAACCACTTCTGCTTAAATCCTTCATGAGGACTCCATATAATCCACATAATAAGTGGACATTGTTGAAAAATCATCAATTTCAGGGCTCAATATTGATGAAATTTGGTTTTATCTATCGAGCGTTCTGGTTCGTAAAATCTTCCTTTTCAATCTCTGGGATTTATATAAAATCTTTATTTCAGTTAATGTCAAATATTCAGTGTTTCAATTATTGAGTATTGCTATCAATGGATACGGAAGTCACTTTGTAAAATTAAAATTAATGGCCAAATTATTCCATTTTTTAAGTGACACTACTATAACATAATTATACTATTTACCTATTATTATTGTAAAGATCTTTTCATTAAACTTTTTGGGATAGCACAAATGGATCCACGTAAAACTATGTTTTATGGAGTTGTGTGAAATCTCACTGCTGACGGAACATTGATTCTAACCCTTCCGGGTCTAGTCCGCTGAGCTTAAAACGTGTTAAAAATTGAAAGCACGCCAACTGGAGCGAGTAAACGCCCTTCCGGTCCATAAAGGGGTGAATACAAACGCAATTATGCTCCACGTCAATCAAACTTTATTCACAATAGCCAAATAATACACGTTTCAAAAGTCACCACCAATCCTTCCGACTGCGCTGATGATGACCACTTATTTGTTTACCGATGCAAATGAATTGCTTTGTGCGAGCTCGTGAGAACGGAATAGAAATAATCACATTTTGACAACATGTCTGGCTTGTCAGGACCACTATGGGTAAATAAACCCACTGAATATTATTAATGAACTTTTTGAAATGAATTAAATATAGAATATAAATGGAGAATCGATAAATATACGGTGGAAATCGAAACCATGGAGACTGAAATATATTGTCGTGTTCAGCGATGCATCCAAAAAACTTACCAAAATTTTCGATGCCGTTATAACAGAGTTTATGTTTAACATTATTTGATTGTGTTAAGCGATTTGTCATGTTAAACGTTTTTGTGTTTGTTCTACTGAAGTTAATAATATGATGTTATGATGAAGCCCTCTTTTTATTAATTTGACAAAGTCAAATTACATTTTAATTCTAATTTCTATATCCCCTACCGCAATCAATTGAAACTCTACGTTTGTCTTCAATTCTCTGTTTTGTTGAACTGAAGAAACACTTTCTGGTGTTTGTTGAAAATATGTTGAAAATGGATCTTCAATGCACAACAATCATCTGACTCTTCATGTAATGACTAATTTTTATCCGTTTTCTGGATCCGCTAGTGACGCTTATAAATAGATACATAATATCAATAATAAACTAATATATTATTTATTTATTGGTATTATTGGCTATCTTCATAAACAACCCTGCTAAAATCACACTTCACAAGTGTTAGATTTGTCAAATGCTAACTACACAGAGATGTGAAACATTTTTTTCAGTATACATTAATGTTTGCTTATTACATATTGACTTTTCTTAGTCTAATAGCTAAGCAAACCGGGAATAGTTTTCGAATATAAGAAAACAAAGCCTTTTGGAATCTAAAAAACTTTAATTTAAGGGAACAGAACCTGGAAAGAAATTGAAACCATTTTATTTCAATCGAATGAAAAGTTTCAATAGAATTACGCTTATGTCTCAATAATTTGCGATGCAAATGCGTCAACTTTTTCGTGTGTAGGTCGAATAAAATCAGCAATGAAATGAAATAGTCGCTTTACAGCAAATATATGAAACTCCAGTTGAAAAATCCACTAATGTAAAGAATATTTTCTGTCACACTAAAATAATTCCGATGAGTATTGAATCCTTCCAAGGTCAACCTGTCAGAATAGTGCTGCAGAGGATCTATGAACTGAAGCGGGAAGACGACAAAGTATAAAATTTCTTTTTTCCAATGAGAATTCACGAAGACATTATTTTGTAAGATTGGAGAGGTCCGATAGGCAGACAGAACGACTGGAAAGAAATTGAAACCTGACGGAATTTGGTTACTGGACTGTTTCAATAGGGCTCCCATCAATTGTCGATTGGTGCATGACTGAAGGAAATAGAATATATTATTGAACGAGGAACCACCTAACCAATGTTTAGGATGATTCTATTAAAATTGGAACATATTCTAGTTACGTCTGTCATATGAAAAATTTAATTCATCCTATGATCCAAAAATACAATATTGACGTATTACTTTGTAATATGTAATAATATATTGTATTTTCTATGATGTTAATTGATCCGTTTGAGAAATGATAAGAATGTGTTCCATTTATACATCTTCAAATTTTTTGTGTCTTTAAATGTTTCGATTCCCGTGCAGCACGTTAGAGACCACTGCTCTATTTAACCTATTTAGCGCAGTGACCGCGAGATGAATTGAGAATTGACTGTCCAGTCTGAGTAGGACTAAATGCATTTGCAGTGCACTATAACATGGCATTTGATTGTGTGACAGACGTCTAGTGCAGAGCATTCAGGTGTCGAGGGATATTTGACACTTCAATGTGTCACATTCAAATATGTGACAATGGCAGGCAGGGACTCTCATTTAAATTCCAATTGAAATTGAATATATTAATTTAACGATATACGTTTTCTATTCAATCACGTTCATAATCGTATCAGTATGTTTCGATTACTATACGTTATTTATAATATTTAAAAATTCTATAAAGTTTTTATTCGTGCTTTTCGCCAAAACCTGCAGTTGACAGATTCTTTATTAATAAATTAATTAACTTGAATACATTCGCGAAAGTGACATAAAGAATTATTATTGAGCCCACTTCGCAAGTTCCACTTAGTAGTATAGGCAGGAAAAAAGTCTTGGCTTTAATTTTATTTGTTTATATTGTAATTAATTGCGTAGAATGGATTTAATTGTATACCGATAATATATATGATATCAAATTAATATTTTGTTATGAAAATATGTAATAGCAATTTCAGCAATGTCCCAGATAATAAATATTTATATATACTCTAACTCCTTAAGAGAATTAAAAAAGTCTCTACAGATCAATCAATTCAAGGAGAAAATGCCGAATCACCAATACCAACTAAATTTGTGTTGTTTTTTAAAATATATTTATATAAAACTAAATGCGCTAGATTTAGTGAATCGTATAAAAATCCTATACTATTTATTCGAAGATAAGGATATATTTATATGTCTGCATTATTCATTTAATTGTATACCTGCCTATATTTAAATCGTTATTGTTTGATATTTATTTACGCAGTTTCTTTTATTATCAAGATGAATCGAAGGTAAAACCTTCACTCGGAGTAATTAATTGCCGCGTTTCCGTGATATTTTAAATACCAGGAGTGTATAATAAATCACGTCCGATGGAAACAGTTAACTTGTTATTAACAATCTCTTTTCCAATCCAACGCTTCAGAAACAACTTTATCAATAAAACCATTAATTAGAATGTAAATGAATGGTTTCACGGAGGCGGCTAACGTACAATCTACACAGCTCTCGCAACGCTCTGGGGGTTTCGCCTCGTTTGTAACAGGCGGGTAGCAAGTCATAGGAGGCGATATCAGAATCAGGCAGTAAAAGATCTTATATTCTTGTAACCGTCAGAGACGCATGCCTCGATTCGGATATCTGCTGCATTTATGTTCGCCTGATACTTTCAGTCAGGTTTATCTTATCTTGTTTTGTTTTCTCGGTGGATGCGGAGATAATTCAAACATTGTTGAGTCGTTAAAGTAGAAATTATAGGCCGTGTCATACATAAATAAAACATTAAACACCAATGACAAGGCGAGGTTGGAACAAATTTTATTGAAAACGTAATAAAGTAGTAACTTAGTAAACATACTAGATAGAAGCTAATTAAATGTATTCCTTGTTACTTTTGCCGTATCGTAAATAATAATAGCAGAAAAAACATCAATGAAAATTACCTCCGGTGATTAAAATAAATACATTTTTAAAGTAATACATATTTTGTAAAGATGCTCTTGGTATATGAATTTTTAATCAGGGTTATAAATTATTTATGTGTCAATAAAACGGATTTTTTTGCTGTGGTAGACTTCCACATTTTTGTCGTCCTTCTGTTCCTTTGCATGAATAAACAACACCCATTCACTCAGTAATAGACATTATATTATTGGATAAAAGTGTACTTATCTGGCGATAAAAAGTATTCGGGCAGTGAATCGAGTAGCACGGCTATGTTTTAATCAAATTTGTAAGTTTTCTTGTAACAATGAAAAAATACAGTAATTTAATTTAAGACATCGACTGAGGGTGCTTGATGGAATTTCAATATCAACTGACGTCAGTTCGAGTCCATTCGTGCGCTTGAATGCCTGAAGATGCCGAAAGGCGAGACCCAGGTCGTTAGTGACAAAATACGTGGAAGTGTACAAAATCTCAATAATCCAAATTAAATACAATAATGTCTAAATTATATATAGCTATATAAAAGAACCTAAGTATACTATGAAAATATCCTCAGTAAGGTCGACACCAGTTTGGTTTACTTTACTTTACGTTAGAAACCATTTTATACTAAGAAATTGTCAACAAAAAATATTCTCGAAAATATTATTGAAAAATAAAAGGCTTAAAAGGTTTTTCAACTAATTGCTTTGTTTCTATTATCAAATGATTTTAGAACACAAATTGCTGTTTCATGACAAGCATACATTTATTTGTATTATTGCTAAGTTTTTTTTCTCTCTAAAATAAAAACAAATATTCCTTTATGTACCATTGTTCCTTCACTTTTTATGCGTATATGGATGTCAGATTTCATACAATTATATAGAAGCTGAAATCAAAGCGGTGGTTCAAACACATGGTAGCAATAAGGTGTCCGAAATAATTTATTATACAAACCTAGGAAAAACACGTCCTTCGCCGAGGAGAGATAGAACGAGAACCTTTAGCGTCAGACTTTAACACTTTACGACTCGCATAACCCATTCAATATGTTCTGATGCAAGACGAAACCTGTTCTTTCTTGATCAGCCATAGAAGATAATATCGATGGCATCTTTGGATTCAAGCCTTAATTTAGATATAACATGTAAAAAGTTGAGTATTGTTTCTAAATTGTTAATTTAATTTTAGTTGGGTTACAGTCAATCTAGGTAACTTTGGCCCAGTTCTTAAGGTTTTTGTATTTTTATGGTTCGCGTATTGTTCTACATAAAAATGCACTAATTTAAGATGAAACTTGATTCACATAAATAGATTTATTGTTATAATTGATATACAAATATAGATAAAACAAGGTGAGCAAAATTTTCATCCAATTCGGGTAACTTTGGACCGGGATACAAATTAATCACTTTAATTACAACAAATCCAGTGATTTTAAAGTCTTGGCAACTTTTCTTTACGCTTCCATATATTTTGTACACAATTGAGATGGGAAAAAATATACACCGTTTGGTTTCCGATTATATAATACAAATCGAAAATATGGCTAATCCAATTTATTTAAAGAAAAGTTTTTGAATTGTGTTTTATCATTCCATGCTGACAGCGTACAACTTCAACAATAAAACAAAACATGTTTGGACATTCATTCATACTTTTTACCACCAAGGGCTACTCAATACCCTTGCTTAGCTAAAAAAATATTCATATGGCATTAGTATTATCATGGTATTATAACAGCACCTTTTCCATGTAGTGGGCCAATCTTAGACCGATGGGCAAACTTACCCAAATCGATGGTACTGTTTGTATCCAAAATGAGATTAAAACCGATAATACCAATGTTTAAGAAATGACATCCACTAAATCAGCGTGTATAGTCAGGATAAAGCCGATACCTAAAATTTAAAAAAAAATGTACTGTCCAATCAATAATTTAAAACGAGAAAACACTTAATGAAATGTTTTGGGCATGTACAAAATTGTAATTAAAAAAACTTGATACGTACTGATAAATCTTTCTAAATGAGCGATGTGGTGCAGTGGTCAACGTCGTTCGCTATGGTTACGGATGTCTCGGGCTCAAGTTTCCGGCACGGACAGTTTCATAAATTCATTTTTTAATCGATTTAAGAATTTCTTTTTGTAGACATGGATGTATGTGATGTCTAAAATTCCCTCCCATCGATCCTATCCTAAAAAGGGGGCGTAGCGAGAGCGATTAGCTAACTACTATTCCTGTCCTAGCCGTATCCTTCTATCCCTACCATTTTCGGAAAAGAGAGGTTGAGTTACAAGCAGTTCTCGTAGAAAACTTCTGTTGAGATAACTCTATTAGAAGGCCATATGCTCCACACTGGGAGCAGACATGGTAAAAACAAAATGAGGGAAAAAGTATGAATATTATATTTGAATTATAAAAGGAAACTTTGATAAAACATATTATCGCAATTTTTAACGTTTCTAAATCAGTTTCCAAAAAAGCTCAGATGTATTACGAAATAAATAAATAATTTTTAATTCAATAAATCAACCCATTAAAATGTCTGACAAAGTTACGTCAACATTCAAATCTCCTTTCTAACACTATTTCAATAACAGACACTTCAATAATAATTATTATTTATTGTGGTATATGTGCATTAAAAATAAAATGCCCGGTAGCAGTTTCTAGGCAACCAGGTGGTTAAGAATAACGTAGCACTTGTAGCCGACGAGTTACAACATACGAAAAGCCACAAGTTATTGCTCTCGCCCATAAATAAGTTACTATGATAACACGATTTATGGCGCATTGTCAGGGGCAGCGTATATCAGATGAGAACTTTTTAAATTTCGCTGCACGAGTATTATATTATACGGCCATACGACATTACATGAAGTGAGATTCAGATGCAAGAAATTTCTGCAGAATAGGAGCTGTTTTTGTATTAATATGTAAACAACAAAATAGATACAGGAGTAGATATATTATTATACGTCATGTCCCGCAAAAAAGTTATTAAGATTCATTAAGCCGTCTTCATTCTGGTTAATTTGGAAATATTAGTTTTGAGTAAATCGACATTAAACAATACATTGTAAATTGTAATATTTTTTTCCTGTCGATTTTTTCAGTTATATCCGTTCTCAATGTAGAGCATATGCACTCCTAATGGAGGAGGTATCTCAACAGAAGTGATTCTATGAGAACTACTTGTTACTCTCTTGTTCAACCTCTGTTTTCTGAAGAGAATAATCACTATACAAACGCTCCGTTCTTAGGATTGAATTGGTGGGAGGTAATTTTAGATATCGCAAGCATACATGTCTTCGAATAGAAATTCATAAATCTAATGTAAGATTTAGACTGAGAGTGCTTTATGGAATTTCAATATCAAATTTGAATTGTTGATATTTTGTAAATTTTCATGTATGTCGTCACCAACGACCCGCATTCGAGCCCACGAATGAACTCAAATTGACAGACAGTAAATAGTTTATATCGTTTATATATAAGATAAAATACGACAATTTAGTATCACAAAATTTAGGAACTCCATTGACAACTGGATTGATCCTAATCTTTAATCCTAGTTGGGAAAACAAACGCATTATGGTTGGAATAGAGATCGTGTGATCGAATGCCTGAAAATGCCGAAAGACGAAACCCGGGTCGTAAGTGACGAAATATATGGAAATGTACAAAAACTCGACAATTCAAATTTAATTCATAAATCGATTGAAAAATCAATTTATGATACATAACGTACTGGGATTCAAGCTCGTGAGATCTGTAACCAAAGCCAACGACGTTGACCACTGCGCCACGGACCCGGTTGTGTGTTGATTACATCAATAATAAAGGAATGGTTTTTTCAAATATACAAAAATAATAACCGCTGAAAGAAGAATGAATATCGCCTGTGGAAATAAAAAAAGACGTAACCCACACACAAAAAATATTGTGTACAGCCCAAACAAAACGTGTATTAAATTGTTTACATTGTAATTATCGAAAAAAAACATATTTTAAAAAGACGGAGGGATAAGTCCTTTTGCTTTTCTAAAGTCGATATATTATATGTAAATATGGTGTATTAGTACGTCTTGTGCGAGTTATCCACAATATTTTTGGTATGGGTTACGTCCTTTTTCCTTTCCACGGTCGATATGAATCTGATCGTCTGAGTCGATATTTCTGTAAATTTTTCACTTGCAACATCTTCATTCGATCCACGAATAATTCAACATTATTAAATTTGGATTATTGAGATTTTGTACACTTCCATGTATTTTGTCACTAACGACCCGGGTTTCGCCTTTCGGCATCTTCAGGCATTCGAGCACACGAATTCTCAGGTTCACAGATTAGTCACTATACCTCTAAATAAATTTAATTTTGAAAACGAACTAAACATTATTAAACAAATTGCCATTAATAATGGCTATGAGGCGTCTCTTATAGATAGTCTTGTATCAAAAAAACAACGTAAATTAGCAGAAAAGATGCTATATTTCGGGAACTTGTCTAAAGACATAGACCGCCCTATAATCTGGCATAGAATAAGTTATTTAGGTTGCACAAGCTTTAAAATTAAAAAACAACTCGCTGATAGTGTTAGACCGGCGTTCTATTGCAAAAACTCTCTAGGCAAATTACTTATTAACAATAAAGATAGAGTAAACTTTAAGAACAAATCTGGTATTTATAAATTACAATGCAATGATTGCCAACATTTCTATGTGGGTAAAACCACACGTACATTAGATATAAGGGTATCAGAACATTTAGCTGCCTTTAGATTAAAAAAAGAAACTTCGACATTCGCAAATCACTTACTAATGGAGAACCATACGTTTAATGCGGATGATGGGGTTAAACTGTTGCATAAAAACATGGGGGATCATAAATTATTTTATCAGGAAATTTTAGAAATTAATAGAGGCCAGTTATACTCCTTACCAATCTTGAATGAGCAGCTGAACCTTCCTAATTCTCCGCTATTATATCCGATACGTTGAAACACCTAACAGATTTCACTAAATGTGGAATGATTGTATATATTTACCCATTCGTCGAATTGCATCCCGTCAAAACCCACAATACTGTTGTAATTGTGAAATCACTGGTATTTCTAAGGGAAGTTGAAAGGTGGCAATTTGCCTTCGGCAATTCGCCACTCTGGTAATATGGTGTTTACAAAATAAGGATTAGGACGATTTCCGAAATTTTAACTCAGGTATCGGTGTGGCTCTCAGACGTATAATGTATTGCCTCGTAAATGATATTTGTCGCATTTGTATCTTCTATATAAGCGTTAGACACTGTTTACTGTCTCTCAGTTCGAGTCCATTCGTGTGCTCGAATGCCTGAAGATGCCGAAAGGCGAAACCCGGGTCGTTAGTGACAAAATACATGGAAGTGTACAAAATCTCAATAATCCAAATTTAATATTGAAATTCCATCAAGCACCCTCAGTCGATGTCTTAAATTATATCAACATTATTACTTAAAACATTTCCGTGGACGAATATATTATTGACCGCCAATAATGATTAAGTTTCTCCTTGTCTTTGAACTTTGAATGATATATTGTATGACCAGAATTAAAAATAGCCAAAATTGTTATCTTTAAATGGTCACCCAGACGACAAACTTTAAATAAAGATGAGAAACGAATATGTCACGAAAACGATAATAATTGTCACAACACAATGAAACTTATTATAATTTCGTAATAAATGTTTCTCTTAGACAACAAATTACGAACACATGTATTAGATACAATCTTAATCACCAGAAAATATTTTAGAAGGTCTTTTATTGCTTCTGCAAAATAGACTATCAAGTGTTGCCAGCGTAATTTATTTGCCTATTATATTTAAATTTATTCTTTGAACATAAATTCTGCGAACACAGACATCGCGATGTGTGACGATGATGATACTATCGGAGAATTAAAATAATGGCTATTCTGATGATTTAAATATGTGCAAACATTGTATTGTTCTAATAAATAAGTTGTTTTAGGTATTAAAAAATATTTTGGAACGTCTAGAATAAAGATATGAAACTAAGATATTCATAATTAACCTATAGCTTGGTGATCGATTCACTGGAAAGTATCATTATATTCTGCTTTTTATGTAAAAAAATAAAATCTTTCTGTATAAATAGAGTCTTTTATGTAGCCCACATTCCTTATTTCATATTTTATTTTCGATCCCAAAAAACAGATGCCTAGATTGATGTATTTCAATTCAAAATATGGTTTTTGATTTAATGTTGTCATGTTATGCAGGCAGAATTACCACTTGATAGAAATATTGGAAAATGAGTCACTATGCTCCATTGGAACACTTTGGGTCTCTCAGATTTATTCTATTCTTTCTTTATGATTTTTTCATTCGATTCGTATCACGGCATACCGAAATCAAACGACTCGTGACATAATTATTATTGGATTCCTGTGATTCATTTTTTTTCTCATTCGGCCTCATTGGTAAAACAGTGTGAGTGGAAGAAACCGGGATATCAATTAATTCGCAGCGGTTCTGACATTCCCATAGAGGCGAAACAGTGAAAGGATTACTTCATTTGTTTCGGAACGTTTACTAGCTTGTCCCTTCAGACAAATTTTCATAAAACCTTTGAAGGATTTCACTCTTTCATATATGGTAATTGTCCTGCCTAGCTTAGGTAGATAAAGGGTATTAAGCTTATGGTTGTCCCGACGTCCCCAGACGTTTTTTCATGATCTTAAGCTCTAAAACTGGCAGCTTCTGAGAGTTCTTAGAACTCAGCGTCCATACCTCTAACGGCTCTAATCAATTTGTCAAAACTGATCTTAAGAGGTTTTTATAGAATCGATTATTAGTGTTAAGTGGATTGGATTACCTTATTTGCAAATTTCAGGAAGATATCACCCTAATCAATGATAGTCAAATTAGGCCTAGCTGGATCTGCGATCTAAGGTAATCCATTCATTGGATTAGCCATCGTGGTTACCATATTTATTTTATATGAAAATCATATAATGCCCAGTCGGTTGATTATATCCAGGTACGTCTCGGTTACACGATCGCCCGTCATCATCGTTGATTTACATCGTGAGTCGCTCACGTGATTTACATCGTGAGGCGATCACGCCGCGAGTGCTTTTCATGCGCATGCGCGACTTCGTGACTGTGTGTTGGCGGGCGGTTCTGTACCTGCCCGATAATATGACGTTTACGATTTATTGAAGTATTAACATCGATATATTAATGGTTTAGATACGCCATCTGTAGAGTTTGTCTCTATTTAATTTAAATACTTTACTTACCAAATATACGTTGGTTTACCTACAATCACGTTTTTATATTATCACTATATAGAACACGCCCACCACTTTTACACTATTTTGTAGAAAATTTGGCAGCTCAAAAAATCTATGAATTTTTATTCGCAATATACATATTGAATTGTGACTATTGAATGTAACTACTAATTTTTCGTACAAAAGGGTGCTAATGGGGATGGAAAATACACTTGTATCTTGGAACAAAACCTTTAAATCTTTGGTTAGCTAAAGGTAATTTTAAAAATTTTTATTGATAGTTAATATTTTTGTTAACGTGAACTTATTGCATGTGAAATAGCGAGTTCACACATGTTTGTGCAGTGTATTCAAAAACACTGCTGAAGTAATATAAAAGCGTGCTTATTATTAAATATGATTTTGAAAACTGTGCCAACCTTCCCCCTTTTTTTGTTTCAGGCCAAGTATGTTTCTTAGATTTATAGAGGGCGGGTAAAAATCTACGACCGTGCCTGCAAAATATTTTTAAGACTTTTTAAGCCAACAGTGTACTATACTGGTTACTTTGATGTCCCAAGTTTGAGTAAAACTTGCAGTCAAATAGGACAGCTAGTAAGTTAGACTGTGTAACAAAACAAAATTTAGCCAATACAATATTGGCTTCTGATAGTCTATTTGTACACTTTCGGAGTAAGTAAAAAGCACTTCCCTCAGTTCTGAGTTACTGCCATCGTGTATGCGGAATATAATTAATGACAATTTAAAAGGATAATACTAAAAAAACTTGGATGGAGCTTTATGATCATTAGGGCCGTCGATAATTGACATCACGCGAGTATAGTCATTTACGTAAACTCCTCATCTAATCATCACAAAATTTTTAACCCCCAATGTCTAATAACATATTTTGAGCGCCCATACTTTTTAATAAGTATGCTTCGATGCGATTGTTTCGCATTGAAGTGTATATTTTATTATGTTGGCGTTATGACGTTTTTCTGACTTTTGTTTTAGCCCCCATTCCCCCCAAACTGTGACGACGTGTATGGACATCTCCATTATGCCACAGATTTATTTTAAAAATTAAACACAATCTGTTTTGTACTACTACCGGTTTCGCTCATCGTCACCCAATTATAAACATGTGGAAGTATGTAGTACAAAATAAATTGTGTTTTATTTTTAAATATAATGCCTTTCTATCAAGAATTGACAATCGACACAAAAGTGGTCGATCAGATTAGTACAACTTAACTACGAGTAACATTATGAATTATACAAAATAGATTCCACTCAACAGATGTTGCGTTTAGTAGAAGTACTGTTAATGGATACTGGAGAAGTATATGTTCAGCGCTTAATGTGCAACATATCGAATAATGGAGGGACGTGCGATCATTTGCACATTAAGTTTCTGCTTCGAGGCACGCACGCGTCTAAAATTACACCTCGTTTACTTATTAAAACTTTCTGTTCAATTTTAAAACTACCTATCAATGATTTAACATTGGCAGCTCGTGTCGTCATTTCTTTATTCTCAGCTATCTTCTGATACAATGAGATATAACCGTATACTAGATGAATATAAATGCGGAATTTCTCACTCTTCTGTAATCATACAATATTTCTTTCAAGCCTTAACACTTGTTTTTGTTACCGTTTTAACGAACCACAGAAAAAAGTCAAGTCCCTGTTACGAGTTGTTTTTATCATCGTCCTTAAACGTAACATGAATATTATATTATATTACGTAAAATAAATTAGGACATCGGACTTAATAATCGGAAATAATAATCGGACCAATAAAGCATAAAATGCGTACTTTAATTATTCATTTATAAACAAAATAGCAATATCTTGAAATAAGTGTGAATAAAAGTAAAAATAATTAGGAAAAGAATGGCATTTACTTTCCTCCACATTTTTTTCAAGTGAGTACTTTATCACTCGCTTCCGAGTGTAACTATCAAGATGTACATCCGTGACTCTGTTTCTATATTTACCTTTAACCACTTTAATAGTGGAAAACTTTGATTTACATAAGTAGGTAGAACAGCCTTCATTTGGAGCGCTCGAACTAAAATTGAACACTTTTCTGTTCAGGCACGATCACTGCTTTATATCAATGCATTATAATCATGTCACGGGTGGGGGGGGGGGCAGGACGAGGTTACATAACAATAAAAATTTTGTCACTGTAGTGAAGTGGTAAGAGCTTTACACAACCGATCAGATGTGTATGGTTTGGGTTCAAATCCCAACAAGGTTCAAGATCAAATTTTCAATTTAAAATTTGAGATCTTAGACATGGAAGCAAGTGATGTCTTTCTCATCGAGCTTATCTCGTGTGATTTAAGTATCTCAAAATATCTGGCACCTTGGCCGTAATGCCATGAATTGAAAAAATTGGCAAACCGTGTAATACATCTTTTATTATCAATGTGTTTCAGCAAAGAGAGGTTTATGTAGAAGATACAGGACTACAATAATAATAAAAAACTGTCTAAATTAATTCTGAATTATTGACATCACGAAGTATTCGCGTAACTACAAAACGAAATGTCAAATACATACTTCCCAATTCATCAGCCATCACAGATTACTAAGATTGCATCTATCCGTGACTTTATGCACCGCATCTATTCACCAGCCAATGACTTATTTGTATGTCGATGCATAGAAAATCCCTGGTGATATATTATTCAGGTGGGTGATTTATCAGCATTTGCATTCGAGGTGTCAACGCGCTACCTGAAGCTGTCGACCGCGAGGTAATAAGAGACGTGTCAAGTTACACACTGTGCTACGATAAGTTCATTAAATTTGTTGAAGCGACTCGACGCTTAGAAGCGAGAAGCTTTGAGCTTTGACAGCTGCAAACTGCGAATATCTTACTGTAAAATTTTAACCGATGATACTTTGTACCCGGCGTACATTAATCCATAAACGTTTCTTAAAAAAATCTATTGAGAGATTATGTGCCGATTAAAGATCCCCCTAAAAAATGAAGTGAAAGTGAAAAGTTAATTTTTCACGTTTCAAAGTACATTACGAGCACTTCTTGCTTATACTTTTGCTAATTGAGCAACCGAAATCAGTATTCGTAAGGGGTTATTGCTTTCCCATAAAAAAATGCTGCCAAATTTTGCTCCCCCTCCCCTCACGCCTGAAAAACAGCTGAATTTGGGACCCTCATAAAACCTATTGGCTTCTTTACTATTATTCATTAAATTTGTTATCAGGTCCGTGGTGCAGTGGTCAATGTCGTTGGGTACGGTTACGAATGTCTCGGGTTCTAGTCCCGGTACCGACAGTTTCATGAATTGATTTTTTAATAATTCGATTTATGGATTTCTGTTCGTATGTATGGATGTTTGTGATGTCTATAAATTCCCTCCGATCTGATCCTAAAAATAGGGTGTAGCTAGATCGATTAGCTAACCACTAGTCTTTCCCTAGCCTTCATTCTATCCCTAAAATTTCGTTTCCTGCATTTGATATATTTATAAAGTTCAAATGAATTTATATCTTCACTTTGCACATAGAATTTGTTACACATATTTGTTTTCGTCTAGATTTTTAACGTCTTTTTTATACAGGCTTTTGCGGTAGGTGAAAACTTAATTGAGCATTGCTCTGACAGCCCGGAGGAGGGAACGCAAGTGAAGTGAGCTGCGGTTGAAAAGGCTTACACGGTGAGGGAGGGACGGAGTCGAGGAAGAGTTGGCGGGAACTTTCAACGGGAACAATGGCGGCCGACGGATGTGACGTCAGCTCTGCTGTCAACCTGTCGCAAGCTTCAAGACAGTCCGGTGGCAGGATACGTGATTACAACAAATGGCGGTGTCAGATTGTCTGCCGCCATTTTTTGTTGCCGCTGTTTCGCTTCTTCTTAACGCATTGCGTCCGGGAAAACTTTGCCATTCAATGAAACGAACATTGTTATTCAAAATTATAAGAGGAACATTGAGTTATTTTCCCATCCATTATATTCACATCATAAATATTATAATATCATTATTATTGAAATATCTTGCCAGAGAGAAATATTAAAAGTGTTTTATAGAAATACTGAATGTTGGTATATCTCAATAAATATCATTTAGTAGAAGGAAAATGTCATTTTTAAACATGTTCTTAAAGTCAAATAGAAACCTAATATTATTCTCTTCTCCATAACCACTCACAAGGGTTTTTTAATCAAATATTTATTATAATACATTTTTTGTGACCAAATAGAAACCTAATATTTTTAAATTCAAGCAATTTTGCGTATGCTTTTAAACAACGTTTATTTAGAACTCTACTTTTATTATATTAAATTTGTTTGAAAGGAAAATTATGTGTCATAATTTAAGATATCGACTGATCGGACTAACTGATTTGCTTAAATTTATAAATACAAATTTAAATGATTAAAATTTTGTACACTTCCATACATTTTTCACTTCAGGTATTCAAGTACACGGATGAACTTGAACTGACTGTTAGTAAATAGTTTAAGACAAAATATTATAGCAAAGTCTATGAACTGAATACATTGATATCTGAATTAATTTTAATACTGACTTTAACCTTAATTGAGAAAATAGTCACAAACCAATTATCATTAAAATGTATTTGGGAAAAAATATAACATACAGATACTTACTGATTTAAAATTGTTGGGTTTTGTTAGGGTGAATAGATGACAAATTATTGGAAGAATTAAATAATTATGATAGCTGGAGTAATATTTCATTAATTTACAAATTCATCTCATATAAAGGATACAATAAGGGGAGTTAGGGAGATTAAGTTGTTCGTTTAAAATTGGTAAACTACTTAGCTTACTGTTTTCTTTATTTATTTTAACGACACTATTTCAGGTTCGGATAGGTTGTGTGAGCAAGTTACAAACATCCATACTTTTGGATGCAACTTCTTAAATCGATTTAAAAATTAATGTAATATTTAGAAGAAAGATTAAATTTAGGAAATCGGTACCATCATCGTACATCCCA
The DNA here is from genome assembly GCA_022494535.1 of Himalopsyche phryganea. Taxonomy (NCBI): domain Eukaryota; kingdom Metazoa; phylum Arthropoda; class Insecta; order Trichoptera; family Rhyacophilidae; genus Himalopsyche; species Himalopsyche phryganea. The sequence continues at coordinate 402,159 of JAGVSL010000033.1, forward strand.
TGGTGTAAGAGAAAGAATGTTTAGAAGGGTGTTAATAATTATGTAAAAAGTCTTGTTATTTAAAGTATTAATTTTATTCTAATTGATTGTAAATGAATTACGTAGTTTTTTTTATGTGTGGTATTTGCTACTGGTTACTGGTTCCATAATTTGCATCGCTTGCCACATTTCAGCAATGGTATGCTGTCGACCGTCGATTGTGGGTGACGTGTCATGTCACGTCGTGTCACGGCGTGTCACGTTGCTACTGCTCGGCGTGGAATGGTGGCGTCGAAGGAATGAGTCAAAGAAAAACTGCGGTAGACATTTTGGATATTGGAATGTGCGTCAGCGGGGAGGTATTTAATGCAGATATTTCCACAATAAAAATACTTTGACTCCTTATACTGAAATGCACAGAAAGAATTCTGAAAGAAGTTCTGAGAGTATGAAAGTTGTACTGGTTTTTCAAGAAAAGAAATTCAATAAATATAAATCAAGTATATCTGTTATGCATAAGATAGCAACATATCGTCCCAATGCTGGAAAAAAACGTGGCTGAAGTCTTGTTTTTTATGACTTGTTAATATATTGTTTTAAGCTTTATCATCTGACAGAATATACAAGTTTACTGAAACAAAAACTCTTATAACTAAATTAACATGCATTCGTTTCACAGAGGTTTTAACAAAAAATTCGTTGTTTATTTGATAAGTACACACATATTTGACATCGATATAGTTAACGTAGTACCTATTTCGACTGAAATGTTCACTATTTCCTGAAAAAAATCATACCAGGGCATCTATGATTCCTACACGTACCTACTTTGTGAATGTTTTTATTGGATTGAAGATAAATTAAAACATATTATGAACATTGAACATTGGTGAATTGGTCTAATGATTTCGTAGATTTTCGCTCTACCATTTTTGATTTGAATTTCGGACCAAAATTTGATTGTTATATATTACGAATTTGGAAACGGGGTCGCCTGTGACTTTTTAGTCCTAGTAAACGATTGCCAAAAAAGCATTTTTCGTACTCACAGTCGGAAGCGCACTCTATATAAACCAGGCCCTGTTGCCAAATGAGCGATTTAACAAATTACAACGTTGTCCTTTTCTTGACTGCGCCACAAGAGATGATCCGACGAAAGTTCTGGTCATGATTCGCACTGAATAATAATGGATCGTGTCAAACTACAGTAAATTAAAAAAGTAATAGTGAAGAAGTTTGACATCAGATCTGTTGATAATTATGTAAAAATAAACTCGTGGATTATGTTGATAAAAAATAAATATCTAATCTAACATTAATAAAGTTATTCCCTGTGGTATCGCCTTTAGCTGGTTGGTTCTTTAAAATCCCTGGGCTAGTTAAGTTAGGTATACAGTATAATTCTAAACTTAATTATAATATTTATGTTAACCATCCAGCTAGACCTTTCTAACGGATATCTCAAGTATTTGGTATGTTTAAGAATTTATAAAATTCAAGCACGAAATTCTTCAAATTATTCCACAGCTGTATTTTAAGACGATGAAAATTCTCAATATTTCAGATTCCCACAAGATCTTTTCTCATATATTTCATCATACGCACACAAAATCATCTTTTTATTCCATAAAAATCAATAATTCATTAAAATATGTTAAATATTCAGGGCAGACATGGTGGTCACAGGTACAGTGCTAACAATATCACGTCGCATTGATACTAGTCGACTATTTTCAAAGTGTTTTTGTTAGACCACAAATACCTCCTTTTGTTGATTTGGACGCTTCATATTGAATAATGCATTCAATCATTTATTTATCCATGGCATTATTTGTATTTATATAAAATACATATATTTTTTAGTTTAATTGCTTTTTGTGATCAATCTTTTGGTATCCGTGAAAATTAAAATATGAAGTTGTAAATATAAGTAAAAATTACCTTATTTATTATATAATAATATATGATATTCTACATCAGGGGTCTCCAAACTACAGCCTGCGAGCACCACCAATCCGGCCCTCCATAGTTTTTACACACACATATAAGTAGTGCCGAAAACGTAAAAAAGCAGCGAGAAAATGTATGCAAGAACCAGAATTTTTGTCGAAAGAACTTAGAACTGTCGACTATCGGCTATCTCCGTCACAATGAAATGTCCTTCACACTTGCCAATAAGTACCAACCGAAATTTGAGCGTAATTCAGAACGACAGTATGTTGGTAAGATGAGCTGGCTAGATCTTGGCTCTTGGGATTTAGTAGAGGAGTCAGTATGACCCTTAGGCTTAAAAGCTTCGAGACCCCTAGTCCTATATAAACGAATTTTGAATGTTTGTTGATAATCTAAAGTTTTTTAAATTCCACAAAGTTAAGTTAAAATAGAAAAAATTGCATCAATATGAAGTATATAAAATAAATAGGCCAATGACATACTTGAATGATGAGATTTTTAACTGGAGAAGCTATTATAATCTAGGACTGGTTTCGTCAAACCATATGTCCAAAACGCCAAATAACACGCAACGACTGAAAAAAAATCAAAAGTCTACCAAAGTCTCACCAGTTATTTGACTCCCCAATATACTCTGTATATGATTCATACTTGAGCATGATTGATCGCATTTATTTTTAGATAATATGACACAGAACACAATCAATATTGATATAATTTAAGACATCGACTGAGGGTGCTTGATGGAATTTCAATATCAAATTTGGATTATTGAGATTTTGTACACTTCCATGTATTTTGTCACTAACGACCCGGGTTTCGCTTTTCGGCATCTTCAGGCAAGTCCGAATTTGACAGTCAATATTATTTGCATAGGTATATATTTTACACGCTATGTCTACAACATGTCTTAAGATTCGAATAATACTTTAGATGAAAAAATTGGGTTTTTGAAATACTGATATAAAAAATATATTGTGATAAGATTATGAAATTTTAAAATAAAACAAAATCTCTACAAAAAGATAAGAAAAAATTATATTTATAGTGCTGCTTAAGACCATTACTTAGACAAGGAGATATTATGCTAATTTTATTGTGATACTTTGAAAAGCCTAAAGCACCGCCATTAACATTTTTCACATTTTTTTAGTTTACATAAAATAATTCAAAACGTAGAAAACAAGAAATTTTCTAAGACACAAAGTGAACACAAAGAAAAACATGACTCCAACAACATTTTATGTTATTCACATATAGAAGGAAATTTATCTGTTTTTTCGAGTAAGCCGTCATCTTGTGTAATATTTCCGTAGAGCAATTTGAAATTTTCACAAACAAGGAGGAGACGTATCTCGCGTTATATTAAATCAAATTCAACTCGCGGAATGTGAGCCATAAATTCAACGCTTTAGTCAGCCGATAATATATTTTAGTTAACACGTCTCTGCTTTGAAATTCTTCAAGAATTCCTAAAGATGTAATTTAGAGTGTTACAATAATTATTAATGAAACTATCTGCGACACCGATTCCTGGTAAGACGCAATTCTTTGATACATACTTTTACAGAGTCGTTTAAGAGTTTTGACAGTGTATGAACCGACATAGTATGTATGAATGTATTTTCAAATGAGATTTCGTTTCTAATTAACTATTGAAGTACAGCAGAACACCGATTCTTTGTTTTTCAAGAGACCGGATGAGACAAATGCGGGAGTCCTAACTTTACTTACGTGCTCGGTAGGTGATTCATCATTAGAAATATTATGAGTTGGTATAATAACAACAAGATGACGCTTGCAGATTTGCAGCACTGTTTTTTTTTTGCGATAGTTGTTAAATGGGATCGCACGTGCTTATGAGTGGGATGACAAATGTTTGATATAAACAATACATCCGGGTAAAATCTGTGACGAGACAGAAATAATTACTGAAAGGTGTCGTGTGTACTACTAAGGATGACAGATGTTCGACAGAAACGATCAATCGGGGTAGCATTTGTGACGGGACGATAGTATGTAACCGATAGATCGAGGAAAACGATATTTAACATTGTCATTATGGATGTTTGGCCGGGACTTTAACAAATGAATGATACACGAGGAAAACGATGAATGCGAGGACGACAGATCAGGGTTCCACTGTATTGAGTTGATTTGAGTTGTAGTATCACGAATCTATATATTTCGGCTTCACGCCAACTTCAGAATTATGTTCAAAATGCTCAGGACTCGTTGACTTTCATTTCCTTTAAAACTTTTTCTTACAATCAGATACAAGTCGGCGATATACTAATATTACACTAATGTTGGCGATATACAAATGTTGATAAATAAAAAAAACTCAACGTTATTTCTATCGTTAAATATAGCTACTTACGATATTTTTTTCACATTTTGGTGTTTACGGGTCGTCAAGAAGAAGGATGGACTAAAATTTTAATAGTTCAAATCAGTGGCGGCCGGTGACAGGAATATTAGGGAGTGCAAAAAAAGATTCACATATTTATGCAAGAAATCCATCCTCCACATATTGGATTTTGAAAGTACTATCAGACATATACGAAAATATAAGTCTTATATTGGCGATATCAACTGTTTCTCTTCACCAGGGTTTCCCAAACCTTTCCTGCGGATTAATTTCGACGGACCACCTTTTTTCTTTTTTTTTGGGTAGGTAATATCAATATGAATTTGAGTACGTCTAAATTTGTTGCAGTCCTAGCAGCATATACAACCATTCCAGGTTGTCGCGGATGATAGTTTGGGAAACCTAGTCTGTCTTTAGTCGTGGTATTTCTCAAAATGAATTGATCCTTTTTTAATTTTAAAAGTAACACTCACTTTCGACGGAAGTCATCGATATTGTATAAATTATTTGTAATGGCTTAACGGTGTAGCTAAATACTACATGTATTTTTTATTCGTGAAGAGTTGAAGTATAGACAGGGCTCCAACGACATCGTAAAAATCTTCTCTGCTGTATAAGACAGTTAGTTCAATTTAAGTTTAAATTCCTCGATGAAATCATATGTTAAGGTTACCGTATTAATGTCTGCAATTGGAATAATTCTGTATTAAGCCGGAAATTTTTCGCATAAGTATTTTTTGGGGAAAGTAATTTGTAGAATTCAATATTGAAAAATATAAAAAATATTAGAGGAAGGTGTATTACGAAACTGAACCAGATACACAGTTGAATATTATGGAATAGGTAAGGCCAGCCAGGTAGAAAACTCGAAACTATCCTATTTTAAATATTCAATAATATCTACTCGGTATTATACACGATCATAGTTATAATTTTATAAATTGTATTCATCACTCCAAAAGTTATAATGGTAGGTAAATATTATTCTTATTGAAGAGCGTATAGTTAAAGAATCATATTGAAATAAAATGAGCTTACTACGCTTGTTCCACTGCTCTTTTTCATTCTTACAAATGACTGTTACAGGCTTGTAAACGCAAACGTCAAATCGCTTTCGGGTACGTTCGGGAATCTCCGCCAGGAGGATCAATGCTCAAAAACAGTCCATACAAAATGCACCCGGCGCGTAGTTCATACTGTTGCAACGTCACAAATGTGTCAAAATACATAGAACATTTCAGACGTCTAAGGAGTGCAAAAGAATTTATGCTCCTACCGCGTCATCGACCGACTTTCATGCGTATTCTGAATCGACGCAGAATACGTTTGCTAGTCGTGTTTATTGATCATCGTTTCCTCCAATATTTTCCTATGGGAAACACGAGGAAAATTTAAAATTAGTGAATTGGTATAATTATTATATTTGAATATCGTTTATTAATGGAATATTTTGATGGGACTTATTGGAGTGCAGTGCACCCTTTGCTCCTTTACAAGAGCCGTCCCTGGTTCAAATGTTATGTTGAAAACACACCATCCTCAGTTAGTAACTTACTTTTACACGAACATTTTAAGATTAATCTCATCTTAAAAATAACAATCATATTCAGTAGGCCATATTTTATTTACTGCAAAACAAGGTTAAAAGGAATTACAACACATTTATTTTTATAAGCTTGCAATAAATATCAATTGCAATAAATTACGCAATAAAAAAAGCACAAATAAATACAATATATATCATCTGTGCTACTAGGCCCACACAGAAATTCAAAAAGAATTATTATCAACAGAAAACTGTGACCGTGACACACTACTCGATGCGGTACATCCGTGGAGCAGTGGAAATGCGATATTTGTTAGTGAGCAGGAATTTGAGTTATGCTCAACGTAATTTTATGGCCTGGCATCTTTGGAACGCTCTTGCGGATGATTTACTCCTACAAGTCTGTTTGTTTTTTCCACATTCCACTAAACGAATAATATGCTCGAAAAAATAAGTTTTCCATGATAAATTTTACGCCGAAATCGTCATACGGATAATTCTTGATAGTAAGTTTGGTATAACTATCAGAAATATCGGTACAGAAAAAAATTCAGTGTACAACCCATCTGTATTGAAAATGATATTAATTAAAATCTATGCATATACGTTTTGAAAGCTACCATATATCACACGTCATTTTTGCAGATTTTCCATTGACCAAGATATTACAGGACAAGGAAAACTCGTTTAAAGCTTGTTTTCTGAAACGTGCAGGTACGTTTTCTGCGATTCTGGGAAGATATTAGAATATTTCGTTTTGTTAATCTAATCTTCTAGAAAAAATAGCTGATATGGTATTAGCTTGCATACGCAACTCTCAGAGAGAAATTAAAACTGAGCGCTTTGAAGACGAAGGTAATCTTGAATTGACATTACTTGGTAGAGAAGAGTAGTGAGTGGGTCACGATAAAGGGCATTATATTGCAAAATTAGGATAAATTATTGTCATTGTATCGAAAATTGAGCGCGAAGTATTTATTTTGCGAAGAAAATCAAATAATAATCAAACAGTAAATCATCTAAAGGTTCAGTTGTCAGCACGATGAATTTAACATGCGAGACATTTTGCACGCGATAAATTTTCCGTGATTCCTATAATGATCATTACGCAACGCAGTAAACGAATTATGATTAGCAATAAGTAAAATTACATTCATATTCAGAATTATTTCATACAGATTATCAAACAAAATGAAAGTTTATTTAAGCGTTTACGCCACTGGAATATATTAAATTCAGCGTTATAACAAATACAATTTTGATTAAAAACTAATGCCATTAAATGCACTTTTACGTCATATAACGAATATCTTAGTGTACAATTAACATTTTAAATACAGTAAAGCTCTATTGCCTAATGAATACGTGTACCAAAAAAGGTATTTACTGACTAGAAATGCATTTATCAATCAGTTTACACTTGCACGCATTTCCTATTTCAATCAGGTGTAGTGCATTGTCGTTGAAATTTATTTATCCTGCGCATATGGTTCCCACCATAACGAAGTCATACAAAATAAATGTATTAAATCAATTTAACAAATTGAAAGGATATTAGAATTGTAAAAAAATGGTTTTAATAATACAAGGTTGTTTTGCAATCGTATATGTGTTATTTGACACGATATCGTAATTTTACATCTTTCTGTGTCAAAAAGTCATCACAACATAATACCTTGGATTTCAAAATTCAAACACAGTTTTTAAGTTTACGTCCACTATGGAGCATTTGGAATCCTTATAAAGCAGAAGATCAGACGTGATTATGCGTAGGGATTTTGACTATTTGTCATTTTCAACTGAAACTATAAGAATATTCGAATAGTTTCTGAAGAACGAAAATAATATTCGAAATTCGATTTGAATAATTCATAACATAACATTATGTATACTAAAATAATAATTCAATGGATCTTTTAAATTTGTTCAAATTTATATCAAATGTCACTGTCACAATCACATATAATGTTTTCTTAAGTATGAGACACCATCATCATATAAAAATTTAAGACTAAATCTTTTCCCACTTCTGTCAAATCCTAGATAGAGACAGTAAAAATATACATTCCAACACCGTTCCATTGTATAACAATATTTAAAATTTGCAGCTGATATTTGTTCAATTACTGAAATTAGGGCATTTTTAAAGGGGTTTTATTTAGCCCCGAGTCATTCGTCAAACTTAAGTATAATGATTTATCAGTTACGCAGTCGTCCTTTTGAGAAAGGTTAAAAATCGAATTATGACGTTAAAAGTTACCTGATCGCTCAAAATCGGATAGGGTTGGAAGGAAGACATGAAAATATAACAATACATAAATTGATTATATGAAACTGTATAGATATTTGTAGATTGAACTTCTTGAGCTAGCAACCGAGATAACATTACAAAGATGTTTGTGTTAGTTTGTCCTGAATTCACACACGTTTGAGCACTGGTTTAAAAATGCCATCTTGGAGTTTTTGCAATCATTCGTCTATCGATTATTATCAAAATCCAATTGCTGGCGCTCGTAAGAGAAAAATGGCTCAGCACAATGTTTTCGCAACAACTCATTGGAAGTATAATTATTCTTTGTGGACATGAGTGAGTTCAGACAAATATTGTTTTATAATTTTAAAAATAGATTTGGTCAAACTAGAATTCTTCGTCAATATTTATATTAATACTAATAATATATTTTTAAGGCGTTATGTTCGTTTTATGTTTCATGACGTCACATGAGCTCTTTAATAATAAATTGATATCAATATTTTCATTTGAAATATGGATGTAAAGTAAACATTCTGTCAAAACGGTAATCCGTAAATTTGCACTGACAGCGTGCGTTATCAATTTTGCATTTATCGCAATTGTTTGATTTCAAGAATTTTCATGTCAAATTTAGCCACGGTAAAAAAAGTTTTTAGTGCTAAAATTATATTGTACCTGACAATGTTGTGGTTATTAAACAAAAGAATAAAGCAATGCTATAAAATTTGATGATGGGTGTAGAGTGGTTGTAGAAATATGACGTTTTTTATGAATATCATTTATTTTGTGAGTACTTAAACAACATATAGTTTTAACCGAGGTAAGCGGAATTTTTGTGACGAAATGAGAAAGGATGAGGGAGTAATTATAAAAAATATGTGACGTCAATATATATTTATATACAATACAATAAATCCTTCTTCATTATTTTTTTATGGATTTCTTCCTGAATGGTAAATACCAACATATCAATTAAATTTTTCACTTTATTTATTTTTCAATAATTAAGAATATATACTTTTATGTTGTTGGGGAATTTATTCTATTAATTTATATTCCGATTTATAACAAAAATCGTATTTCACTTAAACTTTCCTAGGTGCCTATCGCTAAATTATAAACCATCGCTGGATCAGGTTTCTTATGGCGAATGACAGGTGTCACCAAGTATGGTCCCCGTCCCGGCAGCCAATGCAAGACTTCATCTAATTGCATCTTAAAGCTGGCGGCATCCCATTGATGTTTCTCCGAGATATAGCCTGACGAGTTAGTTACGACAAGCTACTCTTAGATTGATGACACCACAACTTGTTTTATGGATTATAATTAAAATTCGAAAAGAAGTATCCCGCATGATTTGTTGCCGCGTAATTTATTATGTTTTTTTCGTAATTATTTGTATAAATCTTTATTGCCGATTTGTACGTCTAGATCTTGATGAATTATTGCATTGATTTTTCCTCAGGAAAATAAATCAGAACAAAAGATTTTTTTATAATTATCTTCGTACCCACGAATGACTATAAATCTTTATACAAGCAGGCGTGGCCATAGAGTTTTTATTTTGAATAGAGGTTATTATTTGTGTAAATCTTATAACAAGACATGTTAGTTATCACCGGTTACTGCGATCTTGTGTAAGGCTTTTAGGCTTTACCATAGCAATCGCATGGAGTTGAGCACGAATTCCAGCATTCAAGTTCAAAATATCAAATTCATATTTTTTTCAATTTAACATGTGATATCCAGAGACGTCATTTAATATTTTTTAGGAGACGGAAAAATTTGGAAACATTCGACTTCTATTTTGTCCATATGCGTCAGCCAGTGCATTCGTCTCCCCCACCCTTTTCCCGACCAATGACGTCCCTGATGAGATCTAAGGATTTTGTATTGTTTTTTCTCTTCAAGTTGATTTCAATCAATATTATAAAATGATTAAGGAACTAATCAGATGCAGCTTCGCCACCAAATGGTTCCCATATCTATTAACTAATAATAAACAATGGCTCTAAGATAATGTAGGATTTGATATCAGTTTTTTTCGGTTTATAATTCTTGTATCGTTTTTATCCAATGAAGGCAAAGAGCAAGTTATTTTTTTGCCAAAATTTCCTTCGTGTAGACTTATTTACGGCTTAAATGGTTTTCTTGAGGTATAATTATTTACTAAAAAAATGTTTTGAAACCTTGTCCGCCCCTAATGCGAAGTTGACTCCCAATGGAGCATCTCTACAGAAGATTTTTAACGAGTTCTGGCTGTATTGCAATCGCTTAACCTCTCTCCTCAGAGATGGTAAGAATTGAAGGATATGATTGGACTAATACATTAAAGTTACTGTTTCTTAGTCATGTTTTCAGAATCGAATAAGGAAGGCGGTAGATAAGGAGGTATTAAAACTTCATAGAAAATAAACATTAATACTCCTGAATAAAAATCTATAAATTGATTTAAAAATCGACGAAAGAAATAAAAAATAATTTAAACATAATTAAATAACCTACGACTTAATGAGTGTTTCAATTTTGAATATGAAAACGAAATAGTAAGCTGCTTAGCTTTAATAAAAAAAAACTGTTTCTCTCTGTAGAACATAAAAACTTACAACATTACTAAGCCTAGACACAAAGGGGAAGAAAAGTATGTCTGGGACAAGAATTATAAAGTCAGAAATGATTCTGACGACAAGCTTCCCCCTAATTGTTGCGATTTTTCTTGCTTCGATGCTCCTTAGTGCTGCTTCTTCTCTAACGAGCTGTCCTCCATTTTGATCCTACGGAGACAGACACGAATAGAGACACCCAGTGTTAGTCAATTTAAAAAATATAAAACAGTCATTTAATTTTTGAATGGTTTTTATTTCAAAGTAAATCACATCTACACATTTATCACCGTGGAGCATATGGTCTCTAACGGAGGTATCTTAACAGAATTTTTCTACGAGAACTACTTGTTAATCAGTTGCTCAACCTCTTTATTTTTTTTCTAAGAGAGTAGGGATAGAAGGATAGGGCTAGGACAGGATTATTTTAACTAATCGCTCATTGTTTACGCCCCGTGAGGATGATATGGTGGGAGGGAGGATGACATTAACGAAATCCATAAATCGATTGAAAGATCAATCTATGAAAACCGCCCGAAGTTTGTCAAATGTATGAAATACTATACCTTTCATTTTGCGCCACGGAAAAATTTGTTTTCATATGAATTTATGTTGTTAATACATGCTAATATAATGGTTAACAATATGAATGTAGTAATTTATTTTGCCGAACAATACAGCCATTAATATTTTCAATCAGTATATATTATAATTTAAGATAATAATTTAAGACATCGAGTGAGGGTGCATGGTGGAATTTCAATATCAAATTTGGATTATTGAGATTTTGTACACTTTCATGTATTTTGTCACTAACGACTCGGATTTCGCCTTTCGGCATCTTCAGGCATTCGAGCACACGAATGGACTCGAACTGAGTATATATAATACAATATATAATAGTATTGTCGCTATTCTGATAAAAAGTCATTCATTGTTTTATTTATTCATATGATAACTTTCCATTTATTTTACTAAAAAAATTGTTTTGTAGAAATTATGTATATTAGTAGATATACTGAAGTTTTTTAATGCGGCTTTATTAGAATATAGATAAATAAAATCCTGGCCCTGATCTAGGATATAAGCCATGCAAATAAAAGTTTTAATTGAAATAATTTTTTTTTACATTGGAACTGTTTGACTAAATTCATGCGCATTCATTGCTAAACCAGATAAACAGTTATTATTTTAACAATACATTGTTTAATTGCATATATTTGTTCATCTGGAAGAAGACATTAACTGAACAATACTAGTTTTGAGTAATTGGACTTTGAAGTTTGTCAAATGTATGAAATACTATACCTTTTTCATTTTGTTTGTACAAAATTGTTTTCAATTAAAAGTGTAATTTAAAAAACTCAATATGTAATTTTTCGATTTAGTGTTTTCTTCCATAAAAGCGATAATATGATTCAGAATAAAAATATTCAACGTCGATTTACAACAAAACTAGTGCTGTAAGTGGAAACGCTTTATGCTACATAATTATGATGATGATAATACACGTAATCCTCTTTTTGCACGGTATAATGAAATGGAACCTATCATTTATCTAGATTCATTCAATCTTTTTTACACGGTTATTTTTCATGGAACGTTTCCTCCGTGTAAAAGGAGGATCGAGTGTATTATTAATTTATATTCATAAGCTGTCTGTGTGTAATGTTTCCTTCGCTTATTATCAATATTACCATACCCGTCCATGAAAACGCGATCGTTTCAAATTAATCTTTTCTTAGCCAACACTATCTATTTATACGCCGTCAAGAGAGGAAGGTTATATGATTGACTTACAATCGGTATTCGTTAAATGCCTCCAAAGCACTAGCTTCCACTTGTTGAGTACGCATTTAGTATCAAGTCCCTGAGGAATAATTCAACAGCTGGTCTCTTGGGAGTTGGGATGTTCTACATCAGTAACGGACGTGGCTTAAAAATGTAACTTTCTAAGAAGGAATTCACTATTGATACTAAAACATATCTACTTGGTGATTGTTAAGTGTCTATCTTTATTAAATACAATTTCATAATAATTACCCCGTTGTATATTATTAACTATACAAACAACCAAGGACGAAATACATCTTCTGAAGAACGAAATAAAATATGTATGTTCAACTATTGTGCCTACATTGTATTTTAAAAATAAAATACGGTCAGTACAAAACAAATAGTGATTTATTTTTAAATTTAATCAAAATGCCTATCCACCAAGAATTAACACTTAACAAATTAAAAGTGATTCTTGTATATTGATTGTTATTGTTACGCATTATGCCAACAGCAATCAATAATATGTATGTCACATAATTTTGTATTTTAGCAAGTTCACAGATACTATAAAATAATATTCATAACTATATTAATTAACTCCACCTTTTGTGTTAATAGATGCGACCCGTATTTCGTCTTTTTTACTTTTGACAGCAGTTAAGCATGAAACATATTTTATTGTTTTTTGTAAAGTCAAAGGTTTAATTGGTAACAAATGGATAACCACGAAGAAACCACTCAATAAATAATGTATTCATAAAAGAATGTATAAGTGTTTCATATTATTCCTTAAAGGAATACAATCAATTCTATTCAATTTATACGTTTCAAGTTTATTTGATTTCAATATCACTTAATGGTTCCAAAAAGTAAGTAGCCTAAAAACTTTTTCACTCTTACGAAAAAATTAGTTCTACCATCACGTAGTTTAGACACATAATTTAATTAGAACCCATTTTTCATTTTGTATAATATCTTATTTATAATGGTGCAGTAATATGTTGAAACCATTTATAATTTTATTTTATTTCTTGTATATTTAGGTTTGAATCAAAATAATATTTGAGACGGCTAAAAGAAAATCCGATAACTCCATATTTAAAAAAATAAAACACAATTTATTTGTACTACTTCCACATATTTATAACGATCAGGACTGGTTTCGCAGTTGATAATGCTCGTGATGATCGAAACCGTTCCTGATCATTATAAATATGTGAAAGTAGTACAAACGAATTGTGTTTTATTTTTTAAAATATCATGTCTTTCCACCAAGAATTGACAGTTAACATTAAAACTCCAAATTTTGTTAAAATTTACCAAAAAATAGATGACATACCTTGATAAACCCGACATAAGTATAAAAATCGTGTTTTAACTCCTCCACATATCACGGAAGTCACATTGCAAAGTTGAAATATCGCTTTTTGTTTTTAGGTGATTCATATTATAAATATTAATAAACATACAATTTAGATCTATCGATTGACACGCACTGTTAGTAGAATAAATACAATTTATATGTATGAAACGTGAGCTTTGAAGTCGTTTTAAATCAGTGATTTACCGGCTACCTGTGTGACGAGAGTCTTCTTTATCAATACATACTTACTTACGTAATGCAATAATGAAAAAGCTATTCCATTTCTGCTATTCACTTGCCGTCAAAGCTATTTTTTAGCTTAAAGCTCCGCCGGAGCTTTATTTGCTAACAATGTTAAGAAATGCATTATTCAAGGGACGTCTTCGCACTTGGAAAGGAACTTTTAAATAAACGTCTGGGCAGTGTTTTTGCGGGAAATATCTTTTCAATTGACATGGAGATTGAAAAACTGAATCCAAGGATTTATGTCTCTACGTGCGTATCTTAAAACTAGATATTCTTCAGACAACTCCTGAAATAATTATAAAAAAATGTATTTTACTTTGCAATTAAGTAAATAATATCAATCAATATTATCCAAATTCACAAAAGATATCGCCAATATTCTGAAAGAAGACACTAACTGAAAAATACTAGTTATAAGTAATTGGTCATTGAAGTTGTTCAAATGTTTGAAATGTTATAGATTTTTCATTTAGTTTGTTTGTACAAAACTGTTTTTAGGTACACGTATATTTGAAGGCTGCAAATTACAAAGGTTTTAAGCATCAACATTTTTAAAAATGTTTCAATAACTGTCCAAAGGTTATAATTGAATTGAATTTATAGTGTAATTCTAACTTCTTCTTAATATTGTCAACCGTGTTAGTTGACACTACTATTAATCTTGCAATAGTGGTGGTTTCAATAAACAGTTTTTTTTTCTCTTTTCCTCTGTATTATGTTCAAAAGACTGAACTCTTTTGTAATTTCCAGAATTCAATTGAGTCTTTAATTGGTTTTTTTTGTCAAAACATTAATCCAGTAAAAGATTTTTTGATCAATACATCGTGTTCTCAATAAAATTACTCAAATCATCTTCATTGATATATATTTTCAACAAAGAGTATCTATACAATAACCAACAGCTATTATCCCTGATCAATGTTTTTAGGATAACACTGTTTTCCCGCATATGGGCTCGATTTATAGTGTGTTCTTTCATACGGTAGAGCAGTGCTCCGCAACCGGTGTGCCGTGGCACACCAGTGCGCCGGCAGACGGTCCCAGGTGTGCCACAACACCGCGTCCAGAATCAGAATAAATAATAGTATTTCCGTATTAGAAAAAAAATAAAGTTAATCGGTGGCTAAAATCTCAGTTTAAATTATTCTAGATGAAACAAATATTGTATTATTTTCATATTGAATGCAATAATTGTGTTTGTCTCGTGTGTAAAATAAAAAAATCCTAACGTAGAAATTTCACATTAATGCTTATATTAGGAAGCCTTAACGGCGAAAATTTTCCAAGTGAAATTATTACAAACATTGAACGAATATATCAATATAATATACATTATCAAATCAAGAGGATTAATTATGCAATTTATGTTAAGTCTTCCATCACTGTATAAGCTACTATTTGAAGTTCATCTAATACAAATAATTAATAAATTTTAAGTTTTGTTTATCAAATTTACATATTTAGGCTTGTGGTGTGCCGGGAAATATTAATGTGTGCTTAGGTGTGTCCCCAGTGAAAAAAGGTTGCGGAGCACTGCGGTAGAGTTCGAAACTAGGAACCTTTTAGTAGAACTCACTCAAAATATATTTTTTGTTTACACTCAAAAAGTGTTTTTTTCCACAACAGCGACGATATGACAATTTAATAAAAAATACTTGTTAACGTTTTTAAGCAAGTTCTAATTTAATTTAGTAAAAAAAGAACCACGTACCTGTGTTGAAAAATGTTTCTATTGTCATATTGCCCTTTCTATCCATAAATAAGCAATTTTTCAGTTATTATGCTTAATTCTCTCTTCGTTTCACACAAAGATGTATCTCATTTTCGGTCTTAATGTCTTTTCCATGATATGAGAATTTAAAAAAAATCCATTATGATTCGAATCGTATTGTTGGTAAAATACAAGGATGTCAGAGCCGGACTGTTAGCAGGTATTATCCGGGCCGTCACTGTTCTTGTGACATGATTGATCGCTTCATACAAAATAATAATTTCGCAGAAGTCGTAAACAAGCGGGAATTAATGTCTGTAGATAAAGAAGGCGGACAGAAGTCGTGTGTGACGGATTGGAGCCCGTCATAAACCTGTTACCTTCCCATGATTTACCACGCGCACTGGGGAAATTGATCACACCAGGGGTTGCTAACCTTTTTATAAAAGGATTTAATATTTCAGTAGCTCTAAATTGTAACATTTCAATTGACAATTTAATGAAAAATTATTTGTCAAATTTAACAACCGTCGCCTGGTTGAAATTGAAAATTACACCACTGTTTCCATCATTCATCCTGAAAAGGATGAGAGTTTGAGCGATAACCTAATACTCCCTCCCCCCTCTTTGTCGCATTGCTTATAACGGTGCACATGAAACTTTTACCAAAAATATCCTGTGGGATAGGTATATTCTTTTATTATGGCAACCAATAAAATCATATTTATTTGTGATTTTCAATAAGGTAAAAAAGAGCAGTTAATTCTACAAGCTCTTTGGTGAATCATGAAAAAATGTTATGCTGTTCGTTTATATAATTATATTAATTTAAATGAACCATATGTTCATACGCTATAGCGATACGTATTGCCATCACGAACCTTCAACAGAAGCTTCTTGAGGAGAAGAAGGCTTATTCTATCTTATTATGTTAAATTCAAATGAACTTAAAAGATTACACGATACGAAATTCAAGTTGTTTTAGGGTATTTTTGATGGCAATTGAAGACATTAAATATAAATGGATTTGTGTCGATCCATTAAGTGTTAGTTTTTTTTTATAATGTTAATTTATATTCCATTCATTTCAAAATATTTGTAATTTTTTTAAGCTGATTGCAATCTTCGCAAAAAATCGAGGAACAGAAAAGATTATCGATCACTGAATCCTTAGATATGATTGCGCATATTAATATTACTAGTACAATGTTAGTATTTATTATTAATGAAGATTAATCTGCAAGTTTTATTGCCCCAGCAGTGGGGGCATTTTAATCGTAAAACCGTAATCAATAAGTGGGCTTAATAATCATGAAAAATTGGTGCCGGCCCTCGTTAATATTATTTTATTATTATCATTTTTATGCTGGATTGCGAACCGGTAGATAAGAAGTGACGGGCTGAGTGTAGCGAGGATGATGAATTGCTTTATTGGATCAAATTGGGATTGGAGCAAATACTCGTGTGTGTTTACATGTCCCATTTTGTGATAAGGCACTTTTATACAAAAATCCGATGGAATTACTTCACACAATGTGTCAAGGTTTTTGACGTGTAATACGTAATACGGAAAATATCTGTCATTTATTGTTATTTCCTTTCTATATAAAGAAATATTTTTAGGACAGCAGCATTTTTCTTTTATTTGTTATAAAAATGGTCACATAATATCACCGCGTAATTATTATTCACGGAAAAGAATAATATGATATGAACGTTACTTTCAAATTAATAGTAAAATAGTAATACACCAGGTGGCATCTTTTCAGTGCATTTTTATCTCCAGTTGGAACATTGTGGATTTTATTATTATATTGTACTATTATATTGTTCAGTCAACGGATGTCATTGATAGGGTCATTTTGCCAGTGGTCGGCCAGTAAGCGGCAGGTGTACTTTCAAAAGTCATTTTTAGTCAATTAATTATAAATACATATTTTTCGCTGTTATTTCATGAAACAAGGATTAAATAATGTAACCAACTAAAAATCAAATAGTTAAAATTGTAGCAAGCATAAAATATAATAAGTTTACAAAAAAATGCCAATTCTCCCGGTGGTTGACCCCCAAAATCCAATGGTCGGCATTTAATTGCCCAGTGTTCGGTCATCACTATGAAACTTCATAAATATCGCGAACGAATTTACTGAGGGTAGACAGAAAAATAAAAAACATAATGATGCAAAGCATGACGATATAAAGTATATTTTGTTAGCGATCTCCATACAACATGAATTTGTCGAAACTTGCGAACTAAAAATGTGTTTTTTTAAATTGCATATTGCTTCGTATAGGTCATTATAGTGTATATATACATTGGCAAGTGGCAAGACTACCTACACCAATTTAACAAAATGTTTTTTAAATGTATCCACTATTATTTAAATTTTAAGCTCAAAAAGCTGATCACTGGCGACGGCTGACTTTAGAAACACTCGTCCTAGCTGTTTACTTAGTATTTTTTTAATTAAGAAAGAGGATGACATTTTGAGAAATAAAAACCGCGCTAGAAGGCATGGCAATGTTATATAATGTTTTCAATCATGACCACCCATAGCCTGCTAGCCACACTTTTGCCAAAAACAAGTATTCTCCTAAGCTCTTCCCCTATCCGTACCTTATCTGATAAGTGGTGGCTTATTGGGACACTTAATAATGGTTTAATGTATTCTGCATAATTATATTAATGTTCAAATATTTATATGATATGACTCCATATTTCGCATGTGCATGTTTAAAAAACAACTAAAAATATTAGTCAGTTCTGGGTCGAGTTCTCTTAGGTCAGTGTTTCTTAACCTTATTGAAGCCATCGTCCCGTCCCGTTACGGCCCTCAAATAAAAACGAATATATAAATAGTTTTATTGTAATAAGTAAACTTTTTTTTAATTGGACTAGTTTTAATGCAGACGCACTCTGATAAACGGACGCAAAGATATGGTAGAAATTACTGAATGTGGCATCGTAATTTGAAGTGATTAAGTCATCCTCTCGGATTTCAGCAACGTCCCTAAAATGCTTAAGATATATTAACGCCCGTAATTAAGAAACACTGATTGTGTTGGATTGACAATGGTTTCTTGAAGATGGAGACACTTGTTAACACCCGACGCCACATCTGCTTGTTTTGCCGTGTTGAGTGAGATCTTAGTTAGGGCTTCCAATCCCGGGATCTGGGATACCGAAATCTCGGGATTCCGAGCAATTAGTCAATTCCGTAATCCTGGTATTAACTCAATACCAATACCGGGATTTCGGGATTCGCCTTAAAATAGTAAAAAATAATTTATGATAAAATGCAAATTATTATCCGATGAACTATACGTTTCGGGCGGCGGGATAACTATTTTCGGTGCACATATTATATTTTCAAAATAAATGTAGTGTGCTTTAGTTTATATTTCGTGCCTGCTGTAGACAGGGGCCGACAATCTATTTTTTTTTCATCATTATCTACAAACAATAGTATTCAATATTGAAATTCAATTAATATACGAACACAATATGTGAAGTAAATTATTGAAGTTACGAAATTATTTTTTTCTGAAAATTGAATTCCTTACCCGCCCCGTGGGTTGGTTTTACCCGGCCCGCCGTGTTCATAATCAAAATTATTATCTATCCTCTATATAGTCTATATTATCTACAAAAAAAAAATTACAATTTCAAACATGGAAACCTGACTTTTGTTCAATCTCGGGATTAAAAAAAAGTCTATCCCGAAACCCCGGGATCAGAAAAGGGGTGCGGGATTGGATGCCCTAATCTTAGTTGATATTTTAATATGGAATAACGCGTTGGGTGTCGTTTTACCAATATATCAGACCTCAGACCCTTAATCCTCACACCCGTGTTCATGGATTTTGAACAATCAATATGTTTATGCAAATATCCAACTGAAAATTAAAGGACCAAACCAGAATAGCGACTAAGGCACAGTTGGCGTATAACAGTATAATATGACAAAGACATAAAAACACTTTGTTTACTAAAGAAGGTAATTCCTTCGACATTTCACAAGACATGATGTTCAAAATTTATGGGTGAGTGTTCTTTAAAAGCCGGCCATAAATTATTTACAGCTTGATATTTTTATAGGGGCATTTATAAATTTATCCGCGAGCGATAAGGCCATAACTTTTTTTTTATTTACAATATAAACCGATGTCACAATTTTATTGCCTCAAGTAGTTTCGCGCTGCACATACCCACGACGAAAAAGTTACTTATATTCTTGATATATTTGAAGCGATGAAAGGATCTGTCGTTTTTATTACACCATGTATCATTTAAATTAGTAGGAACTTCCAGAATGGCACGGAAAATATGGTTTTTTGGTGTGAAAGTATATGACATCGTAATTAATCAAAAAAACATCGGGTTAAATATGCTTTTTAAGCCGTACCCGTTTCTAGTATTAATAACGTGGACTTCTTATTGAGAATTTTCACAAGAACTGGTTGTAAGTCAATCGCTCAAACCGTATCTTCGGACAACAGAAAGGTTGAAGGATGTGGTAAGAAAGAACATATTATATTTGCTCAACTCTTTTTTTTAGACGAAGTAGGAATATGTGCTATGAAATAATCAATAGTTAACTACGCCCCTTTTAGTATTACTAGTTAGCGACAAGAGCTCCGCTTAGTCTCCATAATTTAGTGTGCTCAATTCCTGACTAGTCAAATTATGAAAAATGCTGAATTATTCAAAAAAATCTGACTTGGCATGTATGTATATCTGTAGTCATGCATGATTTGTCGGCCTCTGTGGTCTAGTGGTAAGTGTTTGCACTAGCGATCAGGTGGGTCCTGGTCCGATTCCCAGCAAGGTCAATATAAAATTTAGATTTTTTCAATTTAAATTTGTGATTTTGGACATGAATGACTTCTAAAAATTCTCATCGCGTATACCTCGTATGAAGTTTTAATTTTCAAAATATTTGGCACATTGGCTGTAATGCCAGAAATTTTTTTTAAAACTAAAAAATGTCTGCAGGTTTACGAAATGTGATATTCGAGGAAATGTTTTGTTTTGTACCACAGAATTACATCGTGTTAGCAAAATTGTTGAAAGAAAAATATTCCACAAAAATGTCACTTGTATCTAGTTATCACTTTAAATTACAGAGTTACGAACCTTGATATTACTAAGTGGAAAAATAAATAAATATGTGATTGTAAAAGAATACCGTCTACAAGCGGTACTGAGGTGGAATACAAACGAAGAGGACACGAGTGAAGAATAAAGAAAATCGATCATCATTCTCTCACCACTCGCCGAGCGTGAAACATCTACTCTGAACAGCTATTATAGTCATCATCATCATCCGTCCCACTGCTTAAAAGCATCACGTATTCAAAATGTTGGAATCATATTCCTAAATATCCTTTCTGCCTATTCTCATCGAGTATGTATTTAGTTACTATGTTTAATTGACAGTGATTTAAAATTCTTTATATTAAATAAATGGAATTCAAAATTGAATATTTTTTTAGCCATTTAAATAAAATACAGATCAATGTTCCGTATTATCAAGGAAAACGAGAAGCGTTTTATTATTAGCCCGTTGTAAAAACGCTCAGTCAATTTATCATTTTTATCCATTTTTCACCGCTGTCATACCTCTTCGTGCTCCAATTAATTCTCTCGCCGTCTCTTCCTCTCCGATAAAACCGTCACAGCTAAGAAAAGGAAAGATTAATTTTGGTATGATAATAATGTAGGATAATTGATTGAATCACCACGTTAAATAATTGATTTAAAATTAGGCAATGTTTTTTAAGTAGCTAGGCACTTTAAATCAGCGGCCGCCAACCTTTCAGACTTCGTAGACCACTATACTCACAATTTTTAAAATGCTTTTTTAAACGGTACAAATAAAATTCGTCGTTTTCAGGAGACCCAAAAAAACAAAAATAAGAAACACGTAATTAGTAGAGTTAATATATATTTAATACTGATAATCTTACAGAATAAAATATTTTACATTGATATAATACTGAAAATTCGTTATATGTATTTTTTTAAACAATTTTCTACCTTCTTACTTATTCCATGTGGATACGCAACGTGAAACAAGGTTGAAAGAAATACTTACAAATTATCAAAATACAAAAATCGCTATGTGAAGTTGTTTTGCCTGAAAATTTAATTATTGAATGTATATATATAATTTAATTATAAGAAAAAAATATCTGCCATTATAACTAACAAGCAAAGGCACCAGATATTTTGAATTTTTAAAATCAGATGAGAAAAACTCAAAATAGAATTGTTTTGACGAGAAGAGACATCACAGACAGCCATGTCCAAGATCTTAAATTTAAATTAGCAAAATTGGAATCTATCCACCACCTGATCGTCAGGATAAAGCTCTTACCACTAGACCACAGAGACCGATAATATAACTAAACTTTTCCGATAGTCCAAATAAAGAATAATTTAGTAGATGGTGGTATTGATATTGTGCGTTTTTTGTTTAAGAAAAAACAATTTTTTTTTGGTGGTTCACTGATCAGTATTTGAGGATATTCCAGCTGGTAAACTTCCGTCTGCTGACACACGGGTGTTTTTCGTGTCAGTTGATTCGGGGTGCAGGGAAGAAGTAGAACGGGTGAGTGGTCGGCAATGAGTAGGCGGCTTGTCACGTCATGATGGATGTTGGCTAGAGCGGGAGTGGATAACGAACAGTGGAGGGCGTCAATTTTTTCGTAAATAAAGGATCAAAAAGAATTTATTTCATTTTTTAAATATATTTTTAGTAGAAATATATTTAAGTAGTACATACGAGGCTTAATTTAGCTTTCTTGAATCGTTCATTGTCTTTTAATTGGCATTTAATTTAATTTAATGATAACGATAATAAGTTCTATAAGAATTATGTTATACACTTAAGAGCAGGCCTGGGATAACTACGGCCCTACACGTATTTTGTGTGGCCCAATAAGCAGTCAATAAATCGTTTGATATTAGTAAATCACTTATTTTTTATGTTAACACTCCCTTTTCACGATAGTAAATAATGTTTATTTATAAGTTGTATTTTATTTGCGGCCTGCAGTGCATTTTGATTTTTTAATGCGGCCACCCGGTTAAAAAGTTTGCCCGGGCCTGGTTTAGAGCTATTTTGAATAGAATTATAGCATATTACCGAAAGCCATCAACTATATCATATATATATTTCTTGTGGGGTCAAGCGCTTCACTTTTTCACCTTTTTGAAGGAGTTATACCAAGAGACCACTAAAAAAGAAGTAAAAGATTGACTTCAGCGAATTTTTGCCATAAAGAACCTTCTTCAATCAAGTGTCAAACGATTGTTTGTTTCATTTTACATAATATATTACCATACTCATTTTTTAGTTGTTAGTTAACTGTCAATTCTTGGCGGATAGGCATTATATTTTAAAAGTAAAATACAATTTGTTTTGTACTACTTTCAAATTGTGATAATGATCAGGACCGGTTTCGATCATCGCTAGCATTGAACTGATTATCATGCTGTGTGATTTTAAGAATGATTGTTTTTAATGAAATTTCTTTTTAAGCAGCATTTTAAAACAAATAATAATTTGGTACTTACCTACGTTCTTATTTCATCTTTCTATTTTGCCTCTTCGTGTTTATCTCTCTCTGGAACACTGCAAAGTCTTGATAACCAGTTATCACCATAATCGACTGTGTTTTGGCAAAATTGATGTCCCCCTTAAAAAATAAGAAATTGAGTTAAGATTGGATCTCATTATAAAGACGATATAGCAGGTCTCGGCCAAATGATGTAAATTAGAATAATAAAATGGTATTCTGTATCGACCACCGTCCGTGACTCAACAACCGTCCCATCGTGATACCTGTCGTCAACCCGCCGACTGAACTCTGGACAGCATCAACCGTCATAATCACCAGCATCCGTGTCTACCGCTTAATCACGTCAAGCAACAGCTTTGGAATCGTATTCCTACACATCATTTTACGGCCACTTGATGTAAGCCACTATTATATCGACAATCCTTATGCATAATCCCGTATCTGTAAATATGAGAATTTACAGGGGTGCTTTTCAAAGATTCATAACGCAACTCTCCATATAATGTTTTATATAAAAACAGTTTTTACTCTCTCCTGAACAATTTCAATTTTCAGGGTTACATCAATTGGCCAAAAAACGCCTTCTTCGCAGTCTTCTGACAGATATTCGTTGGTTCGCAATTACTTCTAAGAAACAATTCAAGTTTTTGCATCACTTAATATACCAATAAGTTTATGAAACCTTCCTAGTATCTAATAAACAGTGTACCATGAATTACACGTAGCAGACAAACAGAATGAGTCTTTGTCTTATAACTATGTCCTAAAGTATCGAATCGGTGCTACTCTCACGAATCACATCGATACTTTTGAAGGTGCCAATTATGTTATGTTAATTTTTACTCATTTTCCAATATTATAAAAAACAACGCTACACAAATATGATAATAAAAGACTTGATGAATAACATCTCTTTCTTTTCCCAAAATCCAAAATTATTATGAATTTATAATATCCTGTAAGAACATAAAAAATAACGCATTCCGACTCATAAAACAGGAAACACTTAAAATATGACATTTAAAGCTTTTTAGAATGACGCCGTCTCAGTAGGTTTTTTTTTATATAAATAAATTTCTTTTTATTTGGTCAGAAATACAATATATGTCAAATTTAATATTATTTGGCGTTTATTATTGAGTTGGTAATACTATACTAAATTAAAATCTTTTTGGGTCGGTGGTGCAGTTTTCAACGTCGTTTGCTTCTATAACAAATTTCACGGGTTCAAATCCCAGTACTGATAGTTTCATAAATTAATTTTTCAATAGATTTCTCGAGTTCTGTTCGTAGACATGGATGTTTGTGATGTATAGAATTCTCTCTCACCCATCCAATTTAAAAAAAAAACGGGGAGTAGCGAGAGCGATTAGCTAACCACTATTCCAGCCCTAGCCCAATCGTTCTATCACTACTTTCATCTGAAAATAGAAGTTGATTAACTGAATAACCAGCAGTTTTCGTGGAACAACTTTGGTTGAAATACCTCCATTAAGTGTTCATATTCTCCATATTGGAAGTGGATATAGTAAAAAAATATATATTTTATGACCAGGACATGATATGTCGCGTTTGGGTAAAGTATTATTGTATGGTTTTATTGTTATTCTGAAACCCTCTCGAAATTAGAGCAAAATGAAGATTATGTTGTCCATGTGAAACTGAAAGGTCAAACTTTACTTATAATTAAATCAGCCAAAGTATTCGAATACGATTTGATATCAACTTCCAAGTGACAGCCGCTAGATAAGTTGAAACAATAACTTTTATATTTAATATTTCATTTCAATCCTGCTTCAAATAAACAGGTCGTGTTATATTCTGCCAAACATGGTACTTACTTTAATCTGTGTTCTATGTTTTTATATATAATTAATACCATGTTAAAATTAAGTTTCGTTTTTTCTCTTTTATAATATGTAGACTAGGAAGCCACTGTAAAAGAAAGTGAGAGTAAGGGTGGGGGGGCACGAGAGTGATGAATGGGCGGCCGACAGGGCTATGCTATCCATCATCACAGCGGGAAGTCGCTCACTCTTACGCAAGTCATACATCACGTGTAAGATCCGCCCAAGATTTTTAACCGCCAGTCATGAATTTTAGCGGAATTAAGTCAACTCTTTCGCCGGGTATTAATCATTTATCTGAGCTGCCATGTTGGATAAATATGGGTCAGTGGTATGACTGATTTGCCGTGTGATGAAATGATTTTAAATGAAAAGTCTTGAAGGTTTCTAGAATGATTTGTTTATATGAGATGGACGATTGGCTGCTTCTTTGGTTGAGAATAATTTCTTCATTGAAACGTTTCATAGAATGTTTTTCATCTACCGAATTGCCAATGCATGTGAAATAAGAACACGTAAATAATTTATAATCATTTTATAAACTCTTAAAATTGATTGACTAATATTTATGTTTCCCACTCCCATGGAACAAATAATGTCACAAGTCTGAAATTGTCATTTTTAAGTTATGTGTATAGTTGGATTTGTCATATTTATATTGCTCTATTTTTGTAAAATATGTTGGTCTCAAAATAATATCAAAAAGCACTAATTCATTTGATGACATTTAAAAGAACGGTGTAATATTATCAAAAATATCTCATTTTACATTTTTATTTTTTAAAAATAAAACACAATTCATTTGTACTACTTCCATATGCTTATAATGATCAGGACCGGTTACCAACTGACGATAATGCTCGTGATGTGTGAAACCAGTCCTGATCATTATAAACATGTGTAAGTAGTACTAACGAATTGTGTTTTATTTTTAAAATATAATGCCTTTCCACCAGGAATTGACAGTTGATTTAAAAGTGATTATATTTTTATTTTAAAGAAAACTAAAAATTATCATTGTTTTATGCGTCCAGACTTTGTTAGTATAAACGGCAAATATTAGAAAATTTCAAATTACAAAACAGTCCAAGATTGTATTTTACTGGGGTAGCAATACTAGAACGATATTTACTTTTTGAAGTAGATTGTCATTGTTGTAATTAACAATATTTGAGTAGCATCAAATCTAGCACGGCAATTAGGGCCTTCGATCCCGGGATCTTGGTTAATTATTCAATACTGTTATCCCGGAATTGGTGTTAACTCAATCCCAGGATTTCGGGATGTACTATAATTGCTAAAAAATAATTCATTTATGTATTATTTAAGTCCCGAAATTTCGGGATCATAAAAATGGTCCGGTATTGGATGCCCTTACGGAGATGTCAATATAAAATTGTGTAATATAAAATTGATAACTATGCTATTCCATTCGTTGTGCTACTAATTACTAGGTGTGACACGTGTTTTTCCTCTTGTGTCATACGCATTAATACAACCAGAGGAATAACAAAGTTATAAATTTTAATTTTATATTAATCTTGTGTTTACTTGTGCAATCATTGGTAGAAAGAAACATAAATAGTGAATGTTATCAATTTAAATGCATAAAATAAATATAATATTTTAGCCTATTCCTAGTAAATTTTATCGATTAAAACCAGATAATTTATGACAGTCAAGATAAAAGAGTCTTAAAACGACTACTGAAAATATATATGAGCGTTATAAAAAGGCTGAAGTCATATAAAATTACTGAAAGCATTATGCCACCATAGTGCGTCGTTCTGTGTTGTTGATCGCGCGATAATGTCTGCTTTGTAATCCCGAGAATAAATATACGCTAAGAGTAATTTATCACACATCAAATTATTATGTCAAGACACGTTACTGTATTTTTTTATGTTTACATATTACCAAGATTAAGAATGATGTATTGGTCGGGTAGTTGTTCGCCTGAATACGAAAGGACATTACATACATATATAAAACAAAATATACGGGATAATAATTAATTAAAACAAATAGAGGTATGTATAATATTGACTATTATATTAATATTTTTTGTCTGATATTTGTGAAGGCTAGATTTTCTCCCACAAAAATGGAGTGAGGCTAATAGCTAACCACTAGTCCTGCTCTTTTCCCGTCCTTCTATCTCTCCCAAAAACAGAGATCGAGCGACTGATAAATAACCAGCAGTTCTCCTAGAATTAAATCTGATGAGGTACTCTCACATTGGTAGCGAACATGAACATAAAAAAATTATTTACGTGTAGATTTCACTGACACGTATAATTTTTTTTTTAAACAATTCGATAAGGTGGTTAATTGAATTATGTAACCAGGTTTTTAGAAGTACTATGCCAATCAAGGAAAATTTTAAGCGATCGTTTACTACAAATATCGACCATTACATTTCATCATTTCTATTTGCACTTTCATACTAATTTTAGATATATTAAATTGATTTCTCAATAAAGCATGTTTAATCAAGACTATTTGGGAGTTTATACTCGACACCTTTTACTTGAGTATGAATATTGAAGGTATCGTCATCGTTCTGGAAGAAGATAGTATCTGAAAAATACTAGTTTTGGGTAATTGAATTTCGAAGTTTTTCTAAGGTTTAAAATAATATTTCTTTTTCACTTTGTTTGTTTGTACAAAACTGTTTTTAAGCAAAAATATAATTTATAAATATATTCTTCCGTGGATGTTCCGTGGATGGAACATGGATTCTATAATGTGAAATAATATTTATCTTCTAGCAAAATTCCAATCGTACTTGTTCAAAAATTCGACGTTGATTGAAAATTCGATTGAAAGTAAGTAATAAGGTCTTTGCGTGCTATCCGCTGTTTTAGTATCAACTTTCATCAATGTCAAATTGCCAACTATCAAACAACTTACTACAAACAGCTTAATGATCGCGCACTCATATATGAGTCCTACATCATAACATTCCATTGTATTGAAAAAGTACTGGGTTATAATCGAGTTTGATTTCAAATGTTAACGAGAGATGGTGGTATACATATAAACGCATTATTAAACAAAACAAACAATATTTTTACCACACAGTTTTGTAAAACTACCCCTAGATGGTACACGTTTACTTTTTCCTCACTCTCGTAGTATTGGTTATTATTATTTACACATTGCGTAGTGATTTATTGAATGGGCCATATGGCATTTTATGGTGCTTGAGTCATTATGATAACCGTACCAAGCCTCGGGGTGACTTGTAACATATGTAACAGGGATTTTTTAGTAGATTTAAGTATTTTTCACTACACCACATAAGCATGCAACAGATATGGAACCACTGCTCAAATGACATTGATTTATGCGGCGAAGTATCTGGAAGCCATCAAATAAAATTAGGTTAAGATATCTCAATTGGTTTACAAATTATAGTGAATTTAGTGGAATGACAGTTTTTTTGCGAAAAAACATGCGGCCATTAAGCTGTTAAGTGTTTTCTTCTAAAACACGACGATATATCATTTTTCATTTTTGTATTTAGAATTTTGGATAAGTTTGTCAACATTGTGTGCCATAAATATTGTAAATATTCGATTTCTTAATGCATTCAAATCCTAAGCTTATAAATAAAAATAAACGAGATCGTAAATATATCCCAGTTTCATAAAAAAATGTTAAAACATAAACATATCTATCTTGTGAATCATACCTTTGTTCGATTGTGCAATTCAATTGTTAAATAAACCAAAGATCATAGACGCGTCTAACTTATACCTTTCAACTACTCAAACCCAAATTATATTGCGCTTTTATGAAAGTCCGCAGGGAAAAAAGCCACGTGAGCGAAAGCTCTCCCAAGGTAATAAATCACGCCGTTGACGTATAGAGTACGCCGACCGCCGACACTGATTGTTTGGTTTCTTCTTTTCTGTATAAGTGCTGTATATTAGCAGATATAAATATGGTTAGCAAAGAGCTTTCTGAATGTAGGCCCGTAATCTCAAAACGCTTTGCAAAATATATTTGTGTACTATGTAAAACAATGGTTAGATGTCGCAATACCCATATATGTATCACAGAAAACATGACTGAACTGAATTCCTAAATCAAATAACCAATAAAAGGCTTACTTTTAATTGAACAAACTACTTAATCAAAACAGACTGTTGTCTCACAGTTGATCACTTATCATGATCTTTGGAAACTTTTCTTCAATTTGATTATAACATTAAATTCAATGAAATCCAAGGCTATGGAATCATTAAAAGTATACTGACTTTGAGCTTAAACATTTTATATATCCCATTTGATTTTTTTCTTACGCTTTATCTTATTGTCTAGTATAACACATAATAATAGACATTCGTAATTTCTCCAACAGGATTTTTTTATCGTTTATCGATAAATTAAGGCACGAATTAATTAAAATATATGTCAGTCGATTTTTAACGACTCCGATCCCACCTTCACTTAAAGTACAAATATTCACTGCCCTGAATTTGTGATATAATATCAAATAATTTTATTGTCTGTAAGCAATGCGCCCTTTGAAAAGGTTTTTTGTAAAGTAAAATAAGAATTGTAGCGTTATTGTATTTGTATCTATGCAATTTTTCTAAAGGTAAATGTAACAAAGAACCTAGTTAGACTCAGTTGGATAAGAAGTCTCCGTAAAATTTATGTGTGAATTCAAACAGTGACACGCGTCGAGGACCTATTGTTTACATCTATTAATGGTTATTTACTGCTGGATGGAGGCCCACCCTCATCGCTTGAAGACGTTTTGCATTGAAAATCATAATCAGATATGCAAGTCTTTAAAATATTGTCACACACACACATATAGGCGTGATTCCATATCGACCCATATTACATATTTAATTTCTTTCATCTTTAAATTGTACTTTTGGTAGATATATTTTTTAAATAGAAGACTACATTTTAAATATAAATTACTCGACATTGTGTGAACACGTTTACACATTGGATTGAAATACATATCTGTAATATTTGTAGGTGAAATAAAATGCAAATCTACTATTCATTACAAATCTAAAAAATATATTGATATAAACAAATTGAAAAATAATAATAATCAAGTAAATATTTTAGGAAGACGCTGATTATTATTTTACAATTCTACACTAAGACATTTATTCTCTAGTGCTATTGAAATACAACGACGAGAAAAATAAACATGGAGTGATTGTCTTTCAATCCTAAAACATTGTCTTCCAAAATATTGATGTTATGAAAACAAACCGTAAACCACTACAAATTTAATTTGAATTTTCTGCAGATGTTAACGATGTATTTATTTTTTTATTTATTTTTTACTATATCCTTTCTTAGTGTGGAAAAAGTGCGACTGCAAAAGCACTGTTTCTACCTTTATTTACCTATTGAAACAATGTGAATCCTGCAAAGCAGGCTCAAAGTTTTCTGGCTATTTTTATTTCTAGAGTGGGTACATACTGAGTCTTTATGTCTCCGACCAGTGTGACAATATTGCTTTTTTAATAAAATATTATTGCTTGCATTCGAACAATATAAATTTGAGAAAGCATAAAATTATGTCAACCTTAGAATAAATGTTGCCAGCTCTGTTCTAAAAATTGTGTAATGCTTTTGTTGGGCATAGCATATTTGCTTGTGCTAGTTGATTTCCGTATAGTCTGTTCGTGAATTGATGGCAGGTTTTGTATCTATTCAAATCGTTTGTAAAGACTTGTCAAGTCTGTCTACCGCTGAAGGGACGCCCTGTAAATAATGTGATTTGTGAACTGCCAACACCGCGGGGGTGCCTGCTCGTATATTATTTTATACTGTGTCACTGTGTTCTTTGAACAAATGAATATCTGTCGTAAATCGTAACTATGTGCGTGTGACAACATCTCTAGACAAAAATATGATATTAATAATATGTTCCAAGAATTACTTTTGATACAAATATATTATTACACATTTAAGAAATGACAATAAATAATATTAAATAACGTTGTCTGAATTCGATAACTTTTGTACTAATGTAAGTTGTTTTTTCTAAGTAATAAAAAAAATAAAATTGATTCTCTCTTTTAGTTATAATTTAAATATAACTGAAACTTCTGTTGATGTAGCCGAGCGGTACAGCTTTCATACTACTGGATTGCGGGATCATGGTTAGAATCTTCGAATGGATACTTTTATTATACTTTTTGATCGATTAATATATGGTGTGGAATTTAATAATGTTTTCACTTTCCACCTATACTATGCCATCTCGGAGCAAAGCGTTAAGTGAGCGATTAACTTTTCCCTAGCCCTTTCCTAGACCATATTTTGAAAATTAAAAAAGGACTTAAATTCACTGAGAATATTCAAAAAATGAGTTATATAAAATGTTACATATAAGCTGATAAATTAAAATTCCCTTTAAGGCTTCAATATATCATAATTATGATATAACATATTTTACAAAGTGTAATTAGAAGTCAAGCGAATAATCGGTAAAATTCTTTTGAAACTCTCAATAAACTAAAATCTTTACACAAGTAATATTAGATAATATTACTATCAAACGCAACTTAAGTGGAGTATTACCTATTAGCAGTGGCGGCCGGTGACAGGAATATTAGGGAGTGCAAAAAAAGATTCACATATTTATGTAAGAAATCCATCCTCCACATATTGGATTTTGAAAGTACTATTAGACATATACGAAAATATAAGTCTGATATTGGCGATATCAACTGTTTCTCTTCACCACGGTATCCCAAACCTTTCCTGCGGATTAATTTCGACGGACCACCTTTTTTCTTTTTTTTGGTAGGAAATATCAATATGAATTTGAGTACGTCTAAATTTGTTGCATCCCTAGCAGCATATACAACCATTCCAGGTTGTCGCGGATGATAGTTTGGGAAACCTTGTCTGTCTTTAGTCGTGGTATTTCTCAAAATGAATTGATCCTTTTTAAATTTTAGAAGTAACACTCACTTTCGACGGAAGTCATCGATATTGTATAAATTATTTGTAATGGCTTAACGGTTTAGCTAAATACTACATGTATTTTTTATTCGTGAAGAGTTGAAGTATAGACAGGGCTCCAACAACATCGTAAAAATCTTCTCTGCTGTATAAGACAGTTAGTTCAATTTAAGTTTAAATTCCTCCATGAAATCGTATGTTAAGGTTACCGTATTAATGTCTGCAATTGGAATAATTCTGTATTAAACCGGAAATTTTTCGCTTAAGTATTTTTTGGGGAAAGTAATTTGTAGAATTCAATATTGAAGAATTTAAAAATATTAGAGGAAGGTGTATTACGAAACTGAACCAAATACACAGTTGAATATTATGGAATAGGTAAGGCCAGCCAGGTAAAAACTTGAAACTATCCTATTTTAAATATTCAATTATATCCACTCGGTATTATACACGATCATAGTTATAATTTTATAAATTGTATTCATCACTCCAAAAGTTATAATGGTAGGTAAATATTATTCTTATTGAAGAGCCTATAGTTAAAGAATCATATTGAAATTAAATGAGCTACTACGCTTGTTCCACTTCTCTTTTTCATTCTTACAAATGACTGTTACAGGTTTGTAAACTCAAACGTCAAATCGCTTTCGGGCACGTTCGGGAATTTCCGCCAGGAGGATCGCTGCTCAAGGGCCAGCAAAAACGAGTCCATACAAAATGCAAATAACGCGTAGTTCATACTGGTTCATACGTCACAGATATGTCAAAATACATAGAACATTTCAGACGTCTAAGGAGTGCAAAAGAATTTATGCTCCTACCGCGTCATCGACCGACTTTCATGCGTATTCTGAATCGACGCAGAATACGTTTGCTGGTCGTGTTTATTGATCATCGTTTCCTGCAATATTTTCCTATGGGAAACACGAGGAAATTTTAAAATTAGTGAATTGGTATAATTATTATATTTGAATATCGTTTATTAATGGAATATTTTGATGGAACTTATTGGAGTGCATTGCACCCTTTGCTCCTTTACAAGAGCCGTCCCTGCCTATTAGCCTAACTATAAGGCGAGAATCTTGTTTAAAAAATTGACACGAAAATAGAAGGGTCGTCTTATATTTGAGACGTCTAAATTCACTGAGTATATTACTTCCATCAGAATATATTTTAATGAGTGCATTCAACTGATGGCATTGTTTACAAATTACAGGCCCCTTGCAGTTTCCTTTTTTAAAAAATAAATTACCAAAGTTTTTTGAGTAAGAAATATCGAAATTAATTGTCAATAGCAACATTATGTATAGTTCTTATATAAGTACTTCACAATCAGGCTCGTCTTATAGTCGGGCCAATACTGTATTTAGTCAATATAGTAACCTTGCTTGACCTTCAGTAGTTTGATCCTCCTTAAATTTAATTTCCTAGTACAAAAGCATTTATGTTTTAATGTTGATTGTTGACATGGCAAGCATTTACCATTTCTGATATCCCTATTGCAAAAACATTGCATCAAATTGTCGATATCATTGTTAAACACACCACTCAAATTTTACTTGCTTATGAATTCATCAATAAACTTCTATTTTCGACGTGCTCGCGTCAATTCTTTAAAATTTGACATTTAATGCATTTCGAAATAAATTTACCTGGCCAAACTTGAATCCCGTGATTTATCGACTATTTGTTATTAATGATGGATACTTTCGCCCTTCTTTTGTGCAGCTATGTCCCAATAGGCAAAGCCAAAGATCCGCCAATAGTCATGTCACGACGTGAGTTATTAATGTTATTATGTATCTACCTATCACACCACAGCGACATCCTGTGACAGCCCTAAGCGAGCTGTTCATTAAATACAATAGCGGGACCGCACCCGGACTAATAAATTATCATGTCTTTTTTCACTGAATAGACCTCACGTCGTTAAGGGGACCGTTTTGTGAAATCGCAGAAAAAATAATGAACGCGGGGTGGGACCTATAAAAATTGAGACTTTGAAAACATTACAATACTATGCAGTTCAACCATGTTAATTATTATAATCTAAAAATTGTACGAAATTCTCTAAATTAGGAGCCTTCAAACTACGGCTCGCAAACACTATCAATCCGACTCGCCATAGTTTTTTTCACACAGATACGTACTGCCGAAAGCGAAAAAAAAGCACGAGCAAATTTATGCAACTGATCAACCAATTTGTTTGTCAAAAGGACTTAATATGAGTGTATATATCAGGCAGAAGCTGGTTTTCTTCTCGTCGGCTGTTGACTAACTCCGCCGCAATGAAATGGTCTTGATACTTGCCCGTAAGTACGTTGGTATGATGAGCTAGTCTTAGGCCATGGGACTAAGTGGACGAGTCAGTGTGGTCCTTAGGCTAAAATGTTTAGAGACCCCTTCTCTAAATCACAGGTGTGCCATACATCTTAAAAAAAATTATATATAATTTCGTGTGTAAGGCTAATTGCAGATATTTGAAATATCAATAATTATAGCATTCGATTTGGCGAAAAATGCCAGTTTGCGTTCGCTTGCTGTAAATATGTTAAGCTATGATTGATAATAGACATGAATATCTTTTACTTGTCGGCTCCATAGCCGATTGGTTATGCGCTAAGGGTTCGGTTCTTGGTTAAGGGTTCGACTGCCCAAAATAACCCTTTATTGCAATGTATTTATGGCTGTGATGGTTTTTTTATTTCACTGTAGCCAATCACCGATCCTGAAAACAGAGCGTAGAAAAAGGAAGCATTTGGCTTAGTTCTAGTCTTTATATTTTACCCTTTTTGAGAAGATAGGTTGAGTAACTGTTTTATAACATTGCTTAAATTTTCTACCTTCTTTTTTTTTACACTGTCCGCTCCCAACGTGGAGCATATAACCTCCTAATAAAAGTATCTTAACAGAAGTTTTCTAAGATAGTAGGGATAGATGGATAGGGATATGATAGGACTAGTGGTTAGCTAATCGCTCTCGCTACGCCCCGTGTTTGTTTTAAGATCGGATGGGTGGGAGGGAGTTTTAGACATTACAAACAATCATAACTACGAACAGAAATTCATAAATCGATTGAAAAGTCACATTCCCTTTGGCCTTCATACTTATGCTTTACATTACGTTCAAAAAATATTTGAAAATAATGATAATTTAATATCTTATTTAAAACTTTTTAAATAACAATGTCTTTTAATTAACTTCAAAACAACTCGTAGTTTTAAGAATATTTGAATTATATTAAAAATTGTAGATACATCACTATTTTGGATCATTATAAATAATAAAATTCCATCACACTATTTTCGTGTCTCACCGTGAATTTATTCCACCTATTGAACGCGGCCGATTCAGTCTCGCTATTGAGTGGTCGGCCTTAGTTCTTCAGTGTCTGAGATGACGATAAATTACTTTGGTGTTTGTTCAACACAAGAGATTATGATCGGTCGCCGGGTTCGCAGGTGATGTTCGCTCACCGATCCTTATTTTGGCCATTGTAGGCTCTTGGATTCGCTCGTTAATTCATTTGATCAGAAATAGGAAACCTGCGGAGGATAATATACCTCAAGACTATTTTTATTTTATTGTAAGCTTAGAGAAAATTGCAGCCTTTATTCATTTATTACACGATCAGTAAATTAAATAAGTTGTCAAACCAGTAGAATTACAAATTCATATTATTTTATATTGAAAACCTATTTCCGCAAAGTTACCGGTGAATTCAATATAAAAGTTGTCATAATATATCAAAATGGTTGGTAGTTCATATCTTAACTTATCTTAGATACGAATACAATAATTTGACGAACTGTTAATGTTTTTAGTTTCCGGCAGAAGTATTATTTGCTTCTATTATTATTTGGATTTGCATATAAATCAACTGATGTATGAAGGCAACCTATATTTTTATGGATATACAAGATATTGGACATACATTTTTTTTCCATGTCCGCTTCCAGTGTGGAGCATATAGTCTCCTAATGGAGGTTTTTTAACAGACCTTTTCTACGAGAACTGCTTGTTACTCAGTTGCTCAACCTCTCTTTTTTCGAAGAGAGTAGGGGTACAAAGATGGCTATGAGAGGACTAGTGGTTAGCTAATCGCTCTCACTCACCGTGGCGCAGTTGGTAGCGTCGCTGGCTACGGTTACGGATGTTACGGATTACGGTTACCGATTCTTGGGTTCAATTCCCGGTGCGGACGGTTTTCATAGATTGATCTTTCCAGCGATTTATGGATTTCTATTCGTAGTCTGAGTCCTCCCTCCCACCCATCCCATCCTCACGGGGCGTAGCGAGAGCGAATAGCTAGCCACTAGTCCTAATGTCCTAAGCCAAAAATATTTAATTTAAAATAGAAGATAACAAAAAACCTCTGTTTATCAATATAGAAGAAAATAATCTGAGTTTAAAAGTTATAAATTAAATTATGTTTCTTTCTTTGCATAAAATAAAAGTTAAAACCGATTTCTGAAATCACTTTTAATCATACACAATTCGAATAAGTTTACACATGTAGGGTTGCTAACCGTCCGGGATTGACCGGGATTGTCCCGGAATTGAAATCGCTGTCCAGAATTCCGATTGAATGTCATACTGTCATGAAATTCCAGAGACAGCTAACGACCAATACCACCTACACTACAAAATGTTTCTTTCTCTAGCACATGACTTTGTGTCCATCTGATGAAACTTCACTGGCTATGGCCTTCAAAGAAATAATGGGTAGCTTAGTAAGAAAGTTATAATCTCAATTGAAAGGTAGATTCTTTGGGAATGTAATTATATAATATATATCAGATTTGAGCCATATGTCACGGAAATATCTCAGGAAAATTTGACAACCCTACACACACGAAATAAGTGCACAAGTCACATTTTGATTGGATATAGTTATATTGTTTCAGCTATGAAATCTACTGGTGAAAATAATCGACGTATTGAATATAAAGAGATTTAATAAGGTTTGGAAAAAAAATGAATTACCTACAAATAGGGTGTCAAAATGATCGCAGTGAAATTAATTATCAGAGATAATTCGATAGTGTTTCATTTAAAAATGTTGTTCATCGCTTTTCAGGGGGCATGGGGCAACAATGCCGGCAAAAGATTTTTTCTGCCGTAACGCATTACGCAGTTATCATATTTTACGCTGTCAAGTTGGATTTATAAACTCTAGATTTTTTTTGCCTCTCCTGTCAAATGTTTTTTCGCTAATGTCTGAAGTCAGCGTGAATCGCAATATTTTACAATCGCACAAAAGCCAGTATTGAGAAATTAGTCGGAGAGGTTTGTTACGATTTCTAGGTATAAATGGCGTAAATTTATTACTATTTGCTCGTCATTGTATGCCCATGGCATTATGTTTGCAGATGCATTGTGTTATTTTATTATGGTTATATTTTGAGATTCGATTAAGGGAATATTTATTTCACTTTTTCAAGAATTTTTATTTTACGAAACGATAGTTACGGTGAGTTATCTTATTTTATGTAAACATAAAGCGATGGATTTTTTCAAACTTAGTATCATTCATGTATTACTAAAATACAATTTATTAATTTGTATAAGCACCGGGTTTTGCTTTTGAAAGATCAATTTTATAAAATAAATCAGTAATGCAATAAAACTTTTTAATAAATAGAGATGGACAGTATTACCGTTCGGTCAATTGGTTTAACAGAAAATTTCTCGCTTTTGAGGGGTTATTAGTATAATACGATACAAGAAAATCATTGGTTTATTGTGTATATAACTTTGATTTAATTAAATATAATATACTATCGTTGCTACCATTGAAGACTACTAAAGGGTATTAAATATTTAAAATATTGGTATTATAATTATTCTTTGGCTAAAGCATTTAATAGTTACATTGCTAAAGTGTTATAAATTACTGTTGATTGTTAAAAATAGCACTGTTTTATAAATCTATATTAAAAGCTAATTTTATCAATTAAAACATCATTCGAAAATATTAGATAAAGGTGTAGGTATTGGAGCATTTTATCTCTAGGTGTTTCAAAGTTATTGCTGATTTTATTCTCGAAGAATGTGAAAACTATGTAAGAACAAAATTTTCCCATTGAATATTCACCCTTTAAATTAATCGTGATACTGAAAGATTTTATAATCACCATTATCCATGATACGGTGTCGTCTTCAAAGAGTTATTTGATAAAGACAAATTGTCGATACATTCATATAATTACGATATATCAATCTTTCTGCGAAGAGGTTAATGCGAGTTTAGTTAGCTGGGCGCACCTGATCCGAAAAGTAAATTTACAGGTGTATTTTGGAAAACAGTAAAGAATATTCCTGAAAGAATCATAAATTTATACAAGCCGTCAATAACGAAATTATTCAAGGACAATAGAAAACTGTTTTAAGTGATCAGATAAACAAAACAAAAAGTATTATGACAGAAAATATTATAGTATCGACGTTATACTGACAGAACATGTTACGTAGGTTTTTGATAATTTTCTGTTTTAAATTTCAAAATGTATGCAATTTAACGGCTAAAATTTACTTGATAGAACGCAATAAGTCATACAATATAATAGCTTTGAAAAAAAACAGTAATTTTTATCCTGGCAAAAAGCATGATATAACTACCTATAATAGTTTATCGATGCCAAATCTTATGATTTGTCTGTCGAAAAGATTATTCTTTACAATGTTCAAAAAATCTTTTTAAAAAACAAACAATTGTTCTTGGGAGAGTGCTTTGAAAAAAAAGGCTTTAAATGCGATTATCTCATAACTTGTTGTTATAACTGAATAACTTCTGTTAGTATAATGTCGATATAAAGCATTTCACTTTATTAAAACTTCACTTCAACATAATATTATTTTGTATGAATTATGTTAGTGTATTTAACGACGAAATTATATAGTATTTAATCAAATGGTTTAATGTCAATAAATGAGTAAAAATTTCAAATCCAATACAAAAGTTATGCGTGTATACTTACTATCTATAAGTGTTGCTATTATATTTCCAGTCACAAAACAATGGTTTATTTGAAATGAAAACTGAAACAGTTTTATAAAAATAGACACCTTGTCATTTTAAAATCCAACAACTCTATCCCAAGACCGCTATTTTTTTGCTCGCGTAAAAAAACGCAATAACAATAACAGACGTACCGCGTTTTCGCGTGAAATTTGTCGATATAAAACACACCTGTCCTAGTCCAGGCGAGCGATAACAAATGAGGGTACGTAACGCTACATCATTTGTTATTTGTTGTCACGTGAACCCCTATCAGGGGTATCGCAAAGTGTCACCAGTGACAGGACTGTCAACAATTAGTTCCGCAAAATGAGCCTGGCTGCTTGGCTGTGTGATGTGGCGTAGAGTGGCATAGAGTGGCATGGCGTGGCGTGACGTGGCTCGGCATGAAAAGTCGGTGGAAATTTCTACAACGGCGGGAAAACTGACAGCTTATGTTTTATTTCATGCAAATTAATTTCTTATTTAATTATATACATGATTTAAAGTCGCATTACTGCTGGGAATGTTTAACTGCGGAATAGTAATTGTTTATTTTTTGTACGTTAGGTTTTATTTTGGAAAGAGACTGTTGTATTTTAGAATTTATGGTAAATAACTGAAATCTCGTTACCTTGCAAGCTTTAACCTTAAAGAGTGTTAAAACAATCAATAATACAAAATACGAATATAATTCATTCGAATGAATCGCTTCTAAACGTCTGGTGATTAGAACTAATTATAATATGATATCATTTCACAATAATAGCTTAAATTGTAACAAGAAATTATAATTCTTTTCAACTTTAAAAATACTTACGTAATTTTTTCTATAACTAAATTTAATAATATTTTCTGATTCAGTACTCAAAGAATCCACAAAAAAATGTTAAGGTATATAACCTTCTAAAGAATTCAAAAAAATATTTGTATTTATGGGTCAGTATAAGGATGTTCCTAAATATCCTTTAATTGCTAAAATCAGCTATCAATATTAATTTACAAAACAATGATATTTTTAAACAATCATCAGTAATTTGCAGGCGTTTTATTTACTACACGCTCTTTCCCTACCACAATGCAAAGTTTTCAAATATATAACGTGAGCAAGATTTACTTTCTGATCTCAACTTTTTCAGTCTAATGGGCTGAGAGAGCAATTTAGTAACCTTAATCGACGATTTAAAAATCAGTTAGGTAATGACAAATGATTTTCGCATCATAGTCAATGTGTTTCAATTTACTAGTTAGTAGAAAGACCTTCCAAAATATAATCCGTTACCCGTTGGATAAGACATCATAAAAATATTTATATTAATAAAATTCAATGGAATATTTAATACATCAATGTAAAACTGATTAGCATTACCAACCAACAAAACTTAATATTTTATCCCGTTAACATCAAGAAATGAGGTATGAAGGCTATTATAAATTTAATATACCCATCATCAACAACGGCCATTTAAATTCTCGAAAGATACATGGTTACTGTAATAACCCATAAATTTTATTTATTTCGCTGAGCAAGTCGACGTCCGCGGTGTTGCGAGCAATAAAACTGAAAAATCCAAAGATGCGCTTGCTACCAAGTTAAAATTATTTACCCCCATCTGTTCCGCTTGAAGGAGTTTACCCGAAAATATAAATTGCAACCGTGAAATATTACTAAGTGGGAGAGGCGGCGGTGCAGTGGCGGGAAATGCAGGATGAAAAAATTAATTATTATTTTAATATCCCACAACCCCTATCTATTATACGTTATGGTGTTTAATTGATTTAAATTTAAGGGAACCAATCAATTTATGAATATTGATAGTTCATAATGATTTGTAACACGTTTTCTGTTGTCGAAAAATACAGTTATTTAGCCAATACTTACCGCATTATTTGTATGTATTCTATAACAATTATCATTAAATTGCCTAAAATGTTGAGAAACGGAGTGGTTTGAATAATAAATTATTTAATCCAAACAAAAAAATACATTTTTTTATTAACATGTCTAAGAAGTCGATAGGAATAAAGGCCGGACATTTCGCTAGAGCCGAGAGATATTTTCAGATCGCACTGCCGACTTAAAATAAAAAATAACAATGTATACAGTTTCATCCAACATTTTTGTAAGCCGGTGCTTTCTTGACCGTGTTTTGGTCAATTGATGTAACCCTCAAAATTGAATTTGTTCTGGAGAGAGTAAAAACTGTTTTAATCTAAAACATTATATGATGAGTTGCATTATGAATCGATGAAATTCACTCCTGTAAATTCTCATTTTTGCAGATACGGTATTACACGTAGGGTGTGTCGATATAATAGTGGCATATATCAAGTGGCCGGGTAAGAATTTTTAAACCTAAAACCAACGTAAAATAATGCTTCGCTTCCAAAAAGTGGTCGATTTATTTTTCTAATTTACATCATTTGGCTGAGATCGGCTGTGTCGTTTTTAAAATGAGATCCTATCATTATCTCATTTTCGTATTTTTCGAGGATTAAATCAATTGGCCAAAACACCCTCGCCATAATATTTGATGAATAGATTGCTATTATTTACTATATTATAACGGAATGTTATCAAGTGTATATCATTTCTTATATTAAATTAAACTTAGAAACACAGCCAGTTGAGTAACTAAAATTTTGATTTTATATTAAAAATAAATTTCCGCAAAGATACCGCTTAATCCACCGAGAATGCCATTTTAATGAATAAGCCGAAGGTGATATTATAATGCTTTATTTTTATAATTATAGCGACAATATTAACTTGATCAAAATCAATGTGATATGTAAATAAATAGTGTCTTTTCATTAAAAGCTTTTTATCCATGAATTACTGGCGTTCTAATTGATACATTTCACAATTAATATGGCATTAAGGCTATTCACAAACTTGACAGGATTATTTTTATTACTGATATTATTTTC
The DNA here is from genome assembly GCA_022494535.1 of Himalopsyche phryganea. NCBI lineage: Eukaryota > Metazoa > Arthropoda > Insecta > Trichoptera > Rhyacophilidae > Himalopsyche > Himalopsyche phryganea. Next base: position 444,286 of record JAGVSL010000033.1, read on the forward strand.
CCACTTATACTATAGAAATCATTTTTTATTTTATGTTTAGCAAAGAGTTGTTGACCTAATTCCATAATCATAATAAAGACATAATATATACTGATTCAGATAGATACCATCTATTAGACATTATATAGTGAAACATTTGATTTTTCTTGTAAGTTCACATACTTCGCAATTATAGAGTAAAAATTAAGTCAGAATACGAATTCTTCGAGATGTTCGTACTCCTATGTGTGATAAAGCTTACCGAGCGCAATTCATATCAAAAATAGCTACACGTTTGTAGTCCTGCTGTAATACACTACATCCCGAAGATTTATTCGCAGGATATTTCACGCAGGAATTTCTTTTTTTATTTTATTTTTGATAAATAACACATGACAACTTTTTTGACATCGCTTTTCTTTGGCGCTCCTTCCTACCGGCGTTCAGGCACCGTGGAACATTTTTTCGCTTTAAACTTTCACAGGGGGTGGGACTGTGTGAGTTGGAGAACGGAATGGAACTCGTATATCATTTTAAATGAAAGATTAAGGGTAGTTTCCAGAGCCAAAACGCTAAGTGTGCGGATCAGATGATATATTAGCTGGGATCACTCAAATTTTTGAATTGCACATCGGGTAAAGATATTTGTGTTTAAAAATTTCAATAGGGTTTTGCGTTCGATTCTTCAATGTCACTTTTAATGAAGGCCGATATCAATATATACAATGGAAAGCTATTTGTATGACACGTCGAAATGTCTGCAGTTTGCCTTCTATTGTAATGCATTATGGACTATTAGTGTTATATATTTTATATTTCTTGAAGTTTATGAAAAGAAAAGATTGCCATTTGTAAATAAATGTTTTTACGACAAACAAATAGGTTTCAATTTAGAATATAAAAATTGGTCTTTGAAGTATTTGAGTATTAATGTTGTTTTCAGACGAAATGTGTTGTGCTATTTTTATATTAAAAAATAATGGTTTGATTTTAATATATGTTTTTTTTATTTAAAGCTTCAAACTGAAATATTACGCAGAAAAAAATCAACTCCACAATTTATTTAATTTGCGCGAAATATTCTACGGCAGGGGTTGAGAATCTTTTCATTTTGGAAAGCTGCATTAAATAATTTGTAACCTAATAAGGTTGCATACATGAAACTTCTTAGATTCGTAGTTTAAGTACAACACTTTGAATAAATCTAATAACTTTTTGGTGACGAACGCGGATAAACTATCTTGTGATAATGTTTAACTGTTCGTGATTCTGTGATTTTGAGTTATAATGAAAATAATAAATGCTTTTTAAAATTCTATATAAGCCAAAAAACGCACATGAAACAAAACGTAAATTAAAACATATTTTTTAAATGCAATGAATGTTATGTATTCCACGAGCTTTACTTAAACGACAGTCTCAGTTTTGTTTGTAAAATAAACATTTTCAACCTATATCAATTACTCACTAGTTTAGTTGTTCAAATATTTTTTTGTATTGTATCTTCCGTTCTGGAAAAAAACATCGGAAATAATTTAGGCTGAGTGATGTAAAATATATTTAAATCAAAAGCCAACGATTAAATAATGGATGTTCAAAATTAAATTGTAAATATTATAATGTTTGCATAATATTCAAATGCTTGATTTTTTATCATATGAAATTTGGATTATTGAAATTCCATCAAGCACCCTCAGTCGACGTCTTAAATTAAATTTATCATATGAGTTGTTAAAGATAATTTTAATGTTCAAAACACGATAGTTGGAAAGCTTGATAACACTTTTTTTTTATTTTAGGTCAGATTAACATTTATTGAACAATAATTAACATTCAAATTATTTATAATTATTGCGTTTCCACCATTTGACTGTGTTTTGGTCGATTGATATCTTTAAAAAATTCGAAAATGAGTTAATGATTGGATCTAATTTTAAAGACAACATAGCAGGTTACGGCCAAATGATGTAAATTATTAAAATAAATTGACAACTTTTTGGAAGGGAAACATCTGTAGAAATACGATTCCAAAGCTGTTGCTTGACGTGATTAAGCGGTAGAGATGGATGCTGGTGATGATGACGGTTGATGCTGTCCAGAGTTCAGTCGGCGGGTTGACGACAGGTATCACGCTAGGATTCTGTATCGACCGCCGTCCGCGACACAATAATCATCCCTCTGGACAGCATCAACCGTCATCATCACCAGAATCTATCTCTACCGCTTAATCACGTCAAAGAACAGCTTTGGAATCGTATTCCTACACATCATTTAACATTGGTTTTAGATTTAATAATTATTACCGGGCCGCTTGATATATGCCACTGTTATAACGACACACCCTACGTATAATACCGTATATGCAAACATGAGAATTTACTGGAGTGAATTTCAAATATTCACAACAGAACTCACCGTATAATGTTTTCGAATTACATCAATTGGTCAAAGCACGGTCAATATTATAAAAATAATAAGTTAACTTCACCTACCTACACATCTTTGTGAATAATAGAAATAAAAATATCGCGAATCCAAGAAATGTGTTCTATATTAAAATAGTCATAGTTCTATACCAACGCGATAAATAACACAAAAATATCACAATGTAACAAAACCTGAACATTCCAAATGATATCATTTTACAGTCGTTTCTTACAATGGCGGCCGAGCACCCGCCCCCGAGATCTCTCGCTACTTTGTATACCGAAAATGAAATATGTTCCATGTATTATTCAGAGGGATTGGCGCATATTTCATCTGTGAAATAACACGGAAAGTCAAAATGAGTGCACGGAGGTTTTCCGCCCTGACGCCGGCTGCGGTGGAAAGCGGCGAGGGGGGTTCCGGCTCGATTAACTTTTCTTCTCTTGGTACGTTTCATGCTGTTTTCATGTTTCATGGGAGCTTTTCAGAATAATGTATTATTATCGATAGCTATTTCAGCATCACGCCATCGTGAGAACTATTTAGTTAGGAAAAAAGTCAGGTCCGTGGTGCAGTGGCCAACATCGTCGGTTACGTATAATAATGTCTCGGGTTCAAGTCCCCATACTAAGAAAAATTGATTTATGGTATTCTGTTCGTAGGCATGGATGTTTGTGATGTCTGAAATTCCCTTCCACCAATCCGATACAAAAAACGGGTCATAGCAAGAGCGATTAGCAAACCTCTAGTTCCGTCGTAGCCCTATTCTTCTATCGCATCCATCTTCGATAAAGAGAGCTTGAACAACTGTGTAACAAGCAATTCTCGTAGAAAACTTCTGTTGAGATACCTCCAAAAAATACTTTTTTGGTATTAACTGTGGAAAAGTATTTTTAAAAAAAATATAGAATTTTACCCATACAATCATACAAACTGGGCGTTGCGAAAGCGATTAGCTAATCACTAGTCCTGTAATAATATCCTTCTATCCTTATTCTATACGAAAGAGGGAGATTAAACGACTGATTAACATGCAGTTCTCATCTCTCAGTTGAAAAATTTCCGTTGAAATAGGTTCCATTAGGAGTAAATGGTAACAAAATATATATATATATTGAAACGGAAGTAACTATTGCATTACTAAATACAAGCTTTGCTTGGAATGTTATTCAATATCGTATAATGTAACTTTATTAAGGTGTCTCTCGTATTTTTTTGGCATGGTGCCACTGCTGAAAACATGAACCGAGTTAGGGAGGGTAATTTTTCCTCCGATTTCGCTAGTTGTAGAAAGTAACTAGCGCGCATGTCTACACACGTACTCACGTTTCCGGAACCGGATTTTCCACGTAGACGACCGCTCGCCCGGCCGGGGGCCACGTACAACATAGAGTGTCCGCTGTAGTTTGGTAAATGTGACATGTCCGTGATGGGACGTAATTTATTTATACTTTTCTCTGGTATTCTTACTGATTTATGTAGGCATTCCAGTCAAGGAGGCGTCACTTATACTAGATAAACGTTCACTTTCAACATGATAGTATCAGAATATGTTGTCATATCGAAAACTTGTAGTATGTACAGTGGAACTCCGAACTATCGTTGTCGCATTAATCGTTTTATTAGAGGCGTTTAAAAAACGATGAATTGGGACCCCACTGTACTTATGATATACATAATATCGACGATGTTTTGGCCAATCTGTGTAACCCTCAAAAAATACGAAATTTAGTTATCATTTTAAAAACTATATAGCAGGTCTCGGCCAAATGACATAAATTAGGAAAATGAATTGAACAGCTTTTGGAATCATTTTATATTGATCAAAGCCTCAAAATCTAAAATCGACAATATGATAAATTGTCATAATTTAAGACATCGACTGAGGGTGCTTGATGGAATTTCAATATCAAATTTGGATTATTGAGATTTTGTACACTTCCATGTATTTTGTCACTAACGACCCGGGTGCTCGAATGCCTGAAGATGCCGAAAGGCGAAACCCGGGTCGTTAGTGACAAAATACATGGAAGTGTACAAAATCTCAATAATCCAAATCAAATATGATAAATTGTTTTTTTTTTTGAATATTCTGAATTTGAATTCAGAGACCCCGGTGTCTGTGATTTTTACATCTCACCTACTTATTCGATTCTCAGAACGCAGTGCAGCGTTTTTACTATACTTTTTTGTTTTTATAAATTACAAAATTAATAAATATTGTACTGTTGTTTTGAATTGTCGTTGTCTCTGAATTTGAACAGAAATGGCAATGCGTATTAACATAATTGTACTACTTCCACATGTTTATAATGATCAGGACCGGTTTCACTCGATTTTCGCATTTATTATAATTTATTCAAAACAGCGGTACAATATTTATTAAAGTTTTGTAATTTATAAAAACAAAAATGTTTAATAAACTCTAATATGCAATCAGCATGTGTTTATTTGTAGATATTAAACAGAAATATTTGCAAATGATCAAACTTTTTATTTCATATAATAGAAGGCACTTTTTTTAATATTTTAAAATTGGTAAAAAAAATATCTGATTCACCAAAAATTTTGAAAATCGGAAAATCTTACGAAATAAACTCGAAATAAATTTTAATTGAAAAAATCTCGATTGCTGATCCGAAATCTTTTTGAAATGAATTTACAGTAATTTTATAATAATCTTATGCAATGATAAAATATATTATTTATTTCTTATATCTTCAATAATTAATGGATACGACAAAAATATTTCTTTTAAGTTGTTCTTATTTTCTGTTCTGTTTTATCATGTTCTGTTTAATCATGAAACCTAAATAATGTAATGACAAATTTAAAAGACTGTTGATATTATTTATAATTAGTTACTATAACAATATTTACGCCATAGGACTAAAATGATAGTAAAAGAGTTCATAAACCAAAAAAAGATACTTACGAGATTTTTTTTATGCGTTTATTATATTATAAACATTTTAATTGTATGCATAAACGAATGTGGGGTTTTTTCTTATATAACTAAATAATTATTCAACAATAGTAGATTACTTTTTGTACTTAAAGTGACATTATTTTACAGTGATATTCAAAGTTTAGCTCGTGGAACGCGTAGGTACATGAGGCCCATGAATCAAACTACAATGAAACAAAAGCTAAAATTTTAATTTCTGTACATAATAATAGTAAATGACCTGAGTGGTATAATTTAAAAAAAAATAATCCGATGAAATTATTAATGAATATTAATGAGAATTAATGAAAATTTTAAAAATAAACAAAAAGCTACGAATTTTCACATCACCCGGATTATGTATGGATAATATAAATATTTTTTTTTGAATTTACTGTTTTAAAAGAAAAAATCGGTGATTTTAAAAAAGGTTATTTTGACGAAAAAGTTTGGGAACATCTGACGAGTAATGTATTTTTAATAAATAATATTCGTATATAATTACTAAGCATTATCCATACATTCTCAAATGTGATTTAATGACGTATTATATCACTGACCGTTAGCTAATGATTTGATATAATTACATGAATTAACGTGACAACAATTACGCTTACTATACGTTTATTCTTTAAGACACGTTATTATTTTTGTATTAATACTCTGATCGGTGAAACTTTCGTCTCGATTTATTTAGACGCTGCATCACGTAATATGTAATATCGTAATAATAGGCTATTATCTGAAGTAAAAATGTAATATCAGTAATATCAGCTATTTAAGGGGGATATTGAAAACATGTATACATAATTGATTCTTGTTTAATGCGTAAGATTATACGAAGCTTACTTTTCGCAAGTTATTTATCAATGCGATGGAAAGTTTTCAGTACCTGGTAAAATTTCTGACTCTGTTTTTTTTATTCGCGTACTTAAAATTAAAATTCAAGACCTATTCAGTTTGCAATAATGCTTTACTAGTAATATTGCTTCTTGTGTAAGTTGAAGACTAATGCTGAAGACAGTAAAAAAATAGTAATTATTGATAAAACTCAGTTGGCTTTGATGTTGAAAAAGTTTCAGTTGATTTTGCATTTCATATTTTTTCAGCGTTTTTATTGAGTTAAAGAAAGAATTTATTGAATTTTTTTCCATGTCCGCTCCCAATGTGGAGATGTAGTCTTCTAATGGAGGTATCTTAACAGAATTTTTCTATAAGAACCGCTTGTTACTCAGTTGCTCAATCTCTGTTTTTTTTGAAGAGAGCAGGGATTGAAAGATAGGTCTAAGACAGGATTAGTGGTAAGCTATTCGCTCTCGGTACGCCCCGTGAGGATCCGATGGGTGAGACATGGTTTTTAGAACAGAAATCCATAAATCGATCGAAAGATCAATTTATGAAGACCGTCCGCACCGGGAATTGAACCCCGGACATTCGTAACCGTAGCCAGTGACGCTACCAACTGCGCCACGGACGCCGACGTTTATTGATTTGTTGAGTCATTGATATATTGATTGAATTGGCATTTACTTGATAGAACTCTATTATAATAGGATAAAATATCAAGAATTCAGTTGTACAAAATGTACTTAGTTAGTTTATAGCTATTTCGATTTCACGCCATCGTCATAACTACGCTTAAACTTATTGTGGCTTTGCTATATTTTTTCCATTAACTTTTAACGATTAATTAATAATACCACGTAAGTTACATTTTCAAAAACACTGATAATACGTTAAAAATTTTCATTTTAAATACAATTTATGATGTTGGAATTAGTGAGATGACATAATATTGTATATCTCTTCTAAAACAGTATATCGTAGCTGTTCTAGAAGAAAAAATTAAGCCGAGGAAATTACATATTGATTATACAGTTATACCAAAATGTTTCTTATTTCAAAGTCTACCGAATGGAAGGGCCCGCTTATTTTTAAAAAATACACTTTTACTTACAAACAGTTTTGTGCAAACAAAAAAACGAAAAAGGTATAACATTTCAAACATTTGAAGTCAAATTACTCATAACTTGATTTTTTCAGTTAGTGTCTTCTTCCAGAACAAGAACGATATATAAATAGCTAAGCTAAAATGAATTTAAGCATATTTGATCCTATTAAAGAAAGAAATCACAGTTTTAAGACGCACTGAACGTTGCTAAGAAAGTTTATTTAAATTTATTTATTTATCAATTAAGACGATTTCAACATTTCAGAAATAAAAGTGGAAAAAATAAAAAGTTGTTGACGTGTCATTTAATTTTAAACGAGTTTTTCTTTTATTTGTTTTTAAAAAGAAAAATAGGTATATTATAAAATAAGCCACGAATGGTAAATTTAGAAAATATCTACAAAACGCGAAAATATCCACCGGAGCTTTTCCATTCGAACACCCGTTGCCCGCCGATGGGAGGGGGGCGTGCTGGAGAAGCAAGGTTGGGAAATTGGGGGGACTCAGGGAGGGTGCATGATAAATCCTCCAGCTGTCAAAAGTGGTTGAACGTTACTTTCCGTGTCAGACGCTGTCACGGCGCGCGATGGGGTACAGCGGATGGCGAATCGACCAGAAATGATGCTCCTTTTTGGTTTTAGCATTTTAAACAGAATTATTGTACATGAAAACCGTACCCACAAAATGATTCATAATTCAATAATAGTTTTATCCTGTTAACACGAAAAGAATCCGCATCTTTGAAGAACAAAAAATAAACTATGCACAAATAAGTTTTGGCTGATATATTACTGTAAACACTACACCAAAGGTGCTGGTAGCCGAAGTTCTATGATATGCATCTTCAGAGATATTCTTAAACTGAGCTTCGACCACTAATTTAAGATACTTGCACTACTGAAATACTGTTGTGTATTTATTTAATTTAAATATAAATTATTTTATGTGAGAATTTTGGTGCAGGTTATCCTAGTCAAAAACGAATATATTATACATCAAAATGATATTAAAAACAGATTTATTTGACGTAATATATAGGTTAGTGAAATAAAGCGAACTTCTCATAGCTATCAACCATATTAAATAACTATTATTGTGAAGCCTAATTTTTTTTAAGAGTATAAATAGTAATCATTTTTCGGGGATATGTTTTATTACTTTCCATTATAATTAAGTCAGTTTCTGTCGTCTGCCTCGACACTAAGCTCGATATTTGTTTTGATTATATGGAAATAGTAAATAAACGCTGTTATAATCGGTAAATAATATTTTACAAAATTAATTACCGATTGTAATAGCGCTTATTCACTATTTAAATATAGTGTAAAGAAATAATGAGTGTGGTGTCGAGGTAGACGGCAGAAACCGACGAAACGTACGTAATAGAATTTATTGTTGCCCAATTAAAAAAAAATATATATTCAGTATAATTCTACTTTAAATATCAGCCAGAAAAAGTGCGAGAAAACGAACTCTTTGGTACATTTCAAAAATCTTTGTAGAATCATTATATTCAATAAATTGCAAATTACCTTCTCAACACTTTCTTAAAAATACTTTGTTATACGATTTTGTCTCAGACGTCAAATCTCGATAACCTACAATAAACTCTAATCTAGTCACGGCGTAAAGCAAATAAAAGCATTTCTGAAAAACAGGTGTCAACTGTCAGGCTTGAAAAATTTACTATTTCCATTTAAATAAAAGTCCAACAGTGTAAACAAATACTTTGAGAGTGCAATTATTAAAAGATGTTTTTTATTTCGACGTTTCATATTTTTTAGGCGACGGAAAACGAGTAACTATTTTCGCAAAATCAGAGAAAAACCTACTCCTTTCTCTTAACACTAAGCGTAAAATTTTCAAGAGAACTGTTTGAAAATTTTTACTCTAAAAAAATCTAAAAACTCTGATTTAGTGTTTTCACATTTATGGGTAGACGTGAAATAGTTCATTGGTCAATTTTCGTGAAATCCGCACCTGGTCTGTATGACAACGATTTATTTTAAACTAGTGAGTACCCGGCATGCGTTGCAATGCCACTCAAAGTAAGAAAGGGTTTGTGTTTTAATTCTGTTTATTGAACTGCTTTTGGATTAGAGGTCTGCACAGGCCGAAATTTCATAGACTTACCCTGGTCGAGCCCATCATTTTCAGGTCTGGCCCGACCCGAACCTGAGTTTCAATATCACACTTGTTATAACACAATATTTTTGTTTTTCGTACACGAATAAATCAGAAGGTTTTTCCCAGATGTCACTGTTTGTACGTATTTGATTCTTTTTTTCAATTTTAGATTTTCATTTTTTTTTCTTCAGAACCCTGCACGGGTGTATGCACAACAACTCACCGAAGTTTCATCGAAATCGTATGAATAGTAAAGGAACGCGTAAAGGACAAACAAACATTTATTTTATATAATATTTCCCGGCATGATCACAATAAGTCCTTCCTGAAAGTTTCGTCGCGATCGGTTGAGTAGTTTAGGAGCCTATAAGATCCGGACAAACCAACAGACATTCATTTTTATATATATAGATATATGAATAGTTTTATGACATAAAAAAGCAGATTTATTTGATAGTCCGACTGTACTTTATGTGTACTAGTCTTTCTTTCAGTGAAACATTTGAGGGAGCAACAGCGAGTGATAAGTAAAGCTGACACTGACTTATGATATTCATTATCAAACTTGAGGACTTATTACATATGACATGTTGCTCCTGTTTTGATCACAAATTATTTATTTTGTTTCTTGTTTATACCAATAATACAACCTAATACTTATTATAATTTATAATACGACTGAATAATTTAAATAATAGTAGTATTTTCCATCACTATTTTATTAGAAACTAGACAGTTATTTGGAAAAAAATATTAAGTTACGTTCTTGGTTGGATTCTTTTATAATTACATCATATCCGTTAAAATAACAGATTTTTTTCATGGTTACGTATAGGTTAATTTGTTTTATTTCTACCCAAAAAATTATACATAATTATTTTATATACACGTAATGACGGCTAGTAGCATTTTTAAATGCGTAGATATTTTATATATCACTAGTGAGTACTCGGGATGCGTTGCAATGCCACTCAAAGAAAGAAAGGGTTTGGGTTTCAATTCTGTTTATTAAAGTGCATTTGGATACACAGTAATTTTTTTCTCGTCTGGTGCGCACACGAATAAATCAGAAGGTTTTCCTAGATGTCGCTATTAGTACGAATTTGATTCTTTATTTTAGATTTAAGATATATCTGGATTGTGAGATTAATTTTTATATAATATGTAACAAGACCTACTGTAAGTTAAAAATTAAAAAGTTTAGAGTCATGCTCGGACTGGGCCGGGCTTGATTGTACTATACCTATATCCTTCGCGCAAGTGCAAGCAATAACTTGACAACTTTTTATCGGAATCGAATGAATTGTAAAGGGACGCATAAAGAACAAGCAAAACAAACATTCATTTATATATATATACAGATTTTAGTATTAGTTTTATACCTTAAGAAAAGAAGTGAGTAAATTTATTAGAAATAATACTTATTTATATACTGTATTTCAATTTACTTTCAACGACCGTTTTTCAATTTAAACACTTTCAACGACGTGATAGAGTTTCATCGACGTTTGTTAACACTTCTATTCCGTGATCTGAGTCCTCAATTTCATAAAAACATTGATTTCGCATTTCAAATCCATAGTAATTTGAACGCATTATAAGACGTCACGATGTGAAGATACTGATAATACATTTCAAGTAAAATAAACAATATTATATGTTAGCTTTACAAGTATTCGAGTTAAGTGCTTTCTGATCGTAAAGCGTAGCATATCGCACCGATTAATACCCTGACTAAAGATGTCGCTAAGATACGAAATGTTGAAGATCATATTCATAACTTTATCAACAATGTCATGTATCGATTGAACAATCAATATTGGAAATTGTCCGTTCTATAATTCGAGCCATTGACCGCACAGTTCCGACTGGAAGAAGACTCGACCACTTTGATTAGCAACTTTTCGATAATCTAATGATTCTAACGAATTCACTATATCGACGGTGTTTTAGTCAATTGATGTAACCCTGAAAATTAAAATTGTTCAGGAGGGAGTAAAAACTGTTTTTATCAAAAACATTATATGGTGAATTGCGTTATGAATTTTTGACATGCACTCCTGTAAATTCTCATGTTGGCAGATACGGGATTATACGTAGGGAGTGTCGATATAATAGTGGAATTTTTAAACCTAAAACCAATATAAAATGATGTTAGCCTTCTTCTTCTAGTTCAATTTATTTTTCTAATTTATATCATATTCCCGAGACCTGCTCAGTCGTTTTTAAAATGAGATCCAATCATTAACTCATTTTCATATTTTTTGAAGGTTACATCGATTGGCCAAAAAATCATCGAATTATAGAAATAAGTAATATTGAAGAATAAATTTATTACTTAAGTTTTATAAATTATTTCTTAATCTTAGTAGACGTTTTATGAAAATCACGTCTTGAATTATGCTTGAGTCCCGATTTGAATTTAAAATATAAATACATATAACTTTTCATCGACCCCCCTTTAATGAAATCGCATTTTTAAAATACTTATTCATTTTATTTTAAAGATAAGCTGTACCCCATAAGCTGTCTTACAAAGGAAATAAGATATTTTTTATAATATAAATATAAAAACGTTGCCCAGCTATGATATAAGCATAAATTCTAATATTTTTTAGCTCTTATCTAAGAAGATAGACTATATAAATAATTTACATTTAAACTAGAAATAGTTAACTTAATCTTAAAAATGCTATAAGAAGAAACATAGCAGTGTCAAAAAAAGCAAAATCACGGAAATGATAAAAGACATGGCATTAGTTTAACTTGGCAGGTATCAGGGAAACAGTTAATCTGACTTCTCTTACAATGGCCCGCTGATTAATGATAATCTGGCTCACACTCGGTGTAAAAAATATATTATATCCCATCTCCTAAACGCCATGCGATTACTCACCGGGCTCGTGTACTCTGTTCGTGTCAGCGACTTGCTTTGTTTTTAGTCGCTGGAACTCGGTATGGCAGTTAAAAGGTTAAGAATAATGATAATTTGTTATATTTTCAAAATAAAGCTGTCATTATTTTTATCATCCGCGCTAACAAAGCACAACAATAAATTGATAAGGCAATTTATATAATTTGGAGTTTTTGATAATTATTATCAAAATCGGATATATTTCTACTTTTTTTGCATTTATTTTTTTTGGTTTAAGATAATAGAGAGTTAAATTCTGTAGAAGTAAATGATATCTGTCGGCGTCAGTGGCGTAGTTGGCTAAAGCTAGAGATATCTCGGGTTCAATTACCGGTGCGGACTGTTTCATAAATTGATTTTCTAATCGATTTATGGATTTCTGTTCGTAGTCTGAGTGTTTGTGATATCTAAAATACTCCCTTCTCACCCACCCGTCTGAACCTCAGCACTATCCTTCTATCCTTACTCTTAACCAAAAAAATGGGATCTTGAGCAACTGAGTAACAAACAGTTCTCATAGAAAAATTCTGTTGGGATACCTTTATTAGGAGACCACATGCTCCACGTTGGGATTGGACATAGAAAAAAATTATATCCCATTTAATAGCAATAGTATGTGATGATTTCAATACATTCTTAAAGTCGATGTTTAGAAAAAGTGTGAAAATCAATACTCCATATCTCTTACGTCTGAAACTCCGATGCAACCATTAGTTGTATAAATACTTCAAAAATGATGACATTTATCAGATGACATTTAAGAAAAATTTCTGGAATAAACTCACATTTTCTCCCACTATGGAGTAAATTGAAACTTAGTATAGTATTTTAACAAAAGACTTTAAAAAGAAATTGTACTTTAAATCATTTATATTCGCAATTATTATTATTTAAAGATTAGCTTAGGAATACCGGCTATGATTCAATATTTATAAATTCCATTTTTAAGAGTTAAGTTAGATTTGAAAGTCATTCATCGATAATTGCCATTAAGCCTAACGTAAATTTATATCAAATTATGCAGCTTTTTTGTTTCAATTTTGTCCAATACCAACGTGAAACAAATGGACTCCTAATGCAGGTATCTCAATAGGTACCAAAGAGAAGCCAACGAAGTTTACCACTGCACCACGGACTCGACCTATGACGGCTAGGGTAGCGTAATTAATATTTTTCAAAATGTGAATTACTAATGTTACGAATAGTATTAATTAGCTAGTAACGCTTCATTATTTGTAACCGCACAAAACTATATGTATTATTTATAGTTTCGTGTGGATATGTATGGATATGTAAAAAAAACATTAAATGGGATTGAATTTCATTACCATTTAATGTTTTATTTTCATTAATTTTTTCTATCACTACTGTACAATATCCATCTGAATGTCATTCTTGAACAAGATTGACAATCTGATTGATCGTGTAAAGTTCGCTTTTCATACCAGTTGTTTTATTCTTTATTTGAAAATCTATTTTTTTAAAACAAAATATTTGAGATTGAAGAAATTGTCATTTCACTTAGCCTGACTAAAATAACGTTGTTTTCTTCCCGTGAAGAATTTAATATTTATAAATTAAATCAGGATTGCATTGCAGCTGAGTCAAATAAGCCGCCACTATTCGATTTATATCCTTCATATCCTGCCAAGCTAATCGATTAAGTGAGGGAGATCGAGGCAAATGTTACAGACAACTGCACGCTTGAGGATTGGAAATTGCAGACGAAGTTTATTTGAAAGTGTAACTAAGTAGCATGTATATAGATCCTTATGTATGTACATCGATATTTATATTTTTTAACATTTATTGTGTGATTATTATATAGCGGTGGGTTCCTTTAAAAATACACCAACACTAATTTTGAATTCAGACTATTTTTACAATTATAAAAAGTCTGTTTGATTTCTTTACATTTGCTTTATAGACCAGTTACATAGAATCATTGTTTCACAAATAAGCGTGACAAAAACTAATAGTATATGTTTTAAATATTCGTGAGGTGGATATTGAATAATTAAGATAATGATATCATCATCAGCCTGAATCTATCCACTGCTGGATGAAGACTTCTCTCGGCCCTGTGCGTTGCGTAGCCACGTACTTCCGTAGAACTTTATCATTTAATCAATCTAGGTCTATCTTGCGGACGTTTTGTTTATCTTGGATACCACTGTATAACTAAATGTGTATATATAGGTTTAAATAATTATGCATATTTTGACACAAGTGTAAATTAATTACCTACTTAGATAGTTTTTAAAAGAATCGGCCGAATTCCCTTGATTGACTCTTCTCCCCTAAAAATACCAAACATCTTGACTCTTATTTCTAGCGTATGCTTGAAATGAAGGTATGAAGGTATAGCAAACCCGGTCGCAATGTTTAAATCTTTTGTTGAATGTGTAAAATACATGAGTTTTCATTATATTATAATACCAATAGTATTCTACAAATCAAAAGCCAATTTTATTAAATAATAAAAACAGCAAAAAAAAATGATTTACAGTAAAATGTGATTTAATTTTTGATTTCAGATTAGTATTTATTGATCCGTAAGAAGTCCTTAAGATTTTAATTGTAAACTATTTAATTGCATTTATAATATATACATAATTTGTTTGATTGCCTATAAATTCTTGTCACAGTTCTTCAACCAATTGTTGAACTAACATTCATTGTAATTATTAACATTATTTTCATTATAATGCCTTGTTATGATTTGTATTTTATCAGTTGATAATGCTTGCGATGAGCGCAACCGCTTCTGGTCATTATGAACATGTGGAAGTAGTACAAAACATATTCGATCGCTAGCGGCTCTTTTTTAAATCCACTATTAATAAATATAAAACCCGTTTTGTATGGATATATATTTCAGTTAAGTATATGAAATATTTTTACACTTCAATTTTGATTAAATATTCAAAAACATCAATTCGTCAATATAACCATTACATTAGGCGCAACTATAATGCACAGTGAAAAGAGTAAAGTTAATAATAATTAGACTTTATTATCGTTGGTGTTTTAAGTTAATTTTCATTGATATTATAGTTTTACTGATTTATGGCTGATATATGAATCGTATTCATTTATAATTGTAGGAACCACCGATTTCTCTACATGTAGAGACATTTTCACACTAGGGAAATGCCCCCCGCGACAATTCCAACAATGAATTATTGCAGTAATTAATACACCCAAATTGTCAGTAAGGGTACGTAAAACACTGCGTTTTACATAAACTTTGGAAACGTTTTTGGACGAGAAATAAATAAAACACATTACAGATTGCATGCTAAATATTTTATTTCAGTTAAAAAAATAACGATTCATTAATTAATAATAATTAAACAATAACAATTTTTAACATGTAATTTGAAACATATGGACTCATAATAAATAAAGCAGATATTCTGAATATTTTAGAAACAACTAACTCACTTAACTTCTCTCGACATAGGCAGTAAGGAAAGAAGGATGGGGTTTGTAGATGATTAGTAATGGTCGACCGTTATAAGTTGACCGTTTAGCGGGGACGGTATTGTCACGTGAGAAATGTTGGCATACATCTTTGCCTGTCATCTGTCAGGCGATCCACAGCATTATTGGTTAAAATTATCAATTCTTTTCGAGACTTTTCATCTTCATGACAAACTCTCAGCATCATAACCTTCGGCTCATTACTACGAATTGTTTTCTAAGTATTTGAAATGTGATTCGCATATCGCATATATCTTTGCAGTACTTCTAATACTAGCCCTTGACACACCCTGGTTTTTCTTAAGTATAAGTGTCATTAGTGTCCCGAACTGAAATCGGCCTGCGACAAACAGCAATAATTCGCAGAATACGCTCTTTCTTGTTGTCAGGCATTTAAGAAGCCCCCGGGCTTCGGCCGCTGGACGAGTCCATTTTTACGGAAAAGGGTAGCTCCAACTTGGCACGGAGTTTTTTTGAATTTTTGTAGACAGTGGATGACGAGCTGCCGAGTCGGACGAACGAGGTCTCGTCGCGACGAAAGTGATGTGACGATGTGAACTGTTTGTTTGTTTTTGTGTTTTGATTTGCGTTGGATTTAATTTAAATTCGTTGTGTCATTTGTATTAAAACTTAAAGTAAATTCAGTTGCTAAGTAAATGTAAATGTAGAATCTATTTTATGTGTTAAGATTTATATATTTGTGTAATGTGAAACCACTGCATCTTGAATGGATAATAAATAAGTTTTTAACCGGATCTGAAATGGTGTTTGTCTGAGATCAGCCCTTCCAGGACTCCGGATAACCAGCCGCTCGCCTCTCTTCGATCCGGGGTCTTCTCACCCTGTATTGATAAATTTAGTTCCAAAGTCAGCCGGCGGCCACGTTATACCAAATGTTGCACTCTGTTGTGTGTATCACCCGATTTTCTGCAGAAGAAAGGAATGAAAATATTACAGTTATTCATGCTACTGGATAATAAATCCATCAACCGGTTGAAAAATTGAATTATGAACACTTAATCGCGAAAACAAAAGAAAATTTACTTTACGAGTACAGAACTCTCAAATAATTAAAATCTCTAAAATTGTACATCTTACAGCTTTGCTTTAGCACGATGAAAGCGCTTAAGGGTGGTGAATGTTGTGTACATATATTTCTGTGTATGTAAATGTCTAATCTTTATTGTTGATCTTAACATTTTTCAGGATTCGCAGCTGGAAGCCCTTGTTCGTAGATCTCGACCCACCCAGAATCCAGCCCTGAAATCTTAATGGCCGTCATTCGACAAGTACAAATGGCCCTGGTGACAAATGGGGGGTGCGCTCGATGGGCGGCTGTCGAAGGAGGCGGCGAAATGTCTGGCGTGATTGACGTCGCTCAATTCGACGAATTGGTCGAATCCGGGCGAAGGTGTCTTGCCTGAAATATGATGCACGCTTAGAAAATAAAATATATCGACGGTGTGAATTGTCTCTTTAGCTTTAAGTATCATGATTTAACGCGTGAAAATTTAACTGGCAGTTAGTTGCAGAGTAAATTAGCGCGAAAAACATTAATGAGTCGACATGACAGTGAACAAGCAAACGAATTAAATCAGAATTAATTTTACATACTGTGCATAAATTGTTTGCGAATAATCAAATAAAAAACACCTAATCTTTGTGGTGAACAATATTCAATCGATTGCCTTTGTGGAAGTATTAAACTCGTAACGAATCATTTGCTTTTCCACTCGTTAATAGCAGGCAGAGTGAGAAAACAAATGACTTTGCCGTGAGTCATTTGTTTTCTTACACTCACTTATTTTTTATTTTTCAATATCGGGCAGAACTTATTAACTTGAGAATGAATTTTGATACAGAATTTTTAAGAATATGATAAAATAACAAAGTATTTAGTTATATACAATTCTACCAAATCGAACAGGCCGCAGTTAATTTTGTAAATCCCGCTTCTGCCAAGACATATTATAGTTAAGTCGAAATAGCTACCAATTATCTAACCAAATTTTGTATAACTTAGTACTTTATCCTATTATGTATAATGGAGTTCTACCAAGCAAATGCCAATTCAATCATTAATTTTTAAGAACTTAATGTTCGTATCGTGTAAACTTAAAAGTATATAACATTGTTATTGGGAATAAATATGTAAGATAGAGTTCAATGATAGATCGGAACATGATAAAACAGAATATGAATTAACAGAACTGTGACAGAACACAACGGATAACAGTACTATGCTAATTCAGAACAAGGGAAATTTTTTTTTTTTTCGTATCTCGATAGTTTTGAGCGAATATCGATAGCTGCTGGCACCAGCCGTATAATATTTCTAGTAATATTTAAATATTTATGACTCTACAATCATGCATAATTTATTGTGGAAATGCAGAGTTAATGTTTTATATCGTCGTTGTTCTGGAAGAAGACACTTACTGAAAAATACTAGTTTTGAGTAATTGGGCTTTGAAGTTTGTCAAATTTTTGAAATGTCATACCTTTTTCATTTTTTTTTATACAAAACTGCTTTTAAGTAAAAGCATAATTTATAAAAATAAGTTTGTTAATTCATACGATAGAGTTTGAAATAGGGAACATTTTTTGGTGTAACTAACTCAAGATGTCATTTTTTCGATCTAGTGTTGTCTTCCAGAACAGCGACGATATGTAAGTTGAGAAATGAGCCATTACCATTATCCATTAAATTGATCTACAGCCAACTTATCAACCCTCATTCTTGTTTCCGTGACTGTTTGAATTATTAATTATAATGCGAAAATTAGCCGGTATAGTTGAAAGTGAACACATGCCGAGGCTAGGCATAACCTAATCAATATTAGATTTATGTCGGGACGCATTTTGACAAGGGTTGCAGCCGCCCTCCCCGCAACCCCATTTTGTAAATTTTCAGCGAGCACCCGAGAAATCTGGTGACACGGCATACAGATGCACAACTTGACAAGTTTGCAGCACAAGGGTGGGTTAATATACATACGTAAATTCTTCGTGGGGTAGGGAAAGGTCATCGCTGCTGGGCAATAAATAAAATACGCCACCCTTGCGATGACATTTTAAAAAATGAGATTAAGTAGACTTGCAAGTTAAGCAATTAAATAAAATTTATTTGAAATTATTTGAAATTAACTATTTTTTTCTGTTGCCATATTCGCTCCCATCGTGGAGAATATGGCTTCCTAATGGAGGTATCTCAACAGAAGTTTTCTACAAAAACTGCTTGTTACTCAGTTGCCCAACCTCTCTTTTTTCGAGGAGAGTAGGGATAGAAGGATACAACTAGGACAGGAATAGTATTTAGCTAATCGCTTTCGCTACGCCCCGTTTTTTGTGATCGGGTGGGATGTGGAAGGGAGTTTTAGACATCAGAAATCCATAAATCGATTGAAAAATCAATCTATGAAACTGTCCGTACCGGCACTTCAACCAGAGACATCCTTAACCGTAGCCAACGACATTTTCACTGCACCACGGAGCCGACATTAAATTATATTAACACACATAAGAGTTGTATGCGGGCTGTGAATTCGAGTTTCAGTTCGAGTCAAGCCTAAAGATGCAGTAAGGCGAAACTCGTATCATCAGTGTCAAAATTGATGTTCCGTAAGTAAGCGTTAAAAAATGAATGATTTAAATGACAATAGGAATACTTAACTGAATTGGCATTTAATCGATATAACTATATATCCGTACCCAATTTGAATTATACAGGCTGGTGTTTTCAATAGAATCTGCTTTTACGAGGACTTTTTGTTATTCAGTCACTCAACCTCTCTTTTTTCGGAGACGGTAAGAATAAAAGAATGTGGCTAGAAAATTACTAGTAGTTAGCTAATCACTCTCGTTTTTTGGGTCAGATAGGTTGAAGGGGATGTTTACATCACAGAATTCCATGTCTTTGAATACAAATCAATTGAATAAATAGTGATTCGAGCCTATGGACACTCCAGCCGAATAGGATGACCGCCCAGAAGTGTTATTGGCTACAGGTTAGGTTAAAAAAATATTTAATCGTTGGCAATATAGATTTTATAAATATTAGTTGTTGTTGATGGCTTTTTTCAAAAAATAATTGATAATCTTTTAAAAATACATTGCTATTTATATCTCATGAAAAAATAATATATTTTAATAAAAATTTATATTGTGTACGTACAGTTGAGAGTTTTATTCCCGATGTGGTGATAAATATGACAATAATTAATTTGATCAAGTCGTCTATTCTTGTCTCGCCCGTCAATAATAATTCATGTTGAACAGACAAGGACGAGATGTGACAAGACAAATTAGTCGCCGATGTTAATAATCTTCGCCAAGAATGGAGATATCAGTGAAGCCCAATTTGTGATCTGAATCCATCATTAATAATTAAACGCTTCGCCGAGATTTATCGTCTGCCGGTTTCAGCGAACGGCGTTCGGATGGCATAAAATCGGCGATTTATTTTAGTATGGCCGAGACGCCAGAGACGTAAGAATAATGTTAGTGAAAACAAAACGGAGCTTGTAGTAAGAAACTGTTCGACAAATTTACAAATAGGTATTTATTAGAAATATTTTACAGCCAAACAAACCGATCAAAGCAGTAACGTAAGTACAAGCTTGAATGACTATAGAATTAAAATGAATAATTTACAACGAATAATTTATTAGAAATAATTAAAAGTCATTAGTAATAGAAATTATCACATTAGTAAATAATTTTTTTTTCGCTCTTCAGCAAAACGAGCCGAAGTGAGTTAATATGATATAAAATGAAATTTTAAAAATAATACACAATTTTTTTGCACTACCACCACATGTTTATAATAAGCACCGGTTTCAATCATCACGAGTATTACCAACTGATACAAATAGAATAAAAACAGGTCTATTTACATAAAATTGAATGTTCATAATCGCAAGGTAGATAAAAAAAGTTGCTTCATGAACTAAGATAAGAATTCACAGATCATCAAACAAATTATACATAAACGAAATTGAATAGTCTACAATGAAAATGTTAAGGACCTCTTAAAAATCAATAAATACTTAAGCCACATTAAAAGTACATTAACCATTATTTTAAAAATATAATACCTTTTCACCAAGAATTGACAGTTAACACCGTAAAAGTGATAAAATTAAATTATGCAAGTTATATCTAAATTATAAGAATCTATGTAAAACAATTATTGGTTTAAGGAGATGATTTTTCAGGTAAAACAAATGTAAATAAATAAAAGGAGTTTTTTGTTTTTAGAAATTAAACAGACTAATCGTTTCACTTTTCTTGGTGGAAAGACATTATATTTTAAAAAATAAAACACAATTCTGATAATGCTCGTGACGAGCGAAACCGGTCCTGATCATTATAAATATGTGAAATTAGTACAAATGAATTGTGTTTTATTTTTTTAAATATGTACTCGTTTCGTAATTTTATTAATTGATTTCGCATAGCGGTCTTTATAATAAACTTAACTTGTATAAAAAGTACCTACATACTGTAAATCACATTTAATCTTTGTAGATCATTTTTTTTTAAACACGAAATGACAATTGACCGCATTCACGTTATCGTAAATTGCTAAAATCATGTCGTCATGAATCATTCAAAACATCATTCAGTTTCTTATCTTCCCTTTGCAGAGTAGTTAATGACATAAGGGAGAGTTAAGTAATGAACATTGCATCGTATAATATTCCATTTCCATATTTTCCACTTGATGATGAACGACGTACTTTTCACAAGGTTTCGTATGGTACATATATAGAAATTTATGATGTCAAATATCGTTATCTGGTTTGTGAATATTACTTAAAACGGGACAACATTTAAATGATTGAGATATGGTATCGCATAAGAATCGCATTTTTCAAGATATTTAATAAAACGATACTTTCTACCAGTAGTCTACTGTTAAAGAAAAATAATTAATACCGTTTGCTCAATCTACAAACTGGCTAACTCCACCTAGTAAAATTATTCAATAGGATAAAATAACAAAGTATTTAGTTCTACAAAATTCAGAATTTTCCAGAACTAAATACTTTGTTAATTTATCCTATTATAATGGAGTTCTACCAATTAAATGGCAATTCAATCAATAAAACTTATTCAAGATACAGAAAAAAACTTTATAAAGTAACCACCAAGCGCAATTCAACAGTTAATAAATTCACTTTGTTACTTTTATCTGTAAGTAAAAAGTAACGAAAAGTATTTTTTAAATGTTAAATTTTGAAATCTGTTATCTTAAAAAACGCGTCTGATTGAGGTTAGCCGGTTTGCAGATTAAGCAGTTGATATGTAGTTATTTGGTCTCTTTTTTAAATACTTCATCTTCATTGATACGTTCTTTGTAAACAAATGTTAAATTCAACAGTAATAAGTCGATTTATTTTGTATGCACATTAAAATTTAATTTTACAATGAGACAAATGGTACACATGTAGTGAAAATTGACAAGAAAATTTACCGAATAAGTTCTGACAAAATCTGCTTTAGAAAATAGTATTAAATCCGCATATACTCCCGACACCCCACGTGTAAGGTTAAAGGTCAACGCTATCTTGAAAGACGGACGGGCGTTCGGCAAAGTGGGAATCTGTAAACATGATATATGGCAGGCCGCATCGGACATTTGTCAGGTTTCACGTTTCCGACGCAAATGGACGCGGCGATGTGACGTCGCTAATGACGACGGACCAACACCTAGCGTCGTTTGTTGTGGAAATTGCGTAACCTAGAAAGCATGCCAGTGATTTTTCTGGAAGTGATACGAAAATGGTTGATATTTGGCATTTTTTTACATCATATAAGTAAATTTTCTTTGTTTTCCATATACTTTAATAATTAGTTTTATACCGTGAAAATAATTCAGAAATCGCAATGATACAGAATTTGTCGTACCCCTAATTTGTATGCACAGTTTTTAAAATAAAAGCGATGGCTTAATATAAATATTCACTCAATACTTTCCCGAAAAGCTAGTGATTATTGTGACAGATAATAGCGTTCAAATTTGAATAGGATTCGACGATAAAAAAGATATTTTCATCCGATTTAGAAAAAATGCCTCTATAGCCAACCGTAGTTATAATAATAGAGGTATCAATATATATTATATCGTATTATGTAATTTAGAAGTGAAGTTTTCTGTTTCTCCGACAACGTCATACGATGATAGCCTCGACGGGCAATTTAATCCGGGACAAGCACCCAATTACAGTACATCTCTCGCAGCCTCTATCAGGCCATATCAAGTCAACAGCATCTCGCAGACATGACGTATCTTCACAATACTGCACCGCTTCAATTTGATTGTCGTTATTCTGACTTGTGCTACTATTACGGTGACCATATTATGTAAATAAAATAATGGATATTTTCATTATGTACCTACTCGAACATACAATACTTTTTTAATAGTTCATCGATGAAAATCCTATCATGCAACTTCCAAATGCCCACTACAGTTGCCATAACAGTATATATTTCTATGGGCCTTGTGCTACTTGCCGTCCTTCACCTACTACTGCTTTACATCCAGTGGCTAACAAACGTTAAGCGAGTCTACAACTTTCCCCCCCTTAATTGGGTGTGTCTCAAGAGCAACTGCTAAAGATTTAGTGGCGTGCACGTGCGTGTGTAGTAAATCAATCTCTCCAGATAAACGAAAAGCTTCTATGAGATGAGGTCTTCTTGCTCCCCGTAAGACGCCGCAATTTTTTAAATTTAATTTGCCGTATTCACCACAAAGTCAGCGTGGCCAATCGGTCCAATGGAAGTTGCAACTCTTCCCTTCCTTCATGCAATAAATGACACTCTCCTGTTTTATATAGTAGCACCACATTTGCATGCTGAGCCATCCACTAACCGACCAAGCTCAAACAGCTTGGCAGCGAAACAACAGTGGCCAGTAATAAATTGACTCGTCTGGTGATTTCGAGTGAAGACTGGTGAAATAAAATATTGTGGTACTTCTTGACTGGGCCTTGTGCTGCACACCAATTATTTTTATCCCATTAGAATGAGAACGTTATCATTTTATATTAAAAATGAATTTCCGCAGAGTTTCGAATTCATCAAAAACATGTACATATTTACTATTTCAAAAACAAAATAATTATTTTAAATAAATCTGAAGGACAGATGAATAAAATAAAGGAGGCATGGTTACCTCAACTATAATGGTTCTTTTATTCATAATCGTCTCTTCAATAATTGCTTCGTACATTTTAGTTGGCACACGTTATTTTAAAACAAGACACTATCTGTTAAAAGAATTCTAGATCTTTGAATATTCTCAAGTATTATATTATTATTTTCATTAATTAATTCCCACCTCTGCTCTTTATCATGTGCAGTCACTAATTACGCTAAAACCAAAACATTTTTGGTCAGACGCAGTGACACGGTTATAGCGCTTTAATGTTTTGAATTTTTTTTAACCTATTTGAATATCTTGATAAATATCTTATTAAATCGCATTAAAGCTGTCAGCCAATGCGCCAAATATTTTGAAAATTAGAAAATCATACGAGATAAACTCAATCAGAAATTATAGAAGTCACTCATGGCCAAGATCACAAATTTAAATTGAAAAAATCTTTATTTGATATTAACCTTGCTGAGAATTGAACCAGGACCCACCTGATCGCTTGGGCAAACACTTATCACTAGACCACAGAGACCGTCAGAATTTTATATCTGAAATGTGTGATCCTGAGAGGGGCGAACGTTCACGATTTTTTTGTCGTATAATATTGATTGCGATGCATTTTTTAACGATGTAGAATCCATTAAAAGAGACGTTGAGTTATTGACTTAAAAAAAGTTCTGGTCAAACATTGTATGCTCAAATTTTCTAATATAAATCCATATGTTTCGCATTTCGAACAGATATGTTTTTTAATTAATCCAATATAAAGGTACATACCGCCTAAACATTCCGGTTCAAAAAAGGGGTTCATATTATATAATATTATGCAACTTACCGAGCACTTAAGCACCCATCGATTTCTCTATCACAGTTTTCCTCGGTCGTCGGAAAAACATGCCAAGTGAGAGGATAAAATATGTGACCGGGGAGCACCGAACGCCGTGTAAAGTGTGGAGCTCCGTTGGCCCGTGACTTGTGAGTCACGAGGAGTCACGGCTTACTCACAAGAACGGATTTATGGCTAACCCGCCGCGGGAAATTTCACTCGAGGTGTCTGAGGGTATGCTCCTCTAAATTATTTCGACGTTTCTTTCTCAGGCGGGAGACTTAAATCCAATGACTTCTCGATCTAATAACGTCTTAATATAAAAGTAATAAATTGTACAGAAAGAGTCCACATATTGGTAAAAAATCAAAGTTATTGTGCTTTTTTTAGCTCCAAGGTCCCAACTAGGGATTCCAACTATTCGTCATTATCAACTATTCGAATATCCAATAGTAAAACTGAAACTATTCGGATAGTTTCTGAATATATTATGAAAATAATATTAAAAAACGATTTGAATAATTAATAGCATAACATTATATATATACACATTCCAACGCCGTTCCATTTTATTACAATACTTAAAATGTGCAGCTGCGTCAGATTACTACAACGGCATTTTTTCAATTACTGAAATTACGGCATGCTTAAAGGGCTTAGCCCCAAGTCATTCGTAAAACTCAAGTATTATGATAATAAATTTAAAGCGCTTAGGTAGGTTTAAGGCAAAACAAAACCACTAGTAGGGGTATTCATTACAATCCTTAAAATCTAGGGAAATCGTGATGTAATCTTTTGTCGAATTTATTCGAATAGTTGCTAAATATTCGAATATAGAATAGTTAAAAAATCTCTAGCCCCAACCAATTTAGGAGTCTTATTTAGGAGGAGGACGGTGTCACCTTTCCTTAGCTGGTTAACCCCGTCCAGATGCTGAGACTCTTCGTTTCTTACTACTGATGTGTCAATCCTCACCGCTAGAAACTGTTTTCACCACCAGCTCATAAGTTAATGTGTATTTTCATATAATTTCCGTTCCCAACGTGCGGTGTAAAAACAAAAAATAAATCGTGGAAAGCCAGCTCTCGTCCAAGTAACTTCGATTTTTGTTCTTCTCTAGGCAGCTAGTTGGGAAAAAGTTTATAAAGTTACTGTTTTACCAAAAAATATAATACTACATTACCGACTGTGATTGTGTTAACGTTTTGCGTGTTCGTCAACAATCCAGAGCTCGAATCATCATATAATATTTTCAAAAGCAGTTTAATCATGTTAAACTATTAGGCTATTGAAATAAAACCGGTGTCACAATTATCTAAAATTAATCTCTTTTGTTTACAATAAGAGCTATTAAGCTTCATTGAATTAACACGATTTTTAATATGTTATATTTATGTTAGTACCTTATAGTTAATCGAATGAAGCTTTTGAAGCTCCGTAGATTAATATTGAGGCTACGTCATAACACGTCATTTTATGTACACTACCACCTGGCGGCTGTGCCGACATCTATCATTCAGAATATGATAATTCTCAAAAGATGAGTTAATTCGGTAGATTAATAATGTTTTTAATTTATATTGTAAATATGTTATATTTATAAAAATTCATAGTGTATAAAAATAAATAAAGTAGATCGCCGTAAAAAATATTCTTGGCGGTTGTGTTTTAGTGGGTTTATGAAAAACATTGACCCATTATAAGGTTTTCAGTCTTAACTGTCTGAATAAAATTATCAACATATTGGGCGCCAAGAATGATTCTTCTTTTTATCCATCTCCGATTTCTATTCGAAGTACTATGATACGACTCAAAGATTCTATGTTCCTTACCCGAATTCTTTGCTTCCTTCTAACTCCCAAGTCAGCGTTCCTTACCTTCTAAATAGTGATGCGAGGCAGGGAAGGGTTTCTACCGGGGAATAAACCCGCATTGGGAAATTTGGAAAAATGAATTATAATATTAATGATGAATATATATCATTTTTAGCATTTGTAAACACTTATTTTAGTGGCATTTTTTACATATGCCAACATTGTATCCACAGATTTGAGGTTACGGTGAGTTATTAGTTCGATGATATGGATGGAAGTAAGGAACTTTATTTAATATCGGATAACCTATGACATCATTATATACTTGAAACCAACGCGAAAAATTTATGGAAACGTTCCTGATTTTGAGTATGAAGTTAAGCTCGGTGGGACACACATTTATATATATGCACCTGGACTCAATATGTTGAAAAAACAATGAAACATCATATTTTACAGTTAATTCCCAATTTTCCAGGTGTTTTCACCACCATTTAAAAATTACCAGTTTTGTTTGGAGCACTACTTCCAAATGACCCAGTTTTACATAATAATTTTCGATATATTAAGCAGGAACTAGTTTAGCATTTTTTTAAAAATACTTATTGACAAATTTTGCATATTACAGTGTTATTTTATTGACTCTATTCAATCAAAGTTAATATCGTCAACATTACAAAGATCAACACATATTTAACCCATTCTTATATCTGGTTATGTGTTGTTTTCTATTCTCTACCTGACTGGTTTCTTATTAAGAACTCTGTTCAGGATGTATGATAATTTTTCCTGCGGTGCGTATCGTTTTGTAATTTCCTTCCCAATTAATTTACGGGCTTCAGCCGCAATATAAAACTTGGTTCAATAGCAATTCTAATGAAATGAGAACAGGTGGATATTTTTTTGAAAAACATCATTTTAATATGTTTTAATAATTCAAATGTTATTATACTACCTTAGCGCCACTGAATCTCTCTTTTCCCAGTTTTTAGGATCGTATGGTTGTGTGGGAATTTTAGAAAACTGAGACATCCATGTCCTTGAACACAATCCATAAATACGCAAACAAAGTCAACGAAGATGACCACTCAACCACAGGTTTGGCACAAACTCGTCGCAATTTTGTGTAGTAATTTGCTGCGTGAAGGTTAGCGTATTGATTTGAAATTGAAAATATCTGGCGCATTGTAAAATATTCTATAATGCTACAATTGTATCTAATTTTTAACCACGATAGAAACTTCCAATAAGGGAGCAATTGTATTTTTCAATAAAATAAAACATAATGAGTTAGATCAATGAAACTGGTAAAGCTCGTCTTTCGTAATTTACTTTACAATCATCGTGTTGTGAGATCTAGTGATAGCTGTTCATCGGAGATACCCTGAACCGGAAATCTGCTGTGACGTTTGATGTATCGAAAGATTACTTCAATCAAACAGGGTTGAAATATTTGACGACAGGTGGATCTTATACATTAGCTACGCTTTCCCCACATTCATGTTATATTCGTTAGTTTGATTTTAATAAGTAAAAAATATACTACTTTTTATTTAGTTTCAAAGTCTCGTCGTATAAATGAAGTCACTTTTAACTTTTTTAAATCAATTAATTATAATAATGAAAGACATTACAAAAACTACAATTTATTTTTGTAGCTTGACATAAATATATAAATAAATATAAAACAGTTAAAATATAATGTTACTTACCGTTTATTGTTGTTGTTTTTTAATTATATCTAACATACTTCTCTTTCTGTTTAATGTACGTATCTCGATAAATTAATATGTTTTACTTTATTCATATTTTGGCCTAGTATAACCAGAAAGAAATACTTATGTGGCTAAAATGGATGTCTTTCATAACGCAATGGCAAGTTTTAAAGACAAGCTTTAATAATCCAGGATCAGATCTATCCAGTTCAAGGCTACTGATTAATTTGAACTACTTAAAATATTTTAAGGATATGTTGTTTTATAATATGTGTTTTCATTTTTGTCTATCATTCACAACCTTCTGAAATTGTATAAATGGTATAAATAATTAACAGTTTAATAAAATTTCATTAATTTAAAATATGGTATTATCTGTCTCTTTCTGATTCCAGATGAAAATGCTCAATTAAAAAGCTAAACAGTAGACTCCCTGATAACACGATTGCCGAAAACTCGTTTTTTATTAAAATTTGCGGCTGCTCCTTGATTACACGTTAAGATATTCTTGGGCCGCATGCGTATTCTTTGATTTTGTATGAGTATGGTAGCCCCGATAGCCAGCTTCCAGATAGTTCGCACCCTATCTGCCGTGTTGTCGGGGTGTCTGCTATATTTATACAGTACGTTTCTCTCTTACTTTCTAATCATTACATTTAACAAGGTGTATGTAGTTTGCCTAATTCTAATATTTATTTTTAAATAAATTTAAAAAAAAAAAAGGACAATTGATCAACCCCTCG
Organism: Himalopsyche phryganea; assembly: GCA_022494535.1. Classification (NCBI taxonomy): domain Eukaryota; kingdom Metazoa; phylum Arthropoda; class Insecta; order Trichoptera; family Rhyacophilidae; genus Himalopsyche; species Himalopsyche phryganea. The sequence goes on from JAGVSL010000033.1 coordinate 473,379, forward strand.
TTATATCGACTGTAGAAAGGAAAAACAATCTAACCCACACCAAAAAATATTGTGTATAGCTCAAACAAAACGTGCTAATACACTATATTTATAAATAAATATATAATATTTCGATATTAGAAAAACAAAAAGACTTATCTCTCTCCGTCTTTTCAAAATATTTTTTTTCGATAGTCACAATGTTACCAATTTAATACACGTTTTGTTTGGGCTATAAACAATATTTTTTGTGTGTGGGTTACCTCCTTTTTTCTTTCCACAGAGGATATATATTTATAATTTTATTCTGTTATATTGGAGATATTATATGCATAGGTACAATGTACACATTGTATTTTAAAATACAATTTTCGAAATGCCAAAAAACTTCAGTGAATCTTTATCCAGAAAAACTTATTGTGAAACACGTGTAAAAGATGTGTAAAAATAGAAAAGTTTACAGAAGTTTTCTCAACATATGAAACATACAAAGTACATCTTTAACCTTTGCCCTAACCATCTGTGTTCTTTCAAGAACTCTTTGTAGAAATCACATCCTTTGGACACAGTCGAAACAAAACGAAAATATCCAAACTATTTTGTCTAGTGAAAAGTTTAACTTCTAAACGTACAAGAAAGAATTTATATTATATATCCATTCGCAGACTGAAAATCCGACTGGAGCTTTTTTTCAGTGATCTAAGAATCATTCAGTTATACGTATATATTATTAATACATGAAGAACAAATCGAATAACACATACATAAATTATTTTAAAAATAAAGGATGAAAATATTTATTCCAATTCAGAATATACTCGGTTGTTCATATTTTTGTAAAAATTAGCGATTAAATTCCCTGGATAATTAAAAATAAACAGATACGTAGCCGAGTGGTTAACGCCTTTCTATTTTAACTGTAATCGGTTGCGCAATCCCTGACTCAAATTTCCAAATGGTAATCTTCAAATATAGACTTTTCAATCGATGTATAGATTTTATATCGAAAATTCTAAGTTCCATGTATATGATTTTTTCATCCCTTCCCGCTTAGATACTCGTATCTTAGAAACAGCGATTTTTTTACTTCTAGTACTATGCAAAGCCTTCTTATATTCTCCCCTATTCTGAAAAGATAAACCAAGCGTCAGTTTTCGCAAAACACAATCTGTTGAGAATTCCGTGGTTCAAAAAAATAAACACTTCATTCACGGATTGAAAATTTAACGACACCTATTTGAATTTTTTGTTATAGTTTAAATTAAACACAAACTAAAAGAATTATAGCCACCCAACTCTTCTCCCAGTGCTTCGCAACCAGTGTACCGTGCCACCCTGGTGCACAGCGAGACGATCGCAGGTGTGCCGCGGCACAGTGCATCCAAAATGAGAAAAAATCGTCTATTTTTATAGAAAAAAATCATAGCCTATTGCTAAAATAAACTGTAATTCGGTTGCTAGGATCTCTGATTAAATTATTCTTATTGAAACAAATATGTATAGTAATATTTTGATATTTAATGGAATAATTGTATTATTTTTTGCACCGATAGTGAAACTGCAATAATAACGAATAAAATGGGTTTTTTTCGTGTGTAAAACAAAAAAATCTTACTGAATAAATTACACATTTCTACAGTATATTGGGAAGCCATTAATGGCGAAAAATTTCCCAAAAAAATAATTACAAATAATGAATGAACGTATCAATATAATACATTTTATCAAATCAAAAGTCAGCAGTTCTTTTTTATAATTTGTACATTTTTTGTGTGTTAAGTGTTTCATCACTTTGAAAGAGTAAAAGGATATAATTTGCACTTATTAAAAAATATATAAGCTAAGTTTTGCTTATGAAATTACAAATTTTGGCTTGTGATGTGCCGCAAAATATTAATGAGAGCTTAGGTGTGCCGTGAGTGAGAAAAGGTTGTGGAGCACTGCTTTACCCGATCATGAATACGGGGCGACAAGAGAACGTTTAGCTATCCTGGAAAGCGATGCTGAGCGACTGCATTCCAACAGTAATTCGTAAACACTCTCCACTTTTAAGGTATTAACCATCAACTCTTTGTGGAAAGGCATTATATTTTAAAAATAAAACACAATTTGTTATGTTCAGTTTCGGTATTGAGCATCAGTTGATAATGCTCGCGATGATCAGTAAAAAATGTGAAAGTAGTACGAAATAAGTTGTGTTTTTAAAAAAAAAACAGCTTTAATTTGAGATGCTCCGTACGTATTCCAAATACGCAACATTGAGAGCGGAGTTGGCTTAAAAAATGCAAAAAAGCAGTATCCCATGGGATTAAAGAATCGATTGGCACAACCCTAACTCCGAGCCGATTCGAATCATTCTCGACTCGTTACGTTTTTTTTTATGTATTAATGAAAGGAGATTTCTTTGATCAGATTGGCTGACAGTTTGTTGAGACCTGTCCGCGAGACGATGACAAAGAGGAATGAAATCCGCCGGTCGCGTCCAACTTATCAATCCTATCATATCCCAAATATGTCAAATGGTTAAGTAGTCATCGCGATTATTGATCAGTGATAACGCGTATCAAAATAATAGTTTCAATTATCTTTCTACAATTTCTTCTGGCAATAAACAATACCGTTACCAGAGAAACTAGAAAAATAAGTAGCAGACAAATTTTGATTGAATTGACAATTACTTTGTAGATTATAATTGTTTGACGTTTTGTATTGCAGTGAATAGATAGTATCTGAATAGAAATCTGCCTTTCCAAGTGCGTCGTCTAGAGTGTCAACATCGTTGACTTTCGTTGTAATGCTCACGGGTTTGAACCCTAGTATGGAAAGTTTCATAAATCAATTTATGGATTTCAATTCGAAATTCCAACCAAACGATTACCTAACTACTAGTCGAGTCCTGTCCTTATCCATCTATTCCTACACTCTACAAAAAAGAGAAGCTTAACAATTTGAAGGTACTGTCGATTCTTGGCGGAAATTTATTATATTTCAAAAATAAAACACAATTTTATATAATTTAAGATACCGATTAAGGTTGCTTGATGGGATTTCAAATATTCAAATTTGTCAGTTTGACCTAATTCATCTGCTTGAATGCTCGAAGATGCCAAATGGCGAAACCCGGGTCGTTAGTGACGAAATACATGAACATGTATAAAATTTTAAAAATTCATTTTTTTTATAGCAAAATTAAAGCGAAATATAAATTTATAGCGAAAGGCGAAACCCGGGTCGTTAGTGACAAAATACATGGAAGTGTACAAAATCTCAATAACTCAACTTTGATATTGAAATTCCATCAAGCACCCTCAGTCGATGTCTTAAATTATTGTACAAAAAGTCAATACATGATAATTGTACAATGTATCTGTTAAATATATAGGAATATGATTCAAATGTTGAATGTAACTAACTTATTAAACAGTAGGACGGATGATGATGATGATGTTGATAATGCAGTTTAGAGTAGATGTTTCACGCTCGGAGAGTGGTGACAGACTGATCATATTTTCGTATTCCACCTTAGTCGTCATATTGTGTTTTCCAAATATCACATTTGATAATTCTCACGCTTGCAGACGGTTTCCTTTAATAATCACGTATTTAGGAATATCACATTTTGTAACTCTGTTATGTGAAGCTATGACTTGGTATAAGTGTCATTCTATTGAATCTTTTTCTCTTTAAAAACTATTATAAATTTCGCTGACACGAGGTAATGCTCTGGCACAATACAAAACTTTTTCTCGAATATCACATTTCGCGAATCCGTAGCGTCATGTATCACTACAAATATTTTGACAATTATTTGTAACGATTGATAAAATATATTAAAACAGAATTCAATAATTTTAATGCATTTTATTACATAATAAACATTGGTCTCAAGATTTACAATTTTTACAATAAATTTGCAGAAATAATGAAGCTGTGTATGGGTGCGTTAATATCACGCCATGTTAAATTACGGGAATTCGACATTTTGTATGGCTCGCAAATTATGAAGGCGCATCGCTCTTTCGCAATTTATCGCTGCAAGTCAATTTCAACATCCATCAGAGGCAGGTGCACTTTAAATAAATAAAAGCACTTAAATGGTAGAATAGATAATGTCTGTTTGCTAAATTTTCACATCCCACTTTAGTTGTAGTGACTTTCACACATAAGAAGTTTGTACGGGCCGGGGTTTGGCCCGCGTACTGTCTTCAATGTCAATTGAAATTCGAGCCCGTTATAGGAATAGGTACAATTTAAAAAAAGAAACAGTTTTTGTTTTACATTGGTTTTAAACGGTTGACAATTGGTGCAATATAGACCAGTGTTTTCCAAACTTTTTCATTCCGAAGGCCCACCAAATTTGCAAAAAATAAACCACGGACCCTTACCTCGAAAATTAAATTTCTTTTGTTATCAAAAGCATCATTTGACATTACAATACACGATATACTGATACAGTTGCCTCAAGCGCAACATTTTAATAAAATCACGAATAAAATCTTCATATATATATAAAGAATATATACATATCGTGTTCAAGGAAAAAATACACAATTAAATACTAGTACGAGTACATTCGAGTACACGAATGGACTGTAATGTGATGGAGTTTGTAGCTCTATTGGAACATTTTGCGCCCCCCCCCCCCCACCCGCAGTAGCCTTACGGCCCCCCTTTGGGGTCGCGGCCCATAGTTTGGGAGTCAATGATATAAACAATTTTTGTTTTCAATCATGTCCTAATCCTAAACGATCATCAAGACAATTTTTTTCAGTCACAAAACAGGTTTTTTTTGTATAGGGTAAGGATATAAGGATTGGGTTAGAACTGAAGAAGTAGTTAGCTAATCAATCCAGCGATGTTCCATTTTTAGAACAGGGTGACTGAGAGAGAATATAGACATCTCAGACATGGAAGCTTGCGTAATGGGATTCGAATCTGTGGACAGCGCAACCGAATAGGATGACGTTGACCACTCGACGACAGGATAATGATTTTATACTACCTCTATTGTTAAGTCGAATCTATAACTGAGTGCTAAACGATGTTGGGCTTTTGTTTATGCATTGATTTCTCAATCGATTAACGTTGTTTGTGTCGTTTTATGTCTGTGATGTTATATCGAGACTCCCTACGTATAATCACGCAAGTTCCACATACGTAAATATACGTCTTTTCCATTGGCATTGTCTACGCACTCAGTTCTGTGAGTAGGCATCAAAAAACATTGGGAAAAGTACCTCGTTCACTGATTTTTCGTAAAGTATAAGCGTGTATCTAGCCACTTATACGAAAGTCTTTACCTAAAGTCCAATGTCGAATTTGTAGTATTTCAAAAACTTATGCGTAGGTAGTATTGATATGCTATCATCACTTCCAAAGCCCCCTATAATTACAAGCCATGCTGTACGGCCCGTCAGCCGGTCCGTTACATTTACTGCGGAGTATTGAAATCGATATTTTGGATTAATTAAGATGAATTCTAGCATATTTTGATAATGAAATCGTGGGTAATTAAATGTAGTATGTTTAATGTTTATAGGAATAAAGATAATTTAGATGGATTCGGCGGAAACTTTGGTATTTTAATATTAAATTAAGGTTGATAACTTGGTTATTCCACTGGCTGTGTTACTAAATGTAACGCATTTAAAAATGAAGAGTAGAGTGGGTTTGTTTGCTTCAACTGGACGTGGGGAGGGGGTAAGACCCAAACAATGATAGTATTAATGTTAAAATTAACTACTAGTGTTTGGAGGTCATAAACACAGCCAGTAGAATAACTAAGTTATCAATTTTAATTTCATATTAGGAATGAAGTTGTTTACTTACTTTGAAAGAGTATGATTATAAAGCCTAGTCGTAATCAATGATTGTTATTAGTCGACAATTCAAAGTGTGTATTTTGTGATAAATTACGATTCTAATAAATCTACCCTGCCACACATCGCATTTCGTGCCATTCACTACATATATTATGACGACAGTACGATATAATTTATAGGGACGATTTAATTATTACTTAACATGCATATACGTTGGTTTTCGATGAATCGTAAATTACATAATGATTACAGTAAAGAAACACTGAATAAACTTTCAAGAAAGATCTTCGTACGACCGCCATACAATTTGTTCGTAGAGACTGGGACTCCTAGGACTACTCGTAAATTGCAAATTTTCTTATAGCATTGCTTGTAACTTAAGCTTGCTTTGTCACTTCTCATCCACTCCCTACCGTTTATTGAAAACGAAGATTGTTAGCCTAATAATTGTCTTAATAGTCCCTATCCTCATTTTATCACTAAGCTATCTGAAGAGACGGTTATCTAGCGTTGTTCTTCCACTTGATATAAATATTATTTACGATCGTATCTGTGCTGTGGTACTCAATAGACTCTAATGTAGGTACTCATTTTACTTCTGTGTACTATTTGCAATCTCATGATAGTACACTGACACCGTTTTGTATTTACTGATGCCCTCAACGTGACATCATAGTGTCACTTGAGTGACACTTGTCATGGAGTAGGAAATCATGACAATAATAATTGCGAGTGGAGTGTTTTGACCGATGGGCCACATGCTCATCAAAATGAATGACAAATGACACTTCAGTTGATTATGACGCTACTTCTGCGAGAGATATTAAGCATAGATGTAGAATATTTGTTTATATTTACCTAATTTATACCTTCCTGCAGTTCAGTAGTATAATATTTATGTCCCAAGTCGATTAATAGCATGTTCCAAACTTCAGCCCAATGACCCAACTCCTGTTTTCGGTAAATTCACCGCGATATCGTCCCAAGTTTAAACTCTTAATTTGCCATAAATGCAACAACATAATTACAATAATAAAATACATTAAATAGAAAATTAAACAACAATACCAACAAACAAAATAATCAGAATTTTATTATAAATATTGTTGTGAAAAAAATAATGCTAAAAGCAATGCAAAAAATGAATTTGCATGTAACTGGATTCATTATACTATTTCTGTAAATGAGGTGTGATTTCAACTGTCCGTCTGTCTTTGTCTTAATTCTCTAAGAAAAGTAAAGTGAGTTACTAATTGTCGTTACAATAGTTTCGGGCAATAAAAAATGTGTATAGTCTGAAATTATGGGAATTCGATATAGATATAGATATAGATATCACTTATGATATCGATTGAGGGTATTTAATGGAACCTAATAAGATATTTAATTTGTTCAAATTTTGTACACTTTCACTTGTTTCGTATTTAAAGTCACAGGTTTTACCTTAAGCATCATCAAGCAAGGAAAAACACTTGGAGTTCTAGTTTACCTTTACACTGTAATGAGGTAGTTTTAAAAAGAAAATGACCGTTAAAATTAATGTTATATAGATAGATGTCACCGATATTTCTTTTTATTCGATGGTCAATCGATATAATATATTATGTTTTATGGTTATAAGATTATTATATATTGCAGGATAAAGCTTAAATAATCTTTTAGTACTGTGCATACCTTTGTCTCTAAATGTTATTATTGGGTAAGCAAAACAATTAATTAATACAGAGATTTTACTTATTATTGAATTTTGAGAGCCGAATTGGTGGTGATCGCACACCTGATGGATCTTATCTCAACAGAATGTGTTCTAGGAACCTTGCTATTACTCAATAGCTTAACCTATCTTTTCCGGTGAGAGTAAGGATATAAAGATATGGTTAAGACTTGACTAGTCCAATTTTTACGATCCGGTGAGTGGAAGGGAATGTAGTAGGCATCCATTCATTTGAATACAAATCCATAAATCGTATGGAAACTGTGACTGAAGCCTACAACATCAGCCACTCGGCTACTGGCTTGGCACTAGCAAGTTACAAATAACCGTTTTCCCATGACCTGGGGTTCAACACTTACCCCGCTACCGTTCTGCGGTACAATACAGCGACTAATACAATAAATACTATGGGTACCAATCGCGTGCATAGGAAATAAATGCATTGTGCACTGTGCACACGCATGGAGCAATTTCTGATGTCAGATATATGACACTATCACCATCGCTCTAACCCGCTGTCGTGATGCATGTTGGCATACTGCCCAGCGATTGTAACATTGAACAAGTAGTGAAATGCATAATTTATTAAATTATGCTTAGTTGACTTGGGGTAGCTTTGAATTATTATTTTTTTTTCTCCATGTCCGCTCCCAATGTGGAGCATATGGTCTTCTAATGGAGGCATCTCAACAGGATTTGTTTTATGAGAACTCAGTTGCTCAACCTCTCTTTATCGAAGAGAGTATGGATAGAAGGATGGGGCTAAGACAGGACTAGTGGTTAGCTAATCGCTCTCGCTACGCCCCGTGAGGATGGGATAGGTGCGTGAGGAGGGAGGTTTAAACAACACAAACACTCAGACTACGAACAGAAATCCATAAATCGATTGAAATATCAATTTATGAAAACCTTCCGCACCGGGAATTGAATTTAGCCCACGACGCTACCAGCTGCGCCACGGACGCCGACAGTATTGAATTAATTACTACACTTATAATATATATTTGTCTTGATTTATTTATCTATCTTCAACTCAACACATACACACTCTCATTTCTGTAATCGCATTTGCAGAGATAATGCGTATAAGTTTGTTTTTTAAATCTGGATAAATTCACGCATACCACACACACACTCTCGTTCTCTCTCTTTGTCTGCGCATCGCACTCGTCAAGCATAACAATTTAAACTTTGTATCACTATTTTTGCATACCAAATGATATTTACGTAGGTATATATGGTTTTGAGAAACCCATCTACCGAGCATATCGAGGGATGGATTTATTGTCATTATCTTTTTAAATAAAATGTTTAATTCAGTTACTATTTTTACATTCGTTATTATTATAACTATGTCCAGTCAGAGAGATAGATGGTATGTAAATATGTGCTGTGCGTTAAAATGCGCTCACACACACTCTCTCTCTATACGCACGCGCTGACAGATGACTCAAATAAAGTATTAATTGTCCTAGATGCTACTGCACTGTATTTAAATAATGATAGTTAGTTAGCTATAAGAGGTTAGTATTTTTTTTATTTAACTATCATACAATATATACATTTACAAGTGGAAGAACAAATTGATTTAAATGAACATGTAAAATGCATCACAATAAATATTTCATCTTTTGACAGCCTTGGCACTTGAAGTGAAATGTTTCAAGTAAATAATATTCAAAATGTGTTATTTAAAGTTCTTAGATCACTTGACAGATGGCAGTAGCGCGTTATAAAACAGATCACTGACAAGCTTTAGTGGAGATCACAACCGCTCAGTGTTGACAGGTGAAAATGGGTCGTGTAAAAATGTAAACTACTACTCACGAATCATGAATTTATAATTATAACGTAACGAAGATTTTTTATTATTGTAATTAATTTATATGAGGAGAGCGATTATTATTTTGTTTATCTGACATTTTTTCTTCCTATGCTATTTAGGTCAATTTACGAAGATGTTTGTACGATATAGTAAAATCGTATTGACACGAGTATTTATTATGGAAAGACACAGTTTTAATAATATACTGAAATTTTATATAAAAAACAAGATTCTTTTTTTAAAAAACCATAATTTTTATCGACCGTTCATATACGACAGTGATACGCGAGACGATGAGTGCCATGTGTGCCGCGACGCAGTGCGTCCGAAATCAGAAATAATCTAGTATTTTTATATGTATCAGAAAAAACTTAAAGCCTCCTTACTCTTAAAAACCTTAACAGTTATTAAAATCTCCGTTTAAATTAATCTTATTAAAACAAAATATACTATTTTCATATTCAATAGAATAATTGTATTAGCGTTTGCACGGTATTTTTCAAGAAATTATATTTATACACAAAAACATTCTGCCTGCGGCGCATTCTTTGGCGTCATGATGGCTAAAAAAGGTTTTGGTGGAGAAGTGGGGTAGGGGAACGGCAATTTGGCCAAACAAAAAAATGGGCAATACCTCAATCCACTCAACTTTGGTTAAATAATCTTAAGTAGTGAAGCTAAGTTAATTTTTTTGGATACACTTTTACAAATGCTTTTTTCTAATTTGTAAGTATCCCATCACTTTGAAGGGCTTAAATAGTTTTATTAAAAATATGTAGACCACTATTTCAAATTCATCAAATAAAAACAAATTAATAAATTGTAAATCTTGTGTATGAAATTTACATATTTTGACTTGTAGTGTACCGCGAAATATTAATGAGTTCTTAGATGCGCCGTGGGGCCCGTGGGTGAGAAAAGTTTGCGGAGCACTGATATACGACATCACTTCCTAAGGGAGAAAGGAGGTCTAAAAAAGTCGTTATTAAATTGAATTAAAAAAGATGACAAAATGTGACAGAAGCGGTGAGGGTAGGGGGTGAGAATAATATCTAAAATTGTTGGATGCTATTTTTGTACGATTCGTTATTTGACTTAAAGTATTTTATAATGTAATTTTTATTCACTTGATTCAGTTTTATTGCTGATTTTATCAGCATGAAAATTTTAGTTTTCACATATAATGTAAATACCGTGCATTTATAATATATAAATTTCAATACTTTAACATGCAAACATTTAGTGTCTTCATTTATGTAATATAAAAAGTGTATAAAATATTTTCCTTGTTCAAAAATAATTAAAGTAATACTCGGAATTTTACCAAATAAACTTTATTGCGTCTGTTATGCTTAATAGCAACGTAAAAACAAACCAAATCTCTAAATAATTCATAAAATGTCCGCTAATTAAAAATGTAGGAATTTGGGCCTCCATGATTATAGAGTATGTAGCTCAAACTGTTCGCCGGTTGCTACTGTAATACTGAATGTATTAAATATTCCATAACTAACAGGGATCGCAACACAATACCGGTAATAGTATCGGTAAATTAATGTCGATTATTTAAAAAAACTATTGACCAAATAGATAATGTCGACTGTGTTTTGGCCAATTGATGTGACCCTCATAAAATACCACTTTTTGGAAGGGAGAGATAATTTTACATTGGTTTTAGGTTTAAAAATTCTGACATATCCACTTGATGTAAGCCACTATTATATCGACACTTCTTAAGTATAATCCCGTATCTGCAAACATTAGAATTTACAATTGTACATTTCAAAGATTCATAACGCAATTCACCATATAATATTTTCGATAAAAACCGTTTTTACTCTCTCCTGAACAAATTTAATTTTCAGGGTTACATCAATTGGCCAAAACACCGTCCAATTATATTATTGGTAGCTTGTAGTACATACAGTTATGATGTCGTATTATTTTTAAACCTACGTGGTGACCAATTAATTCTGTTCCTCTGTTATACAGAATTTAATATTTTGATTCATCCATTATAAATTTGGGTTATTGAGATTTTGTACACTTCCATGTATTTACATGGAAGTGTACAAAATCTCAATAATCCAAATTTAATACTGAAATTCCATCAAGCACCCTCAGTCGATGTCTTAAATCATCCATTATAATTTAAGCACAAAAGATAAATAATACTTTAAAAAAAACCATGTGAAATTACCAATGGTAAATATGTATTTCTGTCACTTCTTTTAACTTACAAGATAATAGCTGTATTCATATCCGTTTTAGAGGATAGATTTATCTAAAAACAATTTTTCATGATTTGAAGTAAAACATTACAAATGATCAAGAAGTCATTTTATTTAAGCCGTATTCAAAATAAATGAACCATTGTCGTCCCAAAACTAATATTTTAGATAAATGTAATCCATATATATAATCAAAATAATTTACGCTTTTATAATATTAATTTGGTGTATTTATATAGTTACTTTTATTTTGTGAGTTGAATAAGCATCATTGAAAATGAAACTAACAAAAATACCGATACATAAAAAGCCAATGTTTATAATCCCTAATCGCAAAGTATGTACAACTAAATGAGAAACGTGTTACAAAAAAGCTACAATACAAAAAACGAGAGCGTGTGTAAGTAACTAAAGCGTTGTACACGTCAATCGCGAAAAAGGCCGTCGCGCCAATGAGCTTTCCAGGCTGTCTGTCCGTCGCTCGGTTTTGCGCCATTTCGCGCGCCCAATTACGCCTTGACAGCTGAAATTTACATGACAAGTCCGGGCCTAATCAAAATAACATTTGAAAGCCAGTGTCAAAAATGATGACGTGCCAAGGCCTCCTCGTTTGGCCGACGCTTTGCTCTTTCGGTCTACGTTGCCGCTCCATTCGACGATTGAACATTAGCTTCGCGTAGGAGAGCTTTTGATGAAAGCTAGCGAAGCTTTTTATTGTTTTCTTTGATTGCTGTTCTCTTTTTGGAAAAACTTTGCTTGTTAGATTTATGTTTATACCTACAACACAATAAATACTTGACAGGGTAATCTGTTAGAACGGAGTTGTGCGTGATAAATTGACGAACGTACGCAATATAATTTATTTTGTAGATATATATTTAAATAGTAACAAATCTTCTTCAATAGGAAAGGGAATACGAACAATGATAACTAACTCTAACTGTATTCTGAAATATTCACTTTTCTGAAAAAGTAAGTAAATATTTATCACTAACTAAGGATTTTGACGCATACCTGTCCTGTGTAGAACTCCATATCCTGGATCTTAGCTGAATAATTTGAAAATGATTAGGAAGTTTAATAACATTGTGGTACTAATATCACCTCGGTGTGATTTCTAAAGTACACACACCTATGTACCATTTGAGAAAGTCAAACTCAATTTACTGATATTCGTATAGTGTATATAATTCTTACATGATTTTTGTAAATGTACTTTTAATAAGAATATAATTTTTAGATTCGAAAAAGTATTATTTTACAATAAGCACAACATACTCCTCTGATTCTTCTCTTATTTAATAATGTGTATAGGTGTAAATATATTGTCTTAACTTATTATTTTTGAAAAATCGATCGTATCTTTTCATTTACAATTTAGGTTTTCTAGATATAAAATAATCCTAAACGTTACGTATTGTGAATTTAGTAGAGATTGAAATCTCTCTATTTTAGAGAACTAGGACAAACTTTACGAGCCGTTGGTAATAAAACGTTTTTCTTTTAAAAACACATCTGATCTTGGATTATGATATTTTATTACTGCCAGAGATTTCCCAAGAGCGGAATTTATTGCTCAGGCAACGGCGAAAACAAACATTCATAAATTTTCTCCAGCTAACCGAAGCAAAACTAAGTTGTCGGCTTTGAGCTTTGCCTGTGTAAATAATTAAAGTGAGCCGAGATTAAAGGATTTAATTGCCATCCTCTCCTCTTTGATGACTTGTTTAGTTTAAATGTTCTGTGACCCTTGGGAATTAATGCCATCATAAAATGTATACAAGTGGATTCAGAATAATTACGGATTAATTGCCGGTAATCAAAAGAATCACTTAACATTTAAGAATTATTTATAAACGATCAAGGCAGCTGCAAAGTATTGTCGATGTCGTGTATTAAAAAACGATGTGCAATATATACATTTCCATCGCTGTCTCAATAAATGATCAGTATCTGTTTTTAGAATGGTCGGTAAATAACCATGTTTCATGGTTAGGTTAGGTCATGATGTCAGTTTGTAAACTGACCATTTACTAGCTACCGCCAGTATTTAGTTTACCGACTAAATAAATACATATTCATTTCTATCAATGAAAGAAGGAAAATCATACAATTATTGCTAGTTAAGCTTATAATAATCAGGTGTTCGATAAAAGTTAAGCAACCTCGAAATCTTCTAAAAAAAAAATTGTTCTAAGTCAAAGAAATTTCTCATAATACACATGTAATGCAGTTAGTTGTCTTGCATGCCTTTGGTCTCCTACGAAGAGAAACGGTAGTAGAATGACTATTTTTAGTAGGGTATAAAAAGATATGTATAATATTTGTTGAAGGCTTTATAACTTTGTTTTTTTTTTAAATCTCATGATTAAAAAGGAAGGGCGCGTACGGGTATTTGTTCTTTTCCTTCCGCTTTTATAAAGAGTATTTTCTTAGTGGATAATACAAGTAATTACTTGATAGAACGTCAATGAAGGAAATAACATTGTCAATTTTTAAAAAGTTATTATTCTTCTTCGCATAATATTGTATATTTTAAAATTATTAAGTACTGATTTAGTGTTAGTTATAATATTGTAGTATTTTTTTTGAGTAGATATGTAAAAAACATTCAAATGTGTAGACATTAATTATAATATAGGAGGTGATAAAATTAAAATTCGTTTTTAATTATTTATAATACGGTATTTTATTATACAATAAAAACTAGATCTTTAACATAATATTAGGTAAAAATTCAAGCAATTGAGCAAGAATTCTTTCTAATTACATTGATACATTTTGATTGAATTATTGAATTTCGGCTTTCTTATAACAGAAAAGTTATTTGATAAATGATTGCACATTAATAATAGCTCTGCAAGGTTTTACATACAATTTTGTATGTTTTTTTTTTAATTTATACATTTTTTTAAACAAGAGCTGAATAAAACTGTAAACAAATAAAATAGTAGGTGTATGAAATATAACACATGGATATGTTAAAATTGTTCAACTTGATAGATTATTGATATATGACTCACTGGGTAATTGGTTTTTTGGTTTGTCATCTGGTTTATTTTCACTGAGATTTTTTGCTGTATTGTAATACATATAAACGCTTTTTGCAAAACCACTGCAAATTCACATAGGCAGAAACAATGTTATTTTGATCAAAATTAAAACAAACGATCTTAATAGTATAAGATCGCTTTTAGACAAAAACCACGACTCATATACTTATAAATAATTTAAACTTCTTTCAATGTTTCTTATAATAATATTGTTTTCTATATCACAGTAGCAAATTGGACAAATCACACTGACACCGCCGGCCAAATACTGAACCACGCATCACCAAACTGGGCAACACTCTGATAACGATCACTTCAAATCGCATTTTAAACAAAGCGACGAAAATTTAAAATATAAACTTTCCAGTTTAAATAATACAAAGCACAAGCGATTTACTGGTGAGCTGCTCCAAGACGTTGTCCATACAGAGCGTACGGAGAATAATATGGACTCAGCGCAGGGCTGAAACCGTAGGGAGAACCTAGTGGCATTCCCGGTTTGGCGTACGGATGAAATCTAGCGGCAGACAGAGGGCTCAGAGGGGCACCGGGATATCTTCCCAAAACAGGGTAACCGGGGCTGAGAGGATTGCTTCCGGGAGCTGCGCCCTCGGCCGTGTGACTCCTGAGATGTTGAAGCAGTTCTTCGGATGTGCCAAATCTCTTTCCGCAATACGATTCACCCGCGATCCAATTACAAACATAAGGGCGTCCTAATTGCGCGTATGACATAGCGGACGGAGGCAGTCCACCCGACGGAGAGAGAGCCATCGCCATTGCTAAGCTGTACTTGTGGTGATCACACTGAGTGCAGCCGGCGGGGCAAGATCCTAAACCTCCTCCCATTAACATTTGTTGGCTATGTAACGACACTTGACATCCCGTGCAGTACGGATCTTTACACACAGGAACTAACGCTTCTCCGCCGGCGGGTGTTTTAACTCTAGCGTATCCAAGATACGGTCCGGGCGCTCCGGGATAACCACCCAATGCACCGTGTTGGTGAGAGAAAGGAGAGCCTCCGGCAAACGGTGGACGGAAAGCAGGATTGTGTTGTTCTAAGCCAGGTGGGCAACACAGAGATGACAAGCTCATTCCCGGCTTATAAGTTCCAAGAGGCATATCTTTGGGATGTCCGTGTAAAACTTCTAATCCTGATCGAATGATTGGGCTAGCGCCGCGTCCTGATGAACCGGCAGGCGAAGAAGTCTTTCTATCAGAAGCTGATGGAGAAGATTTCCCACCTTCTGTAGCGGGGGTCGTTGTGTTCGGTGTCGAAGATTTTCGGGTAGGTGTGTTTTTGCCGGATTTCCTCTCATCTGAGCTATCGGAGCTGGCTTTCGACGAAGGCCTAACATCTTCAGTCTTTTTGGTGAGAACATTCGTCTCGTAAGGCTTAAAAGCGAGATGCCTGATCTCGGGCGTTGTTCTCGGCTTCTCAATCTTGATCGGAGGAGTCCTTATCGGGTCGATGTGGTTAGTTTTCTTTTTGTCAGACGGAGGAACTAATGATTTTGTATTGGGGGAATCCGCACCGATCTGGCTGCATGTTTGCGCTAGTAATGCTAGTGGACTCTTTTTCGCATCCAACTGTGAAAAAAAGAAAACAAAAATATTAGAATACATATTTAAAAAAAACTCGTAAAAATTTATCGTAGGTATAGAAATGATTATCGTTAAAAGATATAAAATAATTTGACTGAAATAAAAACCAAGAAATCAATTGTTTTTTAACTTAACGACGGTTTAAGTAAAATATTGAATATCATTAAAAAGTAAATAATTTTCGACAATATATATAGTTCTTTTAATAAAAAATAAATGGAAGTGCCGTAATAAAAAAAACCATCATAGTATTTTTGTGAATAATGAGTAAGGAAATTCATAGTAATTTTCTAACATATTTTGGATCCTATTTTAGGATACTATTATAGTTGAGTATTATTTTAATATTTGTAAATTGCACAGAACTATAAAAACGAGGATTAGAAAATCTTATTACCGTTGTTGGAAGAGGCGAAAGATAGTCTGGCTGAAGATATTGGTTTCCGCCGGAGGACAACATTCCACCACCTTCAAGAACCACCATTTGTTACAAAACAAACTTATTTTAAAAACTTCACTCAAGTCTTGACACAACAAAACGACTGAAAAAATATTCAGACGAAAAAAAACCAACTGCTTGAACACAAAATACAGACAGACAGCGGTAACACCTTGCAGCCGACGGCAACACAACAAAAACTTTTACAAGTTTATATTCACGATAAAAGGAATGATTGCGCTGTACACGTCTATCCACAACGGCACTTTGAAAAGTTCTGAGTTGTGACCGAATACCCCCTCCTCGCATAGACCTGCGCGCCATCTGTGTTTCCCCCTTCTTCGTCAATACAAAACGAAAGAGGTAGATATTTTTATCGCACACAGCCATTAGAGTGAAAGAGTCGAAGATGTTTTTATGGTTAGTTTTTTTATGTTTTCATTTTGTGTAGCGGTTTGAATCTTTGATGTCGGAGGAGTGTTGGTTAGAACGAGAGGGTCATATTTTGTGTGGGTCTTTACTTGTTTGGCGAAGAATAAATTGAAATGGGTAGATGGTAGTGTTGCCACCCATGACGGCTATGGTGACAGAACCTTTGAGCCTTGCCGCCTTTAGAACAGCCAAGATTGCAGCTTCAAGCTTCAACGCCACGCTGCTGGAGCTTGCGGCCGACGCGATGTTTGTTTCTAATATAAATAATATTTTTGAATTTAGCATAGTAATGGCATGAATTTTTCTAACAAATAATAAAAAATAATTTCTAGACAAATCAATGAGCGCATTCTTCTGTTACACAATAATCTCACAATGGAAATGTAGATAATCCAATAATAAAACTTTAAGCCTGATGCCTTAATTTACCACTAGATGTCTAGAGTTGTTCATCAAAAGATTGATTGTCGAAACGCATAGAATTGTTTTAAATGCCTAGGTTATAAAAAAGTATTTATCCTAATTTCACAGAAGCTTAATCTATGCTATAATCTATAATTCAATAATGTACCTACGCAAAATCATATTGTTTTCAAAATAATACTTTTTATCAAATAATTATACTAAGGTAAACGTGCCAGTAGTTGGCCATTTAAGAGAAAAATAACGATTAACGTTTATCATTAAACCGAATGATGACAAATCAGTGCATTCATAATGGATCAAATATCTTAATTAAGATGATAAGACAAAAATTAGAAAAGGGTCTGTTACAAAAAAAGTGTGTTTAATTTTTAACAACCATGTTAAAATTTCAGCAGTTTTTTTCAGTAGTTGACTATGTCTAATCAGAGGGCTTCATTACAACCTTTTGTCTTTCAACTTTTGGTTGATTCCAGTAGCATATGCTTACATTCATTGATATCCTTAATAATTCTCTTAATAAATTCAAAATAAAATACTAACTGTATAAGGTGTTGTTTTAAAATGGCCGCTATGACACCCTAATGACATATATGGTGATGTGTTTGTTACTCAATCCGACGAAAGACGGATTTACTTGTCTGAACTTTACAATTTAGAGCAATCCCGCGTCTACATTTCTTATTTTGGGCACTTTTATTGAAAAAACGGTCAACTACATGTACATTTACCTTACAAATACTGTTAGTTATAGTTAAGTCCTTCCCTGTATGTGTTTGTATCATTTGTTAAACTATCCACAGTAAATGTGTTTTAAAAAAATTTGTTTGTTGGAAAATATAAAAAAAAGCGTTTTAAATGTACCTAACTTCACTATGAGAAGCATGGTATACATATATTTTTTTTAATATCCAGAAAATCCAAAACACAGCCACCGTGCTGTATATTTTTATAATAATGGATTTACCTCAAATATAACGCAGATACTGCTTAAAAAATCTAATCATTAAGTACACAATTTTTAATAAATCAATATATTATATATGTCGGCGTCCGTGACGCAGTTGGTAGCGTCATTACGTCGTAACGGTTTTCATAAATTGATCTTTCAATCGATATATGGATTTCTGTTCGTAGTCTGAGTGTTTGTGATGTCTAAAACTTCCTCCCTCCCACCTATCCGATCATCAAGTGAAGCGAGAGCGATTAGCTAATCACAAGTCTTGTCCTAGCAGTATATTTCTGTCCCTACTCTCTTCGAAAAAAAAGAGAGCTTGAGTAACAGAGTTCAAAATTCTGTTAATATACCTCCATTAGGAGACCATATGCTCAACATTGGGAACGGACATGGTAAAAAATATATATTAAATATGTTTACTTATAAATTTAATCATCTTCATTTAATTAGATCGATCATTTTACTTTCACAAGGAAAGTAAGATATTTTGGATTTAAAACAAAAGAAGAAATAAGTTATTTAATAACCATTATTTACTTTTTAGACCATTAGAAAATCAATAAAGAATTTCTGACGAAGTTTTAAATGTATGCATTTGGAAACAATTTTGGACCATAAAACTATAAATTGATAGTCGAAGGAGTGCAATCATTCTCCCCTCGAATCAATTTTTTAAAAAAAAAATTAATATCTTTCTTTCAAAAGATATTAAAGAGAATAAACGGCTCTTCTGCAAATAATATTAGCAAAAGTGACTTAACGTTGTTATGAATTATTTAAATCGCGAAAAACTGTTATGGGCAGCAGTAGGTATGATAGTTTTAAGTATAATTTAAGTTATTTTTTGTTTTCCAATGTACAAGGATACAATGCTCGTGATGAGCGAAACCGGTCCTGGTCGTTATAAATATGTGGAAGTAGTACAAATGAATTGTGTTTTATTTAAAAAAAAAAGTACAAGGAAAAGTAAAATATTCTTTTATACTGTCGTTTTTTCGGAGTGCGTCGATCGTGTAAAAAAACGACATTGTTAAGTTTGCACAATATTTTAATTTCGACCATGGGACGAATTAGGAATAAATTTTAGACTTGCAACTGGAAAAATTGATAGATCTATCGATAGAGCACATACGTACATTAACGCTTAGCAGCTAGAAAGCTTTTTTAATAGAAGAATCGCCAGGAACGTGCTTAGCGACTCAAATAATTGTCTGTGTATTTAATTATGAAACATTTTTGATACTTAGATACAGGTTTATTGTAAAGCGATACCTTTATCCTTAGATATTAAAGATAACTATGCTTTTAACATTAATATTATGAGCTGTCAACTAATGTTATACTTATATGTATGAATTTCTATAATAGGGAGTGTGTATGGACTATTGAAATAAACCTACATCTGAAACTTTTGGGTAGGCGATTTTTGTGACAGCACTCAAAGTGTGTACCGATATCTAGGTAATAATTTTTTTATTGTATCTGTCAAATTAACTTTACCGAAAACATTTTCATTTACCGAAGGTTATGAGTTATAACAATAAAAATCGAACAAGCGATGCATTCATTCATAGACACACTTTAGGGTGGTCCCGAGAGCTTTGCCGTGGCCCGAAAGGTCTGATCGCAACCGAGAGAAAGCTCCTGTAGAATCGGTCAATTATATCGCGTTCACGGTCAAAAATGCATTTTATGCTCGGCTTGAGGGCCAAACACGACGGAGAAATTTCTAGAATGCAAAAAATGGAACACAATGGCCGCAAAACACGGCTTTTTGGACCATTGAAGCGCCATTCAACAAACTTTTAGCCTGGATATACCTGCCCAATCGCGCTTTGTTACCTTCGTCGGTCTTATTTGTTTAGTGTAAAAAAGTTTTGACTACCAAAATACAACGACTATCGTATTTTATATAAACATCCAGCTTTTATTTACTTTAAAAAGCTTTACGGATTATTAATAATTCATTTAACAATAATAATTTAAAAATAATTTAGGCAAAAAAATATTTAACAATAATAATAACTATAAAATGACAGTTATGACGATGACATGAGGCCTAACCAACTATATTTTTATAATTATTCTTGTCGAATAACAAAAATTATGCTGTAAATTTAAGATATCGACTGAAGGTGCTAGATGGAATTTCAATATCAAATTTGAATGATTCAAATTTTGTACATTACTATGTCTACGTATACGACCCGGCATCCGTCAGTTCGAGTTCATCCGCTTACTCAAATGCCTGAAAATACCGAAAGACGAAACATATGGAAATTAACAAAATTTGAACGATTTAAATTTAAATACAGTGTACTTTCTACTGGTAATTAAAAAAATTAATTTAGTGTGTACTATTTATTTCACATTTCTATAATATTATAAGGACCAGATTTGCTCAGAAATTAGGCATTACTTATCCAATCGCCTTTTGAAACAGTATCCTATCATATTATAAAAATGGTGTGAAAAGAATTATAAATTCTGTTTACATTTTTATAAAATGTCTTCCTTCAAAAAAAGGCATATTAATTGATTGAATCGACATTCATTTCATAGAACCCATTAAATAAGTTGAAAATGAATATTTAAATAGTTGTACTTGTGGTGATAAGAACATAGTAATATGCAAGTAATTTTTCATATGTTTTATAAAAGTAGTATAAATAATATTATATTACTTTCGACCGATTTGTTAATTACGTCTATTTACGTTACTACGACAATAATAGAGAACAATATGTTAGAAAAAAAACCTGCAGTTTGATACTAGGTACTATACAACATTCTCAAATTCCATTATAAGACTTATAGGTATAGTTTTCTCTTTTTGCTATACTTCATAGACACGTAGGACAGCTTAAATTTTGAAAGAGCTAGGATGCTCATAATATCATCACTTCAGCATTTTATTGGTCCAGACACATTGAATGTCATCTATGTATGTGAAACAATCATACAGATACAATAGTTAGCATTTTTTTTTTTAATATTTTATACCTCCAATAAATATATACCCCTTTGAAGATCCAGGACCGAACCTTTATTACCAGTCCATCAGTCGTTATATTTATTATGACCACATATCTTCTGCCATTCATTTCCCATTGTTAGTTGTTACTGACTGCAAAGGATTAAAATGGTTAGAATGAAGACCAGGTTAAAAGCGACCGAATACTCACTATTATTTTTTAACCACGTGTCTCAGTCTCGATGCAAGGCATATAAGCATTTTTTTCAATACTCTGATTCATTAAATTTAACTAAACGATTGACCAACTTACAAAACTTACATTTATATCTATTGTAGCCGTTGATTTTGTGCTAAATATATTACAATAATATGTTGGTTGAAAATTTTAACCGTAACAAAAAATGATCTCATTTGAAAAGTGATAGCTGTGCTTCATATCAGAATTAATCAATTAATCTTCTGATAATGCAAATTTAAATAAATATTGACACGCAATATTCGATAATGCATGCTATTTTCTCACTGTTTACAAACGCTTGACAATAAAACCTGTCAACGTAAAAACGTCGCATAAATATCACCAATAATAACATGGTTGCTTCACAAAAAAAAAGTTTTACTGTTACGTCACATCATAGTAATTCGATGCAGTTCACAGTGTATGCTTAAAACTTAAAACAAATGAACATCGATTATGTGATTCAAATGCGTTCTATTAGATCCAGATTTTTGAGTGTGAAATGTGTCCCATTGGGAGCGAAATCAGACAGATAATTAATTATCTTCTGCTTTGTTTTAGTCCAGGATTGACCCGCATTTGTTCTTTCTGAAGTTTTCATACGTAGTTCAATCAAAAAACTGGTTTGAATCTTCTTTTCGCACTACTTTTAAGTTTTTACGTAATCTGTGTCATATTGGTTTTCAATTACTTAAGAATGTATCAAGAACCAAACACATTAGGCAAGTCACCCAAAATTTATTTCACGCCAAATAAAAATATCGGTTTAAATATAAATCATGATGGTTTATGTGAGGAGATAGCTGTGCCGACACATATTTCCCATTAGTTAGACCTACACCTTATTTTTCACCATAAAAAGGGACATAAAACCAATCAGGTTTACAAGGCACCCTATTATCCGAATAATAAACGCATAAACAAGGCACCCTAATATAAACATAAACGGGAACAATGTGTTTTTTAGAGCATGCGTTATAAATATTGAGGATCAAAGAGATCGGCCTGTCATGTTCATCAAACCAGTGATATTACTATACCCATGGAATGAGTTATTTTTTTGGTACATATGTATGTACAAAGGAATGCTGTAGCATGGCACGTTGGGTATATGGTTTAGATTTAAGAGTAAAACATGAGAAGGCACACGAATTTTTTCAACAAATTTTATCATTTGACAAGTTAAGTGTTTTGACCAGAGTTATGACTGACTCCGACATTGACCAACAACCCGACTCGGACTCCGACTTAGCTTACGATTAAAAGAAGTCTAATTTGGTCAGGTTTGTTTCCTACCTTTAATACGTTGGTTTTCAAATTAAACACCAACCAGCCAATCCGGCAAATAGCCGAATTTTTCATATTATACATATAAACACATATATGTGTATATTGCACAACAAGAAGATGTTATAGGCATAAATAAAAATGACACAAGTACATTAATACACGCAAAAATGCACTTTATAGAAAGGGTAGTCGAGTCCCTCGTTTTTTACAACTCCGAATCCGCAACCCCGGTTTTAACAGTCAAAACCATAGCTTAGATTGATTTGCAATAATAGACGACATTGATAAGATTTGATACAGTATTAAATTTCGAGCAAATCCTGACTATCTGTTGTTTGTTAAGTTTATATTTCATAAATTGAATTTTAAAATTTAAATCAATTAAAATATTTTTTTGTACATTAACTTTGCTTTTTATATAATTACTAGTATTTTTTACTCGGCTTTGCCTAAGATGGTGAACGCTTATAATTAGGTTATTAAATTTAGACGTTTGCTAGCTAATGTTGAAATTTGAAAATATCACCGTCAACCGTAACTCTTTTGTTACACCCACAAAATATAGTCCACCAATTAATAATAATGTTAAGAGTTGAAACCAGCTAAAATAAAAGATGCCAATTTTGCCACCTGCACTCTTGTTATGGCGCCGCAGAACTTCCCGATATGCAGCTTGTTGTTCTTCATTTAATAATGGCTCCTGCAGCGGCACAAATTAAACATACGATCAGAGTCATACGCGAATTCTCGATGACGATTATTCCAGATGCACACCCAGTTTTACGAATTAACCACTCGCTTTCTGCCAAATCACAAATATGAAAGTCAATATTCAACACAAATATCTACGATCGTGTTACTATCTAAACTTTCACTTGCATAATATATAAGTATTGAGCTGTTGCTAGGCGACTATTATTATTACATTTTTCATCCCGCATTGAAACGTCAAAATATAGCGTTTTCAGTTTTAGGTTGAACGTTAAACGTTGAAAGTTGAACTAACAATTTCAGCCAAAATGACATGTGTAAATTTCTCGTCGCTGATGTACGTCGCTTGGGAGGAGTTGTAGTGACCGACAGACATACAAACATACAGATTTCTACATGTATTTTGTGCTATATAGTAGAGATATACTTGTGTAAACTTATATTATCTTATAACCCGAAACGCGTTCCGATGATTTATACCACTTCAAGGTGTTTCGTCGTGTTATATGAGAATTTTCTGTACTAATTACTTGAATACGCTTGGATGCAACCACTCAATCGGTCATAGAAAGATACTATTGTGATATCCAATCAGTGATTGGAATCCCTGATCCAACCTGTTTCTCTTATCTCATAATATTCGTTGTTGAAAACGTAAAATTCCGAGACATTCATCGAAATAAGTTGAGATAAAGGTAGACTTTAATTTTAATATGCAGCTGTTTTTACTTTTCTATATTTTTCGCAGTGGATGGCAAATTCCTGCTGTGCGAATCTGGTTGTGGGGTTCCGAATATAAATAAAAATCAGTCTGACTTTTCTAAAATTCTTAGCTCAACTCTGCAAACGACGTAGGTACTGAGTTTTTTTTGGCATATACTTGATAGAACTCCATTATAAAAAGGTAATATATCGCAGTATGTATTTAGTTCTTGAAGAATTGTATGAACTAGTTCAGGGGTTCTTAACCTTATTGCGGTAGCGGGCGCATTTGACCAAAAAACAAGACTTAAAAATTTATTTAATTACACCTATTATATGTTTACTAAATTATTATAAATTGGATAAATAGGTATACGTTTATTGACATCTATGTTCGTTTGAGGGCATTTAGAAAAGAAGCATCAAAAACCCATACAGTTTCACATAAAAAACAAGGAGAGTTAAAATAAAATGAAGAGAAAAAAAATATATTCAAACAATAAAGAACAATTAGTGCGAGCTTTGACTTTGCATTTCACTTAGTAAAAATCGTGAAGGTTTTTATTGGTTAGTCGAGATTTGGTTTTTGATTTTATTATATTCATGGTGAAAAAATAAAGATTCGCACAAATATGTGAAACCATAATAAGGTTTAATTTTGGTAAGCTAGCTTTTTTCAAAAGAGGGTATTTTGAATAGTCAGCTAAATTCCACAAATTTGTATTCATGTATTGATTTAGCAATTTCATATGTAATACACACAACAAACAGGATTAACAAACGATCCAAAGCAAAGCTACTGGATCGATAATAGTAAATTACTGGAATCTACTTTCAAATTCCTGCAGAAGCTTCATAAAATACGTAATAAATAATTTCAGGTCAAAATTATTTTTTGGGCGCATGAAGATAGTTTCGCGGGCGCACATGGCAACGCGGGCACAGGATTAAGAGCCCCGACTTCATCAGATTTGTTGTTTGTTATTATATTTTCAGTAGCAAACTAAGAAGTTAGAGTATAAGTCGAAATTATACTTCTTATACCATGACTTCAGTCTTTATTATTTTGTTTTGTATTATTGTTCTGCGCATTGGCAAAACATAGATGTTACACAGCTTGTGTATGGTTGACATACTTCGTAAATAATACAGTAATGAAAGGATGAAAGAGAGCTCTCACTGTAAATGATCAGCGATGGGTGATGCACAGCATCCCGTTTTCCGCTCGGCATGTCGTGGCGTTAGAGTTATTATTTTATTATTTACGAGGCGTCCGTTCCTTTGGTTTCCCTCTGCAGTGTTTGCTTTGCGGAGACGCCGCTAATGGGCCCGGGCCCTTTGTCGGCGCCAACACCCAAATTAAACACAAATAACAAACACAAGCCGGGTGCCCTGTCATTACACCCGTCAAAACGACTGTGACCGATTCCTTTTGCTTGAAGCTGCACTCCCTGTATCGCTTACACTGTAGTGATGTGTAAATACAACACCGCATAACTAGATTAATGACTTTTTTAATATGCCCGCTATCGAAATTGAGGTTAGAAATGAGTATCATTTATGTGAAGACTGTCGACCGTGTTGGTTAGTGTTCAATATTTCACCAAATATACATGGTAAAAACCGGAAATTTAAATAAGATCTGTTTTTAATTTGAGGAATTGAAGATAAAACCATTTTATATTCTTGAGATAAGTTGACAAGTAACTTTATTTTTAGATTTATTTTAATATTATTTTTGTCAGCGTCCGTGGTGCAGTTGGTAGCGTCGTTGGCTACGGTTACAGATGTCTCGGGTCCAATTCCCGGTGCGGACTGTTTCATAAATTGATCTTTCAATCGATGTATGGATTTCTGTTCGTAGTCATGCACGTTTGTGATGTCTAAAACTCCTCCCTCCCACCCATCCAATCCTCAAGGCGAGAGCGATTGCTAACCACTAGTCCTATCCTAGCCTTATCCTTCTATCCCTACTCTCTTCGGAAAAAGAGAGGTTGAGCAACTGAGTAACAAGCAGTTCTCATATAAAATTTCTGTTGAGATACCTCTATTAGGAGGCCATATATGCTTCATGTTGGGAGCGGATATAGTAAAAAAATATATATTATTAATCCCAAAAGGATTAATTTTTAAATAATATATAATAATATAATTACAGATCGGTGTCCGAAAAAGTCCTCCATTGCATCATTTATACAAAGAGTTTTGCGACTTAACTTCCTTTCTCTTCATATACCTACACTGATAGTAACGTGGATAACTATTCTTTCGCTTATTTTTGTAAATTTCTATATGAATGGAGAGAATTCATTTTTTTCATATTTTATATTCATATATCCAACTAGCTTCAATGCAGTGGCAACACGTATTTATGAATAATGGTTTAAATTTGAAATGTATGCGGATAAGAAAAAATAATGATCAAATAGTACTTTTATAACATAGATATTGTGGTAAATCTTGCATTTTAAATTATTGTTATTGTTCTTCATAATTTTCTATTCTTCCAACCTTAGCCGGGTTTTCCTTTACTTATCTTTTTATAATCATTTTTGAGACAAGATCCCGAGAAAAATCGAATTTTCTAGGAAAATTATTACTTAGTTTATTACATACAAAACTAGAACTAATAAATTCCTGGACAATATCATTATTATGATAATAAATTCGAAAGTAAGAATCAGATATTAATTTCTACTCATTAGCCAATTCTATTGTAAAATTCAGATTTATAATATAAAATTGTTAGATTATGAAGTTCTGTATACATGGATCTGGTTGGAAACTGTTGAGGATTTTAAGAAAATCAGGACTTACTCCTACTCAAGGTTGTGAAGTCAAGAATTTTAATCGATGGGGATCGGTTCAATGCCGGGTACGATTTATATTTTAGTAGCCAATTTAAAATACTGTTTATAATCATGAAGTATTTTTAAAAATGCAACGAAATGTCATAAACAATCCACTCTAGTTAAAGGCTTACTAATGTTGTTAATAATAAGTGTTAGTGTATTTTTTTTTAAATTATTTGAACAATTGATATATTATCTTACGCAATCAAGAAAGTCGTGTGTGAGTACTTTTGGACAAAATATTAATTTAAAGTTTTATCGTCCGCCAAAACATGCAAATTCCTGGAAAATTAAATTATCATTAAAAACACATCAACATAACATTTCAAGTGAACTAAAAAAGACATTATTTTTAGAATATTAGAAAACACTGTATGGTATGTGATTGACACGCGAATATTCACAATATTATTTTTTCAATTCAATATAGGAATAATTTAAACCAACCATCTTCTCAACATTAAAAAAATATTTCTTCGAGTTGACGTAGGTACCTAAGCATTTTGTATAGGAACTATGGTAGTAAATATATCTTACCCTTATTGTGAAACAGTAGTATCTTGCAAATTACATTGTTCTGAGATAAACAGATTTTAGTGTGGCAAACAAAGAGTATTATTTGCTCATTTTCTACGAAACCATAGTAAATTATTATCTTAAAAGGACAGCAACGCAGATACTACAGCATTGCACTAAAGATGTAGACGTTATTTATAATGAAAATCCAACGTATTGCCAATAATATCGTTTTTCAAAGAAAAGGCAATTTAAAACATCGTCAGTTCGAGTTCATTCGTGTGCTCGAATGCCTGAAGATGCCGACATGAAGGTGACGAAATACATGGAAATGTACAAAATTTCAACAATTCAAATTTAAATTAAATCGGAAGTGTACTATCAGACTAAAATATTAGAACTACAGATACTGCTGTTTTACGCTAGTGTACATCATAAAAATACCATTGATAATCAGTAATAAAATCAAAATTGAGATATATGCACTTACCACTGTTTTACACTCGGGTTGACAAAATCTCAAATATTACTTAATTATTTTCAAGAAAGTACCCAAACTCTTATTTAAAAGGGATTAAAAAGTTGTTTATGCAGGGTTTGGAGATAATCCATTTAAAAAGCAATGAGTTCTTGAAATATTAAAAATTGGAAATACCCAAAATAATTGCTCTTACTTAAAACAACTTTACGAGTCTCGTTCTGTTACCTTTATTACCTTTATCCGTTTTGCAGGTCGTAAATATTGTTTATTAGGTTTATCAAGCATTCTTATCTATACTCATATTTACCTTAGGATTCCTGGTAATGAAGTTAACAGGTAAATGAAACATTGATACATATTTGAATGAAGATGATACATTCGTTGTGTATTTTTCAACTTCTGAGAAAAATAACAATTTTTCGGGAGAAGTTATGAATTTGTTTGTAATAACTACGCCCCCCTTCTTTCAAATAATGAATATTACTGAAAATAAATAAATGTTAAATGTAGGTAAAGATTTGAGGAGCCTAGTATTTTTAAAATTTACAGAGACAATCATAAAAAATAATGTTTTACTATAATAATAAAGATTTTTTAAAATAAGATTGTTTATTACACTGTAACACAATTTCCAACGACAGTGGATAAAGTCTGAAACGCATTAATCATTCCTTAGATTTATAATTAAAATTTATTTTTAAATTATAATCATCATTTAAATTTGCAATGTTAATGTCCATAAAGCAGGAGTACCAACTTGCTAAAATACCAACGACTTTTCATGTAAAAAATTGTGACGATTTCTTAGTATGTTTTTTTTAAGAATTTCTTTCAATAAGCAAAAATGAACCATTTTTTTTTTATTTTTAATTACTTTTAAATATATTGAAAATGCATCACGAATGCCTCAAAGGTATAGGTATTAATAAGATGTTTAAATCTTCCTTATTAGTATTAGTAAAACCTTAGGGTAGTAAAATGATTGGAATAAATAAAATGAACTATAATTAAATTCGACAGTCTTCTATAAAGTGTATTAAAACTGCATTTTACATTTTGGGATCAGAATTGAAAATATCCAACCATGAATTGCTACACGTTTGATCATAATAATTATTATAATATTATATTATATTGATGGTGTGGAAGGTGTTTAATTAATTCGTTAATTTAGTTTATAATGGACGTAAAAAAATATGAGGGGTGATATCTTTGTAATGATGCAATGCACATTTGTATTTAAGAAATGACATTAATTAAATTAATTATACATTTCTATATGAACTTATGAATTTTTATGACGTATTAAATTAATGAGACGATATTACATATTTTGTCTTTATGTATTATTGATAAAATTGACCATACTATACCATATACTGAAGTACCTATTTATCAGCTGGGTCCGTGGTGCAGTAGTCAATGTTGTTTATTCGGTTACGGTGCTCATGGATTCGCTCAGTACGGACAGTTTCATAAAATAATTTATGAATCATGTTCTAAGTTATAAGGCATGCATGTTTGGAATGTCTAAAAATTCCCTGCCATCTATCCGATCCTATAAACGGGGCGTAGTGAGAGCTATTACCTTACCATTAATCCTGTTCTAGTCGCGGCCTTCTATTCTTACTGTCTTGGAAAAAAAAACTTTGAGCAACTGATTAACAAGCAGTTCTAGTAGTGAAAGTTTTGAGAAGATTCCTCCATTATGATATCATTTACTCCACATTGGGAGCGGACATGGTAAAAACTTAAATTCGCCAAATGGAGAACATGTTTATATATGCAGTATTTATGTGCTCTAAATTCTACATTACGGTGGCGATTCAGCATTGTTTAATTAATTTAATGAATTGAATTGGGAAACTAGCCGCGAACGACTTGTTGGCAAACCCTGGGTATTTTTTTAAAATATTTGTACATGCAATTACCAAAATGATGGAAGTGAAATTCCCAGCGGTCTTCTTTGAAGTCCTATGACAAAAAATTTGTTGCACTTACTCGCTATTTTAACACTGTAATCCGATTCTTATCCATGTTGAAAAATGCTTTATAACCATATCGTAAATGTCAAAATTGTACCTATATAGGTTTTGAGACTTACGTCATCTAGACCAGTGTTTCTCATGTGCGGCCACGAGAGGTTATTTCTGTGGCCACCAACGTTTCTACAGTAATAAATATTGATATCAATAAAATGAGTAATATAAAATAAATACGACATTTGTTTATTCGTATTGTGTACGTATGCCGCTCGGAAAAACTTTTGTAATGAATGAATATTTTTAATAAAATAGGGATCTCTTCTTATATATTAATTTATCATTACAGTAGTAACTAATTCGGTATGTTGTACGATAACCAACGCTGTTAATCTTGCAATCGTGTAATTTTCATTGACGACAAATTATCCGAATACATGTTTATCAGTGAGTGTCTTTCTGATTTTTTTTTTAAGCAAGTAAGCATCTGTATGTTCTATATCTGTTAATGACAGGATTGTAACAATATAGCACATATTTTTTTAAAAATTACATTTAAACATAAAAATTTTCTGCATCATACTAGTTTATGGTTAATAAAATGCACGTTCGTAATTTTAAAAATACCCACAACGCAACACTATTGTAAATATGAAATTCATTTGTGGAAAAGTGGGGTGGGGGGAGCGGCAAAAAGGACCGCCCCAGGTGGAAAAACCTTTAGCTACGCCACTGCCAACATGTTTAAATTTCTTTTATTGAATAAACTTATATGTTGATTCCTTTTTTTAGTAAATATATAGGTTTAATATCTTAAATCACGATTGAAAAATTTGGTGCGGCCACAAGACATTTCCATAAGACCACTGATGTTCATAATGCGGCCACGAAGAAATTTTCCATGAGAGCCACTGATCTAGACACAAAAATATTGGTTACACGATGTTTGATTATGTATCAAGAGTAACTTTCTAATAAATAAGGAAAGCATTCGTTTCTGGAATAGATTAAGCTATATATTATTATGCATTCTTGGTGCTCCAAATTGGAACGGATATGCATCTAAAATTATATTTGTAAAAGATAAGACTAGGAAAGGATTAATGGTTAGCTGATCGCTCTCGCTGCACTCTGTTTTTTGGGAGAAGATATGGATGGGAGCGAATTTTAGACATCACAAACATCCATGACTACGAACAGAAACCGATTAATCGACTGAAAAAATCAATTTATGAAACTGTCCGTACCGGTACTAAGGCTGATTTCAACTCTTCGCTGTAATAATGACAAACTTCATAATCCACCATTGGAGTGGAAGCTGTATTGCAGGGTTTCCTAAAGTTTTCTTGCGTTGGAACACTTTGCAAACCCTACAATTTTAACGGAACGCCTTGTTTATTTTGTTGGTTATATAAGATAAATTAGAAGATTATTATACATGTTTGGATTTGTAGCAGCTGAAGTAGTATATAAAACCATCCCAAGTTTTCGCGGTATACCTATTTCCGTTCTGCGGAACACCAGTGTTTTACGGAACATACTTTAGGGAACATACATCTGCATTCGTTTTTTTTTTCACTAAAAATATCAAATAGCATCTACATGAAATGAAATAATGTTAACGTAATTGAAAAATGGTTGTTCCACAGCTTTACTATTGTCACTATATTTTTGAGTTGCCGTATGTGAAAAAATAGGATTATATTATGTTGTAATAGATTTTCTGAAAGGGCTTCAATTTTGTAATATACACTACAATTTTGTGTGCTCTTTAAATCAAGCCTATAAAGTATGGCTATAGACTAAAAATATATGTTAAACATATATAGTTTTTCATATGTAGTTTTTTGTTATCTTACTATTCTATAATTGACAGTCGCAACGCATTTAAATGTTGCTTCATAAAATATACACCGATGTTGTGTTGGCCAATTAATGTAACCCTCAAAAAATACGAAAATGAGTTAATGATTGTATCTCATTTTAAAGACGACAGAGCATATCTCGGCCAAATGATGTAAATTAGAAAAATAAATTGATCACACTTTTGGAAGGGAATCATTATTTTAGATTGGTTTTAGGTTTAAAAATTCTGACCCGGCCACTTGATGTAAGCCACAATTATTTCGACAATTCCGTACCTGCAAAAATGAGAATCTACAGGAGTGCATTTCAATGATTCATAACGCAACTCACCATATAATGTTTTCGATAAAAACAGTTTTTACTCTCTCCTGAACAATTTCAATTTTGAGGGTTTCATCAATTGACCAAAACACAGTCGATATTATTTTTAGAGCACTGATGCACAACCCGCAGCCCACAATTATATGGACATGGTTTTAAAAAAATCGACATGGTTGCATTTTATAATTGCATTGATTAACCAGATTTTATTTTAGTACCAAATTTTGTAATCTGAATAGATTATTCGGCAACTAGCAACTAGTCCTGTCATAGCCCTATCCTTTTATCCCTACTCTCTTTGAAAAAAAGAGTTTGGGCAAATGAGTAACACGCAGTTCGCGTAGAAAAACTTATATCTACATACCTTTATTAGAAGTTCAAATGCTAAAAATTGGAATTGGACACGGCCTTAAAAAATCGACATAAATGATTGCATTTTGTAACTGCAGTGATTAATCATATTTTATTTCAGTATCAAATTTTGTGACCTGAATCGATGACTTGGCCATTTTTTACCTCTGTATAGTTTTATTCAAAAATAAGTACACGGGACCAATAATAATAATGGGAACGTATGGCGAGCGACCACAATATCTCAC
The DNA here is from genome assembly GCA_022494535.1 of Himalopsyche phryganea. NCBI lineage: Eukaryota > Metazoa > Arthropoda > Insecta > Trichoptera > Rhyacophilidae > Himalopsyche > Himalopsyche phryganea. The sequence goes on from JAGVSL010000033.1 coordinate 506,395, forward strand.
ACTCGAAAGCAATGCCACATAATAGACAGTCTGACATTGTCATCCATCATTTTCTGAGTGATAAATCATCCCCCACGTGGAGTCCCCGGCTTCCCACTCCTCAGTCCGCAACCTCACACCCTCAATACACCAACTCGCTCTTCTATCACTTATGTTGGTAGGGGATGATTTCGTTAGGGACGAACAGGGCGCTCTATAAAAATAAGACAATATAGAGACATGTTGGAATGAATTTACACATCAATGTACCTCAGTTATAAAGTAACTCAAAAATCATAGACCTGGGATACAAGATTTTGGGCAAGCTTAATCGTCTACTGTACTTCTAATCTTTGTAGATTTTTATAAAGGTATAGGATTATCTAAAAAGTTAATATTATTAATAATATTAAAAACACATTTTTTTTCTTATATATTAAGAGTTTTAAGTAGATTTCACATGATTTCGTATTTGTTACAGTTTGGGTCTAAAATAATAATAACCACTGTGATTCTAAAATAACCACAGATTATCACTCGTTATATTTTGGAACTGGTAGATATCGGTTTTCTAAGCATTTCCACATACTTCACTCAAAACTGCAATTTCTTTGACTTGTTACAATTTATGGAACAAAAAACAGTATAGGCTTTCTTACCATGTTAGAATCAACAGTCGGTATTATTCCATGTAATAACACGTTATTAAACACAAAAATCGAAATATTTTGCAAATAAGTTGTATTTTCTTAAATAAAATACAAAATTACTATTATAGATCAGGGGTCAGTAACCTGCAGCTTTATATTATTGTAACAGTTATTATTTCGGCTGAGGAGTGTAGGAAATTTTAACAGAAACAAAGCGGGAATTAATAAGCATCCTGTCGTATTTAAAAAGGTGGGGAACCAGTGTCCTTCTACGTTCTCAAGTGCACTCTGTTATCTGAATCCAATTTATTCATTACAAATATTTGTAGGTAAATTCAATCGAAATTGTTTGAATGCGGCTTCCCAACACGAAAAGATTCACCAACCCTGTTATAGGTGGTGTCTTTACGATAATTAACATTCCATTAAAAATTAGAGTTAGTTTTTCGTGACTATGAAATTTGTTTCCTTCCTTACACTGCTAAACATATTCTTACAAAATGAATCTTATGTTAGGATACGACAAGTAACATTAGATATTTTTTTGAAACACCTAATTTAAAGTTGTCAATGAAATGAAATTTGATTTAATCTAAATATAACATAAATAAATCAAGTACTTACATACGTTTGATTGAATATTCCTTTTAGAATATAATGTATTGTAACAGCAAAAGTCTTTCCAAGATTAAATGAATAAATAATATATCCTGAAAAGGAACTAAAGTAAATCTGCAATTATCGACTTCAATTGTTTGACGAAAATTTTGACGTATTCCATTTTAGAATTTCAAAAATTCTCGTCATAGAATTTTTTTTAATCTAAATTTGGCTTTAAAAGAAATCATTTTATCTTTCGTTTAGTTTGGTTATGTTTGCTTCTAGGTAGGAAAAAATTGCAGTGTAGGAGAAGTTTAGTGGAAACAAAATAAGAAAATTAGAGTTTTACTGAAGTAGATGCTCTTGATTGTTTTTAAATCGCAATTATAATTTATCTTATGCGTTGCATCGATTACGAAGCAACGCATAAGATAAATTATAATAATATTCAAGTACACCTGTTGTTGGATACAACGCTTTTGTAAGAAGGTTAAATTAAAGTAGTCTCATACTTATAAATTCATTCTTATCCATTTTATGGAGAGATTTAACTGAATATACATTATCAATATTTGTAATCAGATTAAATGTCAGTTATTATTATCAAGAAGTTCGTTAAACGAATACGATGGGATCTGCCAGCGATCCTCGGCTTGAGATCCTAATGTGTTAATGTGATAAAGTCCCAGGTATAAAGTGTGTTAATCCTTGGGCATTCGATAAAGAAAGGCTGAAAGCATTTTGTAATACAATATCTTTATAAAAATTCTTTTCTTACAAGATACCTTGTATGTGACGCCGAGGGGTGATAAAATTTACTTAATCACTTTCAAAAAACAAAAACATATAAAATATTCAGGCAATGGGTCAATTATTTATCTTATAAACGAGAGGCTACCAACACTATTTTGTTAAAGGACAATTAAAGTTATTTAAAATCAATTTATAACAAAACACAAGTGTTTTGTTATAAATTGTTTATTGATTTAGCAATGTTATTGATGAGTGGAAATGTTCTCCGTAACCGCTGTGCCGCGGAACATTAGTCTGCCGTGGGGCGATGCTAGTTGTGCCGCGGCACATTGCTTTATTGTACAAAATCAAACAATTTTACAAATAACATCCGGTATTCTGCCACGCATTTAATTCAATTGTAATCTATATATTTCAAATGAAAATCAATCTAATGTAATCTCTGTGTATATATACACTTTTTATGTATATTTTGATTGTGGTGTGCTGCGGAAATCTAGGGAAAACTTTTGTCTACCGTTGCAGAAAAAAGGTTGTGGATTCACTGATGTAGAATATAATTTTAATAAACAAAAAAAAAATTGGCAACAAAATCAACATTACACTTTTTTTCACCGATTTGAGACATAATCCCCTTTTCATTTCACATACTGCTGAACCCAGAAAGCCGAAGATGTTTCTTAAAATGTTCTCCGCTCCTGCCAAATAATTATAAAAAATATTTAAAAACAAAATATGTCCAATCTTTATTTTTTGATTATCCCTGTTTCAAAAAACCACTCATTGCACACTATCGCAGTAATGCTTCTGAATTAAGATTAGGAAAATATTACTTTATTCCCAGACAGACAGGACAGGCTTCTACTATTGATAGCGAGTGCATCGACAGTATCAAAAGATAAATACAATAAAATAAAATAACAAATGTCACCGATAGAAAAGCTAAGCCCTGCAGATAAGTGTGTGATTTTTTATGCAGTCAAAAGGATGTGTCAAATATGAATGTTTAAAAATATATATGATAATATTTGAACTATATTCGCTGCCAATATGGAGAATATAGAAACCTAAGAGTAGCAGTTTAACAGAAGGTGTTTTGTTGTTATACATATGTTTTCAGAGAGGAAGTGTATATGCACAGATTTGGAAAGCCCAGGGCTCGTTATCTAATTGCTCTGTCTACGCCATGTTTTCTGAATCGATTAGGTGGATGAAAAGGGATGAAAATTTCAATCTATAAATTGATTGAAAAATCACTATTCATGTGATCAATCGAGTATTTGGCATCGAAAGTACGCCTCCAATCGGGGATACCAAGCTCTCACCAGGTTCAAAAAATGTTCTATCGTCTATGTGCGTGGCAAAAATCCCCACATAATAATTATTATATATCGACTGTCTGAAGTGCCGAGCAGTGTTTTGTAAATTTATTTATTTGAACAATTACAATTATACTATACTTAGTTGTTTTACTTAAATCGTTTAACATGTTCCGATAAAATAGAATGGGATCATTCACCCTTCCAAGAAATGAAATAAAGAGTTTTTCAATTTTATTTTTCAAATGTTTAAAAAATCCACTAAGTTATTGGTAGTGATGAGATTTTAAAAAGATGCCGCGTCACGCATATATTTTTAATATGTAGATGGACAGGTTTCGTTAAAAAAGTATTATTTTTTTCAAATTTAAGCGAAACCACTCATGATCTTACAAAAATATAAATATTGTTTCCATTATAATCATACTTATCCAACTATGTCGGCGTCCCTGGCGCAGTTGGTAGCGGCGTTGGCTACGGCTACGGACGTCTTGGGTTCAATTCCCGGCGTGGAAAGTTTTCATAAATCGATTTATGGATGGATTTCTGTTCGTCGTCTGAGTGTTTGTGATGTCTAAAAACTGCCTCCTCAGCCACCCATCCAATCTTCGCGGGGCGTAGCGAGAGAGCTTACCATTAGTGCTGCCTAGCCCTATCCTTCTATCCCTAATCTCTTCGAAAAAAGAGAGGTTTTGCAACTGAGTAACAAACAGTTCTCATGGAAAAATTCTGTTGAGATACCTCCATTAGGAGACCATATACTCTACGTTGGGAGTGGACATGAAAAAAAATCTTATTATAAGTGAATTGATATTTAATTTTATTCTACAAAGTTATTTTCAACTGAGTTATTTCATAAAAAAACTATTCAAATTTTCAGGCACTTATCTGCCGCCACTGTATGGTCGTGTCTCGATTTGTAAATGTTAGTAATAATTAATAATATTGCTTCTTGAGGAATGGTTTGTACCACGTCCTCAATGCCATACGAAGAGAAAGAGGAAATTCAAATTCAAAACTGGAATGAAAAGCCAATAAAAGGGACCAAGTCCATTTTCGTGGACATTTCTTCACTTGCCATTTATCTCTTGAATGCCGACGACTTATTCACTAATTGAAAATGCTAAAAAACGAAAAATTAAACGAGTGCTGATACTACTGATTGACAAAGACTAATTGACAGATATGAAATAAGTCAAATGTATTTTTATAATAAAAAAAATATATAAATAAATCGTGTAAGCCAATATATCATACATTCAAAGATTAAAGTCACGAAAACGGACATAGCACAAACCTATTCTCGGTGAGGCATAGATGGTAGCCAGGTGAAGTGACAGGTAAATAATTGACGGCTCGTGAAAAAGGGTGAGGCGACCGGAGCGCGGTCAACGAGACACGATCAAATAAATCATATTATTGTATTATATTTCTGTATAAAAGGTTCCTGCAGGGCCATCGGATTGTGTTTATAACTAGCTACTGGATACCTGGGACGAACATAATTTTTCTTCAATCAGGGCTGCCAGACGTTTCGAAATAAAAAGGTAAATACCGAGTCACGTTCATAGTGTCTCTAAAAATTCCGATTTGACAAAAATTGAACACGAAGAAAAACTTTCTATGGATACTAATTAAATTGTTATAATTGTACTCATCTTCCTATTTAAATAAAAATTAGATTTCTATGACTATTCTTCTACATATTTATTTATTTAGACATTCCATATATTCGCTATATTTTATATATATGTAATTTTGTAAATCAGGTAACCCTGTTTTCAACTCACTGGCGCAGGTATAATATGACATTTCAAAATAATTGATTTATATCATCAGCAATAAGGAATATAAAATAATATATTCGTGTTCGACATGCAGATTCTGAAGGTATCTGATATGTAGCTTTAAATATTTAAGTAATAAAATGTATATCTAGTCTAGTATAATAGATCATTAAACACTTTTACTCATTGTGGCACATAGGTTGTGTACCACTGTTGTTTGATAAAGTAGTAGGAGGTGAATTTCAATGATAGAATTAAACAGAGACACGTCAAAGTTCGTAGTCAAACTCTCTTTGAACGTGGATATGGTAAAAAGGCGTGAAAATTTATTAGTGAATTTGGATAGAAAATTATAAATTTGAAATCGACAGAGGCTAACGTCACAGCTTTTACAACTTAGAGATCAAACCCCTTAACGGAAAATGATGTGAATTGTAATATTAGTTCCACAAGAATTATGTAATATAGTTGGCAGATATATCTGCGTCCCGTCATCATCAGAATCATAAATGATCAAAAGAAAAGTTGATTTGAATCGTTCAAATTTTGTACCCGTTTTGTTCCGCTTTTCGACATCTTTCATCTTTCAGGCATTCAAGAGCACAGATAAACTCGAACTGACAATTAGTAAACAATTTAATGAATTTGTGCGGAGCTTGCAAAAAGAAACTATTTTGAATAAACACGGCTTCCTTTGACATTCTTCATCGTTTGAGATGAAAAACGTTTGCAGTGTCTACCTATTATTTTCATCCACACATTGTTAAATACACGACTAAATATGTAAAAAAGAATGGTACACAACGTTTCTTTAAATCGGCTCGCGTATAAACGTTTCAATTCAACTTATCAACTTTTTCTTTTCACTTGTCAGCTACCGCGGGGATTACGAAAAGAATAAAAGCGACAAGATGTCTAAATTGTAACCGGTATGCAACAACAAATACAAACTACAGAAAGATTATTGTTAATAATAATACAATATCGGCACTTCAATGATGACAAGTATTCGATCACTTTTTTAACGTCTCTCCATGGCCACTGACGTAACAAGGTAAGGATTAAGCAGCGCCCTTTCACACTAGCGGGCTTGGAGATGTAAAACAGAACATGCTTTAGAGGAAATTAAGAAATTAGTCACTTAACAACAAAGCATACGGATAGAAAGATAATGCTGGGAGAGATTTCATAAATAACTAATTAGCTGGGTCTCATGTTTTCAAAGTACTTACATATATATCAGGGACGGCTCTTGTAAAGGAGCAAAAGGTGCACTGCACTTCTATAAGTCCCATCAAAATATTCCATTAATAAACGATATTCAAATATAATAATTATACCAATTCACTAATTTTAAATTTTCCTCGTGTTTCCCATAGGAAAATATTGCAGGAAAAGATGATCAATAAACACGACTAGCAAACGTATTCCGCGTCGATTCAGAATACGCATGAAAGTCGGTCGATGACGCGGTAGGAGCATAAATTCTTTTGCACTCCTTAAACGTCTAAAATGTTCTATGTATTTTGACATATCTGTGACGTTGCACCAGTATGAACTACGCGACGGATACATTTTGTATGGACTGTTTTTGCGGGCCCTTGAGCATTGATCTCCCTGACGGAAATTCCCGAACGTACCCGAAAGCGATTTGACGTTTGAGTTTACAAACCTGTAACAGTCATTTGTAAGAATGAAAAAGAGCAGTGGAACAAGCTTAGTAAGCTCATTTAATTTCAATATGATTCTTTAACTACACGCTCTTCAATAAGAATAATATTTACCTATCATTATAACTTTTGGAGTGATGAATACAATTTATAAAATTATAATTATGATCATGTATAATACCAAGTAGATATAATTGAATATTTAAAATAGGACAGTTTCGAGTTTTTTACCTGGCTGGCTTTGCCCATTCCATAATATTCAACTGTGTATCTGGTTCATTTTCGTAATACACCTTCCTCTAATATTTTTTATATTCTTCAATATTGAATTCTACAAATTACTCTCCCCGAAAAATTTCCGGCTTAATACAGAATTATTCCAATTGCAGACAATTAATATGGTAACCTTAACATACGATTTCATGGAGGAATTTAAACTTAAATTGAACTTACTGCCTTATACAGCAGAGAAGATTTGTACGATGTCGTCGGAGCCCTGTCTATACTTCAACTCTTCACGAATAAAAAATACATGTAGTATTTAGCTAAACCGTTAAGCCATAACAAATAATTTATACAATATCGATGACTTCAGTCGAAAGTGAGTGTTACTTCTAAAATTTAAAAAGGATCAATTCATTTTGAGAAATACCACGACTAAAGACAGACAAGGTTTCCCAAACTATCATCCGCGACAACCTGGAATGGTTGTATATGCTGCTAGGGCTGCAACAAATTTAGACGTACTCAAATTCATATTGATATTACCTACACAAAAAAAAAAAAAAAAGATGGTCCGTCGAAATTAATCCGAAGGAAAGGTTTGGGAAACCCTGGTGAAAAGAAACAGTTGATATCGCCAATATCAGACTTATATGTTCGTATATGTCTGAGAGTACTTTCAAAATCCAATATGTGGAGGACGGATTTCTTACATAAATATGTGAATCTTTTTTTGCACTCCCTAATAGTCTTGTCACCGGCCGCCACTGTATATATATATATGGTTTAATGCAGGAGCCCCCAAACTACGGCGCGAGGGCCAACACCAGCCCGCTAGCACCACCATAGTTTTTTCACACAGATAAGTAGTGTTGAAAGCAGAAAAAAAGCCATGGGCAAATTTTTGCAACTAACCAACCAAATTTTTTGTCTAAAGGACTTAATATGAGTGTATAAATCAGGCAGATGCTGGTTTTCTCCCTGTCGGCTATCGGCTATCTCCGCCGCAATGAAATGTCCTTGACGCTTTCCCGTAAGTACCAACCGAAATTTGCGCATAAATCAAAACCACAGTATGTTGGTAGTATGATCTAGCTAGGTCTTGGCCCTTGGGGCTTAGTCGAGGAATCAGTCTAGCCCTTAAGCTAAACAGTTTGGAGATCCCTGTTTTAATGCATATAATTATGTACTATATTTTGTGAAAATCGACATGATATTTTGAGATACATACTGTGATAATTTATGTTATACGTTTTAAGAAAATTTATGTATTCATTCACCGTTTTTTTGTTACCTTTGTTCGTTACAAATCACTAAGCCAGTGCAGCTTGCATTCATTACGTCCTTGCAGATGTAGTAACGATTTGTGCCTTATCAAGCAAGATTGACAATAAACTCAAATTGTTATAAAGTGTAGCATAATTTTATAAACCTTAGCAACGTAATTGTCTTACCGAGAAAGAGGTACTAAATGTAAATTATTAATGACAAACAATATCAATATAATTTCCTCGCGATGAGGTGTCTGCTTGAGCAATTTTCCATGTGTGTATTAATCAATTGTCTGCGGTCAAATTATTGTGATCAATTTTCCATGAAATACATAAGTTATATTCAACACAATGAACAATATGCTGAAATAAATGTTTCATGCCATATTTCGCGCTGTGTAAACAGTATCGCTAGTACCTGTATATCTAGAAAAAAGGTTATCTCGTTTTGTCATTCAGACTTTATAAAATTGCCATTAGAACAGACGCCTGTCAGTGACAGTTTGATATGCCACTACCCTTACCATTACGCAGGTAGGGGTGGGCCACACAGCGAATAGTGAAATGATAAAAAAATAATACGTTATGATACATCCCAGATTTGTTTTATTACTAATGATGTTACTGTTCAAACAACCATAATATATATTTAGATAGTAAGGGGTATTTCGTGGTATATGTAACGTCACGCGTGTTATTTCTTATTTTCTTTGCAAGGCTATGACCGTTTTGAGTGCTTTTATATTTAAATTATCTTTTCTACTCAAAGAATTTAACTTTTTTAAGTCTACTGTATTATAACTATATTATAACTACTAAACTCCTTAAAAAATTAACAATTATAATTTTTGTAACATTTACGTTATTGTTTATTTCGGGTTGTTACGATAAAATTACAGATATCAGATAATGTAACTTAAGAGCATTTGCACTGGGATGAGACTATGGGAAATAATTGTAGGGGGCTTTGGAAATATACATACCCTTCGAGCCATTTTTCGTATGAGCCTAATATTTTCAATACAAAAACCAATTGGTGAAAAAAATGTAAACAAAAAAATGTTTTGTTATTATTTCCGTAAAATAGATTTATAGTGAATATACTCCACTTATTTTAATATTATTTGTAATTTTTCAATGTGTGGTATTTCACATAGCAATCTCCTATGTGTAATTCTAGCTTATTGATGCAGGACTAGTTAAATAGTCATGTTTCCGATCTACCACCTGGGATTTTTGAACATACTACACAGTCTTTTTTAGTCGCGGAACGCAGGACATGTAGCTTATCTGCAAGTCGGTCTTCTGTAGGAATAGTTGAAGTGCGCCTTTGAGATCCACCTTGCCAAAAATCTCCTACTAATTGGTCAACCAATAATTTCACAAACTTCAAATGTAAATAATGAATCGATACGTACTAATTTTCATTATACTCATTAGAGTACTTCAATATACTGCTAAATATTGTCAACAAAGACAGTCTATTCAAATATAAAACTGTAAACTATACGAGACACCCTTGATTTAAAAAAAAATAAAAGTGATTACTAATTTGAGAAATCAACACTTCAGATCATGCATAACACTGTTCACCCCCCAGTCACTAGCGCGTTCAATAAAAAAGATTTATTACCCTATGCGACAAAAAATATCTCTTTCACTGATAGATTCAGATAAAACACATGTTGAAATTACGCACACTGTCTTCATTTGGTGACTGCTTTCTCAGATAAATGTAACAACCTATTATTATTCATTCTAGCTTGATCGCAATAAAAAAATAGCTGAAAATATTTAAAAAAAAGCTTGACATGCCGCCGTAGCGGCGGCACAAGAGTAATAAGATAAGCTTCCAATGCCATCGCTATGGCGGCACTGGATTGTAATGAGTTAATATTACTGTCCGGTGGTCACTTAGGGAGAAGTAACGGGCAACTAGTGACGTATTATTCTACAAAATATTGCATTAAAGTAATGATGATAATTTTAAATCGAACAATACTACTCAAATAATATTAGTATATGGTTGAGTATGTCGTTTGCTTTTCACGTATGCTTACAGCGCCTAACATGCAATTTTATATAGTTATCCCAAGTACTTTCGTTTTGGATTAAAAAATGCAATAATTGAAATAACGCCTCGTAATTGATCAATCCATATTTTTTTAAGAAAAATATCGAAAACAAAAATAATAATGAGTAACCGATGGAGAATAAGATAATATAATATTATGACGATTCATGAACTCCTTTGATTGTGTCATTTTTATTTCGAGAAAACATTCATGGTTACAATTTGTGTAAGCAATGAAAAAGCATTATGAATACAGGAAAAAAATGTTTATCTGAGAGAACCAAAAACATAAATTATGAAAAATCAATTCAGAATCTTTTCAGATGCCTCATCTTACGAACTTCAAAAGCATGGTATCACTTTTACTGTGAGGTCTAAATACTGAATATCACCCTTCCTTTTTGAAAAGTGTTATACCTTATTGTGCGAGTGAAGGGTGCACAACGTGTGCGACCCCACCCCATTGTTGGTTTGACGGACAAGTTTGTTTGAGAGCAACAGTTTAAGCCGCAGATGTACCGCCATTCTCAATAATGAAAACATTTCACATTGTTACATTATTTATACTATTCGTAACGAAAGGCGGCAGCACTCAAAACCTTTTAAAATGTATCTGCTCTTTAAATAAAATATAAGGAACAATGAGCAAACACTAGCTACAGTTGTGAACCTTTCTCACACATTTAATTTCAAGATAAGGATTAAAATATAAGAAAGTGACAATAGTTTAGATAGGTACAATGTAACAGTCTTTTTTCTATATTTCTTCCTACTCGTTTACTTGAATAAGAGTCTTAATAGTTAAGAGAACACATTCATAAATTCATTTAAAGATTTGTTTTCAAAGAAATGAATGTTTATAATGCTTTCATTCCTTCTAATCCTTCTTACGCACTCAATCTTTAAACTGGTACGCACTAAGAGCTATTCGTTGACTATATTGTTTTCTTAAGCTCAGTCTCCTACTCTTAACATCTGTATGAGAAAGGAAGGGTTTGGCAAGTTAATTATAATCAGAACTTGTCAAAACACTTATGTTGGTGATATGTATGTTACAGATTGGAAGCGGATATGTAATAGTTAGTAATAATAACACAACATTAGTGAACGCCTCAATGTATTGAAGAGCATAATATATTATAGTTCGCAACTGTCGTCTTTCGTCAGTCGTGCTGTAAAACTTTTCATAATAATAAAAACATTCACAATTCACATTGTTGTATCCACATAGAGTGACGTACCTATCTCAAATTCACTATGAACTGTCAAACTATAGTAAATTGGCAGGTGTGAAGTGATGATAAATGATTTAATACGAAGGAAAACCCTCATTGGGCATTCATTTGTCATTCTTAATTCGTTATACGTCGCCATTGTTACGATTCTCAAGACGTCTACATCTGATTTCTGTATATTAATTAAAACGCAACGTGTCAACGCTGTCAAAGCTCGACGCAGCTGTCAAAAATGTCAACTTTACTCAGGTTTCGTAAACTACCAAGATATTTTTTATTAAGTGTGCTGTAAATTTTTATTTACATAATAATTTTGAAGATATATTTGTCAATCAAAAAGTTGGGTCATTTTCGAATAAGAATGATTAATTCTACAATTCACATTCAAAATAACAGCTGGATATTAAATGTTGCATGCTTTAAATAATTCATGTTTAAAAAAGTTTAAAATCGAATTACGGATGGTTTTGATTTAAAAAATGAGTTGTTTTTTTAGATAGAGCAATAAAGCATATTTTTAGTACTTGCTCCTCAATTTTCTGAATTGATCATATCCGGTATCTCGTATAAATTTAATGTCCACTTAATTACTTCTAAGTTTCAAAGACACAGATTGGTAACGTTTCTAAAAATAATCTGTAACTTGTTTCTTGTCTAATATTGTAAATGAAATGCTTAATTGATCAAATGTGTTGCGACAACGTTTATTGCAAACAATATTGAATAGGAAGCTATAAAAATTGTCACTTTGCATTAAATACTAAAGGAAAAAAATACCATTTTGACCAACGTTAGTGTAGGGTGACCGATTAAACTATCCAAAGATGACGCAAAACGGAGATAGATACTTACATCCTCCTTGGATAGTAAGCAGGGACGTCATTTCAGCCCCTTTCAAGTGGGGGCAAAGCTGCCAGCTTGTTATTTTGTACTTCGTCTATATTTGCAAGCCAGTGCAGCAAGGGATACATGTATGTTTCTTCAAATTCAATGACCTCCTTGATAGCAAGGCCAGTATGTTTTCTTAAAAATTACAATTGGTTACTTACTGGTTACTGGTACACCTTAGCTCAACTTTATTTCGTTACGTAAGAAGTTTGTATGTAGAATACAAAGGTATTAGTTCGACGAGGTAATTAATGAAACATATCCTGATATTCCACCCTTACCATACCCTACTGGAAAACAAAATAATGATTCACATTTTTGCGGTTTTAAAATTTAACGACATTTTAATCCCTGTATTCAAGTTATTATAATCCTTTAGCTAAACAATTGGCAACTGGCATTATGCATTCGCAAGACAATATATCACTTGTGAAGTAAAAATACGCTACTGAACAATCGTGAATAGATAATCTCCATTGTATTTTAAACATAAGTAGCCGAAATTATTACTTCTGACAATAACTCATTGTGAATTGTATAGAATCTTTTCAAAAACCATTTTTGTCAACTTGAATGGAAAACAGGACAAAAATAATGTATTTACTTCCCCTACCCTATTTCAATTCCATTGATAGATTTACTCGTAGCTAATCAGTAAAAATGATTAACGCTCTTTCGTTAAAGACATATTGAATAGCTAATGTCAAAAACTTGCTACTAATTAAATTTGTGAATAACGTCTTCCAGATTATGGTTCCATAATAAAGCTTGAGAGATCCTTAGTCTTTCCCTATGGATTATCACAAACAATACTCATTTAAGTAACCAGTGGCTTTACTAACAATCACGAGAAACCTTAAACACGGAAGAGCCGCTTGAAATGCTATCAAAGAACAATCATATGATTTTTATCTGTTATTATTAATTTAATGTTTTGATCTAATTTACTGCAGAAATAGGCTACAGAATGGTTTAAAGGAATACTGCAAATAATTATTTTTATGATATTAATAGCCTGCAATAGAAAAAAATAATAAAACCAACCTTATCCTAATGCTCACATATGTAAAGTTTCGATCGATCAAATGGTTTTAGTGATAGAAATAGTGTATTGCTGGAATACTATATAAGTAAAAATTTAGATTATTATTTTCCAAAACCATTTAGTTATTTCTAATCATTGGTTTACGTTTACCCCGAAATTTCCACGTATGTTTCTATAAGTATGGATTAGGGTGCTTGTTACTAAAGTCGGCCGTCGCCAGTAGTCGGCCTTTTGAACTTAAAACTTAAATAATAGTGGATATATTCAAAAGAATAGATTTTTTAATTTGTGTAGGTAGTATTGTCACCTGCCAGTGTATATCTGCACTATAATGACCTATATGATGCAATACGCAAATAAAAAAAGCACATTTTTACTTCGCAAGTTTCGATAAAATCATCTTGTATGGGGATCGGTAACAAAATATACTTTACATTGTCATGCTTTGCACCATTATGTTTTTTATTGTTCTGTACACTATCAGTAAATTATTTCTCGATATTTATGAAGTTTCATAGTGATGGCCGAACACTGGGTAACGAAAGGCCAACCATTGGATTTTGGGGGCCGACCACTGGCACAATTGGCATTTTTTTTGTCGACTTCTATTATTTTATGCTTGGTACAATATTAACTATTTTATTTATAGTTGGTTACATTACTTAATCACTGTTTAATGGAATAACAGCGAAAAAATATGTATTTATTATTCATTGACTCCTCAATCCCTTTTGAAAGTACACCCGTCGCTTAACTGGCGAAACGACCCTAAGTGACTTTTGGAATTATTGACGCATTCAATTATTTAAGTAATACAATTTAACAGTGATGTTCCGAAACGTATCAAATCCTAAAATTTGGGTTTTAGACAAATTCGTTTTTATGAATTCAAAACTATCAATTTTATTTATCATCAATGTTTTTGAAATAATCGATTTAAGGGAAAATTATAGAGTCATTTAGTAATTATTGCCAGCAGTCATTCGACTGAATGGTATATAGTGATAAAGTGCAATGAAGTTAACAACAATTTACGATTGTCTATAATCCTATTACACAGTGACGTAGATGAATCCTCCTCACATCCAGATAGCGGTGGGCAATTTCGCTCCACTCGGTAAGAAATATTGCAACTAGCGCAATCTGGCACTAAATTACCCGCGAAAGTTACGCGCCAATTTTAGGGGGACCATGCTACCCATTTCTTCATAATCAATTATTAAAGAGCTACATATTATCATAATAGTACATTTTCCTTTATAAGTCCAATTTGAATTATGACAAGATATTTATGAAGTACAATACTCATTAGCGTGCTAGCATTACGGCAAATAAAACACAAGGATGTTGGCGCTAGATTATCAGAAGGACCTCTTTGGTATAATATCACGTCGTGTCATTCAACACGCTGTGTTTCCTCTTCCGATTGGTTGCAGTACAATTGAGGGTCTTTGTTTTGTGGCGTGAGAATGAGCAATTTAAGATAATTTAAGACAACGACTGACGGAGCTTGATGGAATTTCAATACCAAATTTGAATAATATTTCTTCGTTGTTTTCTCTAATATATTAACGTTAGACACTATTTACTGTCGGTCAATTTGAGTCCATTTGTGTATTCGAATACCTGAAGATGCTGAAAGTCGAAACTCGGGTCGTTAGTGACAAAATACATGGAAATGTACAAAATCTCAACAATTCAAATTTCAAATGTGAGAATGAGTTTTTTTCAACAATATAATAAACGATTTTTGATTTTTTCTTTACTCTAGATTCAAAACATATCACTTCTTCATGTTTTTATAGATGATCGCAATGACCCGCTTCCACTCGTATAACACAGAGTTTCTTTCTAAAAACCTAAAACAAAAAGCCAACCTTTTCTTCCACCTGTCAAAACACATGGTGACCCTCAATCTCACCCTCATTAGCCCGCCCCGTCTCGTTCACTCCGATGCTCTACAGGAGGGCAAAAACAGGACAGAGGGCGTTGCGTCTGTGACTGAGTGTAATTATTTTGCCCCCACCGTGTTGTTCGTTCACTTGTGAAAGAGGAGAGCGATATGAAGCTGTCTCTTTCTCGCCTTTGAGATGTTGTCGAGATAAAAAGGAGTGCTGATATAGAGTTGTTTTATTATAGAGTTATTATGAATGCCTATATTTCTTCTGTTTTGTGGGTGGTTCAGAATTACAATAAATTTAAAACTCTAGCTTCGTGTTATCATCCTCGTTTTATGATGAAAGTCCACATGATATTCAGTCATATTGACACCACCAACCAATAAAGCATTAACTCACAAATCGATATGTTTTCATGCCTATCTTTCACACTTGCGGATAATGACCAAAAGTGAGGAACTGTTTTATTCGTTGGATGTTCGATGTATTTTCCCAAATTGGAATTTCAATTCCGAAACTCTTTTGTGTCCTTCCCAAATTTCATTAAATCATTAACTGCCCTGATTGAAGAGATAACGACTAATTTAAATCAGAATTTGACGGCAAAGTAAATGAAAAAATATCCAACAATATGAAATTTCATTACACATTTTGTTTTCTATCTGATTAAAAAACAATTTCTTTTTTAGACTGATTGTTTCATTACAAAGATCAAAGTATATATGTTATAATAAGACAAAAATAGCAAAGTATTCAGTTCTAAAAAAATTAATTGCTTAATTGATAGCTATTTTGGCTTCAGAATAATTTAACATATTCATCCTATTGTAACGGAGTTCTACCAAGTAAATTCCAATTCAATCAATATATTTTAAATGCTATGGTGGGGATAGAAACGAAGAACCCATGCCTTCGAACACAAATCCATAAAACGAGTAAAATCAATTAATTTAATTGTCCTTACTAGGATTCGAATCCGTGAACGAACCCGAACTCGACTACAAGCCTAGAACATGTATATACCCACATGCAATTAATACCGCAGTATAATGCTTGAAGTGTTCTAACAGTTAATTTTTACTCAGCTATCACATTTTTATTCATCCAGTAAAATTTGAATAAAGAAATAATAAACAAAATTAAATGTCTTTATTCATTCGACCCACTGTCACGAACCGCCCTGCCTGCCGGGTACGTTTTTACAAGTCGGCGGGTAATATCTCAGCTGTCAGTTGGTCTCGGTTTGACAGCTAAGTGACATTACACGGCGGGATAAATATGAGGCTGTCAGTAAGGTTTATGCCGGGGAATTTATCATTACGTGACGCCGCCGCAGCCGACTATACCTACCTCTCGCTCTGGCTCTGTACGACGTCACATAGCTCTGTCCCGCTCCAGAAGCCGGCTGAGGTCGGAGCGGGGCGGGTTTTTAAAAGCGCTCTGTACGTTGAACCGCGGGACGTGTATGTTGGATGCTGAAGATAATATCATCGTTTCAATACTTAGTACCTACGTTTTATTTTAAATTTATTATAATTTAATAAAGAGTTTTGATCAAAGTCCCCAATCTTCAATCAATTTTCACTATACTTTTCAGTATTTTCAATTCCACAGTGTATACGTGCAACTATCTATATAAACGAATAAATGCTTAAATATATAATTATTAATATTTTGTAATACTGAAATGTACGTCGGCGTTCGTGGCACAGTTGGTAGCGTCGTTGGCTAAGGTTAGGATGTCTCGGACTCAATTCCAAGTGCGGACAGTCTCATAAATTGATCTCTCAATCGATTTATGGATTTCTGTTAGTAGTCATGAATGCTTGTGATATCTAAAAAAACTCCATCCTACCCATTCGATCCTTAAAAACTGAGCTAAGCGAGAGCGATTAGTTAACCACTAGTCCTGTCCTACCCCTATCCATCTATCCCTACTCTCTTAAAAAAAAGAGAGATTGAGCAACTTAGTAAAAAGCAGCTCTCGCAGAAAACTTCTGTTGTGATACCTTCATTATGAGGCCATATGCTTCACGTTGGGAGCGGAGATGGTAATAATAATACATATAAGATATTGAGAAGGAAAATTCGTGTTTCGATAATATAAGAAACATGACACTGCCTAAGGCGGTAGGGGGGCCTAAAATAATGAGATAATACTTGACATCGTAAATCTAATAAAATAAATAAAATTTTCAGAAAATGAATTGTTTCGTCACACTAAATTATTTTTAAAGAATTTTGGGGGCTAAAAAATCACATAGTTTCATAAGGAGTAAAAGATTTTGTGACAAAATGTCACGAGGAGAAAATTTAAGAAAAATAAACAAAATCGTATATCATTCGATGTCTATCTCAGTGATTGGGAAGTTACGACTTTCTAGATCAGTGATGGTGAACCTTTTTGAGAAGTGGGTCAAATTTTGCTCATTACTTTTTTAGTACTACCTCGTGGGTCACTTGGAAATTTCAGGAGAGGATGGTTAAAAACTACCATCTGTTTTGATTGTCTATTCTCTCTTTTACGACATAAAAAATAGTCTTATAAAAATCAACGCGTGGGTCACTGTCTGTTCCGCGGGTCATAGGTTTGCCATCAATGTTCCAGGTTCTCAAGTATGACATTGTCGCTGAATCAATATTGTTTATTTTACTGTTTTAATTTATTTGCGAAAATGTCTAATTGAAGTTTCTTAAATTGGTCATTATGTATAAGATTACAGATAAATGAATGGTAAGCCACACGCACTTGAAAAGCTTTGCACACCTGGAAAAGATATTTTTCGAAAAAATTGAACCCGAAACTTCAAGTCGTTAAGCGGGGTTCGTTTTTGTTACTACTCTGTTACTACTCTGTTACAAAGGCAGATTAATATTGCATGTCAACACAGAACGTTGAATGTGCCTGCAATGATTCTAAGCAGCCTAATTCCTAATGATGTTTGCCTGCAGGCGAAAGTAACAATACCTTAATTGACTCAATCAGCGGCGTTCAAACTACTTGCCTCAATCTCTAACTCCACTCCACAAGCCTTAGGTTATATTTTATCGTCACGAATCGTAAAACATGTAAAAAAGACGATAGATCCAGTGGCAAAGGTTATTATTAGGTATTTTTTTTATTTACTATTGAGAAACATTAGTTATACCGTGACGGACACAAATCGCAAATGCTTAGGATAATGTTGATTAGGTATTGAAATAGGCTGTTTTTGAATTTTAAAAAAAACCCAAGCATTTATATAATAAATTTGGATTATTGAGATTTTGTACACTTCCATGTATTTTGTCACTAACGACCCGGGACTCGAACTCAGTTCGAGTCCATTCGTGTGCTCGAATGCCTGAAGATGCCGAAAGGCGAAACCCGGGTCGTTAGTGACAAAATACATGGAAGTGTACAAAATCTCAATAATCCAAATTTAATATTGAAATTCCATCAAGCACCCTCAGTCGATGTCTTAAATTAAATAAACTTAAATTATTTATATAATACATTCAAGTTTTCGAAAAAAACGCATTTTTTTTGTAATAATGAAAATGTTCTGCATGTTTATTTAAACCACATGACAGGTTTCGCTCAGCTTGTGAGCATTTTCAGCTGAACTCAACCGGCCTCTGTTTGTTTAATTAAATAAAAAAGACGAAGTTTCTTTTCATTGCATACCTTTCCGTCAAAGGTTAATTAACAGTGAATAATTCTATATTTTTATTTATTTTTAATTTGGTGACAATGATGTCAGGCGCCTTCTCAAAGTACTCAAACAAATCATAAATCCATAAATCGGTTGAAAAATCAATCCATGAAATTGTTCATTCAGGGATTCGAATTGATGGATACCGCAACCGAATAGGAGGAATAGGCGAAAGCGTTAAATACTCAGCTACAGGCCCGGTTAATAATATGAAGAATATAAATGATTTTGTTAATATTGTTTTTATTTTACAAAACTATTTGTATCTTTTCATAAAAACATTCAAATTTGGTAGTATGAAGCGAGATTGTATTGTTAGAAGAAGTGATGCATTTAATCTTGGGCCATTGTAAAGCATAAAGCATTTTTTTTTTAGATGTATGTATCGACGGAACACAAAAGATTGAGTAGCTATGTTCAAATTGGACCCAAAAAACCGACAGTCAGTTATTGCTTTTTTATTTGATTTCGGGCGCTGCACGCAATAGTGCAGTAAAATAGACAAAAACCTTCCGAGAAAAATATAAACATTATATGGGCGTTAATACACTTCGGAAAATACATGCTCTGAAACTGAAAGCGTATTATTTTAATTTGATGGTAAATAGTGTGGTCCAGTGGTTCTCAATATGACAGCATTAAAACATCACACAACCGTTAAATAAATGATAATTGAAGACATGAGTGAATGTGGGTGTAATGTTACATTTAATAAAAGGTATGTTTTTTGCGTGCAAGAAGGAGCTACTCATCTTCCGTAATGACGTATTAGACATATTAAGAGTTAATGGTTTACCATTGCGTCAATAGATGAAGAAGCTGCGTTACTTATTAAGGTGGTGGCATGGCGTGTACAGGCCTTCATATTCTATAATAATCATCACAGTGGTAATTTTATTCAACATTTTTTTGTGTACTACTTTCACATTTTTATAATGATCTGGACATCGCAAACATTATCAACAGTTGATGATTGAATCCTCGCGATGATTGAAACGGGTGAGACTGTTATTACCTTTAAAGAAATTACTGACAGATTTGCAGCTTTTGACAGATAAGTTCTCAGATTGTAAAATTGCATAATCAGGAGTTAACACTTAAATGTATCACCAGTAAAATTGTCATCAACTGGAAAAAAATACACTATAAACTTTGACATTATTTCGATCAAAACAAATATCTAGAGTGTTTGTTATAATTTGAAACAATTGGAAATCTATTCGTATGCATACATATTATATGTAAATGAAATGTTACTTTCTCTTAAAAGGTACAAAATTATAGGTAAAATTTCCATGGACATAAAAAATAGATTCCCGCTCTGAAAAAAAATTCGTTGTCTTAAAGGGTTGAGGCTTGAGCTATTTATAATTTTAAACTATTTATTATATTTTCGAGTAAGTTTCTTTATTGTAGCTCTATCGTATGGAAAAACACACCTATTTATTTGCATTATATTTCTCTATGAATACAAAAATGTCAAAAACATATTGAAATATAAAATAATATATGTTATAAAAAACTCTTGTAACAACATTAACAAGCATTGCCTCAACAGTTATTGTTTTTTCAATATTTAACAACAAATTATTTGTGTTTCATTAAGAAACAGATATTCAACATCTATCCACTGAAAAGTAATGTTTCACATGTAATATTCTTTTTTCCGATCGAATGGAATGTATCGTCGTTGTTCTGGAAGAAGACACTAACTGAAAAATACTAGTTTTGAGTAATTGGATTTTGAAGTTTGTCAAATGTTTGAAATACCGTACTTTTTTTACTTTGTTCGTTTGTACAAAACTGTTTTTAAGTGAAAGTGTAATTTATAAAAATAACTTTGTTATTCCATACGATAGAGTTTGAAACAAGAAACATTTTGGTATAACTAACTGAATATGTCATTTTTTCGATTTAGTGTTTTCTTCCAGAACAGCTACGATATGTCCTTATTATTATTTTGATAGTCAAAGAATAGTTTGACAAGCGCTGTAATAATTTTAATAGAGACAGAGCATGTTTATTCGTTTTGAGTTATAAACTGAGTGTTAGTGTCGATTTTAACGACTTTAGAGCTCATTCTCTTGTTACATGGATTCATGAGACCTCTCATTAAAAATTTAATGACCACGCACTAACCAGAACTGTGATGCTTAGTTCGTACCCCTATTATTACAATATACCATATATTAATTTTATGTAGGTTCCAACCGTTTTATCTATTGCAGATGGATCTTTCTATGCATCTATATATCTTTAAAATCATTAGCTAAGGATCCAATTCTTGACACCGGACGTACAAGTACCAGGCGAGAATTTATATTCTGTACAATTCCATAAGAACTGACATTATCTATTAAATTTTTTTTTGATATTAAACTGATAGAGCTAAGTGTCATTTTAAAATTCATTGATTTTATTATTAATTACCATAATGAGAGAATTAGTTTCTACTAAAATTATTTATTAAACAATGAAAGAGTTACAGTACTAATTAAATCTTATATATTAGCCCAGACTGCTCTGTAGACGTTTTATTATTATTACAAGTAGGTATGAAATTTCCTCATGACCTAAGTAAGCGTTCGCGGTGTATCTATAAAATAAAATGTTCAGACGTACTAACTACTTTAGATATTCAGTATTTCAATATCAACACCGTCATCTATGACGGGTACGGTTATAATTTTTTTTCCATGTTCGCTACCAATGTGGAGCATATGGTCTCCTAATGGAGGTATCTTAACAGAACTTTTCCACGAAAACAGCTTGTTACTAGTTGCTCAACCTCTCTTTTTTCAAAGAGCGTAGGGATAGAAGGATAGGGCTAAGACAGGACTAGTGGTTAGCTAATCGCTCTCGCTACGCCCCGTGAGGATGGGATGGGTAGGAGGGAGGACTCAGACTAACGAACAGAAATCCATAAATCGATTGAAAGATCAATCTATGAAAACCATCCGCACCGGGATTTGCACCCGAGACATCCGTAACCGTAGCCAGCGACGCTAGTAACTGCGCCACGGACTCCGACACGGTTATACTAGTTTGTAAATATTATTTTGTCCTTCAGTTTTATCTCCCCCCCCCCCCTGTCACAATTCGTCACAAAATCTATTTCTCCATTTTTACAAAGCTCTGTACACTTTCGTAGAGAAAGTAGTATTAATAAAGTGTTTTATTATCAAAAAAAGAGTTTCTATGTCATTGTGTTTGTGACGTCTCATTTGAGACAACAGCCTCCCCCTAACCTCTGCCCCAAATAATAATCGTATTATATTAGGTCCCTCTCAAACCCCTATATGCAAATGATATATGTTGTAGAAAGTGTCTTCCTGTTTCGTCAGACCAGATTTAATAATACATATAAAATATGGAAAAATACGAACTTTCATTACAAATTGAAAAAGGCAGTGGTCCATGACACATAAAACTACCTCGTAAACATTTTCGTCCTGTAAAACTAATAAATAACGCTGTTATTGTATTCACAAACATTTTCGTAGTTTCCTTCAATGTCAAAACACAATTAAGTATGAAATATTATGTATGCTTTGCAGTTATATAAGGAATAAAACAAAGCAGTAACTTGTGACTGTTCTTGGAACAAATAACACGACAGTTTGGTTTAAGGAGGTTGAAAATATTGAGATCTAAAAAAAATGAAGACATAAAAATAACGACATCTTGCTTTTAGCTGTCAACTGTGCCATACATTAAAAATAAATCCAGTGGTAGATAATTCTTAAATAAGCAGGTATGTTGCCAGCATGAATATGTGATGTTTTCATCCCTCTCCACCCAACTTATCTCATCCTTAGCACGGGATAGAGGGAGCGATAAACTTATATTTTCCTAACAATGTTCTTTCATGTTTACCTAAATTTTATGAAAGGTTGAACGTCTAATTCAGTGGCTCTTAACTGGTGCACCGCGTTGCATTTAAAGAATTAAGAACTCTCAGAGGACTAAAAAATTCACGAAATGTTGAAAACCGAAAAAATGCTCCGCGATGTTATGATAGTCGACGAATTGGTCGACTTATAATAACTAATACAAAAATTAAAAAACGGGAAAAACTTACGAATTTAGACGAAGAATTGAGGGTAGCTATATCAAATATTCGACCTAATATTTTTGAAATGTGCAAAAGCCAACAAGCTCAGGTTTCACATTAATTGATTTTCACATCTACATTTTAATAGGGCTAATTTTAGTTTTTCCATATTTATATCATACATTTGTTATTTTTTCTTTAATATTTTTTGTATTATCTTTTAAATTTATAATAAAGTTAATGTTCGAATATTGTTCTTTGTTTTTTATCCGTTTTATTTTAGTGCACCGCCATTTATCTTATGACAAAAAGTACACCGTGACTTCGAAAAGGCTAAGAACCACTGGTCTAATTTATAAACAGTCTCGTTTCCAGCATGTCTCACATTTTTCGAACTACATTATGAACTCTTTCGATTCGTTGTGAGAATGATTAGAAGAAAATGTTAAGTATTTATTTTATGTACCTACCAGGCGCGTACGGTGGCTTTATCTCTTTCTCGCTCAATCACATGCAAAGTGAAGGTGCAAGCGAGATGCAAAGGCATGCGGCGCATGCTCTTGTATCCTTCTTTCTCATACCCAAATTAGGTTGTGCGATAGAGATAGTGATAAGTCTACCGCACGCCGATGGTACCTACCTATCTATAAGGAAGAAGATTTTTTATCACGTCAGTTATGTTTAAAATTTCAACAAAATCACTCAATACCAACCTCTCCAGGAACGGAATCTAAATCTTCTAAAGAGGAGATCTTACCGCAAGGCTATCGAGGCTAACTGAAGTTTGAATAAAACTGTGGAATTGATTTCTTAGTATCAATAAATTTACTTTTTTTTTAAATTTTTTGAGCGAATCGCATGACTTGACTACGGAAAAAAGAATTTTAAGCAAAACATTTATAGCCAGTTTTTTGTTAACATTTCTAGTGTCAAATATAATAACCAAGCTTACGCTCGACGTTTTTACTTTTGAGTCCAAAATCTAAAAGCTTCCCGAATAATAAATTATTACAACCCTTAGCTAAGCGCCCCCTGGATAAGGGTGTCACGACTGTCAAAATTAAGTAAAACCCCTAAATGTTATTGTTTCTATGAATAACCGTCCAACAGCGCGTGTGGCTTGAGATTTTTTTTGTTCCACTGTTTATCAACAAGATATTCTGGGTATTTCTTTTTGTCCTCAAGTAATGGGTTACCAGATTACCCTTTGTAAGCTTTTGTCTTCTGTTTATCCACATTAAGATGCATGTCGTTGGAGATAAATCTTTCAAGACGCCTTGTTTTTATTGTTTGTGGGACGCGTGGGCTGGATTTGTTCTTTGTCACACTTTCTGAATAGTAAAAACTCGTTAAGTTAGTGTTAAAAGTGTAATATAATTTATGTAAATTCAACTGTTCCATCTAATATGAATAACAGATAGGGCTGCGGAGTTCGAGTCGGGGTTTATGATTTTTTGGAAGTTGTCAGCAATCGACTCCTATTTTAATATTTGAGTTTATGTTTTTTTACGTATCTAGTTACTAACAGTAAAGTTTTCAATATAATATGTTATATATGGAGCAACGATAGGAATATTTGATAAAATAATATATATTTTTTTGTATTTTTGTTCAAATTATGTCTGTATGAACCTGAAATGAGATGATGCTAACAAAATAATCAATCAGAACTTTTTAAATAGTTAAAGAACTAGACGAAATCAATAGATTTTTAAGTGATTTCACTGCCGTTTTGTAAAATTCGTTATCTAGGTATGTGAAGAAAAAGCTAATCTATTTGTTAATAACTTAATCCATTAAGGCCTTTCGAAAATTAATGTGATATCTTCAACTTTAAGCTTTGAAAAATAATCACCCAACCATGTTTGAAGTACCTAACAGAAACATTTTTTTTATTATTTCAGAGCTATATGAGTTCTGTTCAAATTATACAAATACTAAGCATTCAAATAAATATCTGGTAGACAGATAGGTTTATAAAATGTATAATTATAGATATCGAGGTAGATGGTGATTCTATTATTTTCCCGTCCTTCAAGCTGTATCTATTATAAAAACCAATCGTGTATTGGTCACTCGAGACTCATGAAAATGTATGCTTTAACGTCCACTTAATCTGAATGTGCTTAGATTAAATAATTAATTTTATCCATGAAATTCTTGTCTAACTCATCCCGGTGTGTTGCAACTTTTCATCAGAAAGTCTGTCTGGTTGATTATCGGGGTCAAAAGGTTGCCTACCACTGGCGTAAAGTGTTAACAATTGACTACAGGACTAGCAATTTGAAAATAATTTGAAAAAATAAGTTTTTTTACTTACTCAATGCTTTTCCACAAAAAAAAAATATTTACCAATCTTGACAGACAATAGTAAATTATCCAAATAATTTCTCTTGTCAATAACAGCTTTTGTATTCCACACTTAAAAATAATACCTCGCCTAATAGGTACTTACACTAATCATTGGTAAAGCTTAAATAAATTTCAAAGATTATGACGAATTAAACAAAATCTTCCATCTATCACGATGACCAGCCTTAATGGCCAAAGATAATAGAGCACGGGTGTCTTTGGCCTGCAGGGCCTCCCGCTCGGCAGACGGTCGCGTTCGCCGGGGCCCTATCATCATGTTAATGCTTCGAGGGAACCGGTCATTAGTCAAGTTGTTTAGCCTTTGTTCTTGCCTAGTCGTTAAATGCGTATTTATTGAACATTACTGTTAAGCATACAAAATCGATTAATGAGTATAAAAATTTTTTCTTTGTTTCATGTTTTGAAAACGTAAAAAAAATACAAGCGTTTCGTTCTTTACTTTTATTACAATATTCAAAACCAGAAATCGACTCAAAATACTGAGAATAAAAAAAATAATATATTCCATTTACTACCGATGATTTTGCCATTATTCAAACCCAAACTGTAAACAGAGCAAAGATTATCTAACAACAAATCATATCTTTACCACTTATATTAAAAAATGAGTTACATTATTTCCCAATAAAAACACCAGTGCTTATGATTTCAGTTTAATGAAGATTTTTTAGAAAACATAGTATTATATTTTGATGTAACCTATGAAATAATAGTCATGGTAGGTGGCAGAGGGAACAAAGTAAGCAACACTTACAATAAATTGGACTGAGAAATTTCGTACATAAGATTAACTGTTTGGACACTAAATAATCAACATTAAAACAGCCATAGTTGAAATACTTCAAAATGTGTACGTCTGCTTCAGGCGGCCATGCAGCAGTGCGGGCTAAAAATAAAAATGTTCTACATAGTAAAAAAAATAGTTTAGATTACCTACCTGTCAGGTTACAGATTCTGTCGAACAAACATGGCGTGTTTGAAAAACAGTCGGAGCTGGTCATCATCATCAAATTACACGTCCACCAAACCGGACGATTAATCATCCATCACACGAGACGTCTTCCAGCGCGCCAGCCATCAATAATAAAGGTACCAAACTTTTTCCACGGCCGGTCTGCCAAAGGAAGGTAGAGTTACACCCAATCAATTATAATTAATAACAGCTTTTCGGCTCCAACACAGGACGCCATAGATAGAGAGACTGTTGAAAAGAACCATACACACACGGACTTTCATGAGAATTGTTTTCCACGTCCCAACACTTTTCAAAATTCTCAATTTACTCCTGTTATTATGGACATTTTTAGTATCCAATAATTGATTACGGTCAATTTGGGTAAGTTTGAGCAAGTTCTGAGGGTTTTTGTATTTTTATCATTCGCCATTGCATTTATGTGTGGTATTGTTCTACATTGAAATGAAATAATGTCTTAAGATGAAGTTTAATCAACATAAATAGATTTATTGTTAAAATTGCTATATGCATATAGATAAAACATGTTGGGCAACTTTGGCCAACGATACAAATATCTAAATCTATCACTC
This sequence comes from Himalopsyche phryganea, assembly GCA_022494535.1. NCBI lineage: Eukaryota > Metazoa > Arthropoda > Insecta > Trichoptera > Rhyacophilidae > Himalopsyche > Himalopsyche phryganea. The sequence goes on from JAGVSL010000033.1 coordinate 533,453, forward strand.
TAATTAATTTAAATTCAGTGATTTTAAAGTCTTGGCAACTTTTCTTTATCACTTTATTTCAAGAAAAGTTTTTAAATTGTGTTTTATCATTCCAAGCTGACAGCTCAAAATTCAACAATAAAACAGATTGTGTTGTTGAACATTAATTGATATTTTTACCACCAATGGCTACTCATATTCATATGGCATTAGTATTATCATGGTATTATAACAGCACCTTTTTCCATGTTGGCCAATTGATGGTATTCGTTCCAAAATTCTATACAATGTTTATATTGCAATAAAATTTGAATAAAATCTAAATAACATGCCACGTTTACTTCGTTATCTTGGCTTAATACAAACATTTTTTTGACAATAATTACGTATTAGGTATTTATGTTGAATAATATAAAATCAAAATCGATAACTCCGTTATTCCACTGGATATGTTATTAGGTATGGACGTGTATTTCAGCTCATTGAAAAACATCTTCAGACTTTCAAATAATATATTTTTAATACTAATAAAGCGATTAAATGTGTCGACATTATTATTTGTTTTTTTTTTTGGATTATATATTTTAGTCTACTTTTTTAATATGTATAAATGTAACGGAAAACGTATAAATGGCTGATCAAACGTTGCTATTAGCTGCTGATCTGCTCATGCTGCTCCTCAAACAAGAGAGAAACAAGAGGTTGGTCCTAAAGACGAGTTAATGATGACTTTTGGTGTCTGCGGGCGTGTTTGCTTTGAGATGCAGCAGGCAGAGGTCGACCTCAATCATATAAAACCCTTCTTCTTAAACTAGATATTGTCTGCCAATTCATTTTGCAATAATGACTAAAAAATGGCGAAATAATGAAATACATGATTATTTCACTAGGCGTCCGTGGCGCAGTTGGTTTCGTCGCTGGCTACGGTTACGGATGTCTCGGGTTCAATTCCCGGTGCGGACGGTTTTCATAGATTGATCTTTCAATCTATTTATGGATTTCTGTTCGTAGTCTGAGTCCTCCCTCCCACCAACCCCATCCTCACGGGGCGTAACGATAGCGATTAGCTAACCACTAGTCCTGTCATAGCCCTATCCTTCTATCCCTACTCTCTTCGAAAAAGAAAAGAGAGGTTGAGCAACTGAGTGACAAGCAGTTCTCGTAGAAAAAAATCTGTCGAGATACCTCCATTAGGAGACCATATGCTCCACATTGGGAGCGGACATGAAAAAAAAAAAAAAAAATTTCACTAGGCAGAAAATATGTGAAACTCGAACAATTGATATCTGAAAGGAATTCTTACATTTAAAATTTATATCTGTGGACAAGTAAGAGTAAAAATATTTCTTTACGGTGGGTAAGTATGCAAAATTATCCTACAAACTGGTTTCGAGATAAGCCCGCCAAACTTACGACAATACATATTTTCAAAATTTAAATATGGGATGGCGGTTTTTTCTTCAAAACAATTCACGTCACTGTTTCGGCCTGACAGTCCATCTTCGTTCAATCAGCATTTTGAAAGACAGAAGAAGTTCTGAGACGTAAGCAACGGTATTCAAAACAAATAAGGTAAAATATATGGGTATTCTAATTGGAAGAAAATACAAACTTTGTGAAACTACTTATAGGAAACATATTTTGAAATATAAATTATTATAAAAATTGACGAAAGAATGAATTAAGTACAATGTAAAAGAGAATAAATAACTAAACAAAGCATTCAAGCACACTCTCTCAGTACAACTGTGACAATAATAAACTTAAATTAAAGTCATTGATTTAATTGGTAATTACTTGATAGAACTCCATTATGATGCGTAAAAGATCAAAGTATTTAGTTCTACAAAATTTTATTAGGTATAGTATTACCAACATTACTTATCCGTCACCGAATTTGGAACTAGAATTGTTAGTCTAGAATAATTTTCTCCAATTGCAATTTTATACAAAATAAATATCTTGTCTACTTTTAATAACCGTTCACTAATATATCAGTATTGAAATTTCTGTTCTGGTTGAGTATGGTAACATTCCTAACGCGACGGTGGCACCCTCACTAGTGGCCAAGTTAAATCGCTACATCTATAGTTGATAGCTATTTCGGCTTAACGCCATCATCAAACATGTTATTTTGGACTAAACTATTAATGGTCTTCATACCTGGTTTTCACTAGTATATCACCTATGACAGATGCAATGTCATAAAAAGGGTCAATACATAGTCAGTCCCTACTAGATGTACATGAGATTAACGTAGAGGAAGTTTTATCGCTTAATTCTGAAATATATGTATGTAACAGTTGACTTGTCTATACTATTGTCAATTTGTTTCACTAAAATCATAATTTGTGAATCGGATAATAAGGTTTTAAATGTTTGGCTAATTTCATAACTGTGAGTTAATAAGTCCCTGAATGTCTCCCATGGCCTCGCCCTTCACTCCCACCTGCCGCTAGTGTTTCGTCAAATGGCCATCAATCGCCAATCGCAATCGAGATGGACGCGAAGATAGGCCACTGTGGAAAGGATGCCGATCGTCAGTCATGGCCGCAAATCATTCCGCGAGACGTCGGCTGCCAATCAGGTAACGTCGGCCCGAATGCAAATCCTCGGACAGATTTATAGGCAACGCATAATTACGGCCCGGTTTTACGACGGCCGCTTTGACGTCCCCGGCAATCTGACGAGGGGCTTGTCAGAATGTATCGACTTTGCCACGCGTGGCACAGTTTTTATAAAAATCAAAAGCTACTTAGAAAAATACCTAGCAATTTAATTCTCCGAGTAAAAGTAGTTATCGTCCACTCGACTGATATCAGCAATCATATTGATGACTTGATTTTGATTCATAATTTTCCCCAAAAAAATAATCTGCTATTCTTTTGCCCATTGCCGCAAGTGCCTGTATGTTAATACAGTTTTACAGATTTATTTAATAAAATTGGTACAACCAAATCTTGTATTACTGTTCCTGTGACACTCATAGTAATTATTTTAGAGTACTGTATTAGATGACCACTGCTAGACTGTATATAAAACTTATCATAGCCACTATATAAACATTTGTTCTTGGACCAAGAAATTCAAATTCAAATTTTTATGTATACCTTTATACAATGAGTAAATAAGTGTATAATATTAAAATCATAAATAATATACTGTATTCAAATATCTACAGATGCTCCCTATAATCATTTTAACTTATTTTTACGTATTATTGTTATATATTGGAATTAGTTCAATAGATTGTAATTTTAAACTGTCCAATCTAAGTAATGCAGAAATCTAATTTAGGTAGCTAATCTATTGTACCCAAGTTAGGTGCTTGCATAATAACACTGTGCCGCATCAAATTGCCATGAATAGCCACAGTGTAGCGGTGCAACCCTGGAATTTTGAATCCTTGTAAATACAACGACAACGATATCGTCAGAAGTCAATATAATTCCTATTGGAATGCAGATACTTTGAGAAAGTATTTTTTGCGCATTATTTTTGGGGACAAAAGGGGAATAAAACATATTGTGATTGAAGAAAATCCATATGTATGAAATTTAATGGAATGTATCAAAGACTTTGGCCGTTTGATCCAATTAAATTTATGCTAGCGGTGAAACTTGCTAGGGGTTTCTTGTTCACAACAGGAGCCTTTGCATGGTATTTGAAACCTCAATTTGAATTTTGATTTCCATTGGTTTTTCAATGCTTTTTTAACTACATCTCTTTTTTTGTATATCTTGTTTATATAAAGCACGAAATTTCGTACGAAAAGCTCTGTAATTGTAAAATGGTCCAATTTGAAATTTTCTACGTACTTCATTTCACGGATTTTTTTATGACTTGAAGAAGACAATATTAGGAAATAGGTTAGGTTAGGTTAGGTAGTTAATCGTTTATTTTAATCAAAACAAGTCGTAAATAGTCGTTTTCTGAAATCATAGTTATATTTTCCAGCTCTGCTGTAAATACATAATATGTCTATTATTTGTTTTTCTGTACATGTTTTGCTGGTGTTGGGGAGTAAAATATTTTGTGAACCACCCAGTTAATTCCTATAACATATAACAGATGAAAGGTCTGAAATAAAGCTATGTCACTTAATATGAAATAAATGATACGCGAACCTAAAAAGTTTATATAAATAGTATATTTTTTAACATTTTTTTAAAAATACTTTCAATTTATCTTAAGGAAATTTGAATTGATTTGATTTTGTGAGAAGCCGAAAGGCGAAACCCGGGTCGTTAGTGACAAAAATACATGGAAATGTACAAATTCTCAACAATTTAAATTTGATATTGAAATTACATCAAGCACCCTCAGTCGATATCTTAAATTATCTTAAGAAGCTATCGATTGAGTTTCTATTTATATTGGTGTGTTGTGCTTGAAACACATACCATTCTCACCACTTGAAGACTATCATTATCATCACCATCAACATCCTCACCACACTGACCTGATACCAACATCAACACCATTCAGAAGAAGAGGATGAGAAAATATTATACCATACATTCTATACAATCTCATAAATAACGAAGCATTTAAAATTCTAATGTGATGATACGTAAAAATTATTTATTCTTATAATTTAAGACATCGACTGATGGAACTTCAATATCAAATTTTAATTATTGAGATTTTGTACATTTCCATGTATTTTGTCACTAACGACCCGGGTTTCGCCTTTCGGCATCTTCAGGCATTCGAGCACACGAGTGAACTCAAACTAACTCAAACAGACAGTTTATAACGATTATATACAAAATAAAATAGGACAAATCTTATATTGTGCTTAGGAAATTAACATATGGACTAGTGACCACCTTACGTCTGAACAGGAGGGGGTTTTTTATATGCAATTCTCCGAAATACCCAATTTCAAGTTAGGATGACCATGGACCGATGTATTAATATTGGAAATTCATTACTTTGATTGTTAATTCATGTTTTATTTTTTACGTACTCATGTCACGTACAGGGTAGAGGAGAGTTTGACTGTATATAATGAATAATTCAAATTTATTCTTATGTTTTGTATTACTATTAACGAAAAATATCGACGTATATTGGGGTAAGCTTCATCCATCTGTTTATCGCTATTTCATTTTGATTACTTATTTCTAATTCTTTTCCTTGCGCCAACTTGTGCTCGTCATACTGTATATATTATTGTGGCAAGTGTAGGCAAAAGTGGCATTTTCTAACTCAAGTCTTACCATTGTTTGTCCAAGCCAGTTCATATTTGATTGCAAAATGTTATACTAAATGACATTCATTTCATTTCAAATCAACAATTAGCTCTATAAAATAAAGAACATATTATTAAAAAATAATTTAGAACTTTAAGCTTCTTTCGAGATTAAAGAGCTTCTCCTACTTATGACATGGAATTTGGAGTGGTGGTCTTTGCGGTACCTATTTATGTATTGTAGTGTAGTTCGTAAAAAAACGGTGATGAAGTAACAATATTTTTATTTTTTCCTGCTTCAATTAGAAATTCGATCACCTCGTTTCTGGAATAGACTTATTTCACGGAATTGGTCGCGATTAGTTTTTTTACTTATTTCTTTTATAATTCGTTAGAAACGCACTGTTCCATAATGAAAGCAGTTTATCCCATATACCAGGAATTAAAAACCTTTTTAAAACTTTACGCAATATGAATCGTGGTTCGATAAAAGTGCGCCGTTTATGAAATTTACGTATACTTGTAGTCAATAAAAATACGCACAAACAATTATTTGAAGTAGTATTTATGTGAGATGAGTTTTCTATAATTGGACTAAGTGTAATTCATTTCAATTTGAAGTTGTAAATGAACATTGTCATGTAGTAATGCTTTTTGATGCTTTTATTCTTTAATTGAAAATTTATGATACAAAAATCATTAATCTATTATATAAGTCTACAGTGTGATTAATATTACCTGAAGTATCTTAATATGTTTATCAATTTAAAACGTGAAATAATCATATCTAGTGGGTAACATACAGGAATGTGAAGTTATTTACCAATCAACCAACTACATCTCAAACGTTTGAAAAAAAAACATGAGTGGACACTATATATTATATCTACTACTTCATTATCTTTTTGTAATATTTTTTTTGGACTTTTCTGTACATACGAAAAACAATTATGAAACTAAGAGACAATAGATTATTGTGTCCATTTAAAAAAAATCAATTTGTCGGGTCCTTGGAGCAGTGGTCGGTTCGGTTACGTATGTCTCGGGTTCATGTCTCGGTACGGTTTCATAAATTGATTTTTCAATTGATTTATGGATTTCTGTTTGTATATATGGATGATTGTGATCCTTAAAGTGTCCTCCTACTCTCTGATACTAAAAACGAGGCATAGCGAGAACGATTAGCTAACCTCTATTCCTGTCCTAGACCTTTCCTTCTATACCAACTGACTTCGAGCGAGACAGGTTAAGCAACCGAGTAAGAAGCAATTTTAATAAAAATAATAACGTAGAAATACTCTATCGAGAAAATAAAAGAGTTATTGAAATGAACAGTTTTTAGAAATTAATAGAACCATTAATTGCAATCGATTATTACTTAATAACATTTTAAATAGAATAGGTGGCTCAGCACTATAAAATTTATTTCCCTTGAGATTTTCACCTCCCAACACTAGTAATTAATTTGTAATTAGCAGTGTTATGGTAATTAGAACTATCATTGTTTCCGTCTTACCTCCTCAGAAATATATAACCTTGCGATATAACTAGTTTGAAGATGCTTCATAAAGAAGCGAAACGCGTCACGTTGGTGACAAAGTCAGTGGAATAGCTTGGTTATCAATTTTAATTTTATATTACAAATGAATTTCTACAATGCAATCGCTGAATTCATAGAAAATATTAGAGTAACAATTCTCGTAGAAAAATGCTGTTGAGATATCTTCATTAGGAGTCCTTATACTCCACACACTGGGAGCGGACATGGTAAAAAAAATTAAAACTATGAATTGCTGGTTGGTGATCCCAGTGACCCCGATAGGTATTTAACAAGGTCCCTGGTTCCACAAACTTAAAATGCATTTACGGCGGTGTCCCACTAAAGGTGTTCTTGTTATATTGTTTAGTAAATCTGGTTTCATCATATTATAAGGAGTGGTATGTAGCAACAAACAAAAACCCTATTGTCTTCTTTTGTGTAAGGATGACGCGTCTCTGAGGTGATAGGCGGAATTAGTCTGGGATATAGGACAGGCTACCGGTTTTTAATATTACACGACAGAGGTTTTCAAAAATTCTGCCATTCAAAGAAAAAAACTATAACATGTTTAAATATTCATCTTAGTAAAATTATTTCGACTAAAGTGCCAAAGCAAACCTTACACGATCAATCAGAATGACATTCCGAATGGATCATTCGGATTGACAGTCCTGAGTGTGGTATAGAATCACGACCGTCATTTCTTCAATCTTCAAAGCGAGAGCGATTTGCTAACCACTAGTCCTGGCCTAGCCCTATACCTCTATACCACTCTCTTTTAAGAAAATAGTTGTTGAGCAACTGAGTAACAATCGGTTCTCATATAAAAATTTCTGTTGAGATACCTTCATAAGGTGACCATATGCTCCCCGTTGGGAGCAGGCATAGTAAAAAAATCTTCAATCACTAACGTACACTATCAATCTGAATGTCATTAAGGGAGTAACTCGTATATTGGTAACAGGTAGCAGTGCCACCTGTCAGCATTTGCTTCGTATAACTCAATATTTTTGTCGCCTAAAAAATGTTTTTGTTTAAAGCATTCCTATTATATTTTTAAATTTACGTATGTTTTGTGTTTGTCTCCCATCATGCCGTATTTTAGCCATGGCAAGTCAGACCTGTCTGTCGCGTTTTGGTAAAGTGACCCACACACAGTTGTTTCCTTATAGTCAATGGGATTTATCGTTTTTGTGCACATGTCAAGATGGGTGAAATAAAATGTTAATGATGTAGAGAAGATAGGATTGATGAACATTTAAATCAGTAAGGGTATGAACATCCCCAGAGAAGTTGAAACAACAACTATTGCCTTTAAAACCTGTTCTGCATTAGCAGGTCGCGTTATATTCGGGCTAATTTGGTATTATTGAACACAGCAATTAAACTACCATCGATAGAAACAATCTCATTATCCTGATTAAACACACAAATTATGAAGCTTAAATCCTAAATTACAGAATACGTGCCCAGAGATGTTGATTATGTTTAAACTTGTATTTTTTAAATAGTGGCTACGATCTACATAAGAAAACATAATTATTAAACTCTTAATTTGAGTATTCTTGGTTATAGTGTTAACTCGATACTTTTAATATTCATTTGAAGTGACTTATCAATAGCAGTATAATATTCTTAGTGAATGACTGATGATGTCATGAAGTAAACTTCAAAAGATAAGACTAATTGATATAACCTAGAGATTTCATGAAGTATAAGATATCGTTGTCCGAGGTTCATATTTCCGAAAGAAAAGAAAGGTAGGTGTACGAAAAGCTTTAAAAGTGCACCCTCACTAGCCCCGTTAATTGACAACTTCTGGCAATAGCTTTGAAGTCGGGTGTCAGGTATATTCTAAAAGGGACAATGCGTCCAATACACACATGCTTCCCTTCGCGGCAATCAAAAGAGAAACACCGACCAAATATTTTATTAACCGTTAAAATGCTGAGCTTACAATCATCGCAAACTGAGATGAATACATAATGATATAGACAATTATTTTTTATACACTCGTTCGATTGAAATATTTTACAGGTTTTTACCTGTAAAAGGTAGCTTAAATAAATAACTTGAATTATCATAGCCGTAATAATATTCATACAACGTAAAGCGCTAATCACAAGCAAACAATGAGAGACTTCGAAAAATTAAATTCTGAGAATGTTTAAGAACTTGCAAAGGGTGATTTTTATCGATACTTATATATTTTTAAACTGAAAGAAGAGAGCACGTTGCTGAACCCATATTATATCATTTATATTGAAAGATTTGTTTTTATATTTTCTGCGTTCCCAATGTGGAACATATGAACCCCTAATGGGAATATCTAAACAGATTTTTCTACGAGAGCTACTTGCTACTTTGTTACTCAACCTCTCTTTTTTGCAGATAGAAGCGATAAAAATATAGGACTAGGACAGTATCACCGGTCAGCTAATCGCTCTCTCTAAGCCCCGTTTTAAGGATCGGATGGGTAGGAGGGAATTCAAAAGTTCACAAAAATCCATGCCTACTAACGGAAATATGTAAGTCGGTTGAAAAATAAATCTATGAGACTGTCGCTACTGGGATTTGAGCTCGAGACATCTGTAACCGAAACCAACGACGTTGACTACTCTGCACCACGGACCCAACTCAGAATGATCTGATAGTGTCTAAAATCAGAAGTGTGCACATGGGACATGCGTCTTTCGCGAACTACTGAAACCAAACTTCCTAATCTTTGAAGTGAGTGAGTCATTCTTTAACCTTTATGGAAATAATTTTACCGTTACGAATCACTCTGTTTCATACTATTTCATGACTTTATCAATCGCTGACAGAGAAAGAAAAAAAATACTCACGGAGGCAAGGCTAATGAGATACAAGAGTTATATAAACTGTTATATAATGCGTCGTATTAATTCTACAAGACCAGCGTTGCTTTCGTTCAGCAAGTGAACATTTTCAACAGATAAAAAAACAATAAATAAATAATTTCGATAAGTTTTGTCAGTATAATAAAAAAATATTCAAAAGCTTCGATAAAAATGGACTTAGCAGTTAAGTGGTTAGGTTCACTAAAGGTCCACGTTTTTTCACGTGGTTTAGTCATTAATATAGATGGGCCATAGAAATGCCATGACAAATGTTTGTTGCCTTTGTATAGAGCCTCCACAATGGGATGATTAATCACCTCTCGCAGATAATCGGAGCCTTTTAGGAAATTATTTCGATGAATTAATCCTTAATAATGCCAGAGCTTTTATTCTCTTCGTCTGCGTATTTTTTTAAAGTAAACATTTGATTACAAATACTCATAATATTCATAGCATTTTTGTCAACGTAAATAAATCTTTTTAAATATTTTCAGATACCCGATTTTTTTTTTGCACGGTGTTCTACGTTCCACGGAACACACTGTAGAAAATATATAGAGAACATTAAATTGGTAGAGATATAACAGCTATTACTTTAAATAATTTAATTACAGAAAAAATAAAAAAAAATGTGCATATATGTATACCCGATTCTCTTGTTGCACGGGGTAAAAGTTCCAGAGACTATACCGTGTAAAAAACCGTGTACATTTAAGACTGTGAGATAAGCTTAAAATACCCCCAAAAGATAAAATTCTCAAACTCAAAAATAATTTGAAAGATACATAATAGTACATAAAAGTAAAAAATTGAAATGATTTTCATTTAAATTATACATAAAGCATTAAAAAATAAAAACCAAACCGGAAATAAAATCGAAATTTAGAGGAGCAAACTTAATCGCGTCAAAACAATAACGAGTAATGCATGAGTAATAAACAACTGCATCTTAAAAATCGCCGAAATGATTCCAATATTCACAAAGGGCCGAAGCGTTTTTAAATATACTCACATACTATAATTTAAAATAATTTTCGTCTTTTGTAACCGTACAAACAGAGAATCGGGTGTACTTACATAATTTAAGAATAAATAATTTAAAACATTTACACAGATAAACTAATAACAAAACATACATTAATTTAGTATTCAGGTTTCTGACAATAGCAAAAACCTAATAGGTATGATAGCTTAATATTATTGTTTTATTTTTTAATGCCATTTTAAAGAACGCTTACTAGGAATAAAAGTTACTTATCACGAAACAGTTCAAAGAGTCGAGTGCCTTCCTTTCTCGTTCTAAACATTCATTACAAATTACAAAGTTTTCTTAATAATTACATAAACACGCCACTTAGAAATTGTCTTATTAGTCACATGTTTGGTTTCCGATTATAATCTATGATAAATAAAACTTATTATGAGTGTTTTGTTGAGGATCTATGCTTCAACATATGGTGTTATTCTTTCTAATAAATTCATTTGAATATTCATGAAGCATGTATATCAATTAATGCACTAATGAATTAACTTGTTTAATGTCTCTATATATGCACTGGTAGTCCAATAATTATAAATTAAAAACTCAACAAAAATGAAATGCTCGGCTATTAAATTTATCATTTACAAAACAGCTTCATTAAAATATAGAAAAATAATGGGCAGAGATGCATCGAATGATATGCCAGAAGGTTTATTATGACTCCCCAAGTTTTTTAACCTGCTAGACGAAAATAATCTAGTCAAACATTATTTAATTAGATATAATAACATGTTTTAGTTTCAAAGAATCAACCCACCCACCAGGGCGTTGTTAACTTGCAAAATGCGTATCTGCTTACGAGTCAACTTTTCATTTACTCCTCAATATTTTGTCAATTCAGATACCTATGTATTTTGCAAGTTAAGCAGATGATCTCAGATTTCCTAACAGGATTGTGGGACCATTTTTTTCGTGAATACATAATTTGACATATAATTTATTTAAATAATCCAATTGTCCTACATATACTGCCCACGTGGGTTTTTAATTTGTAATTTAGAATTCATTATTAGTTATTCTAAGACAGGAGTTACCAACCCTGTGCCCGCGGGTGTCATGGCGCCCGCTGACCAAATTGTGTGCGCTCGTCACTATTCAACTATTTTTTTTAAATTTTACTTTAACAGGTTTCTAAAATACTTAAGGCGAAGAAGTAGGGTTTATGTGTGGATTACGTTGAATTACGAGTGTGGTGTCGAGGCAGACGACAGCACAGACTTAATCATAATGGAAGGTAATAAAAACATATCCCCGAAAGATGATTACTATTTATTACTCTTATTAATTTTCTTGAGATTTTTTTGATAAAAGACGTATATGATAGAATTTCTCGTTGCTCTATATATAAAAAAATTATATTCACTTTAATTCTATATTAAATATCGGTAAAAAAAGTGCGAGAAAACGAACTCTTTAGTACATTTCAAAAATCTTTATAGAATCGTCATATTCAATAAATTGCAAATTCCCTTCGCAGTGCTTTCTTAAAAATACTTTATTTTACAATTTTGTCTCAGACATCAAATCTCGATAACGTACAATAAACCCTAATCTAGTCACGGCGTAAAGAAAATAAAAGCATTTCTGAAAAACAAGTGTCAACTCTTTGCTAGACAGGTTTGAAAAATTGACTATTTCCATTTAAATAAAAGTGCAATAGTGTACACAAATACTTTTATTGTGCAATTATTAAAAAAAAATATATTTCAACGTTTCATATTTTTTAGGCGAGGGAAATCGATTAACAATTTTCGCAAAATGAGAGGAAAACCTACTCCTTCCTCTTAATTAAAAGAAATGTAATTTAAACTCATTTTTCTGCATAAGTCGACATATTTATGTTGTCTGCCTACTCTTCTTGAACACTTAGTGGGTAAGGAGAACTAGACACTTAGGACATTCATAAAGATATTATGAAATCATTGATATCAGATGAGGACTTTTGGAATGTACTGGAAATAAAAAAGGTTCCATTTTTTAAATAAGCGGCATATGAGATAAAATGTTTTTTCGGTTCCACATACCGGCGCAAATCATTGTTTTCAAACTTATTAAATAGAATTAAATAAAATTAAAATATAGATCTCGACTTCCAGATGAGCATCATTATGATCGTTTACTAATAAGAATATCATGAAACTCTTAATTGCAATGCTAAAGATCACACTAACTCTGACTGATACGATAATTTTTGTATAATGTTTACTTGGTACGTACGAAACATCCATGACGTGTATTTTATTGAATATAAAAGGTAATTTTTATATTTAAAAACTATTTTTTTGTGTATTATTTATTTCCTGTGTGCATCTATAAATTTTCTTTGAAAAAAGTGGGTTGGGGTGGCCCTTATCGATATTTTAGAATGTGCTCTAGGGCAGTGTTCCCCAACCGACTTTCCGCCGGGTCACGAACAGTATGCCAAATTTCAAGAAATTCGCCATGCAAAAATATTAAATACAGTATTTTTTTCGCCTGCGCGTTTACTTGTATTTGTAGTTATTGTTAAATAATAATAATTGGTAGGATGATGTGACACGATGGTGGCTGGTTTTCTCAGAATCGACAGTCATAAATCTTCTCAGGTACACTCAGGGAGAAAGGAAATATTTGCTCTTGGATCACTATCCACTAACCTAGATGAAAAGCCCTACCTAAATATGTTTCCAAGAATTTCATATGTATATTTGTCAATTATAACTATTTCCATCAGTCACAATATAAGATAAAAAAAATATAAGATAAAAAGCCATTTTTATTTCAGCATTAGTGGTCCGCACTATAAGTTTTTCCTTTTTTTACCGGTCAGGTGCCTCGCGAGACGACTCCAGAGAATCCAAATTAAGAAAAATCGAGTATCTTCATTTTAGAAAATTAAAGCCATTCGGTTGGTAAGCTCTCCTCTTAAATTATTCTCGTTGAAACAACTATAGTATTATTTTGACATTTAATGGAATAATTCTATTAGTCTTTGCACGGATAGCGCAACTGCAATGATGAGGAATAAAATGAGGGTAGTCTCATGTCTAAAAGAAAAAAATTCTAACATAATTACACATTGCTGCATATATTGGGAAGCATTTATGGTGAAAAATTTGCTAGTAGAATTTATGCAAACAATGAACGAATGTATCGAAATAATACATTATGAACTTGCTACTTTGCTGATATCTTCTGAACGAATTAAACAGAAAATGAAAAGTTATTGACACACTCTGCCAAAACAAACAGAAACTCGAACATTGACGAAGCGAGTTACGAATAGGATCATTGAAAATTTTCCGAAGGACCAACGAGACTATTATTAAAAATAAAAAGATTATTTTGGATTTGTCCAAACAAAAAAAGGGTTGATAATTGTTAAGGTTCAACGTAGCTAGGATAGCTACAACTTTTACAATTGATTTTTTTATAATTTGTAATTTTCAAAAAAAAATCACTTTTATTAATTAATACTTCTAATTCATCAAATAAAAATAAATTATTAAATTGTTGGTTTTGTTTATGAAATTTACATATTTTGTGGTGTGCCGCGAAATATTAGTTTGTCCTTAGGTATGGCGTGGGTGAGCAAATTTTACGGAGCACTGCTCTACGGTACAAACAGGTTGGGAACTTCTGTTCTAAGAGATATACCTTATTATTTATCATAGTATTGAGATCGCTATTCTGTTTAATGAATAAGATTTTACCAACTGTATAATTATGTTAATTTTTCATTCCTTTTATTTCCGCTGTTAATTTATTCTACATGTAAATATTTAGGGTTATAATAGAGTTATAAGAGTATGTTATTACAGTAAAAAGTCAATTTACTTCTTCACATGAATTCCCACAAAGCATGCATGACCCAAAACTAATTATGCAAATTTAATAAAACGTCTCTATCAAGAGGGCATTGTATGACTATATATTTTTTTGTATTGTGCTAAGTTTTAAAAATGTTAAATGCTTTGTTGCCGTGTCAATCATTTTTAATATGCAAACATATATACATATCTACGTCTTGTTTTTAAAATATTTATTACCTGCTGTGTTATGAAAGATTTGTTTTTTTGATGTTTAAGATAGATTTGATGGACAGTGGTAATTTTTTGTCATATTTAATAATCTACAGAATTTTATATAGCATTATTATTATTGATTGAGTTGTCATTTACGCGGAACTCCATTATAATAGGATAAAATAACAAAGCATTTAGTTCTACAAAATGTTATTGGGTTGTTGATAGCTATTCCGACTTAACGCAACCGTTAGAACTATACTTAAACTTAGCTATATATACTGTAATAATTAAATAAGTATAAGTACAGTTCTGACGATGGCGTTAAGCCGAAATAGCTATCAACTACTTAGTAAAAAAAAATTCCATGTCCGCTCCCAATGTGGAGCATATGGTCTCCTAATGGAGGTATCTTAACAGACTTTTTCTACGAGAACTGCTTGTTACTCAGTTACTCAACCTCTATTTTTTGTTTTTTTCCAAAGAGAGTAGGGATAGAAGGATAATAGGGCTACGAGAGGACTAGTGGTTAGCTAATCGCTCTAGCTACGCCCCGTGAGGATGGGGATGGGTGGGAGGGAGGGAGGACTCAGACTACGAACAGAAATCCATATATCGATTGAAATATCAATCTATGAAAACCGTCCGCACCGGGAATCGAACCCGAGACATCCGTAACCGTACGTAGCCAGCGACGCTACCAACTGCGCCACGGACGCCGACAATAAATTTTGTCGAACTAAATACTTTTTTATTTTATCCTGAAAGCATAATTATTATTACATTATTGCCAACATTACTTGGCCCCCGCCGAATTCGGAACTAGAATTATCAGTCTAGAATAAATTTCTCCAATTGTCATTTTATGCAAAATAAATATCTTGTCTGCTTTTAATAACAGTCGCTAAAATATCAGGTTTGGAATTTATTGAAATTTCAATTCTGGTTGAGTATGGCAACATTCCTCACGTGACGGTGGCACCCTCACTAGCGGCCAAGTTAAATTAGTATAACTATACCTACGTACTTACTATATATATATATACTATCTATATAAATATATTATGTTGCTGTACAATTTTTTGTACATATTAATACACTGGAAATAAATTCTAATGCATTCTAATTTTGTATGAAGATTTTCTAAAAAAAAGCGTTTTTTCGGTTTGTAACTAAAATTATGCATCAGATAAATTTTACACCGAATCGTTTGAATATCGATGCATGAGGAAATATAAAAATTGTGATTTGGTAAATTTCAGATAAAAGTTTCATATCTTAATAGATAGTGCCATGTTAATTCTAGAATTGTATTATAGACAAAGAAATATCTGTAGTTTATTTAGAAAACGAGTTATAAATAATTTCACTTTGTGTTGGATAGTATTCACTTGGTACACTTAAACTTTTATTGCGATAGTTTGCACTTTGGATTAATAGTATCAACTTAATACACTCAAACATTGATTTTAATAGCTTCCACTCCGTCACGGATTCTTTTAACAAAGTGAGTTAAGTTGTAATAGGCTTTGTTAGGGTTGGTCTGGTTTGGTTTGTATTCGCATATTTGTAATATATTCTAATGCGTGGAGCAAAGACAATCGACCTAATATAGGGAAGCAGAATAAGTGACATTTCATTACAGCTTCGTGCAACTATCGATTTCAGTAAGTGTGAGTATTTATATTGAGTGAAAACAATTTTATCCATGTGAAAATATTTTTTCTTAAGTGTAATATATTTCTTCAATGTTAAAATATATAATTTAAGACATCGACTGAAGGTGCTTGATGGAATTTCAATATCAAATTTGGATTATTATGATTTTGTACACTTCCATGTATTTGTCACTAACGACCCGGGTTTCGCCTTTCGACATCTTCAGGCATTCGAGTACACGAATGGACTCGAACTGACTAAAACTGACTGAACTAAAAAGTTAAAATATATTTTATTACGTGGGATCACGTTATTTTTAATGAAAGATTTTTTTTGTGGAATGTATTTATTATAAGTGAAAATTATTTTTATGAAAGTGAATATGATCTAAAAAAAGTGCATTTAATTGTCAGCCTTAGGAAAACTAGTAAATTTGTATGGTTCTTGGAAATTATCCATTTTTTTCTTTATTCTACTATTATATATGAAAAACTTTTGTTAGACGCTAGAGAAACGGTTGTGTTTGACGTCAAGAAAATTTTCTTAGTATGATAATCAGGCCAACACAATCCTGAATTCCATCCGCTCTACGATTAATATTCGAGTCAGCTACGTGCGCACTGTCGAGCGGGGCTGGCCACTAAGCTAGCATTTCTCAACCAGCTCGCACAAAACAAAATTAATGACCAGGCCAAATCAGAAGTCATCCATCAACGTCACAGCCGCCTTTGATTGATGCTTCGATGTTATTTGCATTCTGCAGCGGAGTTTTCTTCTCTTATTCGGCAGATGGCAGGCATACGATGCTTCTTTTTGACTTGTGGCGTCATCTTTCTGATTCGAGGAGCTATTTTTGGACACTGAATCTTCATCATACTGTGGCTCTCAAAGCGTCCGTAACATCGCGTAACCTTGATTGCAGAGATAAATTACTTTATCGAAGAATAAAAGATAGCCTTGAATATGTAATAATCATGACTAATCGTAATAAGTTCAATCTAAAACAGTTATTTTGGACTATTGAAGTAGAAAAATAGTTAATGGGGAAGACCGAGACTGTTTTAGCCCCTCTAAATACATTTAATTGGGCGCAGTATTTTCATTTTGGTATGATGATAAAATATACATAAATATGTTCAAATGTTAAAATTTAACTCTTTACAATGTTGATTTTAGATCATCGATTCCTCAGTTCCGTAAAGATTCAACGGGAAATTATTTAAAAAAAATACTTTTTTTAATGAAAATTGTATTCAATAGTTTCTAGCTTAGGTTTAAAGTTGTCAGTGCAAATTATTTTTTAGTTTTTAATACCTTAGAACAATAATCGAATTAACTATAGATAAGTTGTTCGATGAAACTTTCTTTTCCATGTCCACTCGCAACGTGGAGAATATGGTCTCCTAATGGAGGTATCTCAACAGAATTTTTCCATGAGAATTTTTTGTTACTCAGTTGCTCAACCTCTCTTTATAAAAGAGAGTAGGGATAGAAGAATAGGGCTAGCTAATCGTTGTCGCTACGCCCTGTGAGGATCGGATGGGTGAATGAGGAGGGAGTTTATAGACAACACAAACACTCAGACTACGAACAATAAATCGATTGAAATATCAATTTACGAAAACTATCCGCACCGGGAATTGAACCCGAGACATACGTAGCCGTAGCACACGACGCTACCATCTGCGCCACGGACGCCGACGTCTATGAAACTGGTTCATCAATATATTCAACACATCAAAAATGCAAGAGAAAGGGTGAAAGTTAGCACTCAGTTACGAATTTTGAATCTTACTGCGAAAATGCAAGTACCTTCTGAATATAATGTAATAATCATAGTAATGGTGGTCACTGATAATTATTGATGATGCATCGGTTATTTGTCGTAAATAAAAATGGGCAGCAACACGACAAAAATTGGGAGTCCGTGCATTAAACAGCCTCAAATTTTCACAATGATACAACAGGAATGAAAAGACAAAATATATAATTAGGCAGCTAACATTAAGATTCCTATTATTGAACTATTTTTGTGACTTAAACTATTACTTAACATTTGATTAAATTTATAAACATTAAGATAAAATATTGCAATTAGAGCTAAGTCAGTTCTAATAAGAGATATGTTATCTACCAACTATATACAGTGGCTCTTAGAAAATCCTTCCATCTCGTTTAAGTTTACTATCTGACGTTTCGAAATGACTAATTACTCTTCTTCAAGTCCCAACAGTCAACTCCTGACAAAGGTACTGTCGAGTCATCTCGCGGTCGTGAAGGATGAACCCTCTAAGGCCGTGTCGCCCCAAAGGCTTTACAGCGCTGGGTGGTTGTAATTAATGCTCTGGGAACCGATTAGATAAGCTTTTCATACATGTTGTATAATAAAGCTTTCTCCCTTAACGAGTTAGCTACGAATATGCAAGGCCGAATTAGAGCTTTTAAAGTTTGTGAAAGGTGGCATTGAATATTACATGACACATGAATATTTGTTTAAAATATTGTTTACCTCATCATGCTTCATATTTATAGTTTTGTATATATATATATATTTAATTTTTGTTGCCAATATCCCGAGATAATTTTTCAATACAGGTTGTCAAATGCTATATCTAGCATTGTATACACATGAATCCTGATAACTCACATAGCACGAAACTATACTACGCTTTGAACAAATAAAATGTATCATAAGGTGCTCTATTCTATGACATGGTGTTTTGGCAACCATAACCACTACCAATATAATATATATTCCTAATGGAGCTTCAAACCATACGTTCTTTTCACGACAACTGCATGTTACTCAGTCACTCAACTAGGATTTCCAATCTCGGCATCCCGATCAATTAGTCAATCCTTTGACAATTCGGATTCGCTAAAACATATTAAAAAATAATTCATATTATTTAAATGAAAATTATTATCCGATGAACTATAGGAATAAAAAACGTAACAATATCAACATCATATTTATATTATGTTGTTTCATCACCAAATTGTTTAAATTATTCTCGTTTGGAATAAGCACACACCTTAATATTAGAAATTCTCTTTAAAGAGGTTATTATAATTATTAAACGGATTTCAATATACATATTATTGTGTACGGTATATGTATTAGTGAAAATTTTAACTATTGATTTCAGTAACATTGAACATACGCCATAAAATCGATTTTATATTTTCATGACTTTGAAATGAAGCCAATAAACAAATGTGTATACTTAATATAATAAATGCAATAAAGCTATGTACGATGTTGTAAAATTAGTTTATTCCACATTTAAAATAATAGCGCAATTTCGTAATGTAGTGTTGCCATCATATTATTCTCCATGGAAATACCCCTACAATAATAATTGCCTTGTTTATAGCCCACTATACTTTTAAAGCATATAATTCAATACCATAAAATATTACAGTTTATTATTCATATGGCCTATTATGAATAGCGAGTTTACGTTTCACCTTTATTTATAGTTCAATTAAGAACAAGCGGCATTAGTAACCATAAATTCATAACACCTCAAAGCCCTTTTTTCATTATTCTAACCCAAATTAAATCAAAAAATATTAAGGAGTATTTTTCGCATAATAATATAATATAAAACATTGTCTAACATTCTCTACAAAAGAAATATACATACTTAGAAATCTGTCAAAATTCTTTGCATTAAAATGCACATCTATTATTTAATTAAATTTATTATACCCATTCTATTCGATCGGTAAGCGAGCACCTACTATAATAAACTATATAATGGCATAAATACATAAAAAATAATTCAAAAATCAAACAGAAAAACAATAATATAATATTAGTTGTAATAATATTTTGTAGTGAAATTAACAATAGTTATATCTACCAGCATCCACCAAACCATGTAAATCAGTGGTTCCCAAACTTGATATGCCCATGGACCGCATCTTAAGACAAAAACCTGACCATGAACCACCACGTAAAATAGCTCTACATAACTGCACAATAGAAAAATTATGAAAATTGTTTTGATCTTGAATGGTAAAATGGTGATGTAAAATTAAAATATAAATAAAACATATTGATATATAAAATATGATGAGGTTCATAACTGCACTAAATCCATGTTCTACTAAATAGGAAGACGGGAAAGCAATCAACAGCCTTTCTACAGTGGCCCACTAGAATTTGTGGTATCCTTGTTTAAGTATTGGTATCCGTTCCTCATTAGTGGATAATGCAATAAATTGGAGTTTCTGGTTCTGCTTGCAAAAGTGTCCAACACCCAACAAATCGCTACCAATTTATTTATTACTATTTATTTCAACTTACGTAATAATGAAAATTTGCCACGAATATTTTTCTTACATTAAACCTTTCCCGGACCCCCAGTCGTTGTCCAGGCACTCCCAAATTATTTTTAATTTGCCACAGACCCCCTCAGCGGTCACAAGGACCCCTAGAGGTTCGCAGTCACCAATTTGGAAACCACAAGTGTAAATGAACCTTACGATATAAAATGTCATTCTTAGATTATTATAGATACCTATTTCTTATAATATGTTTCTTTTTTTAATATTTAGAAACTATCCTGGATATAAATGTAAATATTGAAAGAAGTGTGGAGAAAGAATAAATACGATTGACAACGCAGACGAGCTGCCAACACTGTAGAAAGCGGAGACAACAACAGAATATAATACTATACACCGAGACTGGCGATAGATAGAATGCCATCGAATGTCATGGAAGTCGGACTATCTCACACACCAATACAGCCGACAATACTTTCTCACTAGCCGTTGACCGAAAACGTTGGCGGCAGTTACATTAAAAAATGTTAAAATATCCGTAATTACGCAAATCGAATAAAAGATTTCTAAAGAAGCATCGCAGGCAATCATGATATTTATGTTAACGTGAAATATGATTGAACAAATTTAAATACGTGGATATTACTATTTTACTATAATATATATATTTTTTCCATGTCCGCTCCCAATGTGGAGCATATGGTCTCCCAATGGAGGTATCTTGAAAGAATTTTTTCTACGAGGACTGCTTGTCACTCAGTTGCTCAACCTCTCTTTTCTTTTTCGAAGATAGTAGGGATAGAAGGATAGGGCTATGACAGGTCTAGTGGTTAGCTAATCGCTCTCGTAATGCCCCGTGAGGATGGGATTGGTGGGAGGGAGGACTCAGACTACGAACAGAAATCCATAAATCGATTGAAAGATCAATCTATGAAAACCGTCCGCACCGGGAATTGAACCCGAGACATCCGTAACCGTAGCCAGCGACGAAACCAACTGCGCCACGGACGCCGACGAGCTGCATAATATATACGCACGGGGTAATTTTCTAGAACTTTTTTCATATTTTTCTTTTTCTATATAATGTCTGAGATTATTTTGTTGAACCCATCATTTGATTTATTGACGCGAAGGGATATAGTGGGTTAAGCCGGAGTATAGTACAACACAAGTTGTAGGAAGATTGATTTATAAGGTGTAATTTATAAACAAAAAATCTGATGAGTAATGTAATTTAGTATTCATAAATCGGGATTAAGAATATCGCCATCGGCGTTGAAGTAATACGTATTAATTAAAAAGTCTCTGCGCGAGACGGTCGATTTATAACTTTGTAAAATAATAAGCAAGTATGAAGTATGATTCCGAAAAAACTGGACTTCACAAAGAAATAAGTGAATAATATTTTACTGCAATTATCAAAAATATAAAACAAGGTAATTGACATGCCTTACAAATCTTGGCGTTTATGAATCAGTGAGCTTAGATCAAATTGTATTTTTTATTAATACATTTTGTAGGTAGAGAAACAATAATTCAAATAAGTGCCGTTTTACTTTATTGTATGCAATTTTAACTTTGATCAAAAATTTAACAACACAACTGTCTTACGATGCATACGATTCGGTATACTAGCCAAAAAATACAAGTGCCGCAGGCGAAATAATTTACATAAAGCGTTGCAAGCCAAAATTTTATAAGTTTTATTAAGTAAGTATCAAAGCAATACACATGATATAAACTAAAATATAAATATATTAGTCACAGTTTTAATTGAATTGTAAAGAAATATCTTTTCCCGTTTTGGTCAATATTTAAAAAGTAGTTTTGTCTGTATCTTGAACTTTATACGGGCTTGTCGCCGAGTGATCAAGTTGTTCTTTTTAAAAAACATCCAAAATTGACTTTTCAATCTATCCTTACTTTCTTGAGATGCTCATTATCTATACCAGAAGTATCCAAATTTGTTAACCCAAGGGCCACACTGACTCCTCCATTGAATCTCAAGGTGACCAAGACCTATACATACATATACAGCTAATCATACCATCATACTGTAATTTTGAATTACGTTCAAATTTTCGTACTGTGACTAGCCGGCGAGTGAGATATCTATGGAAGAGGGCGCGGGGGAGGATTGCCATGGGTCGTTGTTAGACCCCTGATCTATAATATTTACAGTGTTTTGGCAAATTGATGTAACCCTCAAAATTGAAATTGTTTAGGAGAGAGTAAAAATTGTTTTTATCGAAAACATCAAATGATGAGTTGCGTTATGAATCGTCAAAATCCACTCCTGTAAATTCTCATGTTTGCAGACGTGAAATTATACGTAGGGAGTGTCGATATAATAGTGGCTTACATCAAGTAGTCGGGTCAGAATTTTTAAATCTAAAACCAATGTAAAATGATGTATCCCTTCCAAAAAGTGGTCAATTTAGTTTTCTAATTTACACCATTTGACCGAAACCTGCTCTGTCGTTTTCAATATGAGATTCAATCATTAACTCATTTTCGTATTGTTTGTGGGTTAAATCAATTGGCCAAAACACCGTCGATATAGAATCTAAGTAGTCGAAATTTTCATTATTGTTTATTTTTCATAGGATACTGTTAAAACTATTGATTGAAATTAAAATAAAAGATTTTGTTTACTCGAAACCTATCAGAGAAAAGATATAGGATTTTAGTTTGACGAAACATTAAATTATTTTAGTCTCTTTATAAATTATGTTAACATGGAAAAGTGGTATGATAAATGAGCGCATAAAAAATTGAAAACGTGCTCTTAGCGCGTTGTAAATTTGATAGTCTAATTAGAAGAAGACATAGACTTGTAATTAACATAATCTTATCTATGGATCGTGCGCTTTATGTTATAAAGTGGATTAGACTGATTGATATTTCCGGCTTAATTAGGTATAAGTGTACAGATTTGACCGAGGGCATTCTAACGGATTTTTTACTACAATATTATAATACTTTACCACAAAGTTTGATGTAATTTATGAAATATTTATATATTAGATATATATCTTTCAAACAAACAGTAAAATATTTCATTAATAAAAACATTATACTTCCGGGCCATATTGTTGGTTGTAATAATACGGTTTTTAATTCAAATTTTATACTTGACGACATCTATCGATATAAATCAAAACAATATTTAAAAAAATCTGTCTGAAATAAGCTGGAACACCATATCTACGTTGTTTTGGCCAATTGATGTAAGCTTCAAAAAATACGAAAGTGAGTTAATGATTGGATCTAATTGTAAAGACGACAGAGCAGACTTCAGCCAAATCATGTAAATTAGAAAAATAAATTGACCACTTTTCGGAAGGGAAACATTATTTTACATTATTCTAGCCCAGCCATTTGATGTAAGCCACTATAATATCGACAATCCCTACGTATAATCCTGTATCTACAAATTTACAGGAGTGCTTTCATAGATTCATAACTCAACTCACCATAATTTTTTTCGATAAAAACAGTTTTTACCAACAGTCTCTCGTCAACAATTTCAATTTTGATCAATTGGCCAAAACACCGTCGATTATGTTTTAATATTTTTGATGAAATCGGCGGTACTTTTATGAATTTTAAGCATTGTTATGCTTAGAAATAAATAACCTTGCGACATGGTTAGTCTGAAGATGCTTATGAAGCGAAACACGTGTTACATTGAGTAACACAGTCAGTGGAATAACTAAGTTATCAATTTTTTTCATATGTTTTCGTCATTAATAATTTTCGTATAAATAACGCAGATTAAGATAATTTAAAAACTAATTATAGTGGCTTATTAAATCTTCAATAAATAAATCGTAACGATATTACTAAGAAATTATGAGTGCCAATCGATTTGGTTTTGAAAACCTTGCATGCTCATTAATCAATGATTGTTAAATAAAATATCGTAGAACAATCAATTATTTATTATTTCCATTTATCAGGTTTCCTAAAAACGCGAACAAAAAAGATTTTCGTTTTTTGCTGTGTGTACGCAGCACATGTTGAATAGAAGTGTCTATCAAAAATGTTGAATTGTAAGAACGGCCTTCTGGCTTGTAACTTTCATGATTGATGGCTCCAATATTATATGATTAATAACGGTTACTTTCCAACAAGACGGCAATGTGTATAGTTTGTAGGGTAACCATTATGTCCACATTATTCGTTACATGAAAAAGTGTAATCAATAACTATTTTGATAGAATAATATCCCAACTCGAGTTACCTCGGTTCAACGTTTTAAAAACGTGTGAAAGAAGACTCCAAACTAATGATAAAAATAGCTATAAATTCGTGAATCGTGGCTGCACTGTATTTCCTTAATTTACGAAACCGTTTCATTATAGAATTTATTCATATGTGATTTGACACCGCCCCGTACTTATGGGACGGACATGGGTCTTCAAAACCAATCTGCAGACTCTTTCTATTAATGCAAATTTAATATGTAATATCTCTCCTAAGGCATTCAAAAATAATTTGTCATATTTGTTTGGTTACCGTTATTTGTTTACCGTTAGAAATAAACAAAAAGCTTGCTCTGGTTAGGAAAAGAAGTACTCGCCTCTCGGCCTTCTCCGGGAGAGTCGTTGGTCGACGAAGCGGCGACTTAGTCCGATATTTACGATCCTATCATAAAACCATTTACAGAGTTTTAAATTGAAATTGTGTATTTTAAATCTGTTTGTGTAACTGTCTTCGAGGAATTTATAAGTGTAAACTAACTGCAATTAAAGAGAAAGTATACTGAATACGACCGGGTTTTAATGGAAGACGAAGGAAGCTGTGAATTATCCTTTGTCCCCACGCCGGACGCGGGACTGTCGAAGTGTGTTGACGCTCTGACGCCTCGCTTCTCCGCTCCTCCACCTTCCCATCGAGTAGCGAAAAGACGTTTTTCTTTCCTACTCTCTCAGATTGTTACCTTTTGGTAAGGTTTAAACATTTACGTTTGTGCAAAATGAAATGGCTGCGTTACAAAATTATACGTTTACCTATAAAGTTAGACGAAGTAAATATTTGATAGCATTTTCCAGCACTGAATTACATCTAAAATAATTATTGGATAGTGTTTTCACTGCTACATTTTTAAAGTTTAGCAAGTCTAATGTTTCAATCTTTAATCAGATATTTGTAGAAAATATAATCAATATTTTTTTATAAGTATCTGATAACGAATATTGTTTTAATTTCGTAGGATTAGTTTGCAAAATATGAAATATGATAGTACTGATGATAGCGTGATTGCCATCAATTAATAATTTGCTACTGTTTAACTTGATTATTAAGTATAACCAATTCCACCATTTGGCTCATCAACATGCTTATCAAGCACAGATACGTATTTTTCTGTTGAAATCTTTATATTTTATACTTTCTCCCTACCGTTATGTTCACACTCATTCAACCGAAAAAATGCGTACCTTCTTCATAACTGTTAAGACGAGCGACCGTAAAATGAGAAACTTTTATTTGAGATCCGTGAAACGATTGAATTAAATACTTAATACCCAATACTTTTGAAATCACTGTATCTGTCAACTAAGATTGCTATTATAATTAAGTTTTCCATTTTTTTATACATGGTCACCTTAGAATTATAATGATAGTAGCTTATTCTGTTGATGGATGTGTCAGTAGAAGTTCTTTGAGTCGCTTAACTTTGCCGTATCTTTGACACACGAGTATACAGGCTGGATACTCTGGCATCATCATTAGAAACTGTGTAATTAATACCCTCAATACGAATCGAGGAGCGTTTCATATTTGTTATGGACTTATAGACGTCAACGAGAATAAATAAAATCGATTGACGTGATTGAAAATGTTTTGCCGACATTTATGGCACAATGCTGAATACATTTTTGTGACGCCGTGCCAGCTGTGTGCTACATAAAAAAGGCCAATTAATTCATCGGCTTTATAGCGGATTAATAAATATATGAGATATAAATATAACATTCTTTTGACATATATTGATTATATTTTATTTTATCATTGAGTATAAATAAATAAATCAAGTATCAAATCGCGTACTCCAGATTTTTTGCTAACTAAATTTTTATTCGATGATTTGACATTAATTTTGAATTACTCCATTAAACTAAGTTAAAGCCAATAAAGTATTTATTTCTAAAAGAATTATAGGATCAGCCATCGTCAATGCTATGTTGAAGCCGATTTTATTTTATATATATATATATATATATATATACTTAAACCCGTTGGCGGACTGGCCGTACAAGCCTGGTTATTCGATGGCAAGTGGGCCCCGCTGTATATTAGGGGCCCCTCAGTAAAATCAAATAACTTTATACTATTTCATTTTAAGTGTTTAAAAATATTCAAGAAAAAGCACTTAGGGTATTTCATCTATACACATAAATATGTTTTCTTAAGATATACACAATGAACATCATGATTTCAAACGTATTCTCTATGTATGTTTTAGCTGTTTGTAACATATGAATTTTTGTAATTATCAATTAATTATTAGTACAGTACATAGTAATTAGTATACTAGGTAGGGGCCACTTCCCATTTTTGGATGGACCCCCTTTGATTCCTGCTATGATACCAAAATTATTAAAAAATAAAAACAATAATTATAAAAGAAATATAATTATTTAAATTGTATGTGATATTATTAAACAAATCATAAATAAATACTGCATGTTTCTTATGTAAGCGTTTTCTATTTCTCACTTCGACGAATTAAATTAAATTCGGAAGCTTTTTTAAAAGCGATAGACACTTGTCACGTAAAGCTATCTAATCACGTCACATAATATTTATATACAAATTATGGAGCTTGTAAATTATCTTTATGCCGGATGTTGGTCATAAAAGTTCAGTCAGCGTTCCATGTCATAGAAAACGTTTCCTACTTGTCATAGTCAACATCTTTTGAAGCCGCCGCCTGAATAAATTCATAAACACATATTTATTTTATTCAACTGTCGTAACTTTTCAACTTTCCTGTCCAAAAAAGACGACTCAACTTGAATATTATAATTTAATTCAATTCATTCTAGAAATACGAATGTTGCTAATTAGAACATGTTCTCAAAGACTGTATTATTTTTTATGAAACCATTTAATTCAAATTACTCTGATTAAGTACATACTTAAAGAGAAAGTTAGGTAAAAAGCTGTGGGATATATACCGCATTTAATCCAAAAAAATAATATTTACATCTTCAGAAAAATCCACTTCAAAGGATCGCCAGTTGCTATAGCTATCCGACTGATAGAGGATGGCCTTTTTGTATAGATTCTTACTTTTAACATTGAAAATATTTAATATTTTCTACTGTGGTCACCTAGTGAAAAATATTTTTCAGTATCAAGTTTTTTAACTTGTCATTTTTAAGGGGTTAACTGTCAATTCTTGTTGGAAAAGTATCGTATTTTAAAAGTAAAACATAATTTGTTTTGTGTTACATCCACATGTTTAAAATGATCAGGACCGGTTTCGCTCATAGCTCGAGCATAAACAATGTTAAACACGTGGAAGTGGTAAAAATAAATTTGTGTTTTGTTTTTAAAATTTATAACTTTTGATGTGTAAACGCATGTTGTGGAATACCATCAAATGAAAATAATCAATGAAAATGTTATATAATAAGTGTGTAATATATAAATTAGGTGTTTTTTAAGCCATGTTCGCTGATAATTTGGAGCATATGGAGCTTTCTAACGGAGGTATTTCAAGAGAAGTGTTTCAACGAGAACTGCTTGTTACTCAGTTGCTCATCCTATCGTTTTCAAATAAAGTAGTAGTAGAAGAATAGTCGCGATGGTCGCGATCTTCCCGAGAGAACTTTTATCAGTTCAAAAAATTTGCGGCCTCCTTTGGAGGAAAATTTTACCTTCCTTGTCCCTCATCATTCAATCCTTAATTGTTGCCTCAACATAGAAAGTTTTTGTGTATTCAAACTAATTGTTAGTTGATAACTTTAATATAATTATTGTGTACTCATCATATTCCTTTAAATGTTACATTATTATTATTTCTTATTGTTACTTATATTATAAATATTTATTGTGGACTTAATGTATCATTGAGGAGACATGATCTCCGGTGTGATACAAACAAGATCAATTAAAAAAAAAAAGTTATAGAAGAATAGGGCTAGGATAGAACCAGTGGTTAGCTAATCGTAACACTTTTGGGATCGGATGGGTGAGAGGGAATTGCAGGCATCCCAAACATTCATAGCTACGAACAGAAATCCATTTATGAAACTGTCTGTACTTCGTTTAGTATCTGTGACATCCGTAACTGAGGCCAACGACGTTGACCACTGCACCACGGACCTGACCACATAATATATATTATAGTCGAATTTCGAACCTATATTCGAGTTAACCCTGTTGGGTGTTAATTTGAATCGATTTATGGATTTTTTTGTAGATAACAATTATGTACCTACATATTATTCCGTTACTAAAACTTCTCTCATTTAATTGCTCTCTTTCAAAGAGGGACATTCAGTGCCTCAATTGCAATTAGTTCACATAAAAGAAGCTGGTTTTAGATATCTATTTATACTCCAGATTACGAGTGGGTATGATATATTACAGTTGTCCAAGCTATGGCTGATTTGCTTCAGCTTTTATACTGTGTATTATGCACTCTTGCAATAAACAAATAAACAACTATTATTATGTGTTATAAAACCGATTGTTTGTAGTATATTTACTTTGACCAGTACATTATTATTCCAATATAACTTCTATCACCTGCACTATGCATACAAGTTTTGTGAACTCACTCTTCTAGGTATTTTTTTTATTTCATACTTTTAGTAGATAATAAATTAAATTTTGTGAACGCAAACAGCAAACAACGATGCGGCGGAAGTCATAAATCAGTGCTGACGCGAATAAAGATAACCTGTAAAGAGTTACCAACCTTTCAAATTTAATAACGAATATAGAAAGTCTTGAAACAGATACTTGTATCCCGTTTCATAAGCCAACATGTATGTATTTTATATTGTAAATATTTAAATTCGACTTCCTTTATTGCAATTAATTTATTATTTTGTAGGGTACATACATATTATATTCTTACTGTGTTTAATAAATAATACAGAGTCCAGCAAAACACAATTCGCACGACAAAGAAGTGACACCTCGAAGAAAAATCCTTTGGAAAGTATTTCTTTTTTCGGATAATATTTTTGGTTAACATTACTAGTGTCATCTATGTACACTGCGACAATGATGAAAGCATGTGATTCAAAATGTATATGCTAGGAGTGCTAAGGCGTACATATTGTATATGATTTTTTTAGCTACAATTTGGTATAATTTTGAAACTTTTGTAACATTTCTGTGGCGTTATGACAAAGGTTTATATTCCCGTTTTTATCGTATTGAGTTTATTCTCACAATAAAATATTTTTCAGTATGTGGTGGCGAAATTCGGTACGCTAGTCATGATCCATGAAGAAGATCCATTGAATAAGTGTACCTATCCATTTAACTTGAATTTTTTGATAACTTACCAAGGTTCATATTTCTTCTTCTGTAAGCTGAGGTAAAACTGACTATTAAACCTGTTCCAAAACTCCACAGATTTATTATTATGTGCTTAATTATTTCAAGGCGTAGTAAAGAAATGCAGTTGCAGAATAATTTTCATCTTTGTCTTAAATCTCACTACCTACGACAGAATTGAATAACTTTTATTAAAATATTTAGAAACTGGAAGACATAGAGGATCAGTATGTCAATAAAAGGTCTTTTGAAAATCAAGTTCTTCCCATACCATTCGAAATGAAAATAAATCTCGAAGATATTTGATACATTTACGTATATATAAAATAATCAATTTTTTTAAAACTAAAAATGCATCAAATCAAGAAATGGCGTTGACTTTCTTAGCGTTACGAATGAATTACATATACAAGTAATTACAGCTAAAATTATATTTGAAAATACCGCTATGTGGGTAATTTTTTTGCAAGTGTCATAATACTTTATTATATTTAGAAAAAATTGCGTAAGTGATACTAGATACTACTATGTTTTGACATTTTAGACGGCTGGTATACTGTCACAAATCAAAAATCCATTCAGCATTATGCAAAGAGCTAAAATAACATAAACCTAACGGCAATGAAAGTTACAAAAACTAGTTTTTAATCTTATTACAACGATTTCTGATGCAAATTTATGCGCGGAATTGGTAAACTTTTGTACACTCGCACATCATTATAATAAATCTTCGGGTGCCATTTAAATTGATTGAAACGAAATGGCCGTACACTCGAATAACTAACTGTCATGTTATTTATTTTTATTATCGGCTGTCAGATACGATCTGATTGGCGATATAAAGATAAAATGTGACACAAATTGTTAAAGCTAACAAACTAACAGATACGTGGAGGGGTTTCCGTTGCAGGGTCAGAGCAAGGCGATCACGTTCGGAATTATTAATTAAATTTTGACGACCATTTTCCGCATTAGATAAGCTGTTGACACATCAATTTTTTTGAGTGTTATCAGATTATGATTTCATTTACTAATTGATAAATATGAAAAATCAACTGTGGACAATAGTGCTTGCAAATTTTTTTTTTTTCCATGTCCGCTCCCAATGTGGAGCATATGGTCTCCTAATGGAGGTATCTTGACAAATTTTTTACGAGAACTGCTTGTCAGTTGCTCAACCTCTCTTTTTCTTTTAGAAGAGAGTAGGGATAGAAGGATAGGGCTATGACAGGACTAGTGGTTAGCTAATCGCTCTCGTTGTGAGGATGGGATTGGTGGGAGGGAGGACTCAGACTACGAACAGAAATCCATAAATCGATTGAAAGATCAATCTATGAAAACCGTCCACACCGGGAATTGAAAAACTACGCCACGGACGCCGCAAAATAACGATGTTTAATCGACCCCTATTCAAATGAACGAGTGCTTATTTTATTTCAAAGAAAAACAATTATTCACTATTTCTAAGTTTCATCTTTAAAGATCAGATGGGAGTTGGATGGAGCAGTATTAAAACATCATATAAATCTATGTATTTGAATACAGATTCATAAATCAATAAAAAAATCAATGAACAAACACCGATCGGAGAGTTGAATCTGTGACCCCACTATCGGGTGTATAAAAGACCAATAGCGTTGACCACTCCGCAAAGGACTGACAATTTCATTCAATAAATAACATGAAATAATAATTAAACACGCTTTCATGTATTTGAATTTCTCAAATATCAATATTAAATTTATAAATTAAAAATGAAAGGGTTAATAGAAGTATAATAATAATTACGATCCCAAAATCAAACACTAATTAACAGGCACAGTTAGTAGCTGAAATATTTAACGATACTAAATTTTCGTATTCTAAACAAACAGATTCAATCTTTATATCAAATGCCATTATTTATTTTTGATTAGATTGACCAAACCCACCTGGTTTCGAAGCGTTAAAAACTATTCGTTTAGTTCTTCCCGCTAAATAATAATTATACCTTTATTATTTATACCTTTCCAAAACACCTTCGGCGGATAGTATTAACATCAAGAATATCTTCGTTCAGAATCAAAACACCGGCCCGAACCTCCCGTGTAAATTACGAGTATACCGTCTATATTAGGTTTGCTGGTACTTCGGGATTTTGTAGCCTGAATCACACGTATTGAGGCGAATTTTCTTGATTTTATTAGTACCATTGCTATAAATATAATAAGTAATCGATACCATATAGTGATAAGTTTAGATTTAAACCATATTCATAGTAATTTTTAGCCCAATCGAGTGCTAAATAACGATATTTTGTCGATAAATATTCAAATTTGTCAGATCCGTGGTGCAGTAGTCTCAATCGTTGGCTACGGTTACGGATGTCTCGAATTCAAGTTACATAAATTGATTTTTCAATCGATTTATGGATATATGTTCGTAGGCATAGATGTTTGTGAGGTCTAAAAATTTCCCTTCACCCACCCGATCCTAAAAGCGAGAGCGATAGGCTTACCACTAGTTCTGCCCCAGACCTATCGTTCTATTCCTACTATCTTCAAAAAAAGAGAGTTTCTCAGTTGCTTAACCCCTCTTTCTTTCGAATAGAGTAAGTATGGGGCTACGGCAGGACTAGTGGATAGCTAATCATTCACAATTCGCTCCGTTTTTAGGTTCAGATGAGTGTTAGTGAATTTTAGATATGACAAATATCCATGCCTTCGAATAATTGAAAATTAAATTATAGAACTACCAATACTGAGAGTTGAGCGCGTGAGCAATGTAACCAACGACGATGACCATTCGGCTAAAAGCCCAACAGTATAGTGTGCCTTGATTAGTAAAGTGTGATATATAAAGATAATTTCATTTCTCTTATATACGCTATTTGAAATATTATGAATTTTTTTATGAGTGGTTCACTTTTCCTGGCGTAGACTATACGCACCAAAATATCTTTGTCGAAAATCAGAACCTGGGGGCCAACCTCTCCCGTAAAATACAAATGCACCAGCTCCATACGGCGTCATGTTAATACCTGTTAATTGGCTCCGCGTCCAGAGTGAATAATGTTGGTTTTACCTGACAGCGCAGTTCTGGCCTGCCCACATACGGCGATTAATTTAACAAAGTGATAATTATACAACCATGTCAGTTGTGCCAGTTTTATTGTCGGCGAGTGATTTATCTTAATTTTTATGCATGGGCGTAGATTTGAATTATTGATTAGACAGGTGGATATTGCGCCGGGATGTTGTAAAAAGATTGGTTTGAAAAATACGCCGAAACGAGGGAGGATCAATTATAAATGCTTTTATGAGTTTATAGAATAAATACCAGTTTTTTTCTTTTGGTCATGAGCTAGTCCCGTAACCGAGTAGTATCGCTCTATGGCGTTCACCGTAGAATTTACACTGTAAATATAAGAATAATACGAATAGTATCAACATTTACGATATATTTTTCAAGAATATTCCCAACAAGTAATATTGGTTAGGTTTTGACAAGTAATACATCGAGAGAACTTCATAATGAGGCACACTGTCATTTAACTTTGTGAAATTCATATGAAATTAAATCTTGATAATGTTATAACATATAATATATGGGAGTATGTCATATGTGTCTGTGAAGATGAAGGTTCAGGATTAGAAAAACTGTGCTATGAATCCATGTGTTAAATATTCGGAGCGGACATGGCTGAAAAAATGTTATACCGATTTAAAAATAATTTTGATGAACTCTCGAGAGGAGAGTTCGTATAATATGTTTTTATGTATAATAATTGTAAATAAAAAAATCGGTACTTTTAAGATTAGGCTAAAAATATTTAGACGATTTTTTCAACCATGTCCATTCCCAATGTGCCTACTATCAGTTGGTCAACCTCCATTTTTCGAAGAGCGAAGAGATATAATGATAGGGCTGGTGGTTGGCTGATCGCTCTCGGTTCGCCCCGTTTTTAGGATCGGACGGGCGCGGCGGAATTTTAAGCATCACAAAAATCCATACATTAATCAATTTAAAAAACTGTCGGTACTGGGAATCGAACCCATGAGATCCGTAGCCGACGCCAACGACGTTGACCACTGCATCACGGACCCGGCAATTTTTACTTGAGTAAAAGAATATCGGTTATAATGTCGAATTTTTGAAGACATGAAGTTGCTGAAAATAATTATTTATGTAATTGTTTAATTAGTTTGTCGTTGGATAATTCAAATTTTACAAAAAGTCTTTTAATGATTTCATCAATAATGACAAATGGATACCGATTAAGTTTGCAATTTCATTAAAAAAATATACAGAGAAAGCTTGTGGTAGCTACTGATTGCAAAATATAACGTACAGTTTGATTGATCGTGATTTTTAGTTGAATCTCCCCATACTACCATATGCCGGAATATATGATTGCTTAATGATATGGTTGTTAAAATATTAAAATAATATCGCCTGTCAAACGCGGTGGGATGTAAATTAATATTTATTGTATGAGTCGCAACTGAAGTCTGAATTAAAAAAAATACATCTCCAACGGAAGGTCAAGAGGTATATTACACTGCAGCCATCGATCGTCAACCTTTTTACTAAGACAAGCACCGTGAATGGCTTGCTTCTTACAAAGGTCACGATAATTAAATATTGCAAGATGACGGAACTTAAAGTATAATCAAAATACACATATTTTTTCATTTTTTTTCAAATAAGTTTAATGTTCATTTTCAAACATAAGTAATTACCAACGTTTTTGGCATTGCAGATCATCGGCTTATTTATCATAATCAGTGTATAGTGAGCTCCTGTGCGGAGTGTACATGTCTTGCCATGAGGTAGCTACTCATTGGACACTATACTTGTGAAGAACAGTCATATAGCTTGACTGACGAAAAAGAGAAAATAAATCAACTTCTAACTTGAACTATCTTGTATAATTTTGTTGACGTCATGCAGTTCTGAAATATGAAAAAGCTTATGTATGTAGGGATCACTTTAATTATGCTTCCCGGCACATCGGTGCTCGCGAGCCCCGAGTTGAAGTCCACTGGTGTATGTTATTGATGATAAATTAACATCGATGAATATATTTTTCTAATAAATTTCAACTGAAATGATAAATTTATTTTCCCTAACAAAAGACTTCCCAACACGTAATAATAATTATTATTGATTAATACTACTTCGTAATAAACAATTTATTACAAATTTAGAATAAATTATAACCGCAATATAAGTTGACCATAAATTATGATTTCACTGAATGTTTCGAATGTTCATTTATAAAACATCGGCAAAGAATTCATCAAAACGTGCAAAAAAGTAATTATTTAAAAATAATACTGAAATGAATGTTTATAGAATAAAATTTCTGATTATTTTAATTGAGCAGAAAGAATAAAATTAAGTGTAAATGAAAAATATTTTTTTTTGTTAATACAATATATCGCATTTAATCGGAATCAGTTTTTCTAGTTACAACTGGCTATATTTTATATTTTGAAAAAATATAACTGTTCGAAATATTACATATTAAATTTCTTAATCCTTAACCCGTACAAGACGAGACGACGAGATTTAATTGACATTCGCCAACCACACTCTTATGACGGACGACAAACTATGCGCTGTTTTCAGAACTTTCAATGTCAAATTAAATGTATTTTGTTTCAATTTTAATATTATTAATCACCTATGTAAACAAAATGCTGACATGTCGAATATACTGGGAAAATAAATGGATTCCCAAGTGTAATATTCATGGGTAACCTAATTTAATTTACCTTAGTTATCAAAGTGAAATTAGTAATAAAGTTAGTACCCCAATTTAAAATAATAATAAAACTGCTTTGTGAAAATGTCCACATTTTCACGAAATAAACAAGCGAACTTCAGCTAACCTAATTTTTCTATATTGTAATTACTTCTAATTGAAGATGTCTGACGTTATCTGATTATAATGAAAAGTACAGAAGCTTTAATTGCACATGCCGGAAAAAGTGATAAAACTAAATCAATTACGTGATTTTAATATATTTAATTTGATCGACGGTCCTTTTTTATTTTATATTGTAAATGACCGACAGAGTGACAGCTTAATTTAGTTCATTTCATGTTGAGTGAAACCAGACAGAAGGACATTATTTGATCGAGACAAGTCAAACACTCTGCTCGCGGTGACGTTTTATTACCTGGGATAGGTGTAAGATATTATAGAAAAACTAATTCTTAGATGATACATTTTTTGCTCAGTATTAAACATGAACATTTACAAAAATAATGTCAGTTCAATAAATTCAGCAAAGTCGTGATCTGCTTTGTGAAAGGGATTTTCAATGTCCATAAAAACTGAATGGAATTTACCATGGTGCGAAGGCTTGACACGCTTGTCTTGTGATTTGAAATATTTATTGATTGAACAAATTTACATCCATTTTTTTGGTAACTATGTCCAATCTCAATGTGGAGTATATGGACTCCTAATGAAGCTCTTTTAATACCAGAACTGCTCGTTACACAGTCGCTCAATCACTCTTTTTTTAAAACAGTCTAGCTAATCGCTTTTGCTATGCCACCTTGTTGTAAATATCAGATGGGTGGCAAGGAATTTATACCAGAATCAATGAAAAGATTGAAAAATCCATTAATAAGCTGTCCATATTGGTATTATAAATATACTAAATAGTGAACATCGCAATCGAAACCAACGGCGTGTGACGGTGTGAACACTTAGATACAGAACATTATGATAGTTAACTTTTGAAATACGAACATTTCTTCATGTAACTTCAATTTTAAATATTTATAAAATAAAACATATTTTTAGTTGCAGACACTGGGACACTAATGCACTAATCTCACAGCATACACACGTCTATGTAAATGCCATTTCTTAGCATCACGAAGCGAGTGAAGGCCCTAATACAATCTACACACAACATCATGTTTTATGAATTGTAAATTTCAGTTTATACAGTGTTTAGCCAGTCATATTTCAAGTTGTATTAATGCCGCCAGTTTCGCTTCAGAGGCGTACAAGGGATTTAGTAATATTTACTTGGCGGCGGCCATGTTTATTTAATCATAGCTTGGTGCAAAGAACATAATTACGACGCTGGGACACTTAACAATAAAATAATAAATTTAAAAAAAAAAAGCAATATTGGTTAATTCCAAAAAAAATCCGAACCCCGTTTTATATTTTTTCTCATATTATGAAACCATAAACATACGATATACGACGCTTTTTATATTTGGGTTATAAATAATTGCACTTTGTGTTAGATAGTATTAACTTAGTACACTCAAACTTTGATCTTAATAGTTTACACTTAGTCACGGATTCTATTAAGAAAGTGAGTTAAGTTGTAGTAGGTTATGTTTGGGTTGTGTAATGTATTCTAATGCGTGATACCTGAGTGAACATTTCGAGAATTGCTTTAATCCTTATTTTGTAAACAACCCATTAGCAGAGTGGCAAATTGCCGCTTTCGAACATCTTTTAGAAATACCAGTGATTTTACAATTATAATAGCATTGTGGGCTTCGACGGGATGCAATTCGACGAAAGGGTAAATATATACAATCATTCCACGTTTAGTGAAATCTGTTAGGTGTTTCAACGTATAGGATATAATAACGGAGAATTAGGAAGGTTCAGCTGCTCATTCAGAATTGGCGAGGAATTTAACTGGGCTCTATTGATTTCCAAAATTTCTTGATAAAATAATTTATGATCCCCCATGTTTTTATGCAACAGTTTAACCCCATCATCCGCAATTATC
Organism: Himalopsyche phryganea; assembly: GCA_022494535.1. Classification (NCBI taxonomy): domain Eukaryota; kingdom Metazoa; phylum Arthropoda; class Insecta; order Trichoptera; family Rhyacophilidae; genus Himalopsyche; species Himalopsyche phryganea. Next base: position 571,319 of record JAGVSL010000033.1, read on the forward strand.
GTATGGTTCTCCATTAGCAAGTGATTTGCGAATGTCGAAGTTTCTTTTTTTAATCTAAAGGCAGCTAAATGTTCTGATACCCTCATATCTAATGTACGTGTGGTTTTACCATTTTATTTGTTATAAGTGAAAACTATTTTTATGAAAGTGAATATGATCTAAACAAAAGTGCATTTAATTGTAAGCCTTTATATTCAAGTCTTTTTAAGAATAAAACATTAAATCAAATTTAAACACTGGCATTATCATTGGCACTGAAATTTGAATGTTAAACAATATTAATTAACAGATTGCCATAATTAAGTCGTATTTGTACTTCCGTCTTAGTGGTTTCGTATTTTACGAATTGGATATTGGTATTAAGGTTGTCAATAAAATTCGAATATTTTAAGCTCTGTTTTGATATTCGAATATTTGGTAAATCAAACCTATGGGGTTACAAAAAATGTCATTCGGCGTCGCATTATATAATATCTTGGTATAATTAGTTGTGTTTATTTTAATATGATAAAAATCAATCAAGACGAGAAGTTGGTAACTAGTTCTCGTAGGCCGAGTACTTAATTGATCTATCAGAAAATTTGTAACTTTTCACTGAGCAGTTTTAAGTTTTTAGTAGTTTTATGAGGTTACATTCTTGCAAACTCTAATTTTAATGTAATTTTTGTCGTATCAACAATTTCCGTATTCTGTTCTATTATCTGAAAATTGTTCATAGAACAAAAATAGCATTAAAATTTGAGTTTACAAGAATGTAAGCTCATAAAATTATCATGTTCCAAAATTGAAAAGTGCTCTAGTGAAAAGTTACAAAATTTCTGATAGAACAATTAAGTACTCGGTACACGAATTATTACAACTTGCCAGAAATAAAAGAAACAAAATGAATATTTGATATGAAGTTTATACATTATATTGTTAGAATGCTATAAGGCTTTAATATTCGATATTCGAAACAAGTGTTCGAATATTTGGAAACTTGGAATCTGGAAACTATGAATAAGTTACAAAAATGTAGAATGTACAAATGTTTATATATAAACTAATTCATAACTGAAAACCCTGTGATGTACTTATGATTATGAGTATAAGGTATAAGTGTAGGTACTTACACTTTTTAAATAACAGGGTATCAATTATGCGATATAAGATCATCTTCTAGAACTAGATAGACTTATACTCATAAGTCCTCCATACATGAAAACGTATCTTTTTCATATTACACATTGTATTAGCTGTACATCAATATACATTGATTGTGCCTATTTAAATATGTTTTCTTTCAACAAATTTAAATAAGAAAAAAATGCAGATGAGATCGACGCAGTCATAATATTCAAAAGAATTGAATATTTTTTCAACTGATTGATAGCGAAATTGGTTGAACTTTGACACAGAGCAGTTTTGGCAATAGATTCTGATTGTTTTTTTTTCAAGTTACTTCGCAATCCATTTGATTGCACCAATCGCCACAATAAACAAAACGAAAATAACACATTAGTGATTTATTGTTTATGTCAAGGCAAAAAAATGTATGTTTTTTTTTTCAATTCGGCATGTCTTTTTTCATTCTACGAATATCTGAAAGATTTATGTAAATTAAGCAACGGGTGTGTGGGTAGTGTTTGGTGATTATTTAACACGTAAGTTTTTTTTTATTAATCAAAAATAATAAATGAAGATGCTAAACATGGGTAATTTAAATTGATTGCGCATTAAAAAAATCTAAACATAGAAAAAAAATATTAAATATTTCAACATGCTATTGTTTTATTTGTAAAAAAAATAATTGTAGTATTATATTTGAATAGAGTAATTATTATACTATAGTACAAAAAAATATTCTTTATTACATATTTAATAACTTTATACATAGCAATAAAAAATAATTTTTGCTCGATTGTCTTGAATGCTTGAATCATGTAATCAACATTATTAATTTAATATTTCCAAGGTGGGTTAAATATTTAGAGTTGCCATAAAAGTCTAAAAAATATTCGGGACGCTGGTTGTCAAATTATTATCGCAATTAATTTTATTATTTATAAATATGTCACATGAATAGGGCTTGCAATAGTTACGGGTATTAAATAAGCCGGGAACCCGGTATTTCGGCTGATTTTCAATACCGAAATTCAGGTTTTCAAAATGAAGAGCAAGAACAGTATTTCGATATTACAATATAATTAATATAACAATTTTGGTGTACAACTTTTCGATAGATAGGTGGTAGGGTTTTTTCTGTAGCTGTACCTATTTTTTTGAACGAATTTCAAGTCAAGACTGACGAATTCCAGCATTGATGAACTATGATCATATTTTAATTCAAAGAAATAACAAATTCAAATTATTATAATTTATTTTTTGCTAATTTTTATATATCGTCGTTGTTCTGGAAGAAGACACAAACTTAAAAATACTAGTTTTGAGGAATTGGACTTTGAAGTTTTTTAAAATGTTTGAAATCCTGTACCTTTTTCAATTAGTTTGTTTGTACATAATTGTTTTTAAGTAAAAGTATAATTTATAAAAAGAAGTGTGCTCTTTCATATGGTAGAGTTCGAAATAATGAACATTTTGGTATAACTAACACAATATATAATTTTTTCGCTTTAATGTTTTCTTCCGGAACAGCGACGATATTTTCTATATTTTCCCGGTATTATAGCAGTCCCTAGTCACATCCAACTGAATCTCAATCTTCTAGTATACCCATTTTCAATAATTGATTTTTGTAATTAGTACTTTTTATAGGATTTATTGTTTTTATTAGTCTAGCATCTACTGAAATACTGTCATTTTTTTACCTGTTCATTACTAAGACGATCAAGAGTTCATATAAGTTTGCTTAATTTCTGGAATTAGTAGACTGACTTTTGGAGTTGGAATAGATTTACTGGAGGACTTATAGTTTATGGGACCATGGCTGATACTTTTTGTACACTCATAGAATTATATATAAAGGTAAAAACATTAAAATAAAACACTCAATCTTCTTTATACATAATTACGATGAGAGTCTTTTATACACATGTAAAAAATAGTTTGAGTATAAATGTATAAGAAATATGAGCCGCAGGCAAAGTTTTTTTCTATCACTAACGTTTTAACACAAATCATGTGCAGTTTTCCATTTTTTTGAATGTGTATCTGCAAAATAAATTGAATCAAATTCATTTTTAAATAGTTAGTTACTTTAAACAGTAAAATATGTGCTTTACATACGATGTAGTATGGATATTATCTTATCGTATCATTATCTGAAAAAAATGTTAAAACATCCCTTTCCAAATATTGTGTTCAGCTCACTTTTCCGCCAGGGGTTTAATTGCACGCAATACTGCGCCTCAAAAAATAGAGAATATATTAGTTACCTAATAACTAGGATTGGCAATAGACACAATGAAAACACATAAAAAAATTGTTGACAATTGAATGAAATAAATTTGAATTAATAATTTTTATAAAATTAATAGAGACTGTCTGCATTGTCATTGTTGTTAATTTATTATTAATATAAGCGTAATAAACAACGATTATTAAATTTATAAAATAGCATAATGACTAACGTGTGGGGGTGCCTTAAGGCTATTCATTCGTCGAAATCGAATGTGTGAGGCGTAAAATTATGAACGGCAAATTAAATGATCATATTAATACTTCCCGCTTACTGAGCATGCCTGCTGATTATGACAAAGATATAAATATTGCATTATTTATCAACTTTCAAGATTGCTTCGACCGTAAATTATCAGTGTTTAACGTTTCTGCGTTCTGTGTTGCAAGGTAGTTTACTTTCCATAAGGTGACCACGTATCAATAATTACTTACCATTTGATCTCGGTTTGTGTAAGACGGCGCATCAAAATTTGTAGAAGTGTTTTTAAATTATAGTTACTCCGATCGTGTTTCATGTTATTTGAGTTTTCTCATTGAATTTGAGTTGTATTTCCTTTTAAAAAATCCTTATTATAGGCAATATGTTTTGTCATCTTTTGAGCCACGGCAAATAGGTACTAATTCAATTCAGCCATGACAGAGAAAAATGTTAGATGAAAATATATGACATAGTAATATAAGTATAAATAAATATATAAGTTTAGTATTTTAATAAAACATTATTTGTTTTGTACTACCTCTATAAGATTATAATGGTCATCGCGAGCATTATCAACATGATCAGTTGATAATGATCGCGATGAGGGAAACCGATTATGATCAATACACACATTTTATTTTTAACATCTAAAGCCTTTCCACCAAGAATTGACAGTTAACACCTAAAAAGTGATATAGTTAGAAGATTGTCAATCAATAACATCGATTACATGATTCAAATATAATTTTGAACACATACTGTAATTGGGTTATCTAATTAGTGAAAATCGCTGTTGGGCTTTTATTTGATCGTTGATATTAATTTTTCAATCGATTTATGGACGCGATTTTAACATAAAATATGTTCTATATCAGTGATTCGCAACCAGTGTGCCGCGGCACACCGGTGCGCCGCGAGAAGATCCCAGGTGCGCTGCAGTGCAGTACAGTGCGTTCATAATGAGAAAAAATCGAGTATTTTTGAATTAGAAAAACATTGAAGCCACTCGGGGCTGCTTAAATTATTCACCTTGAAACAAATGTTGTATTATTTTGGTAGTTAATGGAATAATTGTATTAATGTTTACACGGATAGTGCAACTGCAATAATGTGGAATAAAAGGGGGTTAGTCTCGTGTGTAAAAACAACAAACACGGAGCAAGGAACGAGTGTATCAAAATAATACACATCAAATCAAGACCATTAAAAATATATTAGCTACTATTTCAAATTCATCAAATTTAAAAACATTAATAAATCGTAGGTTTTGTTTATGAAATTTAAATATGTTGGCTTGTGATGTGCCGCGAAATATTAATGAATACTTAAGTGTGCCGCGGGGGGGAAAAGGCTGCGGAGCACTGCTCTATATTTATCCGCCGCCTCTAATCCAAACTGAAAAAACCCGAACAAAGAACTTTTTCTTGCTCTACCAGAAGACAGAGGTTGAGAAACTGACATTAAAATATTTTAATTTGGTATTATCTATGTAGAAATACTTTATTTAAGGTATAAAAATCGCGATTTCATTTCATTCTCTGATGTCATTCATTTTGTCTGCAAAAGGAAAAGGGCGTTTAGTTTTAAAATTCAAAAAGTAAGTTGAATATAACTAGAATTCATGTGTAAATGAGAAAAAAAGATCAGTAAAATTATCGCCGCAATTTCACATTTCTTAGAAAGTCCTCAACAACGCAAATTTTTGTGTCTCTCCTGAAAAACACCGATTTAAGACTAAACTTTTCGTTCACAGAGTTTAGCATACGAGTTAAAAAAAATTTGAAGTACAAAACCTAATTAACCTTAACTAAATGAATTTTGTGGTCACCTTACTACGCAGAAAGTGTATGAATGAGCGCTGTTGCATATTAAATATAAAAGATTTCAACATGCTTTAATAGCTTGTGATATCATTTACCATTTTGTAAACCTGTCATAATAGTGTTGATACAATGTGGTTATTGTAGAGACATTAAATAGTCGTGAATAATGTAATATCTGCTATAAATATTACTATCTATGAAGCACATTAATCTGTCTCATGCATTTTGTTCTACGATACTATATACTGTCATATTTATTTTTGAATACAATGTTGTTTGCATATTGTTATTAGTAATTTGAGCCAGTAACAATGTAGGTTAGTAAAGGTTTTGAATAAAAGCTGGAATTACCTATATGTAATTAAATATCTATAAAATTATTCGACCGTTTTTGTTTTTTTGGCGAATATTAAATAAAATAAATCATTTAACACGTGTAAGCACATATATTGAATAACATATTTGCCTTAAAACGCTCAGTAACAAATATAAAAAAATACTTTTAAAATTACTGCCCTTTTCCCTAAACGTTTCGTTATTTTCGAGTGTTTGGTGGCTTAATAAATACGAATAATCTATTGTATAAATATATCACAGCAAGTGTTTTCAATAACGATTCAGTTTGCACTTTTGATATGTTAACTGTCAACTCTTTGTGGAAAGACATTATATTTAAAAAAATAAAACACAATTCATTTGTACTACTTACACATATTTATAATGCTCAGGACCGGTTTCGCTCATCACGAGCATTATAAACTGAACAGAGCGAAACCGGTCCTGATCATTATAAATATGTGGAAATAGTACAAATAAAGTGTGTTTTATTTAAAAAAAGTCGATTCAGTTTCCAATACACTTCTTCACATTTTTAAAAACTGTATTCGCTCCCAATGTGGGAAATAACGATTCCTTATACAGCATCTCAACATTTGTGCTTTCCGAAAAATGGTTTTTTTTTTGTCTCTCAACCTCTCCTATTCGAGAGGGTACACATCGATGGTGTTTTGGCCAATTGATGTAACCCTCAAAATTGAAATTGTTCAGGAGAGAAAAAATGGTTTTTATTGAAACAAGGTTATGGTTAGTTGAGTTATGAATCTTTAAAATGCCTTCCTGTATTTTCTCATGTTTACAGATACGGGATTATATGTAGGGAGTGTCAATATAATAGTAGCTTACATCAAGTGGCCGATAAAATGATGCTTACCTTCCAAAAAGTGCTCAATTAATTTTTCTAATTTACATCGTTTGACCGAGACCTGCTCTGTCGTCTTTAAAATGAGATCCAATCATTAATTCGTTTTATAATTTTTGAAGGTTACATAGATTGGACAAAACACCGTCGGTATTATCATCGATATTATCCAAGGATGAAGCTTGTAAAGGAATAGTTATCAGACAATTGCTCTACCTATATATCCCTTTTTAGGATGGGAAGGAAATTTAAATATAACAAGCAAATATGATTTTGAACAGAAATCCATAAACTGACATAAAAGACCGTGAAAGTGTCCGTTCGGGGATTTTAACCAATGGACACTGCTACTGAATATAGTAAATTTATAGAAAAAAAAGAAAAAACATAGCATTACAGCATAGTAATAACCAAGATGTTAGATATCAAAAAAAGGACACATTAGATTAATTCTATGAGAATTTTTAATATCACAATATCAACCTGAGTTAGAAAATGCTTCATAAACAACCAGCCCTAAAATTTCAAATGTTTTAAATGAAAATTCTTTTTTATATTGACCTTGCCTTGGACTTGAACGCAGAGCCATGTGATCGCTATGGGAAAGCTTTTACCGTTTCACAACTGAGACCACTTGATTAGTAAATAGACAAACTCACAATTATATTATTTTGCCTTTTCCATCCACTATAAAGAGAGCTTGAGCAAATGTATGTAAAAATAATAAAAAAATATGGGAACAAATGATCAAAATAATTTTTACATCTTACGAAACAGCGACGAAATACATACATATCTAACGTTTGTTGAATAAGCTAAATCTAATTTTGGCATGTGTGGACAGGCCATTAGGCATGTTGAAAACACAGCACTACCTCTTCATTATAAGAAACACGACCGCATTGAATTTATTTCTTTATATTCCTTCAAAGTATCAATAAAACGATTCCGCTTATCTTTGTATTAGTAGTGGAGCTTTACGACAGATCGTAAATTATTCGGAAGGGGCAAGTATGGGAAACGCATTTATGTGAAATTTTAACTCATTCAGTGGCAATTAAAATGTGAGCGGGCGCCGCGAACGGCCATTTTGGAAATAATAATTCATGGAGCTAATTAAATTCCACGCAGGCGTCGAATCAAAGAAACCGCAGACTTCTCCCTTGGAGTAAGTAATTTTCTTTTACAACAGTTAAAATTTTCTATTTGGCTATTTTCTGTTTATACGGTCGATATTACTCGTTTCCGATTTAACATTTTTATAATCTGTGTAGCCCAGTTATATTATAAAGTTATGGTACAGTATAGGTGTAAATATGTATAAGTGCTTTTTAATTGGGGTGTGTACATATGTATCCGAGTTCTTCTGCATTAAAATTATTTTATTATAAGACTGTTCCTATTTCAAGAAATGCATATAGACATTACTGTAGACTTTTAGTGCACTTTTTGAAGAACTTTATCTAAAACACAGTAGGTGACTAGAAAAACGCGCTTATTCAGCAGCTGTCTCCGGGGAGATATTGTCGGGTTTAATGAATACCAATAGCATTATATTTATTGTATCTATAAGCGCTTATTTACGCGGTGACTTTGTTCCCTAGAAAATAATACTAATATTAACCATTCAGGGAAGACGATCGGACATTTAGTAATTTATCTATAATGAGTATTAGTTTAATGCACATTTAACCAAACGATGGACGTACATATTCATATTTGTAATAGTTAAAGATTTAACTTCATAAATAATTATAGTGAAGACGGGAATAACTGAAGCCGTCTCTCAATCTTGTTTACAAATATATTATTGTTTTTAATATTAAAAAATACATATATATTTTGACACAAAAAATTTGTTACAGTAATTAAAACTTACAATGAAAAAAACATAATTATTTTTTATCAAAACTACAATTCTGATCTTTTCTTGAAAAAATTTTTCTGTAGGCAAGAAACTCAATTATTGTCAAAAAAAAAAATATTGATTCTGAAGTATGCATAATAAAAGTTTTAAAATTTCTGTGTTCAATCAAATACAATTTCAAAATTCACTGTTCGTAAAAGATATCTTAATTTTTTTACTGGAAAATGCTTTTACTTTAAGTCACTCAAAAGGTTTCTTGAAGTAGGGTTTTTTGAAAGAGAAATATTCCAATGAATTAGTGTGTTTTTCCAGGCCCGTGGTAGAGTGGTAGACATCGTTGGCTTCGATTGCGCAGATCACTGGTTTGAATCTCAGTACTAACAGTTTTATAGACCGATTTTTCAATTGCTTTGTGGATTTCTATCTAAAGAAATGGATGTCTGCGATATGTTAAAATTCCCTCCCACCTACCCAATCCTAAAAATGGTGCGCAACAAGAGCGATTAGTTAACCACTAGTCTTTTCCTAGCAGCAACCTTCTATCCCTACTGTCTTCGAAAAAGAAACTTTGAGTAATTTAGGAACAAGCACTTTTCGTAGAAAATGTCCTGTTGATACAAACTCTATAAGAAGTCCATATATTAAGAGTGGGCACGGTTACAAAAATGTATTTTACGACATTTATTATGACATTTTACAATTTTGATATAAATAACATAAAACAATATTGTTTAGATTTAACGCTTTCCATCAGAAATCGAACGCTGCGTGTTATACGGTTGGAATAGTTGGCGATCATGAACATTATATTGCTCAATTAAATATTTTATAAGAATGTCTTGAATAAATGAGTTAATTTTCACACATAGAGCACTTGGGTAATCCAACATTAGATTATGATGCCAACTGCATTCCCACCTCCAACACTTGTTAAAATAACTATCGCGAAGAAACGCGGAGGAGAGTAATTACGTACATTTATGTCGAGTAATTAAATGCGTATTATCTTTGAAATGATGTCGTTTTTCTTTTTAAAGATCGTAAAATACCTTCCCACCACATGAGCGAACGCCTGGTAGAACGCTACATTTGAAATAGGGTAAATATTAGAATTGCCAATCCGAGTAATGTAAAACCATATAAATAAACATCGTAGGGATGAATGTTGTTATTTTATCAAAATAATTGAAAAATCTACATACAGATGTTAAATAATTGTCATAAGTTTGTCTAGAACGAATCATTAACACCAATTTTTTATCAAAATTCGAGCAAGTAAAAATTCTCGCCATTTAGATGTTTTCTATGATTTTATGAAAATTCATAAGTGTGCGCATAGTACTTTATAGTAAATACATGTTACATAATTTTTAAACACATTTTTTACGATGTGTTACAATATCTTTCTACTGAGAATTAACAGTAAACAATGTTAAATCTATGAGTTTATAGAGTTTATATGACAGCTTGAACCAGGGGTGTCGAGTCGTCCAAAAAAAGCGCGACTCCGACTCGAATTATGACTAAAAATGGTCTAATTTCAGGTATTTTCCTACCTGTACTATTTATGTGTAATTGAACTGTCAGTTCGAGTCCATTCGTGTGCTCGAATGCCTGAAGATGCCGAAAGGCGAAACCCGGGTCGTTAGTGACAAAATACATGGAAGTGTACAAAATCTCAATAATCCAAATTTGATATTGAAATTCCATCAAGCACCCTCAGTCGATGTCTTAAATTATAAAGTTATGTTCTTTGTTTTTTAAAAATATGTTTCATTATGTCTTTTCATCATGGTTAACAAAAAAAAGTATTAAATTATTTTTTTGTATTTTAAGTTGTGTGTCCGTATAAAATAAATACATTTTTTTTGCTCATGATAACAATTCCACCACTTCTCCTATGTTAATAAAAACGTTGTGCTTTTAAAGTTTTTATGGTTCATTTATAATTTACATTATTAAACGAGATATTATACTCCAAACAACCTTTAATTGACATAATATATGTATAAATGTCGTGATGACTTAATTACAAGCCATAAAAGAGGGTTCGCTGAAAAAGGTGTGCCGAGATAATAAAGAAAAGATTGGTATCTTCCAATTAAATTGTGGTCATACTAAACGTATGCTGCTGCAGTTTCAAATGAATGCACTTTTTTTGAACTGCCTATCGTGGTGCTGCAACTACCAACGCATGCAACCACCGCCCGTTATCACGCGATGCAGTTCTAATGTCGTTATAAAATTCTTACAGAAAAAAAATAAATCTTTAATATGATTGCTTCCAATGTCTATATTAGGTGGATATTACAGCGCTGAAATTTGTGATGAGACATTTACATGTACCTATGTATTTTCAAATGAATAAACCTATTTGCAAAGGTGAGTATAAGATTGACATATTTGTATTTCTTATAATTTTATCTTTGATGATATTAGAATGACATTTTCGATCGATTTTGTCCATAGTTAACCCTTAGAAGACTATGCCGAAAAAATTACGTCCGTGCCTATGGGGGGGATGAAAAAGACCCCATTATAACGGCCTTATTATCATAAATTACAATAAAAATATGATTTTTAGGGCTTTTAAATATCTTTATACATCTGTCCTCATATATTTTATATTAAAATCTTAATGTTTTCCTATAAATAATCATATTTTAAGCCGCGCATAAAAAAGACAACATTTCACCTCTAATATCGGATCGCGACTGACGAAATCAAATGCGCCAATCATCGCGATTACTATCTAATGCGCGAGCGCTTACATACGCCCTTTAATGTTGCCAGAGATAACAAAAAATAAAGCATTGATTAATAATGTGTCTATTTAGAGAGTAAATTATAATCAATTACTTCGTGACTATCAACCCATTTCCTGTTCTGTTTGTTTTTAAGTTTTAAGTTTAGTAGTATAAGAATATTTATGTAGGCACTGTTATGGTAAAAGTAATCATATTATGTTTTGCGACATAAGATTTAGTTATGAAAGCATGATAATTTTTGAAGAAATGAAAAGACTATGTGTGTGTTCAATCACGACGTGTAGTAGGTGAATTAATTATTTTAACTAAAAAATATAAAATCTACGCCAGATCTATGCTGACTGCTTACACTAATCTTAGCTTATGATATTTTTTATGAAGAGACTAATGGTTTTGGTTTCAATTTAATAAATAACTGAAAGTGAAATATAATAATAAAAATATAAAATAATCGTCATGATTCATTGAAAATATATGAGTGGACAAATTAAAAACTACTTCAAATATCTTAATGTAAAAGAGACAATATGCTGATTTCATGATAATGATATTTTTATACAATACATCAATACTTTATTTTTGTCAGCGTCGAAAATAGCGACCTGGCAACAACGTTTAAATTCATAAGTCGCGGCATAATAAACTATCATTGGCTAATTTCTTATCTTATCAGGATAAGATATCAATTTCAACGATCTTTTAAACATGGTGCTTCAAAAAATATTTCGCCTCGCTAAACAAAACAAAGCCATGAGAATTTTCAGAACTTCGAATTATAATGAACTCATTTATTTTTTATAGTATATTCATACATTATAACGAAGACATCGACTGAGGGTGCTTGATGGAATCTCAATAATCTGAATTCATACATTAGTATTGTCCAAAAACGTTTTGTAAGATAAAACGAACAATACATATAAACAAAAAATAGATTGGCTAGACGCCAAAATAATAGCACTATAATTAAAGGTAGGTTACAATTATTGTGTATTCTAAATCAATATTATATATAGATCCTATAGCTATCAATCTAATATAATTGCCATTTTATTTTGATAAGCTTGAATGGAAATAAAAACCATTGACAAGTGTACATAAAATTCCCATTCTATAATTGCGAAGGTAATTAATTGTCAACCATAAATGGAAATAGTATGTAGACATAATGCTTACGGCTTTACATGTGGAAGTAATAAATAAGATGAATGATGAGTTTTTGTCACTTTCATTTTCAATATTGTCTTCCACATTTGTCATATTATTGTCAATAACTTCAAAATCTATATCACTGCCACTCGTCCTGTCACTATTAATTCCCTCATTTAAGACAAAATATTTTATCTAATTCTGCTTTGATAAAAAATTTGACATGTTTCTATTTATTATTTGCTTAAAAATAATAAAATATAAGGTTACTATTGAAATACACCCAACAAAACACCGAAAAGTAATTGTTTTTATAAATTTGATAATCATCACCCTATTAATTATTATAAGTCAACTTGAATGTGTAAATAATTGTTATGAATCCGAATGATTCAACAAAAGCGTCCGTTGGATTTGGCTCAGAGTTCAACAAGAGATAAAATTTGATTCTTTATCGCATGTGGGCGTGATTTAAAATTAATGCAAATTTGTAGCGCCACATAAAGAGGTTTTCGGACAAAACAAATCCGATTTTTTTTCTTTATTATTTATTTGCGTCGTAACTGGGCAACTAATATTTTTTTTTCTTTTGTAAAAGGTGTGTAAAATAATGATTTCGGAATACCGTAAGTATGAACATTTTATCACCAATATTAAAGTAGATATTTTAGATAAAGTAGCAGTAGGGGTCTTTGACTAAAACCATCAATGAGTGAAGGTTAATATAGGTTTATATTTAGTTAATCAAATATTGTTTGCACAGTCTTCTCCAGTCCTGTCCAGTTCAGTCCAGTAAACGAAGTAACGAAAAACTGCATACTATTCCGCAAAAGAGGTATTTATATAAATCGGTGAGACTGATAAGTATTGACAATTAAAAGGACGCCGAGAAGAGAGAATCATTAATATAATGATCGTTATAAGAAGAGTAAAACGATAAAACCAACAATTGGTTTAATCGGGAATTTGAAATAACATAATAATAAAGAGAATGATTATTGACTGATGTACATACTCAATTAAACTTTTGTAGATAATTAAATTAAATAATCGACATACTATCAATATAAAACAGTAATGTGTGTTCATTATTTACTGCATTTTTAATGAAAAGATGCTTATAATGCGTTATGAAGGAGAATTTTCGCAAAATGAAGATTTATAGAAAAGTATAATCAATTTAACATTACATATTAAATGCATTTTCATGGATTATCCTGTAGTTCTTATGACGATGTAACTTCGCATTGTGGCCATCTTGTCAATTGTTTCCTGACGTTTCATAAGTATTAACAATATATTCTACAACTTCGTCGGCAATTCACTCTTAATTGCTTTGTATTTGTATTATTTAAAATAGTTCACCCATTGTACTGTTCTGTTCAGAACTGTTCATGTCTGTCAATTTTAGTTATTGCAATTTTGTCATGAAAGTAGTATTATACATTATATTCCATCAGTTAATGAATTTTTGATCATATTAAAATTCTTTGAGATAGTCTGCATTCAATGTGTAATATTAAACTAATCAAGTGCAGCTTAAATATATTATTATCAATGCATTTTATGCAATCGGAAAGTAATATTGAGCTCTGAAAAGCATAATCAAGACTGTGTCCTGCGCAGAACGTGGAAAGCTATGTATTTTTGCATTTGTTGAAAATTCTGATACAAAAATGTGCTTTAATTGGTATTTAGTATCATACTGAGACAGAGATATATTTATAACATGACGATGACTGTAAATTTAACCCTCGCTGAGACGGCTAAAAAATATCGAAAACCGTACGAGACATAGAAGACAATCATATTAAAAAAGATGACGTGCCAAGAATAACCCGCTGCATAAAATGCTTGATCACGGAATGGGTGTGGGGAAATTTTTCAGATGAATTGCAATTTTTATTTTGTTTTTTTTTTAGACATGGGGCTGCTTAACAGTTATAAATTCAGGGCACGCAGTATATATTCTATCATATTACATGCATCCATAATCAAACATGCCGCAGTATTTTATGATATCATGGAGTGCATAGTAATTATACAAATACTGTTTTTTAATATCTTTTTATAGCGGATGAGTAATATTTTTTTATATTGTTAAAATAAATCAGTAATTTATTTATCTTTTTCTTAGATATAATAAATGGGTATAAACGATTTGGTTTTCATACCATCAATACCATCTTCCGTTTTGTGTATGCATCACTGATTTCATGGCCACTTTCAATAGCTAACCCACTAGATCATGATAAAATAATATAAATATCAACACATTGATAAAAACTTAATACAGTTACCAAGCTTAAACTGTGACGGAGTAATAAGTATGTCACTTCTATAGGAATTTAACTAAATATGATTCGATGGCTTATTAAAGATTTACAAATGCGATATGTCCAGAAGACGGAGTTTTTGCGAAACGTTGTTTAAAATTTTACTTGAGTGACAGAATAAAACCAATATTTGTGTTCAGGTATTCAAATTAATTAATTTATTCATTGATATCTGTAAACACGACGCACCAAAGATATGATTAAAATGGACATCTGTGCTTTTAGTCAGGTCTGATCTAACTTTTGGCTAAAAGGCCGCGTTAGGAACTTAAAATAAACGGCGAGTAGCAAGTGGGATATATTTTTTAGACATGTATTATTTATAAAAAAATAAAAAATAAATTAAACAATCTTACTAAACGAATTGGGCGCAGTTTGCCTAGGCCTATTTTAAGCCATTTATTATAAATTCAAAGTTAAACAAACTAAAAATTTCTATAACTTAATATAACTTAAGAATTACATAATTACGTACTTATATAATATACACCTAGTTGGCATTTAACAAATTTAATAAAATTCAAATTTTGAGGTTACCATATTATAAGGATCTAAAAAGTATGCCGCATTTCAACTATGGATTAATAATATAATTAAAATCAGCAATTTCAAAAGACCGAGATTTTTGAATTGGATATCGTCGTAAGATCTTGAGATAAATACTTTTGACAGATTTAATTAGTTTAATTTACGATGACAAGTTGTATTTCATTAATTTAATTATTGATAATATTGTAAATATAATATTGATACAGGCTGATAGAGCTGTGTTTAATAAATTATGTCTTTCACAATAATAGATGGTAGTTAGGTATTGAAATTAAGACTGCAAAAATTATTTGCTGACTTAAACATTTTAAGATAATAACACTTCAATATATACTAAGTATCATGATTTTGTATACATTTTGATGTCGAGTTTACTATTTATTTTAAATGAATTGAATTGTCACTCATAAGAAACGCTTCCTCAACTTAAATTAAAATTTGAAGAGTCGATTTTATCCGTTTTTGAACGAATAAAAATTCACCCTTGTGCAAATTAATGTGGAAAAAGCATTTGTTTCATACTGCTAAAGATTTACTCCATATTTCGTAATGGCATTACTATTAGAAGCTTTCAGTGACATACTATCTTACTAGTACCTATAACAGGAATGATAATTGGCGAAGATCGAATGATCCCTGAAATTTCAAGAATAAACTTGAAAAACCAGATTTTTCAACAAAACCTGGCACCTTGTTATGCGTTCAAGATTGTGAAAAAGTACTTTGCTGACAATGGTGTAACCGTTTGGATTGGCAAGAGTTAAAAAATAGATTGCACAACTAAACATCAAGATGGTCGAGTCAGTAGTTAAAGTGTGGTACCGAAATACGAAAACTCATAACAACTGCAAATCATTGGTAGAATCTATGCCAAAACGCAATAATCATTGGTGCTGCAAGCCATAGTGGGTACATACAATAAAAATTCTTTAGGTTTCGTAACTATTTTTTTGTATGAATAAAACACATTTTTAAAGAAAAAATATCTTGTCCACATTAATATGCACAAGGGTGTAGATAAACCATTGATAATCTGCAGCATCATAAAAGTTATAATACTTCTTGGCGTAGGTTTGAGTAATTAAGAGGCTACATAATAAAATATTGACTATTTACTTCACCATTGATTCTTCAACTCAATTTCGAATAAGTTAAAACACGGGTTTTATTGGAAGCAAGGCAAAATCTTGTACATATTTTTAAATCATTGCGAAATCGAATAAGTTAAAAATGTTTCAAATATATTTTTAAATCAAAACGAAATGTCTTTACCAAAACTGTCTTCCATATTATGATAAAAAAATACAACATTAAATAAACGTAATATTTGAGGTTAGAAACGTTATGATAAATTAAAATTATCTACCCTTGTATTTCGAATAGCTTTTTGATTGAAGATCCAAAGGTTTCTGAGGCTACAGGTTGGTGAGTAATGGTTCCAAGTGATGGATGATGCTCTCTAGCTTATGCACCCTCAACCCCGTTTCCTCAAAGATTCACTCAAGGGGTGAAACTGGTCGCACTTTCTTAACCGCTGTAGATTTCTTTTAAACGGAAAGTATTTTTGCTATAAGTGATTTGACACGTGTTATTTCACCCGAACACTGTAAGTGGCTTTTAATTATTTTTATTTGTAATATCCAATTCGTAAAATACGAAACCAATAAGACAAAGTACAAATACGACTTTGATATATTATTATGGCAATTGGTTTATTAATATTCTTTAACATTCAAATTTCAGTGCCACTTATTAGTATGTTTAAATTTGGTTTAATGTATTCATAAAAAGGCTTACAATTAAATGCACGTTTGATTAAATCATATTCGCTTTCATAAAAATAGTTTTCACAAACAATATAATAAATTGTTAAAATGATCCGTTTCTAATTGAAAACTATTAAAATTAAGTTTTGCTGTACTTTGTTAAAAGAATCCGTGACTAAGTGAAAATTAAAATCCAAGTTAGAGTGTAGTAAGTTGATACCATATAATAGAAAGTGCAAACTATTGAAATAAAAGTTCAAGTGTTCCAAGTGAATACTATCTAACACAAAGTGCAATTATTTATAACCCTTTTTTTAATATTCTAACAATGAATCAGTTTCTCAGAATTGGAAGAAGGTTAATATTTTTCACCTCCGATAAAATAGACCCGTAACTCTAAAAGTATATTTGCTATGAGTTAGATACTAAAACTATCTTACAACATTATGAATGTATTTTAATGTTATTAATCAAAATCAGTCTCTTTTGACTTATGACACCATTTCGTTTTGCAATATTAATAAGTCACGTAAATATCAAGAATTTGTCCCTTTGATAAATTCATAAAAATACATAGAGTAATAACGCAGCACATACACTCACTCTCTCTCTCTCTGCGCATGCGCTAACAAAGTTGTGTGTGTGCTGCTTTACAGATAAACAGATATTATCAAATATATATACATATATATATATATATATATATATATATATATATATATATAAATTAATGTTTACTTGTTTGTTTGTCCTCTTTGCATTCCTTTACCATTCATCCGATTTCGATCAAACTTTGGTGAGTTGTTGTGCGCAAATCCGCGAAGGTTTCTGAAAAAAAAATTTAACATCTAAAAAAAAAATCAAATACGTACAAACAGGGACATCTCGGAAAAACATTATGATTTATTCGTGTACGCACTAGACGGACAAAAAATACTGTGTGTCCAAAAGCACTTCAATAAACAGAATTAAAACACAAACCCTTTCTTTCTTTGAGTGGCATTGCAGCGCAAGCCGGGTACTCACTAGTTGTAAATAAAATAGGTGGCGGAATTATACCACTTCAACACTTAATAATGTTAGTATGATTTAAGATGTCGACTGAGTGTGCTTGATAGAATTTTTATAATGAATTTTAATTTTGAACAATTAGAATTCAAATGTTAGTATGGTAAGAATATTTTTTTCCTAGACACTTACGATTATTGTTGTTTTAACAATGCTTTCTGATTTAAAAAGTAAGACATAGTAACTAATCACTGTTTTCAGTTCTGACAAATTAAGTTCTTAGTGTTCCGAACAGATCTGGGTGTTTATTATCGAGGAGCGTAATTTAAAATATTAATTATTTTACATACTTCACTTTAAAAAATGTAAACTTTCGATTAAAACACGGGCTGCGATTTTTCTATTCTTTTTGACTCGACATTACTAAAAGTCAATATCTATACATTAATAACGGACAGGCGTTCATCAATTATAAATTATCTAAGTATTAAAATGTACACCAAACTTAGTATCATTAGTCACTGATGACGTCCGTCCTTTCAAATCATCCTACCTCTTTATCTCAACCCTTGGCTTGTACCACCCCTGTGAGAAACTAGGGTAACCAAAGATATTGTTATCCTCAGATATAACGTGACAAAAAAATATAATTGTCATCTTAATTTGAGTTGAATAGAAAAATCACTTTTACTAAATGTATGAAATACTTTGTCATTTTATTCATCATCAGTAATTTTAGCAGCACCACCAACTGCATCTTCGATTAACATTGAAGATCATATGATGCGCAGTTTATAACCTTAATGTTTTTTATATAAACTTTTACAATAACTCTCAATCAAATATATTATCTTCATGATCTTCTCTAACTAATTTCATTCAAAGTTAACTAATGAATATAAATGTTTCTTATCAAAACATTCCTTACACCTTAATTTTATAAATTATAATTCGGAAGACAACTATATAATATATCAGTTGTATGGTGTTAACGGTCAATTTTTGGCAGAAGGCATTATATTTATAAAAATAACATTTGTTTATCACGAACATTTTAAGCTGAAAATGCTGATTGAAAGAAGGAACTAATTCTGGTCCTTTGATAGAATTATGAATTAAGTTAAAAAAACATGTGATTTATTTTTATAAATAAACTATCTATAAACTTCGCATAACATTTATAATATAGATAATCTAATAAATGTTGCGGGTAGTCATATGAGAAATATGATATTATAATGATTTAAATGCAAATAAATAATATTAAACCTGCGGAGGGCCATCCCTCAACCCCAGTGAAGCTCCTACCCCTAGTCCTCGAAAAGGAAACCCCTCCACTGTTGCTGGAAAATGACAAATGACAGCTGCCTGCCGCCTGTCACATAACAGACAGATAATAAATGAGCCTCGATTGTTTATCATCAAATGCCGTATACATCATCATAGCCTGGTACGAACAGTGGGCGAACAAACAGTGCTTCCCAAACTGTAAAACACCTGAAATAAATCATATTTATAAAATATGCAATTCATTGCTCTACCTTTTGAAGGTTGACGTTTAAACGGGTAAACGTGTTGGTACTAAGCCCTTTGTACTCTTAAAGGATCTTTGAAAATACGGTGCTCAGAGTACATATTGCAATTTCAGTCAACTATCAAATAATAACACTTTACTTTACACTCTTGTTTATATTTATAGTAGCCCAATTTATACAACTGTGAACATCGTTTGCATTTACGATTGGAAGGATCTTTTATCTGTTTCATGTATATTATTAATCCGTCAATTTCCAATCAATCAACATTGTGACTCGAGACACGTGCCTAACTATTCAATATTTTTCTAGACAAAAACTTTGTAGTGGATTCTATCAGCTCCGGCCAAAATCAGGTAAAACCAACCTCTGTGCCCGGCCCATTTTGGATAAATATCATTTTTCTCAAGCGTTTACTAAATGTGTTATAACTATAGAAATAGTGGATGAAATCAAATGAAACTTTTTGTAATTGTTTAAAACATTTTAATATTTATTTTTTGTATGGTAAAATTGCCAACTTGTCATTTGTGAAGCGCCACACGACAATGTTTACACATGTACTGAGTCTCACTCCTTTTCTTGTGCTTTGCACACACCTTGCATGTTCTACAGGGCTTATTTTTTTTCTGTTGACGGTATTGGTATCAATATATAGTTAAACATATCCCCCGACAACCTGTCTTGTAGATCTTGGAAAAGTCTAGCTCGGAGTGGACTCGGTGTCACCGCAATATCGTCTACAGAAGGGAGAGTATTATATAACTAAAATTCGATTGATATTTTAAGTCGATGAAATCAAAACCTATTTTGGCAATAACACAAATTAGATGACTGTTTTGGAAAGTTTTATATCTTGACTATAATTATATAACTATAAAACCAGGATTACGTTGCAATACGTATCGTTTAATGACTCAAACATGACTGTTTTTGATAGGCTGGTCTATCACGTGAAAACACGGTTCCGGGACTCAAGCGATGGTTGTTGTATCACGTGAAAACACGGCTCCGGGCCTCAATGTGTTAAAGTGTTGTCATAACAATGTAGTCCTAACGATGTCATGATGCTGACACATTTTTAGACAGTATTTGATCATCTTAAACATAACACAATGCACTTTTATTTTTACCTTATTAAAAGGATATTCTAGCATGTTAATGCGGAGTCAACCACTGGTTTGGTTTTACTTTAAAAATATAAATCAATTTCATTCAAAGTAAATGATAAACCTGTAAATTCATCATACATCAAAGATTGTGTTTTTCTTCATTGGTTAAAAATATTACAACCGATATGCAATACCGCGTTATTCATAAAATGCCTGGTATTTCTTATAATCAACGTTATGGTAGGCAACTTGTGACAACAATTTAATTGTATTTTATTCAGAAATTTTACGACCATCAACTTTTTTCTCTCTCTTGTACAATTCATTTTTTGTCACTAACGCGGTGTTGCGTTCCCTACAACGATATACTGCGCGTATGCGTAACGTTTTCACTGTATCCAGCGCAATAACAATTTGGAGGAAATCAACTCCATTCGTTCCGCATGCTATTTTAACTTATGTAAGTATTATTGAGTCATAATCGGTTTCTGTTATCTGCGTGAGTCGTTATGATAATTAACAATGCGACTCACAGTTAGTGAACATTATAGCCTGCGTAATACTACAACAATGATTTCTCTACCGGCGTGATAGCAAAACCAGTGTGCTACCAGCAGCACTGGCTTTTGAGTGAAAGGACGGATTGCCGGCCAATCAATTAAAGGGGCAATTTGACACAGCGCGTATTTGCGGCCGGAAGCTGTCGATAAAACATTATTTTATTTATGACGCTGGCAAGTGGCGGCTGTTCACTTTGTAATTGCCACTTTTCATAATATTATAACAACATATTTTACAGCTAGAGCAAGCACCTGTGTGTAACAAATATAATAAATGCGCCGCATAATAGATTGGCGGTGAGCCGGCGAGGTAATAATTAGTTTCGCTGAATTTTGTAATTAAAACTGTCGAACTGTTTTGTTTCTGTGTTAATGTAGTCAGAAATGACATATTCGACAGTCGAATGCGAACGAAATTGATTACTATTTTGAACACAAGTTGAAAATACTCTGCAATTTATAATTTTAATAGAATTTTTAATTAATAAGCACCTGTCATTTAGACTATTACATTCCCGGCATGGATTATATGATTATTAATAGATTATAAGCTTTTATTGTACTTAACATTACTAGTTGAGTGCTATTACTTCACTGCTATATCTGTATCTCAGAGGCAATTCCATTTTTGGCGAAAATGAGTTTTTGACGTATTCATCATGTCAAAGGCATTATTTATTAGTGGCAGAGAGATGCAGGGCATGGCTGCTATAATAAGAAACATAGACATAACATAAAGATGAAAGTGCCATATTATCTATAACAGAAGCAGAAGGATGCAAGTGAAGTTGCATCTAAATAGTTTCTAGTGCATTAGGATGCAACTCCCATTGCATCTCTCTGCCTCGTAATAATTTTGTGTCTATGGGCACACTAATATATAAAAATATTTTTTTTTAATGTAAACTGTGTTGTTTTATTTAAACCTTCAAATTGTTTTATTTTGACTTACATACAAAAAGAGAAATTAGATACAAATCCACAGTGACAACACACCTTTAGAAGCAGAAGAATGCAAATCCATACTACTTTTTCTATTTATTTATTTTTACATATAAAATGAATTTTTTTTTTTACCTATTAGAGGAGATTATTAATTGAATTAGAACATAAGAGAATAATAATTGCAATCTACACATTTCCTTTGAAGTTATGAGTATTGTTTTTAGGCTCTCCTGAACGATTAGGTATTTGGCAGTTGCATCCGTCTGCCTCTGAGGTACAGATATTATTCAAGGATTATTATTATTATTGCAATGCAGTGATAGCATAAATATTTCCGTAGCAAAAATAATAACCTTACCTACATATTTAGTAAATGTGTTATATGGAAGCGACATAAGATTTTATTTGCATATAACGCCTTTTGAAACTGAGATCACCCACAGTTTTCATTATTTTAACATTTCCATTTCGTAATTAATAAAAGATATAAATTCTTTATGGGTACAAACATTGTGGATGATATTTTTCCAGAGTTTTTTTGAAAATAATAGAGGAGGGCTCGAACTAAAAACATAATGATAAAAAAATGTTCTATAAATGTTTAGTCTTTCATGGCTGAAATTATAAACTTATAAATTTGGGAAGACACCAACCTATGATTGGTGGTATTCACCCAAATTTTCAAATCCACTGTAACATTGCAATAAAATATTATTTCATTCATATTGTGCGATTGTTCCTAATATTTTTCCATTATTTCAATAACACAAATGATAATAAGAATTCAAAACTTGGGTGATTAGCAGTATTGCCACAAATGATATCGTGTTTTCGTAAAATAGTAAGTAGTTTTGCAAACGTTATTGAAAATAAAATTAAAATTGTTAAAATTGTCTTTCCACTGGTCGTGTTAGGAAATGTAACACGTGTTTCGCTTTTTTGCGAAGCATCTTCAGACTGAAGATGTCTGAAAATACTTCTTAAAGATGCAAAACACGTGTCACATTTAGTAGCACATCTAGTGGAATAACAAAGATATCAATTTTAATTTTAAATTAAAAATGAATTTAGACAATGTTGCAGTCGAAACCTTCAAAAAAAGTTATAATATATATTATTTTAGTATTAAATAAATTGATTATCTAGTTACTTAATAAGCATAAAACATCGTACAAAAACGGCATACATTTTTAATTTTATGTTGAAAATCAATCATCGCCGAGTCGTTAAAATATAAAATTGAAAATATCATACCATGTACGTATATGATCGTTCGTAAAATCAGCTGTCTAGTAACTATTAATAATTTTGTTTTACAACACTGACGGAAAAAAATATCGCCAGTGGCCGGCCGATTCCCCGTTAGTTTATTAATTTTTTGTCAGCCAATATTATCAAATAATATGCAAATTTGTGTTTCAGCGCATGAATAAACGGTGATTTATACAAATTACAGGCGGCAATATACGCGATTAATAGTTTTTTCGCGCAATAAAAAAATATTTTTTATCGTGCCATCAATTGATTTTGAAAGTATGTTTATTATCTTGATTATCAGCGTGAAACGAAAAAGTGCCAATTTGCGTCGGGCGTGCCGAATAATAAATAAAAAAACTTGATTTAATAATTGGCTAGTTTTGGTTAATTGATATCAGGAAATGTTTCGCTTTAATGTAAATATTGAGGCTGTAAAGCCAGATATTTATATTAAAGGGACATGTGCTCAATCAAGTTCGCTGTGTGACGAGCTAGTTTATAATTTCTGTATACAGAGTTTACACCTAAACGTCTAAATTTTACGTCAAATATTCTTTTAAATAATATGATGAAAACAATGTAGATTTCTTATTTAACACACAAAACACGGCGTGTTTTAAATGAAAAATATTTCTAAAATCATATATAGGAAAATATTCTAAGAAAATGAGACGCTAAATCTTCCATTCGGAAAAAAAAAACAATACAATGAAAATCGTTCAGCAATTGAAAAAATAACGACGGAAAACTAATTAAATAGCACTCCAAAAAAGTTCTGAATGGTTCCTATCGTTCTATTGTTTCCCAAACATTATATCATTATATTTAAATTTTTTGGTACTACTTCCACATTTTTTAAAAATAATCAGGACTTCAGGTTTCGTTTATTGCAGGCATCATCAACCGATAAAATATAAATCTTAACGCAGTTTTTTATAATATATGAAATTAAGTGTTGATAATTACTAGGTATATAAAGCAATTCGTTCAAGAACTATGACAAGAGTTTACATATAATGAAATTGATGACCATGTTCGTTTTCAAATTTGTAACGTTTTTAAGCAACGGATTGTCTTTATAAAAATTCAGTGAGAGTATTGAATGAAAACTTTTATTTAGAAAAGTCAAATATTAACTAACATTTGAATTCATTTGCCCTAGCAAGCTATGAAATATGATAAAGGATGTTGTCTTGTTTCTGCGGTGTGTGAGCATAAAATAATAATTATTGTATTTATCATTTCATGAAACATTAACAGATTTCTGAAAACTGAAATTGTTAACCTAGCTTAAAATAAGATTTCTCATGGTAATCGCAAAAAGCCGGCTTAACACCTCGTCTCTTTGGCAAGCCAGAGCGAGCGTGGGATACCGCACGATGGCGGTGAATGGGTTAACACCTCCCACTGCTAATGACAGTCTTGGCGTCTTGGCTAAGGGTGAGTTCGCAAGGTTTTTATTTGATTACAAAAAAAAAAATACTTACACGAATAAGAGAACTGTAATACCAACGCATAAACTTATAAAAATATTATATTGTGAATTTTTAATGCACAACAATCACCCCAAATTTATTAATTCTTCTTTGAAATTATTCACTCCCTATGTGGAGCACATGGCTCCATGATATCCTGTCACACGTCAATTGATTTGCTTCCATCCATGACATGACAGCATCCTTCAGCTCCATCGAATACATCCTATGGACAGTACTCGACGGTCGTCCTGAGCACCGGAATCCCATCGGTCGAAGAAGAGACAAGCAGGATTAAAGCTCTCCGGAGGCATTCGCAGCACGTGACACAGCCAGTTCCAACGTCTCTTCATGACCACGGATATTGTCATGTCGGTAAATGGGTGTAATTTTTTTCCTCCAATTTTGACAGTTTTTTGTAGTTTTTTTCGACGTAGTTCAGATTGCTAATCGGTACAATGATTCATTATTCTTCATAGTAAAAATGATAAAAGTGATCAGCGTGTCTATATGATATGATCATATATCGTCATCCTCTTCGGTCTATTAGTAAGACTTTTTCCAGCATAATCAGATCAGTCTGGCTTCTAATACCGGCAATATCAATACCGTAATTTGATTTTTTCAAAACGAAAATTTGAGATATCGGGCATAGGTGAATTGTGATGACTCTTCTCATCGAGTTTGTTTCATGTGATTGAAAAATAAATTGGCTTCTTTTTTTGGAAGTTCTTTCCCATCCTACTATTTTGCAAAATTACATGTCGAATTTTCCGTTCGTTTTCGTTGTTTTTCTGACAGTGTAGGCGCTCCTTAATGTCGTTACGAAGCGACCCGGAGTTAACGAGTTGCAATAAACCATCCGACAGCTTCTTGCCACTTTTACCACTCTCTGAATGGAGGCAAGAGGTCAGCTTGGATGGACTCTGCCTACATACTCATCATCTTATTCTTCAAGTGACTATTAGCGAGGCTTTATGGGAGGTAGCGTAACTTTTTTAGTATAACATGAAAAATGATGTAAGAGTACTCACCCTGTGTATTTGAAATAGTCGTCGATTTACAAAAAACCCTAATAACAAGAAGAAAATCTTCATTGTAAGTATGTACTATACATTTTTTTAAAAATCGTATCCTCTCCCGAAGAAAAGAATATTTCGGTACTTCATTGTTATAAAAGATATGTATTCAATAATACAGTATGTCAACCTTCCTTCATTCTCTAATTTTTTGCTTTTACTCTAATACAAAAAATAAATTCAAGAAAAAATATTATTACATAATAAATTGAACAAGCAATTATTGTAACTCTCAAAGTTATTGCTGATTATTGCACGCTAAATAATTCTGTCGTTGTTTTGGAAGAAGACACTGAAGAATACTAGTTTGTAGTAATTAGACTTCGAAGTTTTTCAAATGCTTGATAATATTTAGTTTTTTGTATAAAACTGTTTTTCAGTAAAAGTATAATTTAGAAAATAAAGATGTTTTTTCATCGAACGAATGAGCATTTTGGCATAACTAACTCGTTATGTAATGTATTCGACTTAGCATTTTCTTCCAGAGCAGCAACGATTTATACCAGTTGTCATTTTTTTTTCAATTACAGCTCCCAACGTGGAGCATATGGTCTCCTAATGGAGGTACTTTAACAGAATTTTTCTATGAGAACTGCTTATTACTCAGTTGCTCAACCTGTTTTTTTTTTCGAAGAGAGTAGGTAAAGAAAGATAGGACTAGGACAAGACTAGTGGTCAGCTAATCGCTCTCATTACGCCCCGTGAGGATCGGATGGGTGGGAGGGGTTTTAGACATCACAAACACTCAGACTACGAACAGAAATCCATAAATCGATTAAAAGATCAATTTATGAAAACTTTCCGCTCCGGGAATTGAACCCGAGACATCCGTAACCGTAGACGACGACACTACCAACTGCGGATTTCTATTAAGATTATAGTTTTCTTAGCTCACTTTGCTCTCAATCTCTCAGACATTTGTTAATTATTTCAAATAAACTAATAATTGATTCCGAATTTTTTAAATTTCAACAACGTAGTCGATGCTCATTTGTTTACAACTTAATTATTTTTACATAGTAAAATTTCACCTGTTACATATATTTCATATTAATAAATTCCAAAAAAATAAAATTGTTAAATTGCCGTATTATAATGGAAGATTGCAACTAAGAATGCACTAGTTGTTCACAGTTGTTTTTTTTATGATCAGATAAGATGTAAAAAGGTGTGAGAGAATTTTATTATGTAGTACAGACATAAATGCATTCATGTTTTAGTATTCATCAAAAGTAAGTAATTTAAATTTGCCCAAAAACCGTGTTAAACTGAAACTTTACCGTTAAAGTGATGTGTATTTTTGACACAGTAAAATATAACATTTTATTCAATAGTTTGCTATGGTTTTTAAATTTATAGAGCGGATGTTGTATGAAAATATAGTTAATAAGCAACAATTATTATAATAACAGCTAGTATTATAAATTTATTAATAAAAACATTTTTCTTGTTAAGTAACGTGCTGATAAAAAAATTAGTATCGCAACAATGAAAAATAGCTTACCTACATACAAAGTCATCCATAAATTATCTCTATGATGCTTTTAAATAAAAGTCGTGATAAAATCTCTACATTTTATCTCCCACGACTCTCTTATAAGCAGGTAAGTGTGTGCTTACTTTTGCGGCGGAATGATAATATTGCAACCTACGTCAATGCACGATATTGATGTACCACAGTATGAAATCAAAATTGAATTTTTACTCTCAAAGCCAATATCGCAACATACATAATAAACATTTATATATTGTTTTTAAGTCATTGTCGTACGATTGTTTCAAACACATATATATATAATTTAAGTAATTTAAGTAATTTACGTAAATTAGCAGAAAAGATGCTATATTTCGGGAACTTGTCTAAAGACATAGACCACCCTAGAATCTGGCATAGAATAAGTTATTTAGGTTGCACAAGCTTTAAAATTAAAAAACAACTCGCTGATAGTGTTAGACCGGCGTTCTATTGCAAAAACTCTCTAGGCAAATTACTTATTAACAATAAAGATAGAGTAAACTTTAAGAACAAATCTGGTATTTATAAATTACAATGCAATGATTGCCAACATTTCTATGTGGGTAAAACCACACGTACATTAGATATAAGGGTATCAGAACATTTAGCTGCCTTTAGATTAAAAAAAAGAAACTTCGACATTCGCAAATCACTTGCTAATGGAGAACCATACGTTTAATGCGGATGATGGGGTTAAACTGTTGCATAAAAACATGGGGGATCTTAAATTATTTTATCAGGAAATTTTAGAAATTAATAGAGGCCAGTTAAACTCCTTACCAATCTTGAATGAGCAGCTGAACCTTCCTAACTCTCCGCTATTATATCCGATACGTTGAAACACCTAACAGATGTCACTAAATGTGGAATGATTGTATATATTTACCCATTCGTCGAATTACATCCCGTCAAAACCCACAATACTATTATAATTGTAAAATCACTGGTATTTCTAAAAGAAGTTGAAAAGCGGCAATTCGCCTTCGGCAATTCGCCACTCTGTTAATATGGTGTTTACAAAATAAGGATTAGGGCGATTTCCGAAATTTTAACTCAGGTATCGGTGTGGCTCTCAGACGTATAATGTATTGCCTCGTAAATGATATTTGTCGCATTTGTATCTTCTATATAAGCGTTAGACACTGTTTACTGTCTCTCAGTTCGAGTCCATTCGTGTGCTCGAATGCCTGAAGATGCCGAAAGGCGAATCCCGGGTCGTTAGTGACAAAATACATGGAAGTGTACAAAATCTCAATAATCCAAATTTTACATATATATATATATAATGTTTTTTTAAAATAAGTATTATGAATTTTAATTAAGAAAAAAGATAAATAATAACAACCAAGGCGCTAGACATTTTGAGATCACGTTATATAGACTTAAATGCGAAGTCACTAGAGATCAGTTTAAGAGGAAGAGACATAAAAAACACCTATATCCAAGTAATCAAAATCAAATCAAATACATAAAAAAAAACATGTTTTTCATGTTGACCTTGCCGTGACTTCAATCAAATCCCACCGGATTGTTAAGGTTAAGCTCTTGCCACAGACACCACGGAGGCATATATTGTCCCCGTTCAGGATTTAATTTAACAATTGAAAAGGAGACGTTGTGTTTTGAATGATTTGTACTAAAACGTTATTTTTTAAAACATTCTAAGCTCTTACAGATCACAATTATTCGTGAAATAAATTTTCGATTATAAAACATATATCGACTTCTTAATCTGACTAACTCCAATCTTTTAATATGACTTCTTAATTTTGCTAACTCCACTTTTGAAGATTTTTCATGACATATAGAAAATAAAAAGTAATTTAACCGACAAGCGGAATTAAGCAAATACAATAATACTTTTATTTTCGAATTGTATTTTGAAGTGATACCCTGGAGTAATCAAAGATAAGCAGAATCTTGGCAATAACAAATTTAAGGCCTAAATATCATTATGATAGGCTTACTTCAATTAGCGTCATTTTTATGATTTAAATAGGTTTGATTTTTATGTCAATTACATTTATATACTTTGTTTGTTTACTGCCAGAGCAAGTTGAACCGAAATTATCATATGAAATAAAACGCATTTCAGTAAAATTTAAGGCTTTAATTTAAGTAATGTTTATGTACATATTATCTTCTCTTATACAGTAAGTACCCATGTAGATGAACAACAATCAATTTAAGTGCTATGACGAAATGTCGAAATAGATATTTACATAAAATATTCCTGTGGAATGAAATCTTGGCTATTTTTACATTGTTGTAATGTTTTCCTTGTTAGTAAAGTAGATTTTGTAGTTATTTTTTAATAAACTTAGTAACAATATCTAAGTGTAGATAAATAATTCATCCTCCCACCTGTTGGCATTTGAAGCATACCTCTTAAATTATTCTAAAAAGTTAATTAAAAATAATTGAATGACTATAAATTGATATAACTCAATTATTGTTATTATGATAATCTCAGACAGAAATGTGAATAGCTGTGTGATGTATTAAGCGAAATTGATTTTGTTTTTATAAAAGATATCAGACGTTTTAATCAATTGTTTGTACTTGGAAAAAACGTCATGTGAACATTTTAACCTGTTGAGTGCTGTAAAGCAAAATTAATTAGTTTGGAAATATTTGTTCTGGACCAGGTATATTAGGTTCGTTGTCAAACTTTTCTTACTAAGCTGAGTAAATAATACGAAGTATTATGGCACTATACCGACTAAATGACATAATCATTTCTAATGGAAACGTCTGAATAAAAAAAAAATAAGATTAAACATTACTAAATATTCACGGTTGGGTCATTCACTCACATCGATATAGTTGCAAAAACATTAAATAAAATATATCAACTTTCCTGTTTCATATATAGATCGTTTAAACCTCAACTCGTAGAAGCTTAGCAATTGAAATCTTTCATTTGTCTTATAGGTAAACTTTGGTGCATAGCAACCAATCATTTACAAGTGTTTAATACTGCTATGTTACTGACTAACACAGTAAATTCTATAAATCCATCGAGTGTAGAAAGTTGAGATGATTAAAATAACCTGTTAGTTTTTTTGTTGATATTTTTGCTGTATTATTTGCGATTTTAACTTCAGTTTCTATTCACATATAATTAATATGTAGTTAAATTGCAAAATAATCTACATACATTGTATAACTTTTCCTCCTACAGCAGATGTTCAAAATTATTACTGTTTTGGTCAATACACTCTTAATAACAGTGGGCTTTTGATTCACAAACATCAACAAAAATTTCATTTGGTGTTGTCGCGTATTCTTGCTAAGTTGTGGCTATTAATTCTTCCAGTATCGTCGGTTTTTTGGCGTAGACTTTATCTTTAATGTATATCCACAAGAAAAAGTCTAGTTGCGTCAGTTCTGGGGAACGGCAGGGTATTTATTCTATAGAACCTTTTCGTCAAAGTCAACTGTTAGGAAAATTCTCATCAAGATATTCTCTTACATCATGATATTAAAAATCACATAAAACCTGGCAACATTATCAAATTTTGCGTTCATTGAAGTAACTTCGTGGTCTGTTGAGTTGTACATTTACATACATCATAAGTTACAAACTAAACTATCTGATTAAAAAAATCATAGGGTGGTAGATAAATACGTACCTACGGACACTTGCCCATACATTAACCGTAAATTTAATAAACTGCTCATACAAAAATTATGTATATTTACAACCTATATTCACGTGGCATAATGATATAGCATCTAACTCTTCCAAAATTCGATATTAATGCGTGTGTTTACCCACTTATATAGACAGATTACAGCTTTTGGCCTAACAATTTTCAGCCAGTCAAATTATCAACTGTAATTTCCTCGAAATGAAGACCGGTCGTTAACTAGTCATATTATAGGACTTAAACCTGTCATTATTTTACGGCGAACACCTATACACGAACGGATTTTCATATCTATGATATTTTATATATGTACACCCGATTCTCTTTTTGCACGGAGGATACGTTCCAGTGATTAACGTTAAAAAAACCGTGTAAAAAAGATAAGGTGTCCATTTAAAAATTGGAGATAGGTTTCAATACTTAAAATACCCCCAACATACAAAATTCTCAAATATATATAAGCAGTAAACAAGACGTAATATCGTCGGCCAACGCTTAATTGATCTTAAAGCAATTTCATAACTTTTCACTGGAGCATTTTGAAGTCTTGATACTTTGTATTTGTATGGTGTCTCATTCCCGTAACCTCTAATTTTTTGCGTAGAACTTTATTTAGTCACAATATACTTAAATGGCATATACGGATAGACCAATTTAACACCAAACTCACCAAAAATCGATAAACGTGAAAATATCTACAGAATACTTTTAGAACAATCAAGTACTCGGCCGACGATATGTCAAAAAAAAAAACAATATTTGAGAGAAATTCATTTATTAAATTCGGTAAACAAATATTACAAAATAAAAACCATAGATGGAATAAAATCAAAACATAGACTAGTAGTACAAATGTGTCAAAACAATAACAAGTCACGCAAGAATCATGAACATCTAAAATTTGTCAAATGGTGAAAATGAAAACTCCAATATTCACAAAGGGTTGAAGTGTTTTTAAATATTTATGTACACATGCTGTATTTAATAATACTTTTCATCTTTTATAACTGTGTAAGATCAAAAGAATCAATGTAAAACAGCGATTGTCCTTTTATCACAGAACACAGGTTCTCAAATTTATTTCCCCGTGGACCTCTTACCGTTGTTTTTATTTTCTGTGAATGGGCAAATGTTTGACAGTAATAATTCTCTTTGATATATTTAACGGATCAGACCTCACAATAAATCCTAGTACGAAAACTTAGTTATTATGGGGCATAAACCTGTCATTAGGTTCTGCCGGTTATACAAATTTTGGGTGAATGATGATTATACAGCATTAGAAAATTTCTTGACTAACTTTAAAGCGGCGAATAATAAAACATTGCCATAAGGGATATGGTTGTATTATACTTAAAAATGTTTGCACTTATTTAATAAAGCTTTAACAACTGTGGAATATTGTATTCGACGTCCTTAAAAATATAAATAGTAAGTTATTTAAATATAAATTGTACTAAGTAAAAGTATAATTTATATAAAATAAGAGTGTTATTCTATACGGTAGAGCTTGAAATAAAGAATATTGTGGTATAACTAACTCAATGTGATTTTCCAGAACAGCGACGATATTATAATTTAAAGTACAAGAACACTAAATTTGAATTGTATCACTATGATTGATTCAAATGAAATATATTTTTTCCTTTCCCAATGTGAAGGAAATGAATTTCGTATAAAAAATTAAAAGAAGTCTTTTTGGCCGGAGATGCTTGTAAGTCAGTCGTTCAACCTCTCTATTTCAAGAGAAGGAAGGAAAGAAGAATGATGTTAATAAAGCACTAGTATTAATAACTAGTCGCTCTCTCTATACCCTGATTTCAAGATCAGATATGGGATAGGTGGGAGGAATATAAATATCTCAGGTCTTTGGATACACATCCATAAATTGATTGAAAAAAAATAATTATGGTCTCACTACAGCGTTAACGACTTGATTAGAGGTATTAACTACGGTATTAATTGGTCAAAGGTAACTATTTTGACGATATTTGAACAATACACTGTTCGATTGTATGTGATTGAAATGAACGAATTCACCATCGATTTATCTTTAAGAATAAATTTGTTTTATTCCTTAAGCACCACTGCTTCAATAGTTACGTAATGTATTATTACGTTTTCCATAATATAAATTATAAAATGCAAATTAATATGTTTGGTTTTGTATTATCATAAATTACGGAATACATTATGTAACTGAATTATTGCTCGATAAAACAATTCTGCCATCTTGTTACAACTCACGATCGACAATAAATGAAAATAATGAGACAACGATTGTCTCCTTTGTAACGAATACAATGTGTCACGTCTAGTGACAGCTTACACGAATTAACTCCGACAGGTAATCATGTTTTGCCATACGAAAAGGCAATTTGTGGGATGGGTCACCCGTGGCTGGCATGTCGGGGTGACTAGACATTTCGTTGTGTTGTCTTAATTTACAGACACAATCATGTGATCAATAATACAGGAAATTCTGATGGTAAATGTCAAATAACAGAGCATGAATCGTGTCAAAACGTTTTTTTGTTTTCTTAATCGTTTGTCTTATCTAGTCAAAGCGTTGTGGTCAATTTACACACTCCGGGTGTCGTCATTCTTTCTGTGCTCGGCCTTCCTTGTTACTAATTTAACTTTTACCCGCGTATGATGGCTATACAAGTAATGAACACTGCACTGAAATTATAATCTCATACTACAGCTGTTTTACGAATGCTTATTTGAAAATAGTACAGCTGATGGTACAGTAACATAGCAAAGTTTTATTTTGTTATTATTAAAAATATATGAATAGTGCCAAATGACATTCGAAACATGAAAACAAACTGTAATCAAAGTAGTAAGCTTGATTTACAAATCCGTCAGAAAAGATGTCATGTATCAACATTTTTCTACATACTTTGACATGCAAGTAAAATGTTAATTAATTGTGGGTCCCATCTTTTCTGACGGATTTTGAAATTTGTCCTCTTGCACTTTGAACATACGAACATTTAGTGATAGCCAGCTATTCAAGGTTGTATGCCTTTTTGATGATGTTCTGACAATGGCGTGTCTTAAAATTCGTCTAGAACTACAATAAATACTTTGTTAATTTCACTTTATGACATGTTCGCGTTACGTTATAATCATCATTCGATATTTGGCGAAGTGGCGTTCTTAATCTGGTGAGAAGGAAAACGTTTTATACCTCCACATATTCCTCCCTTAGCACACAAGTCGCATATCGTGAGAGCATTGTGACTTCGCATTCACACCCGATAGATATGGACATTTTTAGTGACCCATTTAATATATTGTATTTAAGTCTTAATTTCATTCTGTAATTAAATCGTAACTATTACGTAATTTTCAATTTAATCTGTTTAATAATTGTTTTAATTTGAAGTTAACATATATTTCACATTTTTATGCTACGTTTTACCTAATATTTATGTTGTATTCTAATCGTTAAAGGAAATTGAGTTGGCAATATTTTTTGCTTGTGCTGTATTTAAGCAAATAAATAAATTCTTAACACCATTGCCTTCATAATTTTTGTGTTTAAATAATAATTGAAGACATTGCATTAAAAAAGATACAGCTCCATTTTTTATGTTTGCCCGGAAATCAATAAAAAGTGTTTTAAAAATTAAGGAAATAAATTATGTATATATTCAATTCATATTTTATTGAATAAGTAATTTATTGACACAATCATAGTATGAGTATAAAAGATTTTAAATTTCCAATTACAATAACGAAAAAACATTAAAAATGTAACTTGCAGTTGAGGGATATATTTACATCCCAACTGCACCCAACAAAAGATAATTTTTTTTGTTAACAATCTCCATCGAAACCTCAAAAATGACAAAATGTGGAACTGAAACTGTTTTCCTGTAATGTCTTCAATTCGTTAAAAAAATATCGATATAAAAACGTAACATGAATTACTATGGAGTTGTTTAACCATCTATAGACCAGGACATCCATCTAATTCAACTGCGACAACTTTTAACAGTTTTCAGAAGTTCTATTTATCTCCTATGCATAATCTTTTTACCATTTCTATAGATGTAATTTATCATAATACTGGTACGAATTAATAATATTTAATTCAGTACGAACAGTTGAATTATATGCTACATATTTTTGTCACTTTTATCGACTAATTAAACAGAAACTAATTAACTGCCATAAATCCATACCTCCTAATCCACAACTCTGACAACTAGTGTCTCAAAATATCATGCGTACACATGACATAAGCTCAATATCTTCAAATTGACGAGAATCAGAGTCCGGGATGAAATTTATAACGTTCGTAAATTTAAATAAGATAAATGTGAGAAATTGTAAAAAAATAATTGCTCAAAAAATAAAATTGTTATTCGTTGTGTAATGACATTCATATAAAGGGTAATTACATTAAAACTGGTATACAGTTGACTCTTATTATTCTTTTATTTCCACACTTCGTTATTTTGATAAAAATAAATTCAGTTTTATTACCTTTGTTCCTGCAGTAAATAATAAAATAATTTACGAAGTGAGATAGGGGGCCGTAAACCCCAATAATAAACGTGATGTTTGAGTTACTACAGACCACTTCATTACTTTACATTGCTTCTAAAACTCTTTTTTTGCTTGTCACAGCGGAGGACTTCATTTTCCCCGAGATTTACAAATTTTCTATACCTGTATCCTTGGGCACGTTTAAAATAGAATTGATTGCATTTAATTTTTGTTTGAAATAATGCAAAAAAATCGTATCAAAATTGTTTGTTCCTGACTATGGTTTTTACGATGTATGACCACAGTCCAAATATGTATTAAGTAAGTATTATAAAAAATAAGATAAATAAAAAAACTGATGTACATACATTTTTCATTATTAATTCATCGGGAAATATTTACATTTTGAATACAAAATATTTTTTAGCATTTTTCAGTCCCGAAATCCTTGTGTTAATATTTCGGCAATCACGGGATTGCAAGTTCTAGTCATTGCTTCTGTAATATATTTGAAATTTACAGTAATTCATATTATTAATTCTAACCAATTTGGCTCGGTTATCTTATAATGTAATTCGTTTGTATATAGATAATGGTTTTAGACTATTATCTATTATTTGTAACCGTACCCGTCATAGATGACGGTATTGAAATTGAAATACTGACCTCACTTAACACATATTCAATTATAACTGAATCCGACAATTCAACAATACCAATAGTTAATATATACTGCCAAACTAGACCACGCGACTTCTGCTTGAATATCTGTTTATAGCAAACCTCTTCTAGCCTATAGTAATTGCAAGCCATCCTATTTATTTTACACACCGTACCCGTCATAGATGACGGTATTGAAATTGAAATACTGAATGTCTAAAGTAGCTAATACATTGGAACTGTGTGTGCATTGTATAAAATTTTATTATTTATATATATACACCGCGAGCGCTTAGGTCATGAAAAAATTTTATACCTAATAATAAAACGTGTACAGAGAGGTCTGGGCTATTATATATAAGATTATATGGATGGGCGGGGGAACAATCACATAAGTTACTATTGCAAAACTCTCAGAAGAAAGTTTTTCTATCTAGTAACATTTTTTCTTTGATTTTTAACACAAAATTTAACAAAATAAATGTCAAATATCCACAGAACATTCTTAGCAACAAACATATTTTGAGTATTTGATCACATACGTACAATTTATGTATTTAAAGAACATTATTTCAATTGTTTATGATCAATATCATTAACTACAAATTTTGAGAGTATTTGTTTATTGTGTTTTGGCACACATAAGAATATTAGCAAATATCTAAAAATGAGAAAATAAAAAATAATATTGAAGAACTTAACTTTGTGATGTTGTTGGGAATCAACGGAGTGATATTTCTATCTGTAACAGTAGCTCGTGTAAGTTATTGTGCAGCGAATAATATAAAAAATGTTAGACCGGAAAAAATATGTTCCCTTCAAAGAAAAATATATTTTTTAATATAATGTATACAATTGTACTCAAGCAATATATGGTTGTTTTCCGTTTGATATTTGAGAAACACAGTAAACCGCGTAAATTTACACAGGCTGCAATATAAAATTTTCATTAAAAGTGTTTTTTAAAATATTCACGGAAATGACGTTATCAGCAATACGTGAATTAGCACGATATATACAAGCGATCTCGTTTTCCAACGTTACACAATTCATTCTCACATCCGCGCCATACATTACGTTTATTTAAGGTTTATTGCGTTTTTAAATTACAAACCGTAAACTTTATGGTAGCCCGAAAAATATATCGAAACAATATAAAGATATCGCGGTGTAATAAATCACTATACAATAAATGTTTTCATAATATACTAGTAACCGCATAAATATTCAGCTGTTAGTAAATCTTAATTGGTTTTTTTAAATTTTACTTGTTGAATAAGATTATTAAAAATAGTATGTGGTGAGTGTAATATCTATCAATTACATCAAACATTATCTACACATATAATGCATAGATAACTAGTTTCATGTACCTAATAATTTATTTTAAAGCAATGGCATGGTACTTGCGACCATCAAGATCCTCAATCTATAAAAATCGTTTCATTGTTTTAATTTACAAAACAATCTATTATACATAAGTCTTAAAATGAACACAATTTGATTTTAGAAACAACCCGTTGAAATAAAGACAAGATGAAAGATCCAACACATAATATAGATTCTCTTCAAATATCAATAAATATTACCTAATCTTTCAACACTTTTTTGTAATAAATGAGTATATTATATTTACTTATTGATGATTAAAAATTTTCTATTTTCTTACCCAGTGCAAAAAGAATGCAATCATGAAATAGAAGACAAATGGAAGAAGTGCATTATAATGTGCACATGATATTTAGTAATGTAGGAAAGAACGAAACGGAAAATGAATTCTAGCGAGATTCCTATAATGCTTGTTTACAAATATATTTATGTGTCATTATCATGTTTACTGTTTATAATACGTGGATGATAATCTGCCCGCTTTCTTGTGGGAGGAATTGTGGGAGGAAATTAGGAGATTTTCACGATTACAACCGATTAAAATTATTATTGACATTTTGAAAAATAAAAAATAAGCGAATACTATCGATTGTTAATCAGTTGATAATGATCGTGATCAGTGTGTGGAAGTAGTACACCAAATTGTGTTTTATTTTAAAAATATAATACCTTTCCACCAAGAATTGACAGTTAACACATAAAAAGTTATTAAATGTTCCTTTAATAACAATCCAAAGAAGGCACACCATTTTAAGTGAAATATAAAGGTTAGGAGCTTAAAGCTAACAGAACTGTAGTGTGTTAATATTGGTATCAATATAGGAAATCAATTTAAATAAAAAATATACATGTCACCTTACAGTGTTACCGCGTAATTGCTTATCAAAAAAGGGAATTTTTTTCCTTTGTGGATGGACCCTTTACAAGGAAATTCTATCTTCTCAATTGTTACTATCGTTTCCTCTACAAATATTTTCCCAGAGTGTATTATAAGTATTATATTATTATTTAATATCAGCGATTCATCTCTGTGGTTATAGCCACACTGCGGCAAACTTTAATCAGCGATAAGAAATCGCTGCAATTAATACTCATGTCTAGGTGCTATGTGTTTCTTCTTTAATTACTCTTCAGGCCACTTCAATGGAAACATCTTTATCTCGGCTTTGATATCTTGCTCAACCAACAAATAACAACGCTACACAATGGGGAATTCAGTGGCGTACGCGTAAGTTGTATTGTATAAGCATTTCAATAAACATCCGACTCGGCCAGTATCGTCGATATCATGAATGGTTTAATAGAAAAAAAACGATTGCAAAGTATTTGGTTACGTTTTTAATTTATGAATAAAAAGATTTTATTCTCGTTTCGCGAAAATCGTTAATCGTTTTCTGTCGCCTAAATAATATGAAGAGTATTTGTTTACACTATCGCACTTTTATTTAAATGGAAATAGTACAGTGCTCAAGCCTGTCTAACAAAGAGTTGATACTTGTTTTTCAGATATGCTTTTATTTGCTTTAAGCCGTGACTAGATTAGGGTTTATTGTAAGTTATCGAGATTTGATGTCTGAGACAAAATCGTAGAACAAAGTTTTGATATTTAAAATAGTATTATATTGAATATATTTTTTAAAAAAAATAGAGCAACAAGAAATTCTATTACATACGTCTTTTAACAAAAAGATCTCAAAAAATTAATAAATAGTAATCATTTTTCGGGGATATGTTTTTATTACCTTTCACTATGATTAAGTCGGTGTCTGTCGTCTGCCTCGACACTACGCTCATAAAAAAACCTACTAATTCCTCTTAAGAGTAAATTTATCAATCTTCGTTGCAAAGAATCAATGCCTGTTATTAAAAATAGCAAAAACGATCATGCCGTCGCTAGCGTTTATTGAGATTATAACAATCTGTCAAAATTGGATATCTACCAAAAAGACGTTCATTATACAAAACAAGCTTTTCTAATATTTGATTTAAAGAAAATAGTGGCTTTAATACTATGCGTTACAACAAAATATATATTTTTTATTAATCATTATCTTTTTGCTGAATTTCATAACGGAATAATGGATGCGGAATAACGGAATTATTCGTTTTGCTAACCAGATGCAGTACTTAACGGAACTGATTTTTTAATTATGCTCATCCAATTACTGTTTGGTGATAAGCGATTACTTATACTGAGAATCCGCCGTGGTATTAGAATTAAATCTACTCAAAAAAGAGGAATCAAAACACCCTTTGAATTTTATGCACAAGATAAAAGAATCTGCATATATTATAAAATACAGTTTTCGAACTACGAAAAAAATATTTGGTTTTATTTTTACAGTTATCAAACAATTATGTACAAAATAGACTTAATTATTGAACTGGATTATCGCTTTGTATCGACACATAACCTCTTTATCGCACACCACTGGATATCATACATTAACTTACCTCGTTCTATAGAATTATAAATGATTTAAAAGCCACGTTGAAAATGAGTTGGTAAAACTCGTTTTTTATATGAAACTCAATTTTTTAGGCAGATATTTATTTATCTACGTGAATGAAATCTCAATTTTCCGCTTATTTTAATCGTGGCGATAAATCAAAGAAACGTATTTTTTGCGAACAGTTTAAGTCTTCATTTGCTTTCGAAACTTGAACACGAACAATATTTTTTAATGGATATTCCCATTAAAGGTATGGTTAAGTATGTAAAATAAAATATCCACTACAACGCTATAACTTGGATTTATTCATTAATAACTCTTTTAATCATGAGTATATACCAAACGTTTTTAAATGATTGAGTCGATAGTTGGTTCAGATTGGACGTGGTTGTTTATCTCCATCAAGAATTAATTCAAGAATATTGCGAATAAAAATGAAACAGCACTTTTATTTTTTATATAAATATCATATATCGATCGCCCAGTTTCATAGGACGATAAGTCAAAAATTTGATGTTTTGAGTTAAGCTAGCCATTATTTTTCCACAAAAGTCCAGCTCGTAAAATGTAATGGTTTTCTCTCAAAAGGCGGATATTTACGTATGAAAATCATCAAAATTAAATAATTTCTTAGTTCCATATAAATACATATCAAAGTATCGTTTTGTGGAAATATCTGTTTGTGATCGTGGCGTTTCATAAAGAAACAACCTTTTATCCTAAAACTATAAACTATTGACCTATCGCTTTTTACGAGTCAGTTTAGATGAGTCGGCCATATCTAATAACTACCAATTTCTAGTTGTATCACTATGGAACTAGGTCATCGATATGTACTTGAACAAAGCTGGTGTCGACAAAAATTACATAAGTGTGCTGAGTGTGTTTTCTGATTGGTCGCAAAGGTATTGACCAATTTTGCTTTGTACTTTTGGGTTTGAGTTTATATAAATAATAATTTGAATAAAAATAATTTTACTATATTTCGGTATTACGTAACCATATAACATACATTTTTTAAAATTCTGTGTATTATGTATAAGAAACTATATTTGGA
This sequence comes from Himalopsyche phryganea, assembly GCA_022494535.1. Taxonomy (NCBI): domain Eukaryota; kingdom Metazoa; phylum Arthropoda; class Insecta; order Trichoptera; family Rhyacophilidae; genus Himalopsyche; species Himalopsyche phryganea. Next base: position 612,575 of record JAGVSL010000033.1, read on the forward strand.
AAACCCGTAATCTAAGATATGGACTGAAATTCTTAATCCTAATATAAATAATTTCAACTAGTAAATCCACCGTAAGTTACAAAATGTCATTTTACATCAGGCTGAAAAGTTTTCTTATAGGATCATTTTTTGCAATGTTAGTCATTTTAACTGTTGACATCTTTATGTTTTAATAATAATGAAACCAATAGGCAGGGATTCATGAGCATCTATCTGTGTATGTGTTTTCACCTTTACTACCCTTCCCAATTCTTCAACATTTTGATCAAAAATTCATTTTACACGTAGCAATAATTTTAACGTCCGTGGAGCAGTTGGTAGCGTCGTTGGCTACGGTTACGGATGTCTCGGGTTCAATTCCCGGTGCGGACAGTTGTGCGGACAGATCTCTCAATCGATTTATGGATCTCTGTTCGTAGTCATGCATGTTTGTGATGTCTAAAACTCCTGCCTTCCACTCATGCGATCCTCAAAAATGTGGCGTATCGAGAGCGATTAACTAACTTACTAGTCCTAGGATCTATCCCTATCCTTCTATCCCTACTCTCTTCGAAAAAAAGCGAGGTTGAGCAACTGAGTAATTAATAGCAGTTCTTATTGATTGAATTGGCAGGACTCCATTATAATAAGATACTTGGTAGGACTCCATTATAATAAGATAAAATAACAAAGTATTTAGTTATACAAAAATTTTATATCAGGTAGTTGATAGCTATTGCGTGACGATGGCTTAAAGCCGAAATAGCTATCAACTACCTGATATAAAAATTCTGTAGAACTAAATATTTTATTATTTTATCCTATTAATTGCAGTTCTCATAGAAAACTTCTGTTGAGACACTTCTATTAGGAGGTCATATGCTACACGTTGGGAGCGGACATGGTAAAAAAATATGTACATATAAATAATATTCGTATTCAAATTGTCAATAGAAACGAGTATCTTCAAAAAAACAACATAATTTTTAAGCTAATTATAACATCAAGAGATTAAAGTGAATAATTTTATGGAGAAAAAGAAACACTCATTGAGTCATATCTAAAGAGTGACGTAATTAACTTTATTGAATCTTTAATTACTTTTGCTAAATAAAGTTTTGCTTCGCTGAAATGCTATAAGCGATCTCGTCATTTTTATCTTGGCAGTAAATTTTGAATGATTTATAATATTTTTATGAAAACAATTTTAATCTATGTAAATTCAGAAGAATTGAAAAGTCTGTATAAATATTTATATAATTTTTGTGTCATCACGTTATGAATCATTGACTGTTATAGTAAGGGGAGTATAGGACTAATTTTCACACAATTAAATTTTATTTTTTCAAAAAATATGCATCCAATTGTTCTTTCATTAAATAGATACACCAGAAACATAAAACATCCATTGATGGGGTTAATTATACTCTTTCTTGCATAATAATAATAAAACATCTCAGTGTGAAGAAAAGTATTATGTCAATTTCAACCCCGGTTTATGATAAACGTAATAAATAATAAATTTAATAAAACTGCACTGTCACTGAAAGCTACTGGATCAGTTAATTTTAAGCCACCCTGCAGTAGAACGGTAAGAGCGCTTAGAAATCAGAAAGTAAGTGTTCTATTCCAGTGAACGCTAAATTTCGATTTATTCTACATATTTATAATTTAAGATATCGACTGACGGTGCTTGATGGAATTTCAATATCAAATTCGAATTTTTGTAATTTTGTGCATTTCCATATATTACGTCAATAACGATCTGGGCTTCGTATTTCGGCATCTTCAGGCATTCGTGTGCTTCAATGGTTGAAGATGCCGAAAGGCTAAACCCGAGTCGTTATAACGTAATACATGGAAATTTACAAAATTTATAAAATAAAAATTCGATTTTTTATTCTATTTAAATTTTGAGATCTTGGGCTTGTGTGTGAAGTATTTTCACGTCGAGTTTATTTATTATGAATAATATACATATTCAATTATCACCTGTGCTGTGACACTGAATGTGCAGACAGATAGAGAGACACAGAGAGAAAGATAGTGCCAGTGTCTGTGTACTATGTTGTGCTGTGCGTTACGGACATTTAACTAAAACATTTTTTTTTGAATATTCTAAAAAATGTAATCAATAAACTTAACTCATCCTTAGGCATGCATAATACACAGTTATGGAAAAAATATAATTATTAAAAAAATATATTTTTTGAGAACTGCATGTTAGTGATATTATTACATTTTCTTATAATATAAATTTAGCCCTAGGTAATGTCATGTTATTGTTTTCATTGAATATTTTTATTAAAGAATTTAAAGGGACTTACAACTATAATATCAGGAGTTAGCGGTAATAATAATAGTAATTTCATAACAACCGATGTCTCGCCATGAATCACTATCGAATATGGGATGATAGATTGCGAAAAAATTTCAATGCTGCAAAGGCCAATCATTATTAAGGAACATGTGTCTTTTTGACATGTCCATAATTCATTTAATGACAGCTGTCAAACAAGATTTATTGTTTGACCTCATGTCAAACCGCGAGATGTTGGTTGCCAGTTGCCACACGAACGTGCGATCGATCGATTGAATGAATCAATGACAGCTCCATTGTTTATTGTTTATGATTACTAATACAATAATAAATATAATTAATTAATGAACGCGCTGTTTCATTTGGAAAATGATGTAATTTTTTTTAATAAAAAACAATATATCCGCTTATGATTTGATTATATACGTACTTTGTACAGGTAATATCTGACATTCTATTAGATTTTCGCTGATCTAGGTAACATGCTGCCTTTTTTATCCAAGTTTTTAATTTCGCTGTTTTTATTCATATACATACATTTTTAAGTATTTATATATTGATGAAGTGTCTTGAATACGGTCTTCTCAGTTTACATATAAGTAAATGCTGACTTCCGACATAGAAAGTTTCGTTACCTCTGACATAAAGGTATGAGATTGAAAGGGTCCGTTATCGATTTCTGGCACGTTCAATATGAACTTACATTCTCATGTATTTCGTCACTAACGACCCGGTTTTCGCCTTTCCCGGAGATCGAACTGACCCGGGTCGTTAGTAACGAAATACATGAAAATGTGCAAAATTTGAACAGTTCAAATTTGATATTGAAATTCCATAAAGCACCCTCAGTCGACATCTTAAATTATAATAATATTAACTATTGGATTTTTCAAAATAAAATTTTAAATCTAGGTAATGCGTTTTTTTCTCTTATTGAATTTGGGTTGATTTAATAAAAATATATTCGAAGTATCAAGAGTCTAAAATGCTCACTCGATGAGCGGAACCGGTTTTGATTGATTTATAAAATATTATGATAAAAAAGATATTGCTTTTCTCCAAGACTTTTTCCTGACGGTTACACAGTGAAAGATCACTCGATCAATGATAGAAACCGGTCCCAATCATATTATTATGTCAAGGAGGAATTGCTACACACTTTGTAGTATTTTTGAAAGATATTATGACAAAACATAATCTAGTCACTTTACCCTAGCAACCAGTATCCTGACAAGGTCAATATTGAATTCAGATTTTTTAAATTTTGACGGCGTCCGTGGCGCAGTTGGTAGCGTCGTTGGCTACGGTTACAGATGTCTCGGGTTCGATTCCCGGTGTAGACGGTTTTCATAAATTGATCTTTCAATAATTTGTGCACTCGAATGCCTGAAGATGCCGAAAGGCGAAATCCGGGTCGTTAGTGACAAAATATATGCCAATGTACAAAACCTCAACAATTCAAATTTGATATTGAAATTCCATCAAGCACCCTCAGTCTGTCTTAAATTGACTTATCTATGTCTTTGGATTTGAAAATCTAAAAATATTTAGCGCATTGACAATAATTAACTGAAATGCTAAGCTTTTTTTTAATTTAGAATATTTTAATGACATTAGTGAATATTTATTTAAATATTAAATGTAATTTTTCAAGATGGCACGCCGCTTGCAGCAAGCAGTGCGGTTAGACCACAATGGTTTCCAGTCTCCAGCAATTCACTCCTCCCCTTTGCAAGAATCCATGCCACGGTGAGATTTATGTAAGCGTGGGCTGTAATACTTAATATCTTGATAGATTATCATTACTTGTTCCAGCTGCATTTCTGATTTATTGCCCAGCCATATCCTACATCACGAAACACATGGCTTGCTCTCAGACCCGCAACAACAATTTCACAAAAGAGGCGATGGATGCTTATTTATTTATGTTATTATGTTGACGTTAAATGTAATTATTGTATCAGATCAAATAACAGTTTATTGACGATGTAAGAATAAATTAAGATTTTATGTTTCATTTTGTAGGCTTAGATTTCCCTTTTACACTCTATCATATAAACAAAGATTTTGGACACTATCATGTTTTATATTATAACCTGTATTGCAAACCAGAATTTTGATAGAAGTAAGTTATGAATTTAATTCCAATTGTTTGTATGTGTGACGCGATTAAACTGTAGGTATGGAATGACGATGATGATGATGATGATTATGCAGTTCAGTGGAGATGTATCCAGTTCGATACGGCGACAGAATCCGCTTGATTTCGTTGACTGCATTTTCAAGTGCATAAATATTATTTGGCAATTAGCTGACAAATATGACAAGCATAATGTCAAAAATCTGCAGCGTTATGTATCGCTGCACATTATAAACGAGATATTTATAAGAGTATCGTCACGTTTTGAATGGTATTGGACGTACTTACGAATGGTGGGAATCAGCGATTTGGAGTCCACCCGGTGGACCAAGTGGCAGCCAAGGTTCACCACTGACTGAATGAAGTCCAGGAAAAGAAGAATAACTATTTTTTCAACGACCTGAAATAAGCTGTCTTAAACTGGAGATGAGATTTAATTGATTGAATTAGCATTTACCCTAGAAAGCTCCATTGTAATAAGGTAAAAAAATATAAGTATGTAGTTAAAAATAATACTGGCGTTTGCATGATCAACTTAACATTACTCTTGTGGTACTTAAATACTGTTATTTATAACATTATAATGGAACACAAAAAAGTCCTAAGCGCGTTGCCCAAATAAAAGCCGATTTTGGTATTAATTATAAGATTGTATTAAATTTTTCGTTGAAGCTTGTTAAATCTAGCTCGGAAGTGCTGTCCTTAAAAGTCTGTCAGCTGAGATTGTGTTTGTAAAACAATATGAAAAACCCCTTACTAATACTAAGTATCTTGGGAATATAATTGCATGATTGTTATTGGGTATTCCAGTAATATATCATATTTATGTCTAAATTATTCATAAAAGAGTGAAATAAAATATTTCGGACTTTGTGCGTTTTTTAATGACATTTTTCAATAATCGTTTATTTTTTCATGTTGTTTTCACTGTTCGGTGTATTAATTGAATACATACATTCGTATCCCGATTCTCATCCTTATAAATTATACCGCACAGTTTCAACACACAAAATACCTTCATCTCTTTTTCTATCTGTCATCTCTCTCCACAACCACCCTCTTTTTCACCGGGGGCGCCTCCCTCTCACCCCTTCGCCAGCGGTCCTCCCGAGTCAGACAGGCGGGTAATTTATTGGGTCATTTATCATGCGGCACTCCCCTCTGGCGGCATGCTTGGCTGTTAGCTTCTTCAAGCGTGTGTTTTCGTGTTGCACTCTCTCCGAGTCTGCGTCTATCTTCGTCTATTTTATGTTTGCCTGATACATTGTTCCTGCAGAGCTGTCTAGAAAATTTTATCTCATATATTATTTTCATGTCAGGAGTATTAATAATTGACCACTGATTGAGGGCTCATAAAGAATTGTTTTATTGATTTATAACTGAACTTTTTTTATTTGTAATACAATTTTCTTCAGCGTCTGTACTCATCAAATGCGCTCTGCTGGTAAATTGCGAAGATAGCTCACATAAAATAAGTAAATTTAATATCAATAGTATTAGCACCTTTTAAATTATGAAAATACCAACCACCGTGTATGTCATTAAAACCATGGATCATTACTAAATTTAATTAACTAAAAAGCTAACCATTTTTTTCACTGTATTGAAAATAGTTCCTTCTATTTTATAAATACAAATTAATTCTAGACAAATTATTTGAGAAGTAAATATTTTGTTTTATATGTGATTTATCTTATCTTCATTGAAATGTATACATTTTAAATTTAAAATCATTTCATTGCTTAAATCCATAATACAGTTACGTAAAAATTATTGTTAGTATTAAAATTATTGATGTCTAGGGCAAGTCCCGATACGGATAGTTTCATAAATTGATTTTTCAATCGATTTATGGATTTCTGTTCATATGCATAGATAATTGTGATGTCTAGATTTCGCCTCCTACCTATCCGATAATAAAAACGGGAAGTAGGGTTTGTTCTAGTCCAACTCTCTTCGAAAAAAAAGAGAGAAAACTTCTGTTGAGAGACCTCTATTAGGAGAACATATGATCCACATTGGGAGCGAACATGGTAAAAAAATATAATTTACCAATAGAAAAATCATTGTTGGCTATTTTTAGATCAACTGATTTTTTAAATATATTATTTAAAAAAAGAGATAACGACACAAAAAATTTAAATTATAATGTTATTGTTGACAATATTTTGTCCAAATAATTATCAATTCAATTATAATACCTGTATATTCAAATCAATTATTTTATCAAATCAATTAACTTTTATTTAAAAAACCGTGTATCCTTCCAATTTAAATGAGGTCGTTTACAATAACTGGTTTACGACAGATCAATCATTCTTTTCACAAATAAAATACAAAATATTGGTTTAAGAAAATTACAATTTTATAATCTAATTGATTGTCCTCCACCTCCTTTTTAGGACCAGATAGTTTAGATACGGAGAATTGGACAAATCACATATATCCATATCTTTCCCACAATACAACTTTTACGATAAAAAAAGTACTAGAACTGTGAATAGATATGTTTTCCTTAATACCATCAATTTGGGTAAGTTTGCTCATCGGTCTAAGATTAGCCCACTACACGGAAAAAGATGCTGTGATAATACAATGATGATACAAGTGCAATATAAATATTTTTTAGTTAAGCAAAGATATCGAGTAGCCCTTGATGGTTAAATTATGAATTAATGTGCAACATAATTTGTAAGCAGTCAGCTTGGAATGATAAAACACAATTTAAAAAGTTAGCCATATTTTCAATTTGTATTACTAATCTGTAAAGCAAATGCTGTATATTTTTCCCACCTCAATTGTGTACAGTATATATGAAAGCATAAAGAAAAGTTGCCAAGACTTCAAAATTACTGAATTTATAGTAATTACAGTGATTATTTGTATCGTGGGCCAAAGTTATCCGATTTGGATGCAGATTTTGGCCCATCTTGTTTTTATCTATATTTATATAAAAAATTTAACAATAAATGTATTTATGTTAATTAAATGTTATCTTAAGACATTAGTACATTTTTATGTAGAACAATACCACACATAAAAGCGATAGCAAACCGTAGAAATACATAAAAATCCTCAGAATAAGGCCAATGATACCCAGATTGACTGTACAGTAGTTATCCTAATTTTCATGGTTACTTGAGCATTAGTTTACAGTTAGGAATCAGAGAGCGTAACCTACCATTGATTGGTTTCATACATTTATTGATAAATTATTGATACATCGTAAACTGTTATATTAAAGATTGTTTCGTCGAGAAATTAATTGTTTATTTTCTATTATTCGTAACACGCAGCGGCCCTGATTTCCACCACAATGGCGGAAGGCTACATGTAACTGAACAACATCATCTGTCGGCGTTATAATAAAAATGACGGTCGATTTATTCGACGCTTTGATTTCTTCATTTAGTAGTGGGAAGATAACTTACAGTTCACTCCGGCCATTTATTATCGCTGGGCGATTATCGGCCCCTTTGTTGCCACACTGTATGCGCCAGAGTTTCTTAGCCTATGGGCCGTGTACCGCCATGAATAACCGCATCAATTGAATTGCATAAAAATCGAATCAACATACGACAGATCACACTAGGCGTCCAATATAAATGGTATTGTGCTGATATATTACAAATATCCTTTTACTATGGAAATTAATTTTCTGTGATATTCCAAAACAGTCGATTTTCAAGATTTATTCTATTACAATCAATTGTATGACATTTTAAAATTTGCGTTTTGAATATCGCTCTTCAACTTTTGCTTAAAAAGTGATTTCACTATCATATTAAATATCACATAAAATTAATAATCATCCACATTTCAAAATTTATTCTTATTTCTTCTTTTACATAAATTTAAACCTTTGAAACATAAAATCATCTAAGCTTCGATTTACCCAATCAATGTTACTTATGGCTTAAACTTAATAATACTTAATTTGACAACTCATATTATTTTCTCATAAATGTATAAATGGTATTTTACAAGCTAATCATTAAGCTTACTCACTATTCAATATCGCCGTTGAAAAGGCTTTACAAGATTCAAATGATATTTTTTTTATCTAACATGCATACTTATATAATATTATCATAAAAATGTTATTTCAAAGGCATATTATAATTGAGGTTTTCAGTGCTCTGGAAGAATATTCAAAAAACATTGGTTTAAATAAATATATACTGGTATTCATACAGCAATTACTGAATCAGCCAGAACTACAAAGTAAGTCGTGTAACAAGATCACAGTCAGTTATCAAATAAAATGATTTGTTGCAGATTCAGGATTATACGTAGGGACTGTCGATATAACATTGGCTTAAATCAAGTGGCCGGATCAGAATTTTTAAATTTAAAACCAATGTAAAATAATGATGTTTCCCTTCCAAAAAGTGGTCAATTTATTTTTTCAATTTGCATCAATTGTTTGAGACCTGTTCTGTTGTTTTTAAAATGAGACCCAATCATTAGCTCATTTTCGTATTTTTTGAGGGTTACATCAATTGACCAAAACACATTCGATAAAAATAAAAAGTATTTTGTAATGATATAATTCATAGAAAAAATAATTAAATCATTGGTGACCACTGACTGACAAATGGTTGAAATGAAATTGTGTTTTCCACATGTCTACTAAGCACTGTTCTATTAATTAGTTATATAAATATTCCAGTAAATGTGTTTAATTCAGAAGTGTGTACACCTGAACTTATAAATTAGATTAGTATTAATTAGCGTTTCTTTAAAATTTAACGACGGCTCGTTTGAGCTGCGGGATATTTTTGAGCATACAAATAACGTCAATAAATCATTACGTTCATTTAGAAAGATATATTAAATTTAAACATGCACATTCATTAGAATTGTGAAGCATAGAATGACTGCATAATAAGCAGGAATTTTATAAACAGAACCAATACTACCGCAGTAGCCTTACGAAAGCTATAACAGACAAGTTTTTAGAAATAATTGACATAATATGTTAGATTTGATTTTAATGGATGACGTCCCTGACCGCTTTCATACGTGATTGCACAAATGCAGTGTGTCTCATATTATTCAAGAGATGGAAAAAATAATCAGTTAAGATGCCAAATTCGAATTGAACATTGATTACTACATGCAGATTTTGTGAGTTTTTCGGTTTTGGCAGTTATTTTTCACCAATCAAAGATTGTGAAATAGCTCGAAAAGGTTTTTTTTATCAAAACCTTGGATGCATGAAATTTTTATCTACGAACTCAAATGACGCATCTGGGCACAAAATATTATGTTAAAAAATGGAATATACTGGACTATCAATAGGTAAAAAATCTTATTTATGTTGGTAACTATGCGGTGGAAAGCAAATGGCATATTGATGGCCTAACGTTATAAGCCCGTATCTGATATTTTGACGAAAATTACTTTATAAACCGTATATCGTTTATTTAAAATAGTACAAATTATTTAAACGTTTTAATGAATTACAAGTAACTTGACACACTATGCATTTAATAAATACAAGAAAAAAAAAGTTTAATTTACATATTAACGTAAATATTCAGTTTCTTTCAGCCTCCTGTAAAATTTGTAAACTTCACTTACGGGATTATAACATTAGGCCATCGATATTATGATGGAACATAATAAATAGGTATCTTATTTACAATAGCCCACCCCGCACTGTAGACGTTTTATTATTATCACATACCACATGCAGGTATAAAATTTTCTCATGACGTAAGAGTTCACTTGCAATTCATACACAGTTCCGACATACTAGCTATTTTATGCATTCAGTATTTCAATTTTAATACGGTTATTTATGACGGGTACGTTTATCTTATATGTAATAACCCAGACCGTTTTGTAGACGCTTTATTATTATCACATATGACTTGTAAGTATTAAATTTTCTCATGATTTAAGCGTTCGCGTTTCGCGGTGTTTAATAAAAACGAATGTTATGCAATGGACACACAGTTCCAACTTACTAGCTACTTTAGACATTCAGTATTTCAATTTCAATACCGTCATCTATGACGGGTACGGTGTGTAAAATAAAGAGAATGGCTTGCAATTACTATAGGCTAGAAGAGGTTTGCTATAAACAGATATTCAAGCAGAAGTCGCGTGGTCTAGTTTGGCAATATATATATCAATTGGTATTGTTGAATTGTCGGATTCAGTTGTAATTGAATATATGTTAAGTGAGGTCATTTTGTTGTTTTTTCATACAAAAAAGGTTGGTTGATCGTTGTGTACCGTGGTACAAACTCACTTCTTCAATGACATGTCATATTATTATTAATGCGATATAACGTTGTGAAACAAATTTACGGTAAAATTCATCGATCAATCACCCGCTTTCTGCCAATTTTGCCATCCATTAAGATTTCTCGGAGCCCCGTTAAATTTCCATATTCACAAACAGAGACCAGCGTCGAGATAATCACCGCCTACTTTGGCAATAAGCAATAAAGCCTTATCTCTCAAATGAGCAACACCGGCCTTATAATGGTAATAAACCTGTTTTAGTGATGGTTATGGTGGCAGTTAATAATACGAACATGTAATGAGAACATCTCTGATACAAATCAATGGATTCGGGTTTTAGGTGTAATTTCTGTTTATAACATGTTTTACGTGTCAAGAAGCTATTAACACATACTGCCTAATTAGCTACAAATACCATATTTGAAAAGACAAGCTGTCAAAACAGTAGAGCTGCCGCTTTGAATAAGTAACCTGTGAATTATGTAACCTAGTGTTAAAAGCTGCGCTAATCGATTACATTGCTCCGAGTATGAGTTTTGATAAGGTCTAAATCTTAATTTTTAATTTCAAATTTTATGTGTGTATTTTTTTGTCTATAAAATTAAACGTGACTACTATAGTGAATTTTTTTTTATATCAATAACATTTACAAATAAAAATAAACTCATCCTCAAAAGTAAGTAATATTAACTTTTTCATATGAACATACCGATGACCGAGTTCCATAGTGATACAACTAGAAATTGGTAATTTTCAGATATGGCCATTCAAAGTTTTGACTTATCTAAACTGACTCGTAAAAAGTGATGGCTTATTATTTGTATTGCTTTTTTATACAAATAGATGGTTAGTAGTTTATAGTTTTAGGATTAAATGTTGTTTCTTTATGGAACGCCACGATTCACAAAAACATATTTCCACAATACGATATTTCGATATATATTTATATGGAACTGAGAAATTATTTAATCTTTGCTGATTTCCGTATGCAAATATCTTCCTTTTGAGAGAAAACCTGTACATTTTACAAACTGTACTCTTGTGGAACTGTAGAAGAGCGATGTTCGAATATAATGACTAACCTAACTCAAAACATCAAATTTTTGACTGACCGTCTTATGGAACCAGGTCATCCATACGTATCATTGCTTTCCTGGCTCAAAGTCGTATCAATTCCGATGAATGTGGCACAAAAAAAGATGCAAGGTTCAGTAAGAAAAGTGAAGTTTCATTTTATGGAGATGGTCGACAACAACATGGTCGCAAACTTGATGTCAACGTGAACGATCCGAATTGTCAAGTGGAATTTCAACTATTTTACCCATAACGTACTACAATCGGTGTTCCCACTTGTTACAATATCTCACTTAGTCATATTAGACAATTATGTGATAACTTAATCACTTTTAAGGTTTTAACTGTCAATTCTTGGTAGAAAAGCATTAAAATGAAAAAAATAAAACTCAATTTGTTTCATTTGATAATACTCGTGATGAGCGAAACTATTTATGTACATTACAAACATGTGGAAGTATTACAAAACAATTTTTGTTATGCAATTTTTGAAATAAAATATAAAAACTTATAGCCGATGCTTGGTTTACTTAAAATACTAGAATTATATGGATCCAAATATCTTTGTTTAACGGAAATTTGATATGTACGATCAAATCAAAACTTCTGAATCCAGAGTATAACAGTCCAAATGAGTAGTAAACGTATGACAAAAAATAGTTATTTAAAAACACTCAGTTGTTTCAATATTCCTACATAATTATGATTAACGGTTGGATAGTGTGGAAAATATTACTTACATTAAGAAATAGTTTTATAAATTAGTATGGGAATTATATTCATATCATTCAATCAGCAATTATTAAATAATTATTATTCTTGGTGAACTTTAATAATTGCACCAATCTTTGCTCGTAAATAAACATATAATAATTTTATATCAACATCTAATCAAAATATAAGATTGCTGTTTTAATACTGTAATATCACGAACTGTTTTTTCTTTTATTATTATATTTAATTTCCATATTTTTCACAGTAAATATCTTTAAAATATTACATATTTATACATTTATTTAAAATTGGAAACGGTATCTGGAATATACATATAAAAATGCGTTTCAACATGACATATAAAGATTTGGTATCGTCTGATTCTTTTCTGTATGTCTTTTAAAAATAAAAACTTTACAAAAAAAAGTGCCCAAAATACAATTAAGCTAGAATTTAAAGAATCAATCAATTCCAAAACTTTTTGCGGTCAGTGCTGCATTCAACAACTGAATTCGTATCAATAAACAACGATACATATTATTTGTTATAGTTCCAGCAACAATGAAACGCTATATAAATTGCATTAAGTAGAAGACAAATTTTGATGTATATATTTTTGAAACAATAATAATATGTAATTATGTATTATTAAAATATGTTTAGACCACAAAAATGCACAAATCCTACAATGCATTGAAAACCGTAATGCCAAAAAACCAAACAAGAAAAACATGTTTTAAAACAAGAGTTTTAAAACCTGACAATTGGATCATCAATTTTTTTTATTAATTTTTTGCAATCTCCGACTACTTTGAGATGGTAGATTAATATTACAATACGTCTGTTATTTAAACGTTAAGCACTGAAGAACAGAACAAAAATTAAAATAGAATTATAGTCGATATGTTAACAGGTAGTGCTGTTGTACCTACAGGAATCACTAAACGAGTCTCTTGGGGATCCCTCATCCACCGGTTGCGAGTCCGATCTTAACGTTTATTACAGAATTTGAAAAACTCCATACAGAAATAAACAGTGCCATGCAAACAAAGCGTGTATGATCAAAAATGTTGGCAACTTTCCACATTTCATGTACCAGCAATGAATCATACAACCAATAAAAAGATTTCAGTTTTATTAACTTATATAATGTATTACGAGTTAGTAAATTTCAATCTATTTCATTTATTGATCCTGTAATAACTGTGTCAATAATTATTTAATGATTCGTTTCAGCGTCATTATATTTGCCTTAGAAAATTTACTAACGACTAGCAGCTGTTTCCGATGAAATAGAACAAACACATTTGATTCAAATAGTGATGTTTATTTGTTTTCAATATTTAAAAGTACTCTAAACATATATCATTTGTTTCATATCACATATCAATTATTTGTAGGTGTTGTTCGACGACAATTTTCTCTGCCATTACTGCATCCAATTATAATGCACCATGCGTCAGCAGATGGCGAAGATTGCTTTCTATGATCAGGATTTGAATAATGGAAAAAGGTTCGGTTCACGGAAAGAGCGCAAAAAGTGACATAAAATATTTCGTATAACGCGGAATATGCAGGAATTAATCAAAAAGGTTAGTATACACGTGGTCAGTTAATAAAATTTACGGTCAGTAATTTATATAAAATGGTCAGTTATTAAATTGAACCTAACCAAAACTTTATTTACTCGGTAATTGATGCATGTTTATTGAAATCATAAATAAAATAAACATTTCTTAATATACAATTTTAAAACAGTTTCATTGTTTACCACTCAAAATGGTTTAATGAAATTTGCACGTATATAACCTAAATCAGATTTAATTTTTTATCTTTTTTACTTAGTTAACCTAACTTTCCTTTAATATTTACTCACCATTTTTATTATTGTATTGACCGTTTTATGCATTTTTTACTGACCGTTAATCGAATTAGATACTGACCAAATAATTAATTGCCTTTGTGAACATTTTTATTGTTTCATGACCTTTAACCATTGCTTCACAATTCGAAATCTGTAAATTCATTTCATCAACCACTCAACATGATCTCCATAAAGAATCAATAAATATTTTTTCTCATCAGATCATAATTATACAAAAATTTGGAATATTACTTACATACTGTCGTTTATTTTTACTATTATACTTACAATTTAAGACATCGACTGAGAGTGCTTGATGGAATTTCAATATCAAATTTTGAATTGTTGAAATTTATTATATGTACGCCAAAAGTTGTCAGAGAGCCGTTGCAATTTGATTTTACAACATCCTATTTTCAATAATGCTACGTTCCAGATGAAGGGTTCACAACGCATTTTTTAATATTATAACTATTACTTGATTTTATAACCAAAGTAGCAAAAATTTCATTACACCAGGAAAACGTAAATCATGTTGTTCGTGCTGCAGTAAAATACATTGTATATGCACATGAATTTTATAAAAGCACAAGGTTATTTAATTATTTTACATACTTCATGCAAATAAATGTATATTCAGTTTATATGGTAATTAAATATGGTCACCGTCATCCTTCTCGGTTGCACTGTCCATAGGCTCGAATCCCGGTACGAACGATTTCATTTTTCGATCGATTTATATACGACGGCATGGACCGAGGCTTTGCGAAAGTGATTAGCTAACTACTAGCCCTGGCTTTGCCAGATCTATCCTTATTTTATTAACAAGAGAATTACATCTTTTTAATAAAACGTTTCTGGTATCGCTAATATTGTCGTAATGAACGACGGTTTCTACGTTTTAAAAATGTGTGAAAAATCGGCCACAACATATTTGATCACGCCCCGGTGATTATTTATTATTTTAATAGTCTCATTTTCCAATTAATTTTTGTAAATACATTAATTGTTGAAGCCATATTTTCGATGGAGTTGTAATAATTTTGATTGGTAAAGTCCTGGAACCGTATTTTCACGTGATAGACCAGCCTATCAAAAGCAGTCGTATATTAGTCATAAAGCGATACGTATTGCAACGGAATCCTGGTTTTATTTATAGTCAAGACTTAAAAATTTCCAAAACAGTCATCAAATTTGTGTTATTGTCAAAATAGGTTTTGATTTCATCAACTTAAAATCTCAATCGAATTTTAGTATTCCCTCTTCTGGAACGATATTAAGGTGACACCGAGTCCTCTCCGAATTGGAGTTTTGCAAGATCTACATTACAGGTTGTCGGGGGATATGTCTAAGTCTAACCACATTTTGATACCGATACCGTCAACAGAAAAAAAATTGGCCCTATAGGGCATGGAACATGGAAGGTGTGTGCAAAGCACAAGAAAAGGAGTGAGACTCGGTAACGTGTAAACTCTTTACAAAGGGAAATGTTGGCAATTTTACAATGCAAAAATTAAATATTAAAATGTTTTAAGCAATTCCATAAAGTTTCATTTGATTTCATCCACTATTTCCATAGTAATAACACTTTTAGTAAACCCTTCGTAAAAATGATATTTCTTCAAAAATGGGCCGGGCACAGGGGTTATTTTACCTGATTTTGGCCGGAGCTGATAGTGTTAAAGTTGCGTTGACCATGCATTCTTTATTAAAGAAGACAGTTATTTATTTCGCTGATCTGTATATCAGATTTATTTGTTTTCTATGACGAGACAGAAGTGGTATTCTTTTGTGAATTGATACAAAAATAATGATTACTATGGGCGTACAACAATCGTTGGGTTGTTTTAATATCTCTGTGCATATAGGTACTCCATTGTGCCTGAAGCGTAAACTATTCAACCAATGTGTGCTACCAGTTAACATATGCTAGCGAAACATAGACTCTCAATACACGAGAGGTCCAAAAATTGAGAGTGGCTCAACATGGCATGGAAAGGTGCATGTTGGGTATAACGCGTAAGGACCACAGACGAAACCAACGGATAAGGAAACAAACAAGAATGAGAAATGTGATAGAGGTCACCAAATTGATGAAATGGTGGTGAGCCGGACATGTCGCCCGGCGAACGGACAACCGATGGACGAATGCATTCATTCAGTGGTACACCCACTGGATTGACGAGCTTGTCAGGTTCGGTGGAAGTACGTGGCAGTGCAAAGCTAGGAACCGAGAAGAGTGGAGGGAGGTGGGGGAGGCCTTCATCCAGCAGTGGATTGACCCCGGCTGGAAATGATATAGGTACTACTTCAGCTTTACTAGTATTTCCGTTACTGAATAATGATGAACGCACTGAAAAACTCAAAAATATTGGAGGCATGCATTTAAACCAAATGCAACATCAAGGTTTATAAATTTACAATTTGTCAACTGAATTATTAATAAGAAAACCAAACTTCTCTTTCAAAATGTGTACAAATATGATTGCTTAAAATTCTGTTTATTTTTTTATTGACTTCATAGTTTTAGTGAAACAAATCAACGCAGCGTACTTTTTTAATTATGACATATTTTCATGTATTTTATGCAAAAAAAGTATGGTCACCTTAAGTAATGTGCACATTGTTTCTACATTAATAGCGCGGAATTTCGCAATCCTAAATAGACAAACATGAATGTCGCTAAATGTCTCGATTTGTATCTCTATTCAATTCTCCATATTCCAGCATGCGTTGCCCGGTATGATGATGATGATGGCCACATTCCCGGAGGTTGTAGCGACGCGTGTTTTCCGTGTGCCTGTAAAAAAAGCCTGAGCGGCCATGTTCTGCGAATTGAATTATCAATTACGTGCTGATGACTATGTTGGTGTAAGGTTGTAAGGCCATCGTCGCCTTTCAAGATGTCGAGGTACGCCTTTGAATGGTCTTGCTTCTGTGCGCATGCGTCGACAACATTTGAAATACAAATTAATAATGACATATAAAATTAAAGTTAATAAGTTAATTAATCCACTGGCTGTTTTATACACATACATATATATGTTCACGTGTTTTGCTTCTAAAGCATCGTCAGACTAATTATATCGTAAAGTTATTTATTTTCAAGGTGAACAATGATTCTAATCCTCAATTTAAAAATTAAGGGTTGCGTGGGTGTATTTCCTACTAATTGACGTGGGGAAGGGGTAAGACACAAACGATAATAATACTAATTACCATAACACAACTCTCCCCAACCCAAATAATGTACACAAAAATGCATGTACCTATATTATCTTGTAAATGTATAAAAACAATGGCAAGAAAATTTTACATTCAATCAAAAGGCTGCATTTAAAAACTCAGAAGGCTGCAGGTTTCATACCCTAGATTTCATGAAGCGAAATTCGTAGAACGCTTTAAAATCAATTTAAATGTTAATGACAATTTTAATCCTAATAAATTTTCTTCGTCGTATTAATTAATATGAAACGTTTTCTTACTAATTTCGTATTTTAATGTTGACTTGACAAAATGGTGTGAGAAAATGATTTAAAATTAATCATCATAATATATTACAACTATTTGTCTATTTATCCTCAGACTATTTTGTTCGTACCACTACATAGAAACAGTTCTGTTCGTACCATTTTGTCTTCATACCATTCCGACCGTACCACTACGTCGAAACCGTTTTGCCCATCCCACTATTTTGTCGGTGTAATTTTATTCTCATATCACTTCATATAATTTTGTCCCAGCAGACCTAGTAGCATTAAGTTTTATAACGGTTTTCCGGTCAGATGGTTGTCGATGTGGGTCGTTTCATACAATTTATTCTATTTGCTCAGAAATATTCGCGTATTGGAACGTACCTAATTCTGTGTCCATTACGTAGTTTTATGAGTACAGCTTTTCAGAATCGCAATTCTTGCAATATGCACGCACACACACATGTGCATACCTGTCGCTATATTCCACCAACACACCCAGAGCCGCAGCTGTAATTAACCAG
Source organism: Himalopsyche phryganea (assembly GCA_022494535.1). Lineage (NCBI taxonomy): Eukaryota > Metazoa > Arthropoda > Insecta > Trichoptera > Rhyacophilidae > Himalopsyche > Himalopsyche phryganea. Next base: position 630,921 of record JAGVSL010000033.1, read on the forward strand.
TTTTATTTATTACACCAGTCCTGCCACATTTGTATTTTATTTATAATGCGAGACTGTAATTATGCTCAATAAAAGGCGAGTCGTAAAAGAGAAGAAAAAATACTGAAGGCAATGGGTTATGGCGATTATGGGAAAAGGACGCGAATATGAAAGCGAAGGGACGCAATTCGCAATTGGGCAAGTAATCAAACAATCACCAAAATTAAATCTCAATAAAATTTCGACTTTTATTGATTTAAATACTATCATTGTTTCGAGTTTTTTTGAATAAAAGGCATCGTGAATTTATTATTCCCCTTCTTAAATAAATATAGGGACGAACACTATAAAATAAACGATGGTTATAAAACTTTGCCTTTTTAAAATTTGTATCAATTGTGTACTAAAAGTGCAGAGCTGTGTACAGCAGGGGCGGGGAATTGCTTTATGTTGAAAGGGCCCACACATTTATCTGTAATCAAATAAGGTGCAATTCAAGAAACTTTAAGTCAGATGTACATATTTGAAAATGTGTGTACACTATGAAAGGAAAAATGGAAATTTTGGATTTACTCAAATGGTCCACGTATGAGGAATTTGAAGGTGAAAGGTTCCACATTCCCTTTTATTAACCCTGTACAACTCTGACTTAAACAATTTTAAATAGTGAATATATGGTCAATTCGTTATCATATAGCCGTGTACGTTTAGTCGTGGTTTTAAGAATCACTGTTACGAATAGACAATTTTCGGCAAATTATTCCTGCCGTAATTACCTATATATTGAAGAATTAGATATGATGATGGCGTTTTTAAATTATTTAACTATTTTAAAAGGGGTCGAAACATAATTAAGCAATTACCAATAAAAAAAAACGCAGTAAGTAGAAATGAATCAATATTGTGTCAAATTTGAATTGTTTAAATTTTGTACATTTCCATATAATTCGTCACTAACGACCCGGGTTTCGCCTTTCAGCCTCTTCAGGCATTCGAACACACGAATGAACTCGAACTGGCGACTTTGTCAGTTATATAATAGAAATGTACGTAATTTCAACAATTCAAATTTGATATAGAAATTCTATTAAGCAACCTCAGTCGATATCATAAATTATATCAATATCGTGTCATTTTCCATTCACACACTGTGTGTAAGTTGTAGCTATTTGCTATGGATTTAGCCATTATTGCATTGAAAAGTGACCTGGAGATAGTTTTGAAAAATAAATATTTTTGGTTAATTTATATCACACGATATGTGGTTTACTTATAACCATGACACTATAATTTGTATGACTTTATTTATTTAAGAGTTGTCTTCGTCTGGTTTTCAACGACTGAACAATTATCAACGGTGGAAATGGAGAGTTAACTGGAATATTATAATATATTAATAATGCCTGAAAATTTCACGAGGATATAAAAACAACTTTTCTTTTATTCAGTGAAGGCATTAATATTTCAATTTCATTAAAAATATGATTGAGTAGCAAAAAGATACAACTCTTATTGTTAAAATCAAGGATAGGTTTCACTAGAATTTGTGTATGGTGAAGTTGCATTAGTTCATAAATTATTCAAAATTTCAGTAGGTTTAGCTTTTTAGTTACTATTTTCTAGTTCTTGTCATAAATGATAAATAGATTATTGGTGTCCAACTCCTAATTGATATTATGTTTACATAATAATATATTATTGATTTAAAATTTGTGTCGTTTCATATCAGCTATACTAGATACAAAAAAGTATACTTGATTGTATAAATTATCGATTTTCTTCAAATATTCCGTCGTTTGAACTAGTATAATAATTAGTGTTCAAAGTTTTTGAAATTTCGTATTGACGTGTGGTAGTTGTTAGTGATTTTGTTGAAACCTTGTATAGCTTACTTGATGTATGTTTAAGTATGGCATTATTAAATAACGCAAAGTGAAACTGTTGACCATTCCTGTAAAGACTATTAAAAATAAATAAAATATCAAACTGAACGTTCCCCTCAACAATTGAGATATTTTTGTTTATAATTTATCAAAAACACTAAAACAGGAATAAAATCTATACAATTATGCTTTAGAACATTTGGTTGCAATAGGATTAGGGCACACCGATTTATATATCATATTTTTCACAGAAATTATATCATAATCTTTTAATATACTTATCACGATTTATGATTTATGAAAAATGTTGGTGGTGTACAGAATTTAATATGATTTTATTCTTGTTACGTAGTCATCAAAATACGATTTATATCTGATTTATAATAATTATTCTATAATTAAAATCTTAATTATTCAGATTATAATTAGATATGTGGTATTTTTTTAGAATGCTATTAATTATTTTGATAATCGGCATTGTAAACATGTTGATTTATTGTTTAATTTGTTTTTATTTTGTAAATAAACTAATTAGTTAGTTGTTCAAGGAGAAGTCTATTTTAAGCTTAGCATAAGATTATTTTTATAATTGAATCCAAAAATAATAAATTTTATAACGTCACTTAAATTATGCGTAATTATGAATTATAAATAAATATGGAAATGAATAACAGTCGATAGTGCTAAATGTATTCCTACAATATATTTAATCAAAACGTAAAATGGGCTAGCTATATACTTCCTCTATGAAAGTATTTCGTTTAAGTGAAATTTCTAACTATTTAAATAAACACATTCTTTTATTCAAATCAAAATTTCTTCTGATTTTTTCAAATTAACCCAAAAAAATATCCCTGTATGTGTTCCAAGTTCCAAGTTCCAAGTCTGAGTATAATATACTGACTATAAAATATATTGGGATTTTTTCATTTTTTCAAAAGACGCATGTTGAGTATAACACACAACCGTATTTCTCATAAATAAATAGCAATTCAAACAAAACCTAACCTAAATAAACTTCCATATAAAGTGGGTATCAAAATTGAGAGAATACACTGATAGCTTTCCTAGCTAAACAGTTGGATACAAAATTACATGAATCAATGTTTTATACTGATAAGATTTTTCCATCATTTAACACAGTGCTCCGCAACCATTTCTCATCCACGGCACACCAAAGTACTCATAAATATTTCGCGACACACTATTAGCCAAAATATGTAAATTTCATAAACAAAACCAACAATTTACTAATTTGTTTTTATTTGACGAATTTGAAATAGTGGGTAATATATTTATTAATTTATATTTGTTTGACCAAATCTTAAATATCCTTTCCGTTTTGTCGCTACCCCCACTATTCCTCCATAAAAAATTTTAGCCAACTCGACGGAAAAGATCGCACCGCAGATATAATTTCATATGATATAATTTATTGAAAAATATGTACTATATTTTTACAATCCTAACAAATTTTGTATTTAATATTGATATAGAAACACGAAATTATTTATATACAGTCCATAAAAAGATATAAATATTTTGCACATGAAAACGAGAATAATTTAAACGGAGATTTGAGCAACTTAATTTTTTTCTGATATATATAAAAATACTCGATTTTTCTCATTTTGGACGCGTTGCCCCGCAGCACACCTGGAATTGTCTCGTGGTGCAGCGGTGTGCCACGGCACACCGGATGCGGAGAACTGTTTAAACACGGTCCATGATTTACACGTATACACAAGTCACATGTTAAGTAATTGGGACTGATCTTCCACTTTGTTGGTGTTTTCAAGGAAGTTATATATCGTGTAAAGTAAAACAAGGCGTTATTAGTACGTCCTGCAAATCGATAAGAAACGTTTTATTATTTTTGATATTATATCGCAGGGAACATTAAGCGTATATTTTTTTATATTCAATAAATCATAATTTATATTATATAGTATGTAAAGTGACTGCCAGTGTAAAAAATGTCTCTTAAATAATTGTTTTATGTATTATAAAATAAACAATTTATTACAAGTGATTATATAACTTTATTGATGTAGTGATTAAACAAAAAAAAAAAATCCCTTGATTTATTTCTATCGCGCCTTGTTAACTTTGTTGCAAATTTTATTGCGTTATTATTCATTACTTTGCATTAAAATGTTGTAATATTAAACATAAGTGATTTATTCCACAATAATAATTCATTCGCATGGCCTACATTCTGCGCGAACACTTTGGTCGACTGCTCCCAGTCAGGTAATAATAATGCACGGCCGCAACCAGTAATGCAATAATGATAAATTATGAAAATGTATTAATCATGCAGAATTAATCTCTCTATATTTGCGTTCACTGGTTGTTTTTACTTAACTGCTGGTATATCTTTGCAGCGGTACATAAATACACTCGCCATTATGCCTAACTTAAAAAAGATATTAATTTTAATGATGTTTTCTGCTTATTGAGATATTAACCTGGAAGTCTTCGCCACTATTTTAAATGAACAATTAATTTTAATTTCCTTTATTACTTTTAAAAGGCCGGTTAATATTTGGTTAAAAACGTTTTTTTTTTCGTGTTATACCTATCTTCTATATATTTATATAAAAATGAATGTTTCTTTGTCTGTCCTCTATGCGTTTCTTTACCATTCATCCGATTTTGATGAAACTTTGGCGAGTTGTTGTGAACGCACACCCGTGAAGGTTTCTGAAGAAAAAAATTTAAAATCTAAAAAAAAGAATCAAATACGTATAAACAGCGACATCTCGGCAAACCTTCTGATTTATTCGTGTACTCACCAGACGGAAACAAATATTGTGTATCCAAAAGCACTTCAATAAACAGAATTAAAACACAAAACCTTTTCTTTCTTCGAGTGATATTGCAACGCATGCCAGGTACTCACTAGTAATATATAAATCGTCGATCTATATTAGATTCTACCATCTATTAGATTCATTAGATCTATATTATTTATATAAATGTATTTTGTGAACTTTCTGCATAACCACATCCAAATGATACATGTATTTTTATAATTAACTAGTGAGTACCCGGCATGCGTTGCAATGCCACTTAAAAAAATTTGAATTTTGGGCTGAAATTTCATAAAATTACCTGGTTCGAGCCAGTCATCTTCAGGCCCGGTCCTGATCGAGTCTCAATATCGCACTTGTTACCCGAACCCAACACGAAACCCATATTTATTTTTCTCAGCCCGAAAAAAACAGATTTTTTTTTAATATAGTATTTCATTTATACTTTACAATATATGTTATTGTTTCCATATTTCCAACGATATTCATAGCACATGTGAAATAAATTATTTAAGTTATGAATACTATTGCCTTATGGATGACTCATGACCCAAACATAGTATTAAATATTTTCACAGATAGCCCGGCCCCTGCAGACCTCTGTTTTGGATACATAATATTTTTTGTTTTCCCATCTGATGCGTACATGAATAAATCAAGGTTTTTCCGAGATGTCGCTAGTTGTACGTATTCGATTCTTTTTTTAGATTTAATTTTTTTTTCTTCAGAAACCTTCACGGGTGTGCGCACAATAGCTCACCAAGATTTCATCGAAATCAAATGAATGTTAAAGGAACGCATAGAGGACAAACGAACAAACAAACATTCATTTTTATTATATAGATATAAAAATGAATGTTTATTTATATAGATAGATTAATGACTTCTATTTTTTTCTTGTAAACTAGAACTGTGACAACTTATATTAAATATAATGAGATTATTTTATTCAACGCGTCCTTAGATTAGTGGTGTAACTAATTCCAGTTATTAGCCAATAAAAAATACTTATTACAATATTTATATAATTTAAATATGTGCATCGATTCTTTATAATAAAATTTTAAATAGCAATTAAATAATCTAAGTAATAATATCTTCCATGCACGTCTCACAAATTTCAAGTTGCTAATTGAACACTTTTTAATGTGCTCTCGTCTCATACGACTAAATAGGAATACTCATCAACAGGCAGATTTTTTCCTGTTTACAAGGTTGGTCAACATTATTTTACCAGTAATTGCATAGTTGTTGCATATAACAGCTAACAAACAATTTTAAGCAAGAGTAATGCTATTATATATAATAATATTATCTTTTTGGTAAATATGTTTTACTATTCTACTCTTTTTCTGTCTGAAAAATACTTAATGCTGCTAAAAACAATGCCATTCTCTAGGAAACTTAATTGCGAATAAGAAAATGGCAAAAATCGAACAATATGAAATATTACTTCAAAATTTCATCTCCATTTTTCAAATTTGTTCTATTGTTTATTATAAGAAATTTCATTTGACCTAATTATTATGGTGACTTCACACTAATGTTATATTCGTATTTCACGTAAATTATCGGTCTTCCTGATACCCGGGTAAGAAAATTTAACATTTTCCTATTCGCTTATTAATTTTCCTACAAAGTAGCATGTTGTAAAGCACATTGACTTTTATTATGATAACACAGTAAAATCCTGATCTATCGTTCTATCTCGAGTTTTTATTTTTAGAGTACATTAAAAACAATGAATCGGGGTTCCACTGTATGAAAGAGGTGATGGGAATGTTGTTTTACTAGCAGTAGAAACACAATGTAAGCACAACGTCCCACTATTTTTCTTGGCCTATTTTAAATAACTATCTATAAGAAAATCCGAATGAAATTGGATTATCTTTAATAATAAAATGATCTTAACTGTTTAAGCTTGAAGAAAGCCACGGAACGATGAGTGAATTAGACTGTGGTTTCTTCTTCGACCCCAATTTAAATCAATGTAAACTATAATTTGAGGTTGATTTGTTTTGAAATTTGTCATAATAATTTGAATTTTCTATCATTTAAAACATAGTCAAAATATTACAAAAGCTATTTTTCCAGGAAAGGCATAAACACATCGTAATCGGATTATAATTGTTGAACAGATGTAGAAAAAATTACATCCTTATTGCTAGTCCAAAATAGACAGCAATACTCGTATCTAATAACATCCACATTGAAAAACCGTTTTTTAATCTCTGTTTTATTAGAATGTAATTATGTTTTTCTCCTTTCTTAAATAGTTGTAATTTATGGATACAAGAGCGCTGCTCTCCATAGTTGTTAGCTATCGTTATTATAAGCAACCAGTAATTCAATTAACTATTAACCTCAAAAATCCTGCTAACGTCGTGGACTTGATGCAACGTGCTGTTAATTGAAAAAGATTTGATATCAGTAAAAAAGTTTTTTTCTCACATTTTTCTCAGCACTTGATTATATTCTTTCTTTAAGATAAAATATTATGTTACGTGAATGATTAACAGTGGGCAGTCAGATATTAACTAAATCGTGATTAAGTGTTTGCTATCATAGTCTTATGATCGGTTTTGCCACTTACTAGTTGGCAATATTTTTACACCACGCCCTGATCGCAAAGCACGGACCAGTGACGCGCAGTCAATATAGGATACACAATATTGATACACCGGTTAAATGGTCGATTTCTCGCGAAAATATTTGACGGTTATTTTATGATTTTTACCGGTTATTCGGTTAGTTGTACAAATATGAATGTAAATATTCATAGGCCGCGGAATCGAATTCCAGAATGGAAACACTCAAGCATTGTTTTTCCAAATGATTTATTCGTTTGTATCCAAAGGCATACATCTCGGTGATGTTTTAATATCTCCTAGTCCACCATTCAATCATGAAATCAGAGCATATAGAGTGATACTAATACTAATATAATTACCCTTAATAATATAATAACTACCCTCGCCGAAAAAGATAGGTTGACCGAATGAATAAAAATCGGTGCTTCTTTGTTTACCTCCGGGCGGAAGACACGAAATGATCGCTGCGTTTCAGCCAACCATAATATGACATATGACACGTCACACAACTCACAAGAACTATAGTTTCAAACTTGCATGCACGAGTATAGTTATGTTTGCTCCCGCCTCCCGCTTTCATGCCCCGCTCCAACGCTACCAACGTTCGTCAATCATTGCGATTTTGACTCTCCATAGACGTCAAAAATTCAGCAATATCTTCTAATATGACAGTGAATGCATCCCGACTGCCCAACCTCGTCTTCCACATAAAAGTTCATTAAGTGTCCATTATTATATTGTGCGATTGTAACAATCGTACTGCAGTTTCCGCACCGTGCACCTTTTTTAAAGTTTTTCATTCTTACGACTATATAAATATCACTCATCTAAAGGTTTCAACTGGGTATTCGAGTAAGCATGAATATTGATAGGTAATATTTTTAAACAAATATACATTTATGAAAAAATGATGGTCCATGCGCTTGCCGTGTATTTCTCTCTCTCGCTCACAATCACTTGTAAATTGAAGGGTCCGAGTGACTACAAACTACAACCTACTACAACCTACTTCCGTATACGCAAGTTAGGTTGTGTGATAAAGATAGATATAAATCGACGGCACGCCGAAGGTAGGTATAAATGTGTTGTTTATATTTTTAAATCGGTCGTGTAACGCCCCAAGTGAATGGTGAGGTGCAGCGATGACCGTTCGCTCATTTCGTGTCTTCCGCCCGGGGGTAAACAAGTAATCACCTAAAAATCTATTTAAAAATCTCTGCGGTTTCAAAACGTCATTAAAATTGGGAAGTATGTTGTAAAAAAGTAAACCATTTAAAGTTTATTCCAGGGAATAAGTCGGGGTCTTGAAATTGAAGTTTATATATTTAATAAATAGTGGCCGTGTAAAACTATTGGTAATTTTAAATGTCCGTACACTTATTCCTGTCTTTTAAAGTCTGCGCCAGCCACTGGGCACGGTCCGTTAGTTATTGGAGGCAATAAATATAGCCTAATTGGATTTGTTGGTAACAAACAGCCGGTCGTAAGTCGAGTTAGCCGTTTCTTTCTAGCCGGGCAATTCGCAGTATGGTCTTTGGCTGTTTAACGAACACGATCTTGTGTCCAAAAAGGAAATGGCCAACTAACTTCGCAAACAGCTGTTTATACGACGTAAATATTACCAATGGTAGAGGGTGCTAAATTTCATGATCGGAATAATGATTTATCTTTTTATTTTTGATCGTTTCGGTGTATATATATATATTTATTAAACGTTTAATGTGCAAATAACTATAGAATCCGTAGCAGTTATAATGTTTCTGATTTAACTCCTTAACATTATTCCTTCCTCATGTTGCCTTAATCCTAGAATAAAGTGGGAGAACGGCTACAACAACTCCTCCTATAACAATTAAAAAAAACCCTCTGTAATAATTCAGAAGAGTGTTTATTACAAAACAGTTAAAAAAAAATGGCTATATGATTTGCTCATAAAAAGCATTTTATATCAAAATATTTTGTGTAATAAAACAACGTTATGGTTTCATAAAATAATAATGTTTAAAAATACATGTTTAATGAGGTAGTTAATTATATTTTTAATGTAGTTTGATTGCCTTGGTTGTATATTTTATTACTATAACTACTTAAATGTATTTTTATAATCTTTTTCTATTTTATTTGGAGACACAGAGAAGCTGTGTATATAACAGTTTTAATTACCTCTAGTGTCAAGAAACTTATGTTTATATTATATAACTTATGTTTACGATATTATGCGGAATAATTAAACAATATATTATATTTTCATAAAATGAGTATAGAATTGATATATACTAGAGGTCTGCACAGGTCCGGGGTTTTCTCGTGGGCCTCTACCCGGCCCGGCCCAACAATGGAGATGAACCAGTATACGGAATTTATTCTTCGAAAAAATATTTTGGACTATGTTCGGGTCACGATAATAAAATTCTATTGATAACATTAAGGTAATATTAAAACAATTTATTACGTTTTGAATATCATTGGAAATAATAAAATCTTTTGCGTAAAACGTATGGCGGCATCATTTAATATTTCGGCAAAACGAAGTTGAAAAGCTCATAAAATGGTGTGGTCTAATTGATGCGTAGTCTGAAACAATGCTTTGTTTAAGAAGGAATCACCAATAGTAAGTTATAATATTCCTTCGAACATAACTAAAATGGAATATTATTCAGTATCTGCTTTCTATTGGAAAATTGCCAGAAAAATCCTGAGATGTCACACCCTTGCTGTCTTAATTCGCCAAATTATTTTTGACCTGCTCTCCTCCTAAGCGCTTGGTATCTTATATGGACAGCACCTAAATTTCGTCACACTTGGGCCATAGAACATTGAAAATACAATAGTGTTTTTTAATATATTAGTCTTAAGTTAAGAGGGCTTTTTTTCACACGTAGCCGGCCGCGGTTGTTAATATTTATTTAATTTTGTGGCAGTTTTAATTTAGCTGAAATGCAAAATTCAAATATTTTTGAATATTGCGTTTTGCATGATGTAGTTGACTAAATGGCTGTTTTATTGCATTCTTTAATTTTATTTATATTAAGACAAATTTAATTATTCGTATGTCATGTATTTTTTTCAAATAACAAAATATAATAGTAAAATAATTTATTATTATTATTATACTATTATTTTTTCTGAATTTACTATCAGTAAAAAAAATGTTTTTAAAATTATTAATAACACAATTTCTTGATTTATGCATCCATCTGTGTTTCTAAGACAGTTGAATATAAATATTTGTTTTATTGAAATAATTTAATATTTTTTTGTTAGTTTACATATCGTCGACTTAACTAGCAAGATGCGTATCTACATTTCAGGAAAATGTTCAGGAATGTTTTAAAACACGCTAATAAATTCAGTATTAATTAACGTTATTTTTGAATTTCCCAAATGTTATATGAGACTGAATTTATTGAGTTGTAAAACTCTCCTGAACACTTTGCTGAAATGTAGATACGCAGTTTGCTAGTTAAGGCAACGATATGATAGATAGAGCCATGAAAACACGCATTATAAATAAGATGGCAGTAATGTATATATTATAGTTGTTATATATTTTTAGTAGAAAACCGTTGCATATGAAAATCCTGTTTATTTAAATATTGAAATATTTTTTAGTTAGTTTCCTTACGCGGTTTTATATATCTGATTGTAGAGTTATTAAAAAAAAAACATAATGTTATAAACAAGATAGAAGTTAAGAAATTTACAGTTTATTATCTATCTATGGTCAAATTAAATTACATCATTTTTATTCTATCAAATCTTAATATGATTATAATCAAAATAATTTCTGCTTCATTAATAAGCCACACCCAAGAGTTTTTACAGGTGGCACTGCCACCTGGTAATTTCTTGTACTTGAATAATTCATGAAATTATTTATAATTCAAAGTATATATTATGACTTATAATGTAATTATTATAATGATTCACAATATTTAAAAATGGTAAATGTGTGGTCACCGTTCAAAATGCAATTATTTAAAACTATAGAAATTTTATTAAAATAAAGCCGTGTGTCATGTTGACAAATCGCTTACAAACAGCTTGTGTTTGTATATATTACTCTTAAAATAAATTGTCGCATTTAATTGACTATCTCAGACTTTATTCAATAAGTATTAATAAAAAAGTAGTGTCATACGTCTTATTGCAGATTAATTAATTTATTTCTGTGGAGTTCAGTCTTATTTATCGATTTTCTATTTCTATACTATATTATTAAATAGGCTATTTTAAAAAAATCTAAAAGTATTTGTAAATTTAATATCGTTCACAGTTATCTTCAATAGAAAAAATTGAAAAAAAATGAATTATCAAGTAACTATACTTTAATTAAGGGATATTGAATGCAATATGCGAAGTGAATTACATATTACCCAAGCAGCTCATTAATAAAAAGAAACATTAGTAAATGTCTATACTTAACATTATCTTAATTGACTGTTCATTACTCCATAAAGATTATTTTAGTCGATCAGTAAGGTTTTTCCTTTATTGATGTTGAACTTGTAAATTTATCAAGTACAATTTTTTTTATATAACTACTGCATATCCCTGGACTGAAGATGAAACCTTACGAATCTGGGCTTAGTTTACTTATTGTATCAGCTTAAAATACTCACTCTATTTTTTTATTATTTCTTAAAAGTTTCAATATACAATTTGACGAGATGATTATGTGTCTCTCACCAGTTGTTTGGCTTCAGCAGGAAGCCGAGGTCTTCAAATGGAAATCGTACTCGAATATCAGCCTGGAAACAAAAAAATCGGAAAGATGGATATGAATTTAAAACAAGGTGGCTGTACGTTTATTTTTATAGCTACTAAAGGAACATTTGAACAGACGGAGCTAAGTAGAAACTGGTAGCTAATCCACCACTCAACCTCACATTTGAAACAAAGTTAGGCTTAAAAGATGAAGGGCTATGCTCTTAACCAAATAAAAAATGTACTCTATAAAATGATAGACTCTATGGAAAAAATCTGCTACAGTTTATTTGGAGAATTTGTAGTCAACGTGAATAAGGCAATGATCGTTTTTAGTTAATATCGTCACCTTAACGTGGTACCCGGGCTAGGCTCTATTTAACATTTCATCTGTGGGAAGAGTGGTATTTATAAAAGTAGGACTGTAGAATTGCTTGATGGTGGTGGCACAAATCTTTTTCTTGCTTCTGCTGTTTCCAGACTGCTACGTCAATCAGGCAGATGATCATTAGATGAGGGGGGGGGGTTGATTAGGAGAACCCTCATGGGTCTAACAAAATCAGTGGGTGTGTTTTCGGTGTAATCGTGTAATAGTGTGCTGGCGGTCGTGTTAGGATGGCCTTTCATGTCGCTGAAGAATTTCTTCGACAGCTTCACTACGTGGTCCAGGATGGGATCTATTTTAAGGACTGTGTGTAGTGTGGAGTTGCGCACGAGCCACGGCGCGTTCGTGATCATGCGCAATGTCTTGTTCTGAATGACTTAAAGGGGTTTTAATGGGTCTTGTGTGTTCATGGTTTACGTGTCATGCCACTTAACAGTATTATTTCAATCGGCCATGTCACCAGAGATCCGTAAGAGAGCGCTGAAGAAGAGTTTTTTAATAACTTGTGATTGCGAAAACTATCAAAAAGGCTGATTTCATATTTACAACAGCGTTATGCTGGGAGTGTGATTTTTAAAACGCTTAATTAATAGACATTATTTGGAAAGACAATATTTTATTTTTAAGTGGGTAATTCTAATGATATTTTACATATAGAGAAAGCTATAAAACATAAAAAAGCCATATATTATTATGTTATGCACGATGTTAGACAAAATTAAAATTAATGATTGGTGATCATGTTCCCAAGAAATAATTGCTAAGAAATTTTTAGTTAATTTATTCATGGGATATCGTCGATTCCTAATCATAATAATTTTTCCATTAAACGCGTTAAGTTTGCTCATATAAAATAATATAACGTGTTTATGTGCTAAAGTGGACATCGCTTAATAAAGAACAGCTGATATTTTATTGAAAAAATATTTAAATTATATTCGCACGCATAATATATTTGAATTTTAATATTTTTTTATTAACTCTACAGACTTTTAATAGATGGTAATCGTTTAAATATAATGACATACGTTTCCATAAAATAGTTTACAAATTATTTTTTACACGATGACTGTTTCTCAGAAAACATATTCCGTTTGTACGAAGTCTCCAAACCTGTCAATATCTTAATATACAAGAAAAATATAATGGGTTCTACTTATATAAATAAAAATGTTAATAAATTTTAATTCAGATTGTTCACGCCTATAAAATAAAATCCCGCCAAGCTCTTAAGTAATAAGCTCTAATAGACTAATCCATTATTTGATAAAAATTAAATACCAAACATTAACCGCGATTTAATGGTTTTGTCGTTGTCATCATGTTTATATTTTAGAATTAATCCCTTGCAAACTACAAAAAATAGGCAGGTCAAAATAATAGGTGAAAAAGAACTGTCTGAAGTAATATTGAATGCTAATACTATCTTATCACATATGCAATTAAATTGTACGGTAACATTTGAAAACACAATGAATATACGAAGAATAAGTATGTTTAAGGATTTCACGCTTCACAAGTCACCGTGTTATGATTGATTGAAATTACCGTTAAAGGTTGATTCATCCTCAAGAGGTCCATTCAGGAATATATTTGTACAAAACATACCTTCGTTCATGAAGAATTTAAGGTCATTTATTTATCAGTGATAATTAATAACAGATTTTATCTACAAACACGACATTTTACAGGGAACGTATTAAAGATTCAAAACGCAGTTGCAAAGTAACGGCTGCATCCATATTCTTTAAAATTGGGACAGTGCTACTATTTTAAATCTAGTTTCTTATTTTATACAACGTTTTGTTGAAAAGTTTACAGTTGTTGAAATATTACAGATACGATATTGGACTTCGGGGCTTTGGTTAAGATTTTCGTATAAGTGGCTAGTTACGTGTTTATATTTTACGAAAAAACGTTGAAATGGTTACTTTTCTCAATGTTTTGTGATGAGTACCCATAGAACTGAGTGCGTAGTCAACGAAAATGCAATATACGTAAAATCACGTATGTGGTATTTACGTTATTATACCTGAATCGTTGGGTACAACAAATTATCACCAAATAAACAAGGTGTCTTCCTAAAACAATATTTTTACAAAACATGGTTGTTTCGAAGTTCCCGTAAAGTGCAGGTATGTTTTTACATGTGATATGTTTATCTATATCTTATAATACTACAATAATTAACAAGGGTATAAGTGCAATATTTTATTATGTACAAAACTCACCTAGCTCTGAATAAAAGCGTGAATCCGATGGATACTTTGAATCACACGTTTGCTGTATCCTTTTTCAATATCACTTCACTTGGGTCAAGTACTATTTCCTCTTGACTCTCCTGAAATATTTGTTTTATTTTTTGACTATCTGGAAATAGTCGTATAATTTCTTAGGTCACTCACTGATGTTTGTTACATATTTTTTTTTCCATATCCGCTCCCAATGTGGAGCATATGGTCTCCTAATGGAGGTATCTGAACAGGATTTTTCTACGAGAACTGCTTGTTACTCAGTTGCTCAACCTCTCTTTTTTCGAAGAGAGTAGGGATAGAAGGATAGGGCTATGAGAGAACTAGTGGTTAGTTAATCGCTCTCGCTACGCTCCGTGAGGATGGGATGGGTGGGAGGGAGGACTCAGACTACAAAAAGAAGTCCGTCAATCGATTGAAAGATCAATCTATGAAAACCGTCCCCACCGGGAATCGAACCCAAGACATCTGTAACCGTAGCTAGCGACGCTACCAACTGCGCCACGGACGCCGCCAGAGCATGTTGTTACATATACTTTTTATTAAACATATATATCATGTAAACAATTTATTTTCATTCCAAGCTATATTACCATTATGATTAATTCAATACTAACTTTTACGGTCGTTTATTTTACTTATTATATTTTGTATGTTTTTTTCCTTCTTCTTTATCTTAAAAGCGAATCCAAAAACACTAAAAACTCAATATTACACATGAATTCATTAAATAATTTTTCCTTTACATTTATAAATTGCAAAAGTAATCTATTTTCAGGTGCTTTTTATTTCTCAACAGTTATTATTTTTACGATATTCGAACAACATATAGTTTAATTAAATTTTATTGGAATTATGTAAAAAAATTAGTACTCCAAAAATTATAAAACGTTTTTTTCCATGTCCGCTCCAAATGTGGAGCATATGGTATCATAATGGAGGTATCTTAACAGAATTTTCTATGAGAACTGCTTGTTACTCAGTTGCTCAACCTCTCTTTTTTTTCGAAGAGAGTAAGGCTAGAAGGATAGAGCTAGGACAGGACTTGTGGTTAGCTAGTCGCTCTCGCTACGCCCCGTGGGGATCGGATGGGTGGGAGGGAGTTTTAGACATCGCAAACACTCAGACTACGAACAGAAATCAATTTATGAAAACCGTCCGCACAGGGAATTGAACCCGAGACATCCGTAACCGTAGCCAACGACACTGTCAACTGCGTCACGGACGCCGACATAGTTGACAGCTATTTCGACTTGACGACATCGATACTTCTGACGATGGTATGAATCCGAAATATATATCGACTACAATATATCTTATAATTTTGAAAATAAAACACAATCTGTTTCAATTCATAATGCTCGTGATGAACTAAACCGGTCCTGATCATTATACACATGTGGAAATACTACAAACAAATTGTGTTTTATTTTAAGATTATAACGCTAATCCACCAAGAATTGACAGTTAACACGTTAAAAGTGAGTTATTTCAATAATAATAAAATTGCAATGCTGTAGAATCATGAAAACTATTCTTGAAAATTGCATTACGTGCCGAGGTTAGTAAAGTGCAAATGTGGTCAAAAATTCATGACATCGCAACATACACAAAATTGTAATGGCCCGTTTCTTTTTACTTGTACATGTATATTTCTTGGCATTTTGTTAAAATGTACGCTTAGTTCTGAAGAGAACAATGCACTTTTGCTTGTGCAGGCTGAACACTTTGCAAGAAACATGCGAATTGTCCCGCGGTGTTACGTTTCACCATAATAAGTGTCCAGTTACGCCAATTGTTCCAACAACATTGTAAAAATAATCTGAGCATTCTACTTGGGTGGGGTTCATTTGTTAAAACAAACTAAAAACACGAAACCCATGTCATTGCACCCGGATATTTCTATACGCATAAAAAAATAAACATTGTTCACTTACTTTGATCAAAATTGGAATGACATTGCTTATGACGTGTCGTAATACTTGTTATGTATATCGATGGCCTAGATCCATAGTGATACAACTAGAAAGTGGTAGTTTTGAGATCTGGCCGATCAAAGTTTTGACTCATCTTAACTGACTAGTAAAAAGTAATGGCTTATTATTTGTATTACTTTTTTATTCAAATAGATGGTCAGTAGTTTATAGTTTTAGGATTAAAGGTTGTTTGTTATAGAAAGTCACGATTCACAAAAATATATTTCCACAATACCATATTTCGATATGTATTTATATAGTACTAAGAAATTATTTAATTTTGCTGATTTCCATATGCAAATATCTGCCTTATGAGAGAAAACCTGTACATTTTACAAGCTGTACTCTTGTGGAACTGTAGAAGAGCGGTGTTCGAATATAATGGCTAACTTAACTCAAAACTACAAATTTTTGACTTATCGTTCTATGGAACTGGGCCATCGATATAATAATATTATTATCGAAAAAACAATTTACAAATTTGATAACAAAATAGTCAAGTAGTACGAACACAAAAGAAAAATCTATTATTCAAAATTAAAAATAAGCGCAAATGAATATAATAGGATAAAATAACAAAGTATTTAGTTTTACAAAATGTTTATCAGGTAGTTGACAGCTATTTCGGCGTAACGCCATTGTCAGAACAAGACGATGGCGTAAAGCCGAAATAGCTATCAACTACCTGATAAAAGTTTTGTAGAACTAAATACTTTGTTATCTTATCCTATTATAATGCAGTTCTACCAAGTAAATGCCAATTCGATCGATCAGCAAATGAATATTATTATATTATTAAGTCCATCAATATAAGCTGTCAACATTCGCCCAATGCGCTTGATGTACACCAGTGATGCACAAACCGTGGTCCGTAGGCCACATGCGACCCAAAATAACAAGCTATATGTAGTAAAATTATGTAACTATCAAATTAAAAATAATGAAAAGGATAGCTTGTCTATCATATATTATATTCCAACACTTTCACTCTCTGCGTGGATAAAATGGCCCTTCTTTCAAAAAGGTTGTGCACCACTAGAAAGGAGAAGATGTACACGATAAGCAGAAAGACAGAAGACGTGTATGTTTTAAAGACAGACAGACCATAGATACATTAAGGGGTTTTTCAACTGTCATGAAACTTTTTAATAGAATTAGCTTTTTTTATGATATTGATAGCACCACGATGTCTAAGATCTTTTTTTATTCATTTTTTTTTGTGGTAAAAGCTGTTAGTTGCGGTTTTAAGACAAAAAGAATGCGATATCTCAAACTATAAATTAATTACAAAATTTATTGCCACCAGCGGTCATAATTCACGGTGTTATCTTCGGCCTTTTGCAAAGATCGTTCTCTAACGCTGTGGCAATACAATCGCGGGTCAAAATGATATAAAGCTTTTGTGGAGATGTGGACAAATTACAATGAATCTTCCGAGACCGCAATATTCGATATGTCTGAGAAACCCGACACTTTTGGTGAAAGCCAATATAGGGACACATAACCAGTTTTCCGAAGGCTCTAAAGCTGTTAAAAAATGTGTTCTACAATCAAATAAGTATAATAAAAATGTAATAAAGTATAATAAAAACAAAAAAATATTTCCAGCTTGTTTATTTTATTTATGACATGTACAAATGTGCGGACTGATTTAATACTTTATTTATTAAGTATCAATAATAGGAATCGCCAATCCAGAATTTAAATTCCAGAATCCTGTTTGTTTTACTTGTACGGGAATTTTCGGATGAAGTGAAAATGTGAATAATCAGTATAAAACTAGCAACATTCATTTAATATCCAAACAAGAGTAAAACATTTGAATACCACTGGGTTACATTTAGCTTAATATGTAATTGTGAACAATTTATTTGAAAAATAAAAATTTACAATAATTTAGTTTATTGACAGCTATTTGAAGTTGACAGTCAGAAGGTAAAAGATAATTACGAAGTTTTTTGACATAAACTATCACATAATGCCTTCTTATTATACTTATCGGTTTGTTATTCAAATTCACCAAGGAATATTTTAATTCATTCTAAACACGAAGAGATTATACTTAATTATTAGAAAGGACAATGAGGAAAGAATAACTTAAGTATAAGATAACTTAAGTATAGTTAGCGATCTAGTTCCTTTCCATGCCGCGTTTTTAACGATTGGGTCGGGTGTTGATAGGGAATGAAAACATCATAGACATATTGTATTCCCATCATAAATGCATAGAAAATTTAGAAAAATGCTAAGCGATTTTAAAACTTGTCACGAAACTGAATAAGATGGAAGTCCAAGCGCTAGGACCAACAACTGTCTTCAGCATTAATTAATTACCTTACGCTCTCTGCGATTCTAACAATTTATAAAAGTCTGACTGATTTTTTCACTGTGCGCAGTTCTGTTGGAAAGCATGTAAATAAAACATTGGTACATTTATAACAAAAGCAAATTAAAAGATAGTAGGAGACAGTCGACATATTATAAATCATAACTTCTACTCTACATATTCCACATCCCTGAAATGAAGTTCCCATTCATGAAACATCCCCAATGATATCCCATCAAAGTAATTCAACTGCGATGTTCTTACTGAAATCACCGTCCTTCCGGGCAAGGGCTCAATTATATTGTAAATTTATGTGCAATATACCAGAGATGATTATATATTTCGAGCATAAGGTATAATACAAAAGTGCATCGTAAATTTTTTCACTTAGAGGTCATCACATTATTGCAAAATAAAGAATACAGTTTCGATTATAGTGCAATTGAAAAGAAAATGAGGTATACTATTATATTTAATGTCGATTTGCCATTCAAGGAATTTAAGTTTTGTTGTTTCAGGGATATAAAACGCTCAAATGTAATGAATGGAATTAGGTCTTAGTGAAGGGCGGCAAACGATGAGTATTGGAAAAGGTTATGCCGCGATAAGTACGGGTTACGACCAGTTCGCGTGAGTTACTAAATATGCACTATTAAAAAGTGAAATCTACACTGATGAACAAGAGTTCACTGAGATAATGAGTGAAGCTGTGCTAGTGAACGATTTGTTTTTTGCAGTTGTGATTTATCCATACTTTTTAATGCCTTGGAAATTAACGTATAGAAGACTAAACTTGATGTAGATGACGGATTGAAGGTGAAGGGTAACCCATCATTACCTGTCAGATCGGGCTAAATAAATTATTTTAGTTAGTATTAAGCTCTGCTCAGGTTGTATTATTATTGTAGATTTTCACCATCACCCTATCGTCATGACAATGGACTCATCGAAGTAATTTTAATTCATGTGGAATCATCAACAGTGAAAAGCGTCATCTGTGAGCCATCTGAAGATAATTGGTTTGTAAGCCGGTCGCTCTTCTCCCCGTTTCAAGTTCATGTTTTGATTAATAATCAATAATTGTTTTTTTCATTCACATAAGGGCTACACCGCTTGGACATAGATATCAGTGGACTTTCAGCAAGTAGAAATAACCTGCACGAATAACGCCTGCTAGAGTTAAATAGTTTTATCACCCGAAGAGAAATATTGGCCACATGTTTGTTTCGACTTATACCAGGCCAAAGCCAAAAACGCTGGACAAGTTTACACGCCCAAGATTTTATCTCGTATTTCCACCCAAACTAGAAGAAAACACTTGTGGATAAATTCTTTAAAAAATAGTCAAAATCTTTAAGTATAGAAATTAGACAACAAATCATGAAAATGTCAAGTAGAACACAAGGTAAATATATTTTTGAAAAGGGCTCTCGATATTCAGTTTTTCGAATTTTAGTATTGAACGGTCGATCCGCAGCATTTATCGTCAGCCCTATGTATGACACATCCTTATGCGGCTACGCGCTTGCTTGTGTACGTGTTGGTGGTGTATATTATGACTGTCTGCGGCCATTTTGCTTGCAAAGTCGTAGATTAAATATTTTTCAGCTTCTTCATTTTCTTCGATTTATTTTAGCGAGAATGCGACGAGTTTAGTTTACTTCTTGTTGTATTTGGGATAACTAATAAATATTTCACATAATTCTCAATTTACTGAAATTGAAATTGATCAATTTTTAGCTACAGAGAGTGTTTTAACATCTTTGGACTGAAAAGAAGTTCGTGTGAAAACGACTCGCGCTGTAAGGATGAAGAATGTAAAACTTTACATTACTGATAATTATCAGAGGAACTATTTCTTTGGTGAAACCTTTGAACCAGTCTGACGATGGTGATTCTATTTTAGGAAGAATTGAATTGGCAGTGTTGGAGACGTTTTTTTAAGATAGATTATGTTGTAACTTTCTCGGTCACCTTTTAGCTTGCATTGCAAAAGCAATAAGAAAATCGTTCATTGGAAATGAAGTATCCATTATATATTATCGAAGATTTTATGATGGGATGAACATAAAAAACGTATTTTATTTCGACCGCAGGCTCTAGATTAAAATCCAATGCTTTTCAGAAGAATTGTGTGGTTTTCGAACCAGCGACGGCGCAGGCATGCTTCAATTATGGCTGCCATAAATCAATCGCTGATTTATATACTTATGGTAAATTATAATCTGGCCTGTCGGTCATTCGAGGATAACCAGGTCAGTGGTTTTAAATCGGAAGGCACATAAATTACATCTTTTAACAATGTACTATAATATAATTATAAACAGTGATACTCAGTAATCAGATTTGATTGTCGACTAAATTTACCTTGATTTTCTGTAGCCCTCAATTTTAATGAAGGTTAAACTTCCTGCTAAAAGGGCTTAGTCTAAATTAATTTAATATCCAGGCTGTGTATTTTGAGTTGGAGTCGTGGATTTATCCTAGTTGGAGTGGGAACCGTTGTGAAAGCTTTATCTCATACCAATTTTAACCTCCACGTCCAATCGTCTTGTTCAAACAAAGACATATTTATATTACGAACGAATCTAAGCGACTTATTCTTTGTACTATACGATTGTCACCAATTCGCCTTGTATGGAGAGACGTAGCGAATCAATTGCTTCCCTATTCTAACCTCGTTCGTCAAAAGCAGGTAGAGTAAAAAAATAAATCACTCACGGAGAATATGATTAAATCTAAGCGGTGAGACTTTTGTTTTCGTTACACAGTTATACGACTCGAATGAACGAATTCGTAATAACGCACTTACGTTTAATGTAGATACCGTAACTGTGTTTACTGTAGCGCTGAGTTCAACGATTTGATATCAAATATTGTTTATTTGAAATTGGATTGATTCGTTTACGTAATTATTCAATATACTTAAATAAGAAAAACAAAATAACCAAGAAGGCTTATGATTAGAGCAAAAATATGGTCTGGTCTGTGTTCCGAAAACAAGAAACAAGGTAGATAATGTCATCAAAAGACAATATAAGTCAACAATGTGGAAAGATAACATTTTTTGAATAATCGAATTAAATTTTTTTATCGACTCATATTTAAAGTTAAATTGGAATGCCTACTGATGGTGATTTAAATTAAAAAATGTCTACTATTTAGTGTCGTTGCACACCGATGAATCTACTAATAATTTATCGTGTTTATTACCTTGTATGAAATAAATTATGCAGTGTTGCGGCTCTTGAATTCTCGTTATATGCAATGCTATCATAATTTAAAATTTATTGCCTGTTTTCAAAATAATGGTTTCAGAATAAGCAGTAAGGCTGACACAAGCACGACTTACGAATCAAAGTATAGCAATGTAATATACCTACATTCAATTCATAATTATTGGCCTTCCGTTTTACGTGATCAAAAATAGCAACACAGGCTTGGTGATTTCTCTAAAATATTGTATTTGGAAAATATATGTTTGGAAATGCTCATTACAATAATAAACACTCGATTATAGTAATTATTATGTGTTTTGCTAGTTTCCGTTCTCTTCTGATGTATAAGGCGAGAAACTAAAGTCAGCCGTCGCCAGTGGTCGGCCTTTTGACCTTAAAACTTAAAATTCGTTTAGGTAGTCTTGCCACTTGCCAATGTATGCTATACTGACCTATACGATGCAATACGCAATTAAAAAAGCACATTTTCACTTCGCAAGTTTCGAGAAATTCATGTTTTATGGGGATCGCTAACACAATATACTTTATATTGTAATGCTTTGCATCATTATGTTTTTTATTGTTCTGTCTACTCTCAGTAAATTCGTTCGTGATATTTATGAAGTTTCATAGTGATATCCCTGGCCAAAGAAAGACCGATCATTGCATTTTGGGGGCCGACCACTCGGAGAATTGGCATTTTTTTAAAACTTCTATTATTTTATGCTTGGTATAATATTAATTTTTTTATTTTAGTTGATTACATTGCTTATTCATATCATTCATTGTCTCAAAATCCCTTTTGAAAGTACATCTGTCGCTTAACTGGCCGACCACTGGCGAAATGACCCTATGTCGTAGAATATTGAAAAAAATATTATTCTTTTTTGACTACATTCGCTTTCTAGATGAAGCATACGGCCAACAAGCATATTAGGGACACTGTTATGAATTTGATCAACAGGATCATTTTTTAAATTCTGCTGATTTTAAAGATTACACGAATGTTTGTCATTTAATAATTTCGCTGTCTTAGAATATCATTTTCTTACTCATTATTAATTTTGTCGCATTGTTTGTTGATTTTAAGATGACTTTTAATTATATTAATGTGAGGGGTAGAAAGTAAACTTTCGATTAAACACATGTTCATCGCAAACTTCTCAAGAAAGCAGCTAGAAATTTGAATGGTTCTAATTTTGTACGCTTTCATGAATTTTGTTACTTTGACATCTTCAGACACCATTGGAGTTCCACCAAGCCACTTCATTCTCAAAGTAACTAAAGCTGCAACTGTGTAAGAAACTAAATGAGTATGATATTTTAACAAAACACGATTTTTTTTTTGATTATGTTGATTATAGGGTGGTGGTTTTGTATTTGTCGGCTCCGTGCTGCAGTGGCTCACGTCGTTGGCTACTGTTACGGATGTCTCGGGTTCAAGTCCCGTTGCGGACAGTTTCATAAATTGATTTTTCAATCGATTTATGGATTTTTGTTCGTAGTCATGAATGTTTGTGATGTCTAAAATTTCCTCCCACCCAAAAAAGCGGTATAACGAGAGTGATTAGTTAACCACTAGTCCTGTCCTAGCCGTATCCTTCTATCCCTACTCTATATAAATAATAAATATCTACGTCGTGATTTTGATGCATTTGCGATTAAATTAAAAACGTTTTTTACCCAATTTACAATGACTAATGCACTATTTGCTGGATTGCCAGTCGTGACGATCTTTTATTTATTTACACAATATGTAATAGAAAAAATATATATGATGTTGCATATTCATAGAGAGAAGTGATGTGAAATCAGCGGCACGTCGACTCAATAAAATATATTAAAAAAAAAAACACAATTCATTTGTACTATTTCCACATATGCATAATGATCAGGACCGGTTTCGCTCATCACGAGCATTATCAACTGATAAAAATACAAACATAACAGGCTTATTTATACAAAATTGAGAGTAAAAATGAAGGTATATAATTCATTTTTACACTCAATTTTATATAAATAAGCCTGTTATGTTTGTATTTTTTTAGTTGAAAAAGCTTGTGATGAGCGAAACCGGTCCTGATCATTATACATATGTGGAAGTAGTGCAAATGAATTGTGTTTTAAAATATAATGTCTTTCCACCAAGAATCGACAGTTAATACCTAATAAAGTGATCAAAAAAATATATCGAATTGACACTGGAAATGTTATCGATATCTTGGATCGTTCTTACCAGGGAATTCTGACAGAACTTGCATTATGAAGTTATGAAACAGAAGATCAGTACAAATATGAATTATTAAGCAATATAACGTTACTCCGTTTCAGGAAATACTGACAAGAATCCCGGTGACAAGAATGTGTTGTGATGCAAATTCCTATTCCAGAAATTTCTGTCCACTTTTGAGCATCATTCATTGGTATGAATTTAACATTCACCAACTGGAGTTAATCAACAGACTAACAACTAATTAAAATATAAATTCTAGGAATAATAAAAACAGTGATAGAATAGTAAAAACCACATAAACTAAACTTGATTTTATGACGCTTAATGCTATCTCAATATTACTAACGCTGACATTCAATTCCATATTGAAAATATGAATACAATGCAATGTTACATAAGTGAGTGAACTTGGACCTGGTATATAACTATTGAGTATTTATCCAGCCTGAGAAAGTATATCATCACTGCTGCGCTGTGCAACCCGTGAAAAATTAATAAAATAACTA
This sequence comes from Himalopsyche phryganea, assembly GCA_022494535.1. Lineage (NCBI taxonomy): Eukaryota > Metazoa > Arthropoda > Insecta > Trichoptera > Rhyacophilidae > Himalopsyche > Himalopsyche phryganea. Next base: position 655,793 of record JAGVSL010000033.1, read on the forward strand.
ACTGATTAAAAGGTTGTGCATAACTGATACAGAGTAACAGGTACACAATAATATAAAAATGAAAGTGTTTTTCAATGAAGCTAATTATATAAAAACTGGCTTTGAAAAAAATCTGATAAAGTTCTTAATGTCAATATTTTTTAATTAATTAATTCGTTCATAATTTTATTACATTGCAATACGAAACATGCATTTAATTTTTTGTGGAGGAGTTTCATCTTCACGATAAAAAAAATATAGCTTTATTGAATTCATCGATTATATAAATTTAAAGTTTGGATAATTATGTAGAAATATTTGACCGTGTAAATAATTTTTTTAACAAAAAATAATCAAAAAGAAATAAGATTCCATAATACATACAGACGGTTCTTTCTTCACGAAATTATTCTTACTTTAATTCTTCTACGAAGTTCAACGCATAATTTAAGGAATTGAGAAAAAGGTTGAATAATTTTTCAATTTCTCAAGGTAAATAGTTTTATGTATTGCCGTTTACACTTCTTGCAGATTTTGATTTACTTCAATTGGTAGCCCTGAGCTAGTCATGACAATTGGAATTGCATTTTTTACTACTTCACAAGCAAAACATTGGAGGGCGGTTGTTGGACACACGGCATTACAATGCATCGCCGGATTACAGATTGCTCGTTAATTGATTGTCGCGCGGCGGTTCGCGAGCCGTGTATCGGATCGCCGTGCACATGCCGGAACAGGAATGTGTAGGGTCATCAAAATGTGATAAAGAATTTAACATTCGACTTTGACTTTGACGTTCGACCCAGTAGACTGCGGTAGTCATGTGCTCGAATTTGCACGTGGATCTGTGGGCGAACGCATAGATATTAGTGATATTTATATTCCCTTCCACTTATTTATCCTAAAAACCGGATGTATTGATACCGATTAGCTTAATGCAAGTTCTTTCCTAGACGCTTCTGTCTATCCGTATCGACTCTGAAAAAGAGAAGCTTAGAAATGAAACCGAGACATGTCACTGGGAGTTTATATGCTTCACATTTTGGTGCTTCCTTGTTTAACCCCGGACGGAAGACACGAAATGATCGCTGCGTTTCAGTCAACCATAATATGACATATGACACGTCACACAACTCACAAAAACTATAACTCCAAACTTGCATGCACGAGTATAGTTATGTTTGCTCCCGCTTTCATGCCCCGCTCCAACTCTACCAACGTTCGTCAACCATAGCGATTTTGACTCTCCATAAACGTCAAAAATTCGGCAATATCTTCTAATATGACAGTGAATGCATCCCGACTGCCCAACCTCGTCCTCCACATAAAGGTTCATTAAGTGTCCATTATTATATTGTGCAATTGTAACAATCGTACTGCAGTTTCCGCATTGCGCACCTTTTTTTAAAGTTTTTCATGCTTACGACTTACGACTATATAAATATCGCTCATCTGAAGGTTTGAACTGGGTATTTGAGTAAGCATGAATATTGATAGGTAATATTTTTAAACAAATTATACATTTATGAGAAAATTATGGTCCATGCACTTGCCGTGTATTTCTCTTTCTCGCTCAATCACTTGTAAAGTGAAGGGTCCGAGTGACTACAAACTACAACCTACTTGCGTATACGCAAGTTAGGTTGTGTGATAAAGATAGAGATAAATCCACCGCACGCCGATGGTAGGTATAAATGTGTTGTTTATATTTTTTAATCAGTCGTGTAACGCCCCACGTGGATGGTGAGGTGTAGCGATGACCGTTCGCTCATTTCGTGTCTTCCGCCCGGGGGTAAACAAGGAAGCACCCACATTTTTAGTGGACAATGGACACGCTTGAAGAAAAATAGATTATATCGATAAAAAATGAGAATCGTATATTTAAAAATGTTTTTGACAAGTTAAGCCACATTAAATCAACATTCGGACTTAATCACCTGTGATTCCTGCACATAGTGTATGTACAGAGATGAGCTACAGTGCAGGTACATAGTGTACATAGACACATGTGTTCTTATCGGTTTCCATTGAAGGATTTCTAAGACCTATTGAAGAAATCTTATTAACAAAAGTTATCAAGATTAATTAAAGTTGCTTTGGATGTTTATACACATATTTAAGTACACAAAATGTTTCAAAAAATGACTGAATTAATTACTCTGTCGTTGACGAAAAAAATATTTTTTTAACACATTCGAATCCGACAAGATTTACTTGCTCTTATATTGCAAATGTAATCAGCAACCCTGGGCTTATTAGCAATAGCAAAGTCTTGAAAGCGGGAATGCTGTCGAAAGATCTTCGAATTCCCCTTTTGTAGGAACTTTGTTTATATCAGGGTGGAATTGAGTTATTTCAATTGAAATGAATACCATTAACAAAGTAATTTTCTATCAATATTTATTAAATTTATTATTTGAAATGTAAGCTTTAGTAAATGAAGGTCGTGTATTTTAGCTATGATATCGAATCATTATGAAATTTCCTGTAGCCGTAACACTTTCAGCCATATGTATTATACGATTTTCCAAAGGCATATTGGTTTATGCAACCATGGGTATTTTGAGAGCTACTCTCGATTTGATTACTAGCACTCAAGTAGGCAGAAAATATGCTTCTAAATAAACTTTAAGTTACAATTACTTTAAGTCTACTCGCTTTCCGTATGATGCCATAAATGGTTTAACGATTGTTTGTCTTATTTGCCTCTAATTCGTTCCTTTATGCATGTACTACAGACTCAGTTATATACAGAATCCTGCTTTATTGCGTGGCATTTGAAAGAAAAATTCTTAAATATTCTGCGTTCCTCACTTGGGCCCTGCTCGAAATATGTCGTGTCGTGTCGCAGCCGCCGTATCTTGTCGTGCGGCCGCGCCTTTATCTCTCGCTGCGGGCGCTGTGCGATTTGTAGCGGGCTGTGCGACCCTGCGCTTACTTACCGCCGCACCGCAGCAATTCCGCGAATAATCGAGATGTTCTTTTGCGTCCTCTAACCAAGATTTTGTCGGATCGCAATTCGAGCTGAGAAGCACTTGTTCAATTTATTCAGAAAAAACCGCGAGGAATTGCAGACAGTAAAAGTAAATAAAGTCTGTGTAAGATGTAAGGCAGTTACCTAAACGATTTTGATGTTGTATGATGATTCAATTTGAGTCAGAGTTAGTAATTGCCAGTGCACCAAACAATTTGAGATTTGTAAATCATATGAGATCAACATCACAAAAACCCATGTCGTAAATCTTAAATTTAAAAGTTAACTTTGGTATATAAGTCGTCGGGATTTCAGACCAATCTAATAGCTTGGGTTTAATCTGTTGCCACGAGACCACAGCTGCCGAAATATACGCAAATGCTCGGTTAAACATGTAAATTGTATTATTTTTATAAAAAAAATAATGTATTTGGCATCACGGATATACAGCTAATTAATTAATAAAATCAATAAGGTTAAACCACAATCACAAACAATTGTGCCCAAAAGATCTCAAAAATTATTACCCTTGCCAAATAATCTGAGCTTTTACTATTAAGCGACAGTTGTCAACTAATTAATACCTTGCTAAGCAGTGTCGTTGTGGACTAGTGGGTTTGGTCGGTAAAAACATTTTTGGCTGCTTTAACTGCTTTATTTTTAAATTATTTTAAAGATATGTAAATTGACAATTTATGTTGTAAAAAAATAAGAACGAATCTTTTTTCGAATAAACTTTAATTTTAGTCCGCTGAAAAGTTCGGTCATTTTAAATGAATGTTACACAACAGCAATAAAGCGAAGGACATATTTCACTTATTTAAACTGATAAAAGTTTGACGAACATTTTTTTAATCTCAATACTAAATAAAAGAGGGAAAATTACATAATGTATAGGAAAAGAAGATGACGGATTAGTTTAGTTTCGCACTTATTTATAGCACGTCCGTTCTAATTGGACATCTAAATAAACTAGTTTTTAATAAAAATCGTTGTTAGACAGACGCTCAACGTAGTCGCTCTTTCTACGCAAGAGGTGGGGAAATATGAAATCCTTACAGACATGCCTTTGGATACAAATACATTAACGCATTGAAAAATAAATGCATGCACGTCTCCATTTCTGGACACAAATTCGTAGCCAAAGTCCACCAGCGAAGACCACAATTCAAATATGACATTATACACACTTCTAATTTTACGCAAGAAAATAACTATATTTTATTACTCATTTGGTCACCTCAGTTTCGCAGATTATTATAATAAGCCAGTTGCTTTGTAGCGATCACCTTACATAAGCAATATTAACTATACGTCTAAGCTTTCAAAGAATAAAGTCATCAATCACGAGGAAGTGATTAACGATGTCCAAGGCTCGTAATGGACTCATAGCACGAAAATCGCTTCAGTAATCGCTTCCTTAGCTACTTCGGCTGTGATGCAGTCGTGACGCTAGAAACGTAAAATATATCTACTGGGGTAACCACGATTTTTCATGACCTTGGGACTGTATAAAAACATACTATTATATATTTCAATTATTCTACTAAGCGATTGTACGTTAAAGACAGATAAAACATGCATTACTAAATTAACTACAGTACAACTTGGAAGTATGTTTTTCCAAAGTGTTTTTTAACTGAAAAAATAAAGAGGATAACATATTTTGTCTTAACGCCATTGTCAGAACTAGTTCTGGCGTTAAGCCCAAATAGCTATCAACTACCTAATAAAATTTTGTACAATTGAATACATTGATATTTCATCTTCTTATGATGGAGTTCTACCAAGTAAATGCCAATTCAACCAATGAAAAAGTAAACAAATATATATAATATAACATATACGGGGCTAGCGAAGTTTCGTAAATGGATTGAAAGTATTATGTGAGTTGATCATCAAATGAGGGATGTATAGGATGTCTTAGCGCACGCCAAATTATCAGCCGGCACGCGTTCAAACTGCTAATTATCTTGCAGAATATATTGTTTATAAGTGATGTCTCTAGATTTAAGCATACTTAAAACAATTATGGACTTTTTTTAAAATACCTGCAAACTTGAAGAAAATAATGAAATTTATTTAGTTGAAAAAAAATAACGGTCTTACTTTGAGGGGGTGGGGAATTATATGTGATTTATTATTTGTAGTATATAATATGTTACATAAATCAAATCTAGTGATTGCGATCTTTTGAAAGTCGCGTGATTACGGTTTATAGGCTAGCACTAGGGCATCCAATCCCGCACCCTTTTTACGTTGCCGGGATTCGCGGATTCAGAAAGTCTCAATCCTGGGATTGAATAATTGTCCGGGATCCAGGATCCCGGGACTGGAAGCCCTAGCTAGCACAGCTGAGTATCTTTTCTGGATATGGATAATTTCTTTGTCTGCTCCAAACATAATATAACATATTTTAATCTCTGAACTGATTAATTCAATATTAATTATTCAACGAGGCCCATCTTTGCTCGTTACCCAGGTAAAAATTCTGTAATACCCAATTTTTAGAAGTGAGTAGTCTAGGATGAGTTGAAATCGTTGATATTAGAACGGAAATCTTTTGTGTTATCACTCGGTGAATACAAAACTAAAACTTCTTGAATATTATATGTCCTCGAGTAGTACCTAGAAGTATGGTCACACTGTCGTATTAATATTTGAGCAAAAACGTAATACCCTACTAAGAAATAGTAAAATAACTATTTTCATAACTTGTTCAGAAGCTTTCAGCAAATCAACGTACCAAATTGGATTCACTATTATAAAAAGTAATTTGATTTTAATGAATAAATATTTCGCTGAATGTTTGAAAGACTTTCAAATTGATGTCCAGATGTACTATATTTTTAGTCTTATCACTATAAATAGGTGATATCACTGTGACACTAATAAATTTGATAATTAGTATTAATATTTTCATGTTATAAATAATGTTAAATTTTTTTACGGAGTTTAATATTTCTTAATCTCATACCTAATTTAACTATACATAAAATATAATAGGCGGTGTTTTAGCCAATTAATGTAACCCTCAAAAAATACGAAAATGAGTTAATGATTGGATCTCATGACAGAGCTGGTCTCGGTCAAATGATGTAAATTAGAAAAGATAATTGACTAGGTTTTAGGTTAAAAAAATCTGACCAGGCCACTTAATAAAGTCACTATTATATCGAAACTTCCTACCTATAATCCCGTATCTGCAAACATGAAAATTTAAGGAGTGCATTTAAAAGTTTCAAAACGCGACTCACCAATTTCAGGGTTACATCAATTGGCCAAAACACCGTCGATAATATGGTACGACGTTATAACGGTGTTTCGTTAATCCAAATTTTAAAATAGAGCTTCAATATTGATATAACAGCTGTTAGTATCGGTCTAATAGGTAAATTATCATTAGACGCTCAATATATAAAAATAAAGAGTTAAAAAATAAGCTTAAAAAGTTTTAATATCGGTTCTTCATCACGACATAAACTTATTGCCAAAAATGGTATAATGTCGAACAAGCTAACAAAAATAGATACAACGGCCGGACCCGTAGTCGAATGTTATACGCTTTAAAGCTTTGGTTCTATTCGTCCATGTATTAAATTTCAAAATAATGTTGCATAATAATCAAAGCCCTAAATAGTTTGAAATTTTTCAGTCAGACAAAATTAGCCAGTTGAAAAAATAAATCACAAACCTATTCTCGATACCTCAAATATTAAATTGAAAAAAAACGTAAATTTGATTATTTACCTTGCCGAGAACTCGGAACCATCCGATCTCCAGTGTAATGCACCACAATTAGACTGTGCAAATCTACGCGTAGGAATCCCCGAATGGCAATTTTGATCCTACTAATATCAATAACTACGACTATCCTAACCTTATATTTATATTTCCTAAATCGAGTATATTATAAACGCATTAAGTTTAAATGCTCCAGTAGAAGTCCAATCTGACATTAGGATCTTATGAAATGGTTAAAAAATTCTTACCGTATTTTTAATTCAGGAAAGTATGTAGGTATATTTTGTAAAATTGTTTTCTGTAATTATGAAGATCATAAATGAACGATTTTTATGTTTTAATAAAAATGGATCTTTCAATTGAATATTTTTAATAAAAAAAAAATTAAACAATTGTTCCTTTTTCAAACTGAAACCATTGGCGCGGAATGAACACCATTTTTGCTTTGTTATTATTTCAGCGGGAATTTTCCAATTATGCACACGAGGGGTATTTTCATATTCGAAATTTGATTTTGATTATTAATAATGGCGCCACGTTAATGCTTTGCTTGGGCACGATAATATGCTATTAGCATTTTCGTCATTATAGATTGATTATTTACTATGTAATAGAAACGATAAAGATTTATAATTAGCTGTAATATACCATTTACTAAAAGAATACATGCGAAGGCCAAAAACGAAATTCTAACTTATTGAATATGTTATATAAGTTTGTTTATAACCTCTCCTCGATTATTATGAGCATTCTACGATATCGACATTTTGCTCATTAATTATTCAAAAATATTTTGACTTCGACAAAACAAAAAAGTTGTGATTTTTTCTTTTAATCCATGTCCGCTCCCAACGTAGAGCATATGGCCTCCTAATGGAGGTATCTCAAAAGAATTTTTCTATGAGAACTGCTTGTTACTCAGTTGCTCGACCTCTTTTTTTTGAAGAGAGTAGGGATAGAAGGATAGGTCTAGGGGAGGACTAGTGGGTTAGCTAATCGTGTTTAATAATGTTTTTTTTTAATATGTACAGTTTTTTACACTCTCCTGAACAATTTCAATTTTGAGGGTTACTAATTTACCAATTGATATTGACCAAAACACCGTCGATATTATAATGAAGAAACATGCTGATATAACAGTGGTGCCCAATATTTTCCGTTTCACAATCTTCTTATTAAATAGAAATATTACTGCGATCTACCTAAGGAGATTGTTTCAGTCTTAATCGTCGAAGGAAATTTTTCTCTCTAAGTACTTACTGAGGAAGAAACTTTCATGAGATAGTGAATCAAAAGTGGTTGATAATGACAGCAGAAATTAAATATTTAAAAAAATACATATCTTTTGATTTCATATTACAAGTTATTTATTAAAATAGAATATATTGAAAATTTCTAATGATACTATTATACAGTTTTGACTGTCAATCCTTTTTAAAAATAGTGAACCAATTTCAAAAATAAAACACATTTTATTTTTGTAGTATTACCACATTTTTAAGATGATCACGACCGGTTATCAACTGAAGTCAGTTACGTTATTAGTTGATAATACTAACAATAAGCGAAACCGCTCCTGATAATTATAAAAATGTAGTACAAAACAAATTGTGCTTTATTTAAAATAAAACTTTGTTATGTTTAAAATTAATATTTTAAAAAATAAAACACAATTCATTTGTACTACATTGTACTACTGATCTGGACCGGTCTCGCTCATCACGAGCAGTATCAAAGGAAGTGGTCCAAATGATTTGTGTTATTATTAATTATTAATACTCATATAAATAGCCATGATTTATATTTTATCAGTAAATAATACTGCCTACTAATAGTAAATGATACCGGTCAATTAATAATATATTTATTTGAAATAGTTTAAGATTGGTCAATATATAATAGAACTAGGAAGAATTCACACATAACAATAGAAAATAATTTCTGTATTTAATTAGTCATTGAATCGATTAGTGCATATTTAAAAAAAACACAATTCATTTCTACTACTTCCACATATTTATAATGATCATTATTTTTTAAAATATAATGTCTTTCCACCAAGAATTGATAGTTAACACCTTAAAAGTGTTTAAAATCAATGATCGTTGAGATATTTTTTAATGAAATGGGCTTTTGATATTCCCTTAATAAAATATATTGTATCATAATGGCAAACAGTACAGTGACTCGATTTTGTTTAATAAACACGTTGTGGTGAATGGGGTAAATGTTTGACAGCAATCAAGATAAGTGAATTCTTAATTATAAGTCTCCGAAATCCAGTTAAAATTCAATATCACGTCAGCGTATTTATTATAATAAATCTGTGGACGTATTATAGTAACTGTGTATTGAAAGAACAAGATAATTATTTCATCTGGAATAAATAAACCTTATTTTTATGCAAAATGATCTATGAGAAGTGTCCGTATTATCCATTCAGTACTTTAATAGAAAAATCGAATTTATTTTCTAACATTTAACATAGTCGTCGCCAATGTTTTCAGCAGCCGGGCCAAATGTTTGTCGTTATTCAAAGTAAACAAAAAATAATACATATTTTTTCTGATTAAAGATTAAACAATACTGAGAATCAAACATGTTTGTTAGATTTGAGTTACAATTTGAAAAAAAATAAATAAATAGTGAGACGTGTGACTTTGTTTGGCAGAGCTAAGAGCGCCAATGTTAATTTCCACTAAGGTCGTTGCTTCACGCAAAGAGTTTTCCAAATGTTAATCAGTAATAATTCGTGTTAGCACTTGTGATTTGATGTGCGAATTCATTAACAGAGCATGTTTGTAAAACGCGGGATATTTTCCCTGTCCAAATATGTTTTATAAAACTATCCGCCTTATCCGCTCTCGCGTAATGGCGATTGGGGCGCCTGCTTTTCAAAATCAGCTTAACACAAAATTATAGAAGAAATTTACATTGATAGTTTTGTCAATATACCGAGATTGAATGTTCTTTTGATGGTTATAGGTAACACTACACAAAAAGTAAAAACTTTTGTTCATAATTATGATCCAGCTTCGCGGGCCACAAGTTAATATCCGGAGGGTCGCGTGCGGCCCCACGTTGGTTACGTCTGCTTTAGCAGAAGCGCACCAACGGATCGTAGACTCGAAGTTCTACGTCCACTGCTAAGCAGTTTGAGTACAGTCATGAAGTCAACGATATGGTTGTACCAGGTGAATAAGTCTCCGTAACTCACTTTACATTATTACCTTCTCCGAAAAGAATGATTTGATTAAAACCAACACTCGAGAACAACTTATTTTTAAAGCTAACCCCCTTGGTTTAGGTGAAAATATAAAAATTTTCATTCCACGAAAATCATGTAAAAGTATACAAACTCTGACTTTTGCAGTCCTCTGACTATATATAGTATATCCATGGCGTTTCAGACAGGTAGCAACGCTATAAGACCACTTTGATATACGGCGACAAGTGCAGCCCGCTAATGGCGGCCCTGGTAGGCAAGTGGTGAATCTATGGGCCGCCGGTGAGCCGCGGACCGCTGACCACAAAGGAATGACTGTTTTGATATTCCTGCTATTTGGCCGGGGAAATTCAGTTGTAAGGGTTTGTCAATGATTTTTATGAAGGTATCAATGTGTCAGGAACTACAAGCAGATATTCATATGTTATAAAATCGAAAGAATTGTATTTTGTTTACTATCCGTTTATTTAAATGACAGGGATCTACAGTTATTTAACTGTGTGCCAGCGAAGAGTGCAAAACTTATAAATTTATAAAAGTGGGTAAAAAAATAAAACAACATTACAACGAAATTTTTGTGTGTATTATAGTATCTGTGACGTTATGGCAGAAGTTAATATGTTAGTTTTGCCATAGCTCACAGGTCACAGGTAAATAAATATGAATCTTTGTAAGTTATCAAACATTTTAATTATATGGATAATTCTAAATGAATAATACACTTATCCAATGGATCTTCTTCGTGAATAACGAGTAGCATTCCGAATTTCGCCACCAAAAGCTGACAAATATTGTATTGTGAGAATAAACCTAATATAACAAAAACGGACATACCAACTTTTGCCATAACACAACAGATATTATTATGTTATTATGTTATTAAATGAGGTATTTATTTTATTGCATCTTTTTTTGTGCTAAGATATTTAAAAAAAAATCAGCTCTTGCATCATTTTTTAAATTATGCTTTTTATTAAATTAGGCCTTACAAAATATGTATCATAAGATGTAAGATTCATATTTATCATTTAAGGTATACATTGAGCTACGAAATTTAGGTCCACGTAAGGACAGAGATATTAATTTAAAAAAAAAGCTATACTTCTTAATAATTCTTTGTATTGAAACAGATTGAACGGATATTTTTGGGAAATACAAGAGATACTTAAGTCATTTATTTTTTTGAAAATAGTGTGATTTTTAAAAAATAGAATACGAATTCAAAAAACTTGAAAATATTAAGGGTTAAAAGTTAGTTTTTTAGAATGTGAAGTTGTATTACTTCATTTGCTCTACTTTCAGAATGAATGTCCAATTTATTAATCATTTGGAAGGCAATCCATTTTAAAAATTAAATAAATGCTGGCTTTTTGGCTTTCGATTTGGAAATCCTTGACCACCTATCGCTGTCCGGAAATGCCAACTTGAAGTTCGTCCATCTGTTTCCGGAAGTCCGACCTCTGATTAGGCATCGCCAGCGTCGCGGCGGTGGAGGGCGGAACTGATATGCATCACTCGTAAACCCTGCCAACAAGACGTGTTGAATAGAAACAGGAATCAGTTTGATATATTATTTAGAGGGCTTTTAGGAAATAGTGGAGAAGGTTTCACAGGCTTTAAGTTTCAATAAATAGTGGTGATAAGCTTTCCTCTGAGATACTTGTAGAATAATGAAAGTAATATTGGTTTGAAACATGCTATTTTACGCTTATTTGTAAAATATTATTTTTTGCTGAAATAAAAGGTGAGAGTCTGAGATCAATAAACAAACTGTCACTCTTTTCGTATTTTAAACATCGTATTAACGACATTACGTAAATTTTATTTGGTATCTTTGATATCAAGAAAGAAGCAAATTATTCTATTTTTGCTAAAATTTGGTTATTTACTATATGTAGAAAGGAGGTCTCGAAAATCTTCAGAATTTTCATCAGATTTTACGAATCTCTGAATGGATTTGGATTCCAAAGTATGGATATCTTTAATGATACTTTTGCATACCGAAACTGTAGTAGGGATCATTTCTAATTAAAATGAAAGATGAGGTGTGCGGTTGATTTACATAGAATTCTCTTCCAACGCGCAACTACCAATTTGTTTTATCAGTTTAGTCAAACACTGTTTTTATTATGATATTTGGTCAATTTGGACATGAAAGTAAGTTATCTTTTTAGTAAACATTGTGTAAATATAATTTAAGTATAATTTAAGACATCGACTGAGGGTGCTTGATGGAATTTCAATATCAAATTTGGATTATTGAGATTTTGTACACTTCCATGTATTTTGTCACTAACGACCCGGGTTTCGCCTTTCGGCCACAATACTATTATAATTGTAAAATCACTGGTATTTCTAAAAGAAGTTGAAAAGCAGCAATTCGCCACTCTGTTAATATGGTGTTTACAAAATAAGGATTAGGGAGATTCCCGAAATTTTAACTCAGGTATCAGTGTGGCTCTCAGACGTATAATATCTTACCTCGTAAATAATATTTGTCGCATTTGTATCTTCTATATAAACGTTAGACACTGTTTACTGTCTCTCAGTTCGAGTCCATTCGTGTGCTCGAATGCCTAAAGATGCCGAAAGGCGAAACCCGGGTCGTTAGTGACAAAATACATGGAAGTGTACAAAATCTCAATAATCCAAATTTAATTGTGTAAATAGTTCTAGTATAATACTATCTTACAACGATTGACTTAAGCTCGAAACGTCTATTCAAAAAAGTGTTTCGTTCATAGCCTACGCATTGAGTAACACAAAAAATGACATAATCATTAAAAATAAATTAATCACAGAGTATCGGAAGCAAAAAATATATCGACACATTTAAGCCGAAGTGATTAGTGGTCTCTCGGTTCGGACAAGTCGCTGATAAGTCGCCTATAAAGTGGTTATTTGTTTAATCTGACACGAAAACAACATGTCCGAATTACAATATAGTATTAAGAACTTTCACGTCACTTTTTGTTTAACCGAATTAAAGTAATATTTATTCACCTTAATGCTAATGCGGATGATTAATTCTTATTTGAATGTGTCAAACCAGTTGCGCTTGAATTTAGTAGTTCTACAACTGGGTGTCGTAGCACCTTTTGTCAATTCAACAGCTGAAAAACTAAATATCGTCGACCGAGTACATGATTGTTCTAACATGATTCTGTAGGTATTTTCATGTTTTTCGATTTTTGGTGACTTCCGTGTTAAATTGTTCTATCCAAGTATATTGAGACATTGCGACTAAATAAAGTATTACATTCAAAAATGGAGGTTACGGGAATGATACGCCACACAATCAGCAAGACTTCAAAATGCTCTAGTGAGAAGTTATGAAATTGCTATTAGAACAATCAAGCACTCGGCAGACGATATGCCATTAAACAAGATTTTTCAATGTTATTTTTGAATAGCTTTTTTGTTTAAAAGAAAGCTTTGCTATTTCATTTAAACTACTTTCAACATTTACGTCATCCAGTGCGAAAACATTAAAGCTTGAAATTTTGACACAGTTAACATATGTCAGATTTTTGTTTTTTTTATAGTTAAATGTGATTATGTTTCTTTGATATAATAACACTTTCCCAACAACAATTTACACATATGTGGTTCTACAACAATGTGCAGAATCAATCTGTAAAATAGAATCAGCATTAAAACGAAAAAAGTTACTTTCTTTATAGTGGCCTCAGAAGTTTTCTCTTCCATATTGAATATCGGTAGTATATTACAATATGTATGTTGTATGTTGTACTAAATATTAGTTTTACAAAGGATTCTAGTTGCGATATGGCATTGCTTTTTGTGTATCGAAATGGTGGATTAAACTCAAATGAAATAATATTCAAAGATGCTATTAATTATGGCACCAAATCATTTAAAAGGTATTGATGTTGAAAACAAATAATAAAGTTAGATACTATTCATAAAAATTCTCTCGATTTGGCAATTCGCTAACATAAATTAACAAAAATTTTCGATGGAAATAAAGTTTGAGAACCGGTGTTTTCAAAGTCACTTATAGTGTTTTTTCGTCAGCGTAAATCTTGAATAACAAATTGAAACGCTAGTGATAATTTATAAAAAAAAGTATTTGGGACACGTATAGAAAATGTACGCACTACGGAAATTACAATTTGCTATGTCAAAAGAGATTAATGTGATAGTTAGTGTAACCACATATGAAATCAATCACGCAATTAGTTCCATGTAACTAAGTAACTTATATTTATATTATTTAAAGGCCAAACTTTTTAATATCTGTTAAATTAACTACACACAAGGCCGCTCGCCGCTGTTACTTGATCTTTAACCGTCGAACTATCATTCAGACCGCGAGCCTTTGTTTCAGTATGTGCAGAGTTCTAAGGCTGGATTTACAATACATTGCAAAGATTCAATGCAATCATTTATTTTATTTCTTTCTTAAAAATACTAGTAAATTTATTTCTACATTGTTGTATAAAGTTCTTTTAGTGCACATATAATAGCTAATCTACTAGATATTACAGTTATATCTTGGAGGCTTTTAATAAATAATACGGTTGTGGAGAGGGGTGATTTTTAATACCAACAACACAAAATCTATAAGTAATATACAAAAAAAACAATCTACTCATTGATTTACATAGCAAAACAGCAAAAATGTGTTTATTGATCCTTAAATTGATTAGTAAGTGTTAGATTGGCATAAATCCATCTATATTTTGATATTATATTTATCTATATATCTATATATATAAAAATGAATGTCTGTTTGTTGGTTTGTTGGTTTGTCCGGATCTTATAGGCTCCTAAACTACTCAACCGATCGCGACGAAACTTTCAGGAAGGACTTATTGTGATCATGCCGGGAAATCTATACATATAAAAATGAATGTCTGTTTGTTGGTTTGTTGGTTTTTCCGGATCATATAGGCTCCTAAACTACTCAACCGATCGCGACGAAACTTTCAGGAAGGACTTCCATGATTGTGATCCTGCCGGGAAATATTATATAAAATAAATGTTTGTATGTCCTTTACGCGTTCCTTTACCATTCATACGATTTCGATGAAACTTCGGTGAGTTGTTGTGCACACACCCGTGAAGGGTTCTGAAGAAAAAAAATTGAAAACCTAAAATTAAAAAAAAGCATCAAATACGTACATACAGCGACATCTAGGAAAAAACTTCTGATTTATTCGTGTACGCACCAGACGAAAAACAAAAATATTGTGTTATAACAAGTGTGATATTGAAACTCGGGTTCCGTTCGGTCCAGACCTGAAGATGATGGGTTCGAACCGGGTAAGTCTATGAAATTTCAGCCTGTGCAGACCTCTAATCCAAAAGCAGTTCAATAAACAGAATTATAACACAAACCCTTTCTTTCTTTGAGTGGCATTGCAACGCATGCCGGGTACTCACTAGTGTGGTATAAAATACCGAGGCTATAGACTTATATCAAACCCTTTCTTTCTTTGAGTGGCATTGCAACGCATGCCGGGTACTCACTAGTGTGGTATAAAATACCGAGGCTATAGACTTATATATCTTACGAGCTAAAATTTTCATTTTTTGTTTACTCAGATCTGTCAATATGTTACTTACCAACTTTTGGCAGTACGGTCGCAAGATAAAAAAATGAGTTATATACACACAATATCGATATTTCACCAAACATATATCAATAGTGTGTCACTTTCGTGTCAAATTAAAAGTGGTTTATCCAATTAAAGGAGGTAAAATTACCAGGTATTTTACTGGCGACCCATTTTACCACATTTTACTATCAGTAGACTGTCGCGGACTATCACAGTACAAGGGTAAAGCAACGCAAGGCGATATATCTCTGTTTATATCGAACTAATATATTGGCACGATACATGTCAGCTGGACGATAACAAAACACTTTTCAAACAGATTGTAGATCATGACTGAACAATGCAGTTTTGTTTTTGTATGTAAGAAATAGGTTAAAACTTGTTAAGTGAAACCGCAGACAAAATTGAGATCCGGTAGAATTAATCTTTTAAAATATTGCCAGATGTTGTATTTGTGAAATTTTGGTAACTGACGAAACTGATGGACTGTACGAAATATTGTGAATGATTTAAAATTAATTCGGTACTACAAAAGACAAGTTTAAGACTCTCAGGGTAATTTAAAAGAAATGAAAAGTTTTTAATTACAAAGGGGATAGGTGGGAGGAAATGTGCGACAGCCAATTGCCGGTCTTTAAAAAAATGATTACTAAGGTAAACAATAGCTGTGTATTGAGTACCACAAAAATTATTTTGTACACTGGATAGTTGTTTCGGCATCACGCCATCGCCAGAGCTATGCTTAAACGATTTTTTTTGTTCACCTGTAAACCTTTCGCTAGTAAAGTTAATTGGTACGTCCTACAACTCCTAGGATACTATTGAATGCAGTTGATCATATTATATCCAATTTTCACACAAATCTTTTCACGGTCTGCATTATCGACGAGTAAATATTGTCAACATATAGGTGGTACAATTCTTACTGTAATAATTTTCCCGCAAAACTACATTTGATTAAGACTGTGTTATGTATTCATCTTTCAATGTAAATTATTTTATATACAAAAAAATGTGTTTTTGTGGGAATTCCTAATCCAAGTGATTTAACATCTTAAAATGAATCAAATCTAAATAAATGTAGCCCTCATCATATTATTATGGTTAGTATTATGATCGCATCGTTTCTGCCATAATAACTCAAAATCAACAAGAAAATCATTATATTTAAAATGTTTCTTTCCAAAATTTGCAAGAAATTTAAACTTATAGTTACGCTGTCTGGTGCAGCGTAGCGTTTTAATTAAAAAACCTTATCTTAGTCTTAAATTTGTGTATATCTGAAGGAGCTTATCGGAGACACGAACCACGATGGGGCGACTGCGGCGACAGCACCATCTGTTATCACGCGGAATAAATAACGCGATGGTCATCTTGGAGAAGGGCTGTGAAAAAATATCATACCAGATATATAATCAGAGAATTTTTCACAATGTTTAAAACCTATGAAATAAAATATTACCTTTTCGTATTGAAATATAAATTTACAGGTACTTAATTGAATAATTTTAAAACATGATGATATTAAAATAGTTTATTATATAATAAAAATCAAAGTAAATAAATAAATATTTAAGAGAAAGTGTGGGTTGATTAGAATAATCTCAAAAATTCGTTTTGCAATCATTATTATACGATACATTTTTGTCATATGTTTTTTTTAACCTCCAATAAGTTCGCACTGTCTTAACCTTTGAGGAGTATGGTCGCATATATGCAACCTAGTGTTGTGTTGTCTATTATAAATTGCCGTTCTTTTATTTTTATTCAATTATTATTATTTCTTCAGATATGGATACTGCATATATTATCAGTGATTTTTGGCAGTGACATTTTTTTGTTTGTTTCAAATGAACAAAAGAATTTTGTAAAAGGGTAATATTTGGAAACAAATTTGTATTCATATAATATGGAGAGTAAAATTTCATTTCGGTTCGATCGCCCCCCTTCTTGGAATCAGCGGCAGTAGAGTATCACGTGCGCACAGAACGATACTTGATTTAATAAGTAATATTGTTCACAGATTGACTCATGACCAAAAATAAGTGTTTTTATATTTTTGTGTTTGGTGATTGTAAAAATAATCAAATGAGAGAGTAGGAAAGAAACGTCCGCTCGCTCGAGGGTAGGTGTAGGAACGGGGAGAAACGGGGTGCGGTGCGTCAACACACTTCGACAGCCCCGCGTCCGGCGTGGGGACAAAGGATAATTCACAGCTTCCTTCGTCTTCCATTAAAACCCGGTCGTATTCAGTATACTTTCTCTTTAATTGCAGTTAGTTTACACTTATAAATTCTTCGAAGACAGTTACACAAACAGATTTGAAATACACATTTTCAATTTAAAACTCTGTTAGTGGTTTTATGATAGGATCGTAAATCTCGGACTAAGTCGCCGCTTCGTCGACCAACGACTACCCGGGGAAGGCCGAGAGGCGACTGCTTGTCTTGCAGGATCGCAAGCTTTTTGTTTACTTCTAACTGTAAACAAATAACGGTAACCAAACAAATATGACAAATTATTTTTGAATGCCTTAGGAGAGATATTACATATTAAATTTGCATTAATAGAAAGAGTCTGCAGATTGGTTTTGAAGACCCCTGTCCGCCCCATAAGTACGGGACGGTGTCACAAAATATACGAAAAAACTCACCACTCAAAAGGTCAATGCATGAATTAATTGCTCATTTGACCATTTAGGATATAGTTTCTGTTCTCATGATAATGTATAAGTAGAATCACTTTAATCACTTGATTTGTGTTAAACACCAATTTTGATGGAAAGATGTTTTATTTAAAAAATATGTACAACGAGAATTCGCGTAGTATTTTAAATTATTGTTGAGGGTAGTTCCTATCAATCTCTTAGCGAAACCGGGGCTGATTATTTTTTAAAAATATGTACTACGGATTTCGTTCAAATAGAAGATGTATATTCTGAGATTTTTACATCAATTTTAATGAATATACATGTATTAGACCGTGGATATAAAAAAATTGCTTCTTAGCTTGAGAGCTTCTCATTTATCCAATTAAAAACGAAGTACCTAAATGTTTTTTTTTTTTAAATCTTTAGGTTGACAAAAAACCTTGTTATTACATGTCCTTCGTTCTACCACAAACACAACATAACACAAATTTGACAATATGAAATGTTGAGTTCACTTATATATGTTCTGATTTAAAACATCATTTCAACAGCGCTGTATGTGTTATATTATCATCTAATTATAGTAAAATTGAAAAGAAATGGAAGTACTCAGAAAATTAGTTGCTTGTTTTAAAATTAGACAAACTATTTTTCTTCTTCCCGCTCATGTTATGAATTCAAAAAGTAACATTATTAGATATCGTAAGTTGCTATTATGTACCGACCAGTTCGAGCGTTTTACTATTTATACTGTAATAAATTAAAATTCTTTTGCCAAAGTGGCCAACGAAGATCGTAAGCCCTGCCATGCGTTGCGCCATGTTTTCGTGCCGACGCCGTAAGAAGATCAGTCATTAAGTTTACAATGTTCCCGGCGGCGCGATTGCCATCGACACCTTTCTTGGCCTTTGTGGCCTTTTGTCTGCTGGCGGTTCAAAAATATATACAGGTCGTAAGAAGGAGGTGATTAACCCGCGGATATTATAAGAATGAGTTGTATCTCGAGATTGAGATGCGATTGTGAACCTATTCAAACTAAATAATGAAATAGGGTTATAAGCAGAAAAGTAATTTTGTATTTTTATAGCAACTCACCGATCAAATCAATGAATATTGTAAAAAAACGTATCCAATTATAGATTTCAACCATTCAAAATAAGAAAAATAGAAGTATAAATCTTAATGTAGAAACAATTTTGTGTTGATAAAAGATTGTGTTGGTTGAAAACATTATGAACACTCAACAAATTTGTTCTTACAAGTAAATAACATAATAATAGTTAATAATCTGAGTTATGATGCCATGAACACTGATCTTATATCAGAACGAACAACAAGCGTTATCATGACTCACATTCCGCTGTGTCTGCTCGGTGCTGCACAATAAAATACTAGTGAAAGAAATTTCTTTTTTTATCCTGTAGAAGGATCGCGATGGTCTTATCGGACATTCAGATCTAGTTTCGTCAGCAAACAACTTAAATTTAGTCAAACAAATTGCGAAATCTGTTGTAAAAAAAGTTGACCTATCACCTAAGAGCATCAATTTACCATATTCGATGTGAAATCAAAAAAAAATTACAAATAATAAAGCTTGAAGAAAAGAGTGCACTTGAATTGATTTAGTGATAACGAAGTCATGTGACATAGCGTTCATTTTGTCGTAACATTTTTTTCTGAAACTTCCACAAGATATTATTTCTTTCTACATATTTTTTTATCAATTTGTCTTGGTTTTATTACAGTGGGAAAAATGTGTAAGTTTAAGTAAAAATTCTGATAAATTTCCATAGGAACCGTAGTTGAAAGTGTGTCGTCATGTAAGCAAGTAGGTTGAGCTGCGTTCAACTTACTGGCTTACTAGCTTGACCCCTCCACAGTAAACTTGCTCGACCAACCTCTCCTTTAGTCTCGTGTGTACGAGTGAATAGTAAAAAAGTTACACAATATAATATTATATATAAAGGTTAGTGGAGACTTGGTCAATGTTCCAACCGATTGGAATTAAGGACAGCTAATATTCAGTGTCACTTTGCTTTTTTGATTGACGGGAATTGGTACCGCTGTCTGACAAGCCAGTTAGAAATTATTTAATGATCACTTATCTAAGCTTATAGCGTATTAAATTTCACATCCGACAGCCGAGGTCTTTTCATTTTATATGACGGATGTACACGGCTCAATAAATCAAGCCGCTTACTTACAAGATAATTGATTCCCATTTTTGTGCATGCATCGCTAACGTGTCAGTTTTTTGTGCAGTTATAAATTATGATTGGTCGCGAATTGCAGACGTATTCAATCTCTTTCGCGGTGAGAGCAAAAATGGCTCATTCGTCATGATTCATAGTTATCAGCCGCTGTAGATATTAGCCTTATCGATATTGAAGTCACGATTTCTGTTGTTTTAGTCTGAAAAGGATGACTTATTCACTTTTTTAATTAATTTGTAGTTACGTATGAATGTATATCATAAATACATATTTTAAGCACGGTCTTTTTCTTTACCAATTGCTATATTTATCGGTGATAAAACTCTGCCACACATGCATCTAAATGTAAGCGAAAGGACGATTGTAGGTTTGCGTATTTAATGGCATTGAAATATTTTTTTAAAAATGATAATAATGCTGAAAGAATCCTTCACGTGTGAATATTTAGAAAAAGTACATTTCAGTTCGAACTCGATCCTTTATGATGATACAATGAACTTACGTAAAGATTTAAAAATTACATTGTTTTAATCGGTATGTGATATACATGATTGCCCTTTTTTGATTATTCGCAGTATCACGACTAAATCAAAACTAAACGTGTCCAATCAAGACACATTAGAACTTACGCTTTTGCGTGATACCCGATGCTGAGACATATAAAGATTGTGTGTGTAAGTGGAAATAATACTATACACTACCTGATGTATTATAAACCTAGTACTAAAATAAATGCTCATTATCAGGATAAGTTATTTGTTCTGTCATTGAACACCATAATTTCATATATATTCCATAGAAAAATATTCATTGAAAATTTTTGTCTTATTTTTATAAAGCAAGAAAGCAAGTGGTAAAATTAATATTCTCTTTGTAGTATGTAGGATCATACACACATACAAGGCCCACTCAACTAGGGCTTCCAATCCCGGGATCCGGCATCCCGCTCAATTATTCAATCCCGTAATCCCGGAATTGAGATTAAGTCGATCCCGGGATTTCGGGTTTCATTATAAATTCTAAAAAATCATCTATCAAATCAAAACGTCCTGATTAACTACAACGTGTACTTAAGTTTTTTCATGTACATACAACATTTTTTTTTAAAAACGTATAGAATTAAAACGAACTTATTGTAGTCTATTTCCTTCTCATATTTCCTAACAGTTGTTTTTAAATAATTTTAATTGTAGAACAAATTAACACCGCTTCTTAAATGAATGGAGGGGAATCTCTCAAATTGTTGGACATGTCCTCTTTTTGAATAAATTTGGTAAAACTTACTATAATAATGTAATAAATAAAATAAAATTATTTTGATCATTATGTCTTTTTTCAAATATTTTTTTTTAAATGACTGTCTGATTTTAAATCAACAAAAAAATCATTCCAATGCCCAAAAAAATATCTAATCATATATAAATTTCAATTGAAGTAATAGTGGACAAAGATTAAATGTTTAACACATGAAATTACACTTAATGACCAATCCCGGGATCCCGGGATTCAGCAATTCTGAATTCCGAAATCCCGGGATCGTAAAAAGGGTCCGGGATTGGATGCCCTACACTCAACCTTCCTCCATAAAAGGATATCGCAGTTAATTACGGCCATAACTTTTATAACGAGCGAACTCATTAATTAGTCATGACAAGCACAAACTCTCCTCTTTGTCCCAAAAAGGGAGGAGTTTTTCTGTGTAAGATAATTTTTATGGAACATTAAGACTTACAACAACACAATTTGAGTGCCACGAATACTGTCAGACAAAGGTTTCACATGGAACCGTTTTCAACCAATTATTTGGTACATAGCATATTGCTTTTACATATTATAATAAATATGAATTATTTATCACCAATACCCAGAACACCGTGTATTGCCAAAGTGACAATTTTATTAATTAACTGAGAAGTTTTTTATTATTTCAATTATCAATTAAAAATCATCAACGGCATACTCATCATCATCATCTTAACAGTGATAACACGTGGGGGGAAGGGAGATGTTAATAAACTCTATCTGGCTGGATTTCATAGACTGGCAGTCTGGAAAGTGTTCCTTCCTATATTCAGCATTGTACACGCCACAAGCATGTACATATATTATTATTGATTGATTACCATAGAGTGTCTCGGGAGCTACTTCCCGTCCTTACGATTACATGGGTGGGAGAGAATCACAAACATCCATGCCTATGAAAAAAAGCCATAAATCAATTAATGAAACTCTCCGTACTGGGATTCAAACCAGGTGATATCTGTAACCGAATCCTGTCCTAGCTCTATTCTTTCATCCTTACTCTCTTCGAAAAAAAGAGGTTGAGCAACTGAGTGACAAGCAGTTTTCGTAGAAATGTTGAGGGACCTCCATTAGTGGGCCATATGCTCGGAATATATATTGGGAGCGGAAATGGTTTTAAAAAAGTTATGTACCTACCTAAAGCAGTTCAGAAGATGTTTTTTAAGATGCTTAAAATATGTATTATATAATCGACGGTGTTTTGGCCAATTGATGTAACCCTCCAAAAATACGAAAATGAGTAATGATTGGATCTCATTTTAAAGACTACAGAGCAGGTTTCGGTCAAATGATGTAAATTAAAAAAATAAATTGACTACTTTTTGGAAGGGAAACATCATTTTACATTGGTACCTAAAGGTTTAAAAATTCTGGCTCGGCCACTTGATGTAAGCCACTATAATATCGACACTCCCTATGTATAATCCTGTATCTGCAAACATGAGAATTTACAGGAGTGTATTTCAAAGATTCATAACGCAACTCACCATATAATGCTTTCCATAAAAACAGTGCTTACTCTCTCCTAAACAATTTCAAATTTTGAGGGTTACATCAATTGGCCAACACCATCGATATATATAGAAAGGTAACTACGTTGTTTTTTGTATTTAACTTTTATTATGTAACTTTCATTCAATGTCTGTTAACCATATTTCATTGCATGGTTCAAAGATTAAACATTGCTAGAACAAGCGCAGCATTCCATTCACGTATAATATATTTCAAACTCACGAATGCACTCGTGGCAATTCGCGGATTTAGTTTGACGTAAAAAACAATTGTGACATTGTACAATAAGTATACACTGGGTTTGGTACACCAATCAAATTGTGAAGTTATTATAATGACATGACGTGTATCACTGTTGCAAACTGTGCTTAAGTTTCATATCGAAAACGCTCAAATTTTTCATATGCCCTCATAAAGGCTAAATTCACTTTGCACTGACAGTCAGTCATAAGTAGGGATTGCAACTAATCGTCATTATGAATTATTCAGATATCGAATAGTAAAACTGAAAAAATTCGATTAGTTTCTGAAATATGAAAATAATATACAAAATTCAAATTAAATAGTTAATAACATAACATTATAATATATACTAAAATTACAATTTAATAGTATATTAAAATTTGTAAGAAAATGAGCTCATTTATTCAAATTTTAAATCTCTGATATAGTAAATATATATAATTTTTTTTAACCCTTCCGTGCTCATGGTGTAACATTGTGTTACTTCGGCCATTCAACCTTTAAATTATCTGTGAAATAGGTCATAAAAAAAATTGAAAATTTTTCTATTTGTAAATAAAATATTTCTACATAAAATTAAAAATTAAAAAAAAATTGCAGTTTATGTCTTCTTTGTATGATTAATCATAATTTGAAAACCTCGTCAATTTTACCATCGAAAAAGACAACATATAGTATTAAATATAGTGTAGTAATTTCGTATAGTTTGATATGTATTTCTGATTTTACACACAAAATATGACAGAAAAAATAATTACTTAATACTACATAAAACCATATTTCACTGGTTGTCATTTCGCTTTATGAATGCGTTTATATGACAAAACCCACACGGTAACACATTGTGACTGTATGATAGAGGGATTTTTTAGCACCAAAACGGGAAGCTTAAGGATGATTTACCTACATCATATAATAATTTACGACGAAATCTTTTCTCACTTGTGTCAAATCCCATACAGAAACAATATATATACGCATTCTAATACTGTTCCATTGTATTATACAATTTAAAATTTGCAGCTGCGTCGGATTATTACAATGGTATTTATTCAATTACTGAAATTACGGCATGTTCAAAGGAGTTTTTTTAGCCACGAGTCATTCACTAAACTCAAGTATTACGGTAAGATATTTAAAGCGCCCGAGTTGATTGAAGGCAAAAATAGCCACTACATTGGGTATTCATTATTGTTCTTGAAATCTGAAGAAATTGTGATGTGATCTTTCGTCGATTTTTGTAAAATATTTCATTAAAAATTATTAAGAATACTGTTCGAATAGTTTGTCAAATATACGAATATCGAATAGTTTAAAAAAATGCCGATTATATTCGGATATTGCATGTTCGAATATTCGAGTTAGGACTTCTAATCCAGATCTATCTCATCGCTACGGAAAAGCTGATGGTGAATCTGTAATGATGGCTTGATACCAATCACCATGTAAATGGATAGGAATTATCTTTAGAGGTATTTATTGAGATGAGGTAGATTTTGATATAAAAGAATTATTTTTCCAAACCCTTGTACTGATTGTTATAATATTGGGAAACCTCATTGAATCTTCCCTAGTGGATATCGTATTAATTTTGAATATTTTTATTCGATTACAATATAATGACTTGCCACTAATGGGGTCCATGTCTGCACGGCAGGCGTTATCAGAGGTGGACCGCGGTCCGTGGCCGGCTAATCGCGTCCATCTGCCATTTGTTATGGCTCCTTTTTGTACACCTCGGGCGCGCCAACTAATGTATGCTAAAATTATGCACCGATAAAGAATAACCTTTTGTTATTTATTTATTATGCATCGTGAGACGCGCAGGGCTGAAGCTGTTATCGAGATAAATGCCTACCGTTTCGCACGTATTATTTAAAAATCTAGAAGGTTGACACCACTGGAATTTAATGCGAATCAGATGTTTTGTTGTTGTTAAAATAATGACCATCTAAAAAACGAAGGAAAAATCTAAAAACAGTTCTAAACAGAAACAAAATCTAAACATAGAAAACAGTAATCGTCTTAACTTACTCACGTCCACGCAGAATATTTTCCATACGGCATTACCATTGTGTTGTTTCTACATTTAGAAAAAAAGACATTTATAGTCCATGATTCCTCAAACAATATCCAAGAGCAACTAAAATAAAAGAGTTCCCAATCATGAACAAGAACCTTTCTATCAACTCTGTTTTCTTTAATTCGCTGCTAACATTGTTCTAAATTGGAAAATAGACTATGTGTTTTACGTCACCCGCGAGGGAAAGTTTGTGCACAATCTGCCTGTAATAAATTACTGTTATAGACAGAAATCAGTTAATAAATATACAGGTATAATTTTGTTTATATCATAGAATATAATATGACAAAGAAAATATTTTTTTGAAGCTCTCTGGATTATAATTTGAATTAATAGTTACTTATCTCTTTAACTTAAATTGCTTTACTAATTCATAAAAAAAAATTACAGAGTATAAATTATTATCACTAATATCACTATGCAGATTATTCCAAAAATATTTCATTCAAAAGCTTTAAGCTCTCAAGTAAGCTTTCACAGTCCATTTATAATAATATATTGTGCGTATTGCTCACGCTTTAGATTAGAGATAAAACAAGAGACAAGAGACGTGAGATCAGATTTAGAGATGTCGCATAATTTGTATACCGTCTGGATTTCATACAGTGTAAACTATTCACAAGAATAAAATGGAAATATTAGCTTCTAGAATAATATAATTTTCACTTTTTGCGTATATTTGTATATTTTCAGAAGATTAATTAATTATTTATTTATTAATCTTGGGGAAGATTTATAATAGTTATGAGATGTATAATATTTATATTTTTATATAATAGCTGTCGGTATCGCAAAAAACTGAATCGTGTAACTTTGTAAACTGTATTTTAAAGTAGTTCTTATCAAAATTTTTCATTCTATGGCCCACAAAGTTTGAAAAAAAACAAAACACGGCCGCCTATTTTGAAAATTAAATTAATTTAATCTCCAAAACCTTTATTTGACGTTACATATAATATACTTATGCATACGCCTGCATTATACAATCGCTTCAAAGACAAAATTTTAATAAAATCATGAATAGTGTATTCATATATAAAGAATATTATATAAATATGTAAAAGGAATAACTTTATAATAAAATACTTGTAGCTCTCCTGGAACATTTTTCGGCCCCTTGCAGAAGCCATACGCCACCCCCACAAGGGTCCATGGTTCACAGTTTGGGAAACACTATTTTAAAGAACCAGAAATTACTACTTCTTTCCGAATTTAATCAACAATGGTGAATAGTCTCACGAATACACCGAGTTCAGTCATGGACGTTATCCACTGATAGATTTCAATTAGCTACCATTAGATTTTAAAATATTAGAAACAAACAATTTTTGTATCGTTTTATAGATTTCAATTATATTTAAATTGATACATAAGGTACGTATAAAAATAGTCTTTGCTTTGTGTCAGAAAACTTAAACATTACTTTTCTTCAGTAATACTTTGTCTAATAATTATGTAAGTCCGTAACCGATTGGTCAATGTTGTGTTTTGAGTTTTGGTAAGTATTAAATTTCGGAGGGGAAAGTTTCATACAAAGATCAATTTTTGACCATGAAAATGAACCATTCCGTATCTGGTCTTGTAAAACTGAGCGAGTAATTCTTCATCTAGCCAACTCCTAGTCCTTTTCTAAGCCCACTCTTCATTCCTTACCCTCTCTGAATGCAGAGGTTGAGTGACTGACTTATCATTAACAATTTTTGTTAAATAAATTCTTGAAATACATCTAGTAACTCTGACAATGGCGTTAACCCGTGATAGCTATCTTTTATATTATATAATTATTGTAGAATTACATTCTTTGATATTTTATCATTTTAACAAAAGATTGTTACCAAAATAAATGCCAATACAATCAATAACTTCTGTTTGGATGCTCCATTAGGTGTCTAATGCTAAATGTGCCTATGTCAGATTTTGACCATTTTCGCTTACGTATTAATTTCAAATGTTCATTTTTTTAATGGTGGATATCTATTTAAACCGATTTAAAACGTATGAAATAAGAGAAAATCTAAAGTGTATGTTAAAATAATATGTTGGCATACTTTACACCACGAAAAACCTCTATTAACATAAGCGATTCAGATATTGGGATTTACTAATACATGAAGTGTTTATGTTCACTTGGGCAGCTCTAGCACACAAAATCACAACAATATTTGGCAACTGCAATGTATTAAGAATATTGATTTGCAGGTTTGCCAGATTGATGTAAACGCTTGCTCGCTGACAATACAGCGCGAGCCGTTTTCGCACGAATTTATTTTAGTCAATTGATCTGTTAAAACGCTCACTATGGCTAAAAATAGACAAATTTCAACGGTAAAATATGAAGAATTAGGTGAAATATATATTATTTATCCCAAATACATCAAGAAGTAAACTAAACTCGTCGCATTCTCGCTGAAATAAACCGAAGAAAATGACGATACTGACAAATATTTATTCTACGATTTTGCAAGCAAAGTGGCTTAGGCAGTCTTTATATACACCACCAACACGTATACAAGCAGGCGCGTAGCCGTATAAATATGTGTAATACATAGGGCGGACGATTAATGCTGCATATTGGCAGTTCAAAGCTGAAATTCGAAAGACTGAATATCTTTTCAAAAATATATTATCTTTTGTTCTACTTGACATTTTCATGATCTGTTGCCTAATTTCTCTACCGAAAGGTTTGAACTATTTTTAAAGCATATGTCCATAAGTGTTTCCTTGTAGTTGGCCGGAAATACGAGATAAAGTCTTGAACATGTAAACATTTCTAGCGCGTTCATCAGGTTAAGTTATAAGCTCTGGATATTTTTTCATTAAATCTTAAGTCTAGTAGTCTAGAAATAAGCCAATGTATTATTATATGTGTATTTGTTCGAGTACTGTAAAATTGCGAGCATGCATAAAAACTATTTAAAAAACCGCTGATGGCAGACGTTTGATTAGAGCGCCCTCCTTTTCAACGACGAAAGCTGTCTGTGCGTCGATTCGGCTCCTAATTACCCTCGCCAGCGGCAATCGCTCGAGAAGTGTCAAAGAATAACATAAGTAAGTAAATCTCATTAATCAAGACTGCCCGACTTGCCTTTCAGAGCAAATCTACCGATGAGAGATCGTTCATCTTGCGTCTTCTCCGTCGTCCCATTAGCGGCGTCTCAGTCAGGCAAGCTTGCTGGGCTGGGTGTTCAAGAATTTCAAATGGATCGTGCAATTAATATTGTTTACTGTTAATCCTTGGTGGAAAGATATTGATATAAATAAAAAACTAAATGTTTCACGAATTGTGTTAGAAAAAATAACCGGTTTTGTTGGAGTCTCCTTTTTTATTTTATTTTTGAACAAAGTGCTGAATTACGACATCACTTATCGAACTACCTAATATTGCTAATAGTTTTTCAGCATTCATCGTTTATTTAAGGGACTCTTTAAAACGATAAATTGGGGTTAAACATTATTTGTGTGTGTGTGTATGTTATGGTTTTAAATACCTCCCTTTAATTACATTAGATGTTTATTTAAATTTAAATATATATTTCCTACACATTTCATTATTTAGCAACTAAGAAACGTGGGTAAAAACTTGTTTCCAATACGTATTTTTAGTTTTCTTTTTTACACAGCGAAACACAGGAAACAATGTTAGCTTTTTGACTTGAATTTTGCATCATTGCTTTTAATCTTCATGTCGTGGTGGATAATTAAAGGCTCCACGACAACCAGCGGTCTACAATATCTGCTATACAACTTTAAACTAGTAATAACAATTAATTAGAATGGTCTCCAAGCGAAACCAATCTTACTATAGATCATATAGCCAGAACACGTGTATCAGTACCAAATAAAGTGTTTTTATTGGAGTATCTGTTGATGAGCGTGTCTTTGAGCCACTTTAATGAAATATTGGTCAACTAACTTTCATCTAGTTCTTGTCGAAGACCTGTTGCTAAAATGCTCATTCAGGAATCAATATAGCCCATATTGGGACAATATTTAGACTGTATTATTTTGAAACTCAATATTTAATAACATGCATCCGACAGTACGATATGCACCCAAGTGTTCATTTTGGCTGTTCATCGGCTCAGCATGACCTTCGTGACAGCACCACAAGCGTCGTGACTAGACAGTCGTGACTGAGTGACAGCTCCGTGAGTGAAGAGACGAGGGCGTGAGCGAGGAGATGAGTGACACGCGCCATTAACGGGAAAATATCGCGACGGCTCCCTCTCTTGACGTGTTCTTTGAACTAAAATGGCTTCGGATATGCCGCCAATTAACAAGATATTAAACATAATAAGAAAACACCTTGATATTATTTATTATACCCGGAAATGGTAAGGAGAGAGGGAAAGAGAGAGTAAAGTATCAAGCACACAAATAGATGTTTTTAAGAGATTAGTTAATAAACGACTTGTGCAAGGCTCGAATTTAGTATTTTTAGTATTTGATTAGATAAATATATAATACATAAGCATCTATTAATGACTTATTTGGATGTTTAATATCTACGCAAATGTAGTAAAATTTATTAATGCGGGAATTCATAAGATGGTTCCGGATTATGGAATGTGTTGAAACGAGAAACTAAGTATTTGATTATGTACTTAAAACAGAAAATACAATATTTGGCATTATGGGTAAGAATAGCCAAGGTTCTACATCTGATTATAGGGAAAAGCTCTTAGCACTAAGCCACAGAGGCCAACAAATTATTTTTAATAATTTGTTTAAGCTGCATAAGAGTTGCAATAATCAGCCAATATTAAATTTATGGACAGAGTTACCCAATGACTTCTGAAAAGCCTGATTAGTGAAATTCTACTTTTATCAGTTACTTCATGTCTTCAATTATTGTGATCATTCAAACGGTGATTTTAGACTAAAATATTACTTCCTCACAAAAAAAAATTGAGACTATTGCTAAAAGTCCAAGGACCCATATGTGCTATCAAGCCATTACGAACGACTGTTGCACCTATATATACTTAAAGTGTGGTGTTATTTTATAACGAAATGTGAAAATGCGACGTGGGAGGCTGAAAATTTTCTAAAGGCACGATTAAAATAAAGATAGTATATTGTGTGTAAGTGAAAAGTTCACGGCTTAGCGACAGTGACAAATATTAATTATGAAAAAAATATTAGACGAATTTTTACAGACATTTGTGTTATTGATAAATTCTAGTTAGTTCAATTTTTGAAACTATGATCTATGTAGATTAAAATATTCTACTACCCTTATATTGTATAGGGTAGATAAAGTGCTAGTGGATTCAAATATTATTTATTTTATAGTAGTGGAAAAACAATCTCAAAAAATTAAATGATTTTGAAGATTATGAAAAATAAATCGACATTTAATATAAAAAAGAAATTTAATTTCTGAAAATATACGCATCAGTAACATTAAAAAAATAATACAAAAAAAATATTTTTCAAATAGCTGCCACGATGGAGTAATGAATGACTCTCCAGTCGTAGTTAATTCAAGTGGCGCCGGGCCGCGGCCGTCTTTCGGTCCGCTATGTAATTAAGAACCATTATCACGCTCCGAGAGCTTTTTTCACGCCGCCCCTAATTACACGACGCCTGTAATGAGTTGAGCAGACCAAAGCTGAGTGAACATTGAGGAGTGGTTTTAATGACCAAACTGAGTCTAGACTGTTTACTTTATATTTTATATTTTTCCCTGCCTCTACCTAAGTGAAGAATTTTCCAAACAAATTTTTTTGGTAACCATGTCCTCTCCCAATGTAGACCATATCGACTCCCAATTCTCTCACAACAAAATTTGTTATACGAGAACTGTTATTCATTCGTTCAAGATACCTTTATACTATATTTGTTTGTAAATTAAAAATTAAAATTCATGGCATTACAGCTGATGCCAATGCGCCATGGATTTATTCTGTACAATAATAAAAATAATAATACAAACATTTTACGAGAAGAATATTTACTATAGTTGCTAAGCATTCATATATTGTTATACTTATGAAGTTAATTGACAGAATATTAAAATAAAACCACGTTTAGGGAGTGCTATAATTTTACAAATATAGTTAAGGATCATTACAGTTAATTATAAATGAAATCGAGTTTATTATACTCAGTGTCAACGCAACATATGCATTTTTTACTATACTTAATGAGTTTTTAATAAATGCTTTTGATTATACAATTGCAGGTTGGATGTTGGTACAAATACTTAACTCACTAAACATGTCCACGAATATTTTGTTTTTCAGGATTGAATTTTTTGTAGCCTTATTTTAACGGCTTTTCTGTTGTTACCATATATAGTTGGTAATACTGGTAGAGAAAGTAACAGAGTTACCGAGACCTGCAGCAATTAGCAGTGAACTCAGCTATGTAGAAAATTAGTATGATAACATATTTATTGATATTTCAATTGACGTTTCCAACCTAGAAAAAATGGGATTACTGAACGATTGATAAGTAAAATACAGTTTTGATGATTTCATTAAGTTTGATGTTGAAGTGTTTTGGTATTATAATTAATTAAAATTTATTACATTTTTGTCTTGCTATAGATAAAAAAAATCATAACCTTATATCGAGTATCCTCTTATAAATTTCTTTCCCAATAACCGGAAACGTATTGTTAATTATTAATGATAATTTTTGTTGTAACTAAAAAAATCCAATAATTTATTCCCTTTCTGCACGAATATTGTCAAGCCATAACAATATATTATGCAATAGTATACTTTAATCTGTGACTCTTCCGAAGGTGTATTCAATGTATATTTTGGTTGATTCCCCATAATCTGAAACTCTAAAATGAAAATACGATATCTGAGCTCAAAATAAAAGTAGTAAGCATGTAAATATTTACTTTAGATTTACTGTAATGGTCCGGATTTTTTTATCTCTGTAACTTTTATTAATATATTATAGCTGTATTTAATATCCGTATTAATAAATAAGCTGTATTTTTAATTAAGAAGGCCTTAAGTTTAATACATTTAATATTTTGCTTACATAATATTCAAATACGAATTGGTTACATTTTTTAAATGACGACAAATAAACGCTTGCAAATGGCAAATGAGCTGTGAGCTTTTGAAAAGCTGCCGGCAAGATAATTACGTCAATGTTCAGAAGTAATCAATCATTTTGATAGCGGGCTGTCACGATGGTTGACAGCCAGTCAAGTTAAAACAAGCTTGACTCAAATATTGCATGGAGGCCCAAGTGTCATGGCATTAAAGATCCCTCGCACAGTAATTATATGCCACCATTATCATTATCAGCTGTTTCAGACGCAGATCAGTAATGGCGATTTTCGCTATTGGAATAATGTGTTTTGGTCGTCATGCCTTTTTTGCCAATGAATTATATTTCAATATTTTATGAAGCGCTTACAAGCTTTATGTACAGGGGAAAAAAAGTGTTTCACTCGTAACCAGAGACACGTATTTTAGGCTTTTATTTTTCAAAATATCATCATTTTGATTTTCAATTTTAGCATTCTATAGCGCTTTAATTGTTTAATTTTAGCATCAATTTAGGATCTATTTGTATTAAATATAAATTAAAAATGACTATCAATTTCAATTCATTTTGACAGATTTATTATATACGTACATATTATATACATAAAATTTCAAGATATAACAATCAAAAAACAATAGAAGATTTTGCCAATTTTTACAAAACAACATGCAAAAAGACAAAAACATGAATTTTAAATAAACAAATTAAAATTTATCACAATGAAGTATGGGACATGTTTGGACTTCTTCCAGATTAGTGCGAGAATCGGTTGCAATCAAATTATATTTGCTAAAGAATCTTTCAATATCAATACTATTTAACGGACAGAGAATTGATTTGATAGCAGCACAAGAAAACTTGTGTATCCATTAATAATTGCAATGTATCAGGTTTAAATTCATTTTTAGATTAGTGAAAAATTCTTTAGTTGTTTAAGAAAATGTTATACCCTTCTTATGCACTGAGCTTAAATAATGGTTTATTTTACATTAATATCTGATTTTAATCTATTCGCATATTGGACATTTATGTAGTATCTATCGCAAAATAGAAAACCGAAAACGATAGAAAAATGTTTAATTATTACTGACATTTCTGCAAAAAAAGCTCCAAAATAATACAAAGGTGAATACTTTTAAAATGGCGTGCAGGTCCGCATTAAGGACGAGTAAACTGTTTTGACGGGCGTCTAGTAAACAGGGCTTTTGCAGATACTCAACAAGAAGCGGTATTAACGACCATAAAATTGTAGTCTTCGTTACAGCGTGGAAGTAATGAAGAGTAATTAAAGCGATGAATAAGCATTATTGTTTTACATTTTTTATTTGATAATTATACTCTGAGCTGACGAGAACGTTGCGTGTTGCGTCTACTTTGCCAACATCATTTTTTAATTTACCAGTTTTTATGAACTGATGGTCACCCGAGAAGGGATCTCTCCTAGATCCGCGAGATAAATTAATCTTATGTAGTTAAAATATTTTTATTAAAGGAAACGTTTCAATTATAAATATTTGACAAAGTTTATTCTGTACGTCGATCATGCGAGATGATAGTTGCAAGGGCTGTACGTTTGATCAATGTATCACATAGCGAGTTCGAATTTTGAAGTGGAAAGCTCAACGAATTTTAAAAATGAACATTTACTTTAAAAATACATTTTTCATTGAATAGCGTAAATAATAAATTACATTACATCATTTTGTGAAGACACCGTGCTTGGTTGTAATTAGTCGACGTTGAGATAACATTGCATGCTTCTTTCTCAGGCATTGCCTTAAAATATTCTATTTTATTAAAACTCTCGAGAATGGAAACTACAATGGCTTCCTTACACCAATCGAAACACGCCGCACAGCCAAGTAAAATTGAAAAATAATGTGACACAAAAAACTCATTGGGCCAGTAACAAATAATACAGACTACGTTTTTAAGAGCTGAATAACTGTTTTTGTGTTTTGAGTTTATAACTCAGAGAACGTGTTTCGATACAAAATGCGTTTCACGCCATCGCTTAGCACGTTTCTGATTTATCTTCAAGAAGCAGTTCGCTTATTATCTTCTTGCAAACAGTAAAACATTCTTCAATCTTTACTGGCGTGGGATGACAGTAACTGGCGATGGCCGACTATGTTAATTATTTACAGCTTCGTGACTCTTTAAGACTGCAATAAGGGCTGTAAATCTGAAATTGTAACGCCATTCTTTGATTGTCACGTATTCTTATTCATTATTTGTAATGACTGTGTAATAATTGATTCATTTTGTTAACCAAAATAAAAAGATCGTTGCAAAATTCAGCCATAATATTCTTTATCTGTTTGTAGTTTTGTTATTTTCCGTTTTATTGATTTTGAAATTAAAGGCTGTAAATAGGGATTCATTAGTCATATGTTGATTACTAGACTGCGAATTATTTTTCAAAATAAAACATAATCCTTTGGAATAATTGAGCTCATGTGCTGAAAAACTGCGTTAGTCTTTATTTGGTGTTTTTATCAACACATTATTTATCCAGTAAATGATTTTTTGATCAATAACCCGTGTTCTCAATAAAATTACTCAAAATATTTTCATTCATTAAAGATACATATTTTCGATAAAGGGTATCTCCATAACAACCAACCGCTATTATTTCTGAACAATGTTTTTAGGACAACGCTGTTTTTCAATTAAACAATTGTATATAGGACCTGCTTAAATTTGACTAATCAATACGGTTGGCAACACAGATGGGATGGCAATACTGACAGGCAGCTTAGACACACATGAGAACGTGCACTACCGTACGGACGGGAAGGCGCCAATACTTTTTCACTGACCGTTGGACCCGCCCAGGTTACCGGACAGGTCGTCGATCGCTCTATTTTTAAAGTAAATCTCTGTAATTATACAAACTTAGGAACACGATATAAGGCTTATATAATGAATACAATAAAGTTGGGGATCAATATGTACGTTAGTAAGACCAAGAATTAACAGGTAACGTGTTAAGATTACGAAAATCTGTGCTTCTAACCGCTATTTTATTCTCGGAGGATTGAAAAAAAGTATGAACCATATATCTATTTGAATAAATGAATCAACTAAGATTATCATTTAACGTTTAACATGTCGTGTATCCGGAAATCATCACTTTCGACGAGGCATAATTTACTTATATTCGAAACGTGATATAATTATAATGTAGCCATCCCTCAACATGCCCTCCTAATACCTGACACCGTATGCAACGATAATTCTCGAGCAAGTAAAATTGATGATATTCCTCGATTTCATGCTCAGGTGTAATTCATTATGGGCAGGTCTGCTCAAATGCATTCATCACCTTGAGCCCCGAGGCGAATTTGCATCCTGAAATGGCAGTCGTATTTTTTATTCTCTTAGCACTTAGCTCCAGTCATAAGCATTCAACTTAATACGACAAAATATTAGAAATATATATTTTTTAAATTTGGATTATTGAGATTTTGTACACTTCCATGTATTTTGTCTATGATCCCCCATGATTTTATGCAACAGTTTAAACGTCTAATATATTAAGTAATTCCGTAGTAATGACGGGATTAACTCTACCCGTATTAAGGGTATCTTTGATGATTTGTTTACATGGAATTACTTAATATATTAGACGTTTAAACTGTTGCATAAAAACATGGGGGATCATAGACAAAATACATGGAAGTGTACAAAATCTCAATAATCCAAATTTAATATTGAAATTCCATCAAGCACCCTCAGTCGATGTCTTAAATTATATATTTTTTAACAAAATAACTGAACAAAAATCGGTAAAAGGGTTTTATTCATATTTAAGTCAGTTTAATAATTTATCGTTTTCTAGATTTCGAAGCGCCTTTGCATAAAGTCGGCAGTTATTGACAAGCAGTCTTCGTAAATTCAGTGTATAAGAAGGGTTATGGTGAAAGAAAGAAGTAGAAGCCAATTTGACTTTTTTATCTCTTCTATTTTATTACTATTGCTAAAATCAATATCCAAGCAGCCATTTTACAGATCTTATATATAACTTTTTAAACATCTCTTTATTAAATTATATTTTAATACCTGAAGATGCCTGAAGGTAAAGCCGGTTTGTTAGTGACAAAAGTTTAGTGCACGAAATTTCAACGATTCAAATTTGATATTGAATTTCCATCTAAAACCTTCAGTCGACATCTTAAACTGCTGAATGAAGTGTTTATGAGTCCTCAACTTAAAATCCAATTACCTCAAAAGATGATTTCATGGAGTTAGGTCCAGTACTTTACAACATCCAGATGTGAATCTAACATAATATATCTCGTACGGAAAAAAAATTACGTCGTTGAAGAAAAATTAAATTCAATAAAAAAAAAATGGGTTAATAATATCTAAATATTTAGTAGTGGATATACTACATAACGGTCACATTTACTTTTTCAGAGAAAAAACATTTTGAATATTTGATGCGCCTTTACTTCAAACAATTTTCTGATCTTGACCAAATTTTATTTATCTTAAATGGATTATATTCGAGTTAATATTAAGTCAACCTATTTTATCAAAATAATTTTAAATACAGATATTATATACAGACATATTATAGTTTATTTGAATTTATTAAAACAGTATTTCTGAAATAAAGAAGTATATTCATTCTCACCGAATTCCAAAAGTCACAGAAATTAGTGATTTACTTTTATACCACGAATCTCAAATTCATTTGGAAAAGTGACATGATTGAAATCATTTTGTCCAAATCAATGATCCAGTTCGTGTACAGAATTGATCAATAAGGACGCAATATCCAATTGAGTATTAATGAAACAGCTATTAGGTATAATTGCTTCGTTTCTTAAACGTGCAGTTTGGCTGAATCTAAAGCGACCCCTAAATTAACATGACCTGCATTAAAAGGCATCTTATCTTTTAGCCATAAATTAGAAGCACATAACCCTGCAGGTGTGGTTAACCAAATTGCATTTGAATATTCATAGTGACGGCATTAAATTAAAACTTCAATTAATTGATTTGTTTTTATGGAACGACTTTTAAGACGATAACTTTGTTGCAACTGAACTTTATAAAAAAATGACATAAGAAAGAATAGTGAACAGATTAATTTTCAATGTTAATAGTATCAATTTACTCAATTAGTGAAATGTAATACAACCTTGTATTCTTATCAATAATATTATTAAAACCTATATTTTCTTTTCGTTTACGATATATTTTTTTAAATCATTTAACTTTTCAATGATCTTCTGTACAGCTCATAGTGTCGAATTTTAGATATCGATGACTTAGTGGGCAAAAGGTGTAAGTGCACAGTTCTCGATTTTGAGTAAACTCACATCAACGTAATATATTAAATTTAACATTTTTTTTGATTAGTAAAAAAATCAAAACCATTGCCTTTTGTGACATAATACCGATGAAAAAATGAGTTTTTAATCTGCGCAGTGCTAGAAATGCAATACAGTATACCATAACGTGTTTTCGATGCTATTAATGGAATCTTACAAAACATGTGAAATAATACAGATAAAACATGACCTTATATGGATTTGAAATATTAAACAAAGTTTAAAATCAGCCTGCCAGTGGTGATTCCTCTGAAAACAACTATTAAAAAAATTCTTTAATTATAGATATATTCTGCATGGATACTTCAGAACTATAATGTGCAATTTATACGGCAATAAATTTGAAACTTTTCATGTTTTTAAGTGTTTTATTTTAGAAATAAACGCACTCGACTCGATTAAAATTTGACAAAAGCTTTAGGTCGGATTTGCGTTGCAGTGGTCAACGTCATAGGCTCTTGTTACGGATGTCTAGGGCTTAAATCCCTGTACAAAAAGTTTTTTTAAACGATTTATGGATTTCTGTTCATAGGTATGGATGTTTGTGGTGCCTAAAATTACCTCCCACCCATCTCTATTAAAGGGTCTACGGTCCGTAGCGAGATCGATTAGCTAACCACTAGTCCTAGCCCTATCCTTACATCCCTACCCTCTTCGAAAAAGAAAAACTATCATCGATAGTACCTTTTACCAGTTTATTAGTTTCTTCTATGATTATTTCATACCTACCATTTTTTTGTAAAAGATTGTTAATATCTGCTTAATACGTATACTATACCGTACCTATAGCACACATGTATATTCAAACCTTCCTCCCGTAAGTTAAAATAAAGTATCCAATCGCTCGTTGTGTTAACAATGTACGCGTTTTACAGATCATTAATTTACCAGCAACTTGATAAATGTTTAATTTAAGTCTGAAAGCCCTTTTATAAGCCTTATGATGACATATCATTACACCCATTTTCCCAAGTCCCTCAAGTGTACTTAAGACCTTCTTCGAAGTTTAGAAGTGTGTTTTAATTATTGGTTTAACTACTGGCCACATATGGATGGCTTTTTATTTTATATTGAGTTATTAACAATTTTAATGACGAATTAAAACAGTTCATTATCTTAGTATAGGTAATATTTATTTAATGCAAGAAAAAAAATATTACCGTAAAGAAATTTCATTCTATGCTATATTAATTGATATAGCTGAAAATATTATATAAAATATATCTTGATAATATCATCTAGAAATGTTTTGAAAGCACGAGATACATACCAAATAAAATAGGAATATTTTATTCGCCTTGAGTAATTACATATATTTTAACATTTTGGAAGAGATCTGCCGCTAATCTTTACTGTCGACGGCTAGTGAGAAATTATTGTCGCCTGTATCGGTGTGTGAGGTAGTCCGGCTTCTATGACATTTTATAACGTTCTGTCGATCGCCCATCTTGGTGTATGGTATGACACGTTCTGTTTTCGTTAATTGTTTGCAGCTCGTCTGTGTTGTCAATTGTATTTATTCTTTCCCCACATATGTTTCTTAGAATAGAAATTGTTAATTGGTTTCAGTATTATAAACTGGTTCAAGAATATTGGCAAAACGGTGATAAATTGTCCACACGATTAGTTATTGTGACAATATAAAAATAATATTTTTTTAGCCCAAATTAATTTATTATAAAGCAATAAAAGTAAAAATTCTACCCACGCGTGAAGAGGAATAGAATATTCTTTATTGTTAATATTTCACATTAAGTGCAAATCTCGAAACTCCTAAAATACCGAAAAAGAGATTTTAATACCAATTGGAAGTTTATTTTTTTGTTTCGTATTCTGTAGAAATATTTAATTGAAAAATTATTTTTTCTGTTTATAGATTAGCTCATATTAACAAAAATTATATTGTTTTTATAGTGACTTAGGGACAACAATCTTGAATTATTAATTATCCTAGTATTGAAGTAGGATTTTACGAATAAGACTACGTAATCATTAAATAAAATGCGATTTGGATTCATCGGATTTATTGTATGAAATTTCATTACAGCGTAATAATTGCGTTTTTCGCGCTTCTGTGAGTTTAAAGTTGGTGGAGTAACGAGCCTTACGTTTTCAGTTCTAGGTTGATAAATTACCGTTGTATGTTAGAATTTATATTACACTGGCATGAATCCAGGAACGAATCAAACACATATTCTTAATGTTATATGGCATTGCCTCAATTCATTTATCAACAGCTGAAAGTCCTGTAAATTACCTATTTTATTAGTAAGTAGTGTATTTTTTCAACTGAACTCGTTTTCAATTTTTGGGTTATTTCGAAACACCAATTGTACAACTAGATACGAATCTTGGCAGCGAACAACTTATCTGCGTTTATAATTAAATCATATATCATAAAGATAATTATATCCCGTTTTTGTATTCGTTTCAATTATTTCACACATTGTGTAAACAGCTTAATTACACCACGATATCTGGAACGGACTATTTAACAAAACTATTAAAATTAATCATGAAATAACAGACAATGCAACATGCACTCTTTATGAACAATTCTCTTTTGAATAAATTTATGAAAGGAATTTGCATTTAATTTTAATGACCACTTAAATTAAAATTAGTACCATCATTATTAAAAAAAAAATACGTAAGCATGTTAAGTCCGACACTCGATTCCTATAATTGGACATGAAAGAATTTTGATATTTTTGTTGACTGATTAGTTTTCGAAATTAAATTCTCCACCTTCTATTTGACTTTTGTCTGTTTATGAGGCGACAATATATTAAATTTATTATGATATAATAACAGCTAAGTATAGAATATATCCCACAACTTATTTTCAGAACACGGGCAACATTGTAACCATAACATCCCATAAAGAATAAATATGTATATATTTTTTTAAATAAATATGATTTTGTGGTGTTTGAAATACGCAATAAATGACTTGTTAAGAAAAATGCACGTACTTATTCATTGCGGCAAAATTTCTTTATTGTTTTGGCTCATTCGAGTTTTTAGACTTTGTTTATTAGTGTTAGTTTATAATGATCTCATAAATAAACAAGAACTGTCAAATAAATAAAAAAGTGAACGGTTAGCTTTATTATTATCACGTCGGCGTTGCGGGTTCAATTACAAAACCTGTTTTTTTGTATGTGAAATAATAATATATTTCGTTCATTAAATAAATTAACTGATAATAATTATTACTGTTGGTTTGTTATCTCACTTAATTTATTTATCCTTTTTAATTATTGCTTTGTTTGTGTTGTTCGTGATTCTAATCTGATGCATTGCAATACATTGTCTAGAATGAATTATTATTATATCATTTAAAATAAATATATTTTGATTTTAATATATGACATGGAAACACCATTTTATCTTTATCGTTATGATTAATTATCAGTTGCATGTTATTAAATACATCATATTTTAACTAATTAAAGTTCTATTTTATAGTTAAAAGAATATAATTATTTGGCTTCACTATTATTCTTAACATTTACACCACTCACCCTCATAGGTGGACGAAGTCTTTGCGAGCGTGAGGCGGCGCGGCGTAGCTCGAAAATATCAATCCCTCTCCGCCAATGGGAGTGTCCTACGTGAGAACTACGCCACCTCATGCTTCCAAAGACTTCGTGCACATAAGACGGCCCGTTACGATATGGTTTTAATGCACATGAGTAGCAAAAAACGCCGAGACCCTCCTTAGGATAAAATTTGTGGCGTTATCGCAGAAGTTGATATGTTAGCTTTATCTTAGCGTACAGGAGAATGAATATGAACATTAGTAAGCTATTAAAAATTCAATTAATGGACAATACACTTATTCAATGGATTTTATTCATGGCACATATTTTATTGTGAGAATAAACCCATTATGACAACACCGGACATATAAACTTTTGCCATAACGCCACAAAAATAACATTTTTATTTTGAAAATGATTTACTTCAATCAAAAGAATATTTATTGATAATTAGGAAAACAATTTCACTCGAAATCACACATTAATGAATTCCAAACATTAAAAAAGAATTGTTAAAGCATTATAAATTTTAATATATTGTATTGTAAATGTCACATTTCAATTCATTTTTGAAACATATAAGAATAGTAATTACGTCAGTGTTATTGATAGAATCCAGCTCATTAGAATGTTGACAACGTCTTAGTTACGTAGTACTAGTATAAAAAATGTTCCATTATATCATCATAAATCCACCCATAGAACGCTGATTTCATTGAGAACATTAATTTAGTTGTACCTCTTCAGTGATAAATCGAAATAAAATAATTAGTGAGTATTTTATAATGTAAAAACTATAAATATTCGAATACAAATATTTAAAAATAGGATTGTATCAGTTCAAGCATTTCCAACTTAATTATCAAATAGCAGTGTAAAATTTATTTTAAAAAATCGTAATTATATTTGAAATATAAACGGAAACCTCGCAAGCTCCACTTAAAACATAAAACCGACCAAGAACAGTTGTCAATCAATGCACCGCCGACTGCTGCATGCTGTGGACGTTTTATTGTGTGGATAATTTATGCCTCATCTTCTTTTATTGTACACATAGAAACAATCATGGCTAATCTAATCAGAGTCGTAAATATTGCCATAAAACTGTTTCAATTGTGATTTTTTATGGCATCAGTTGTGGATGTTGCTTATTTACGCTTTGAGTTATGGCACTAGGATCTTTTGTGCGTCTAGTCATAATACTAAAATGTTAATCTGAGTGTATTTTTTATTGTTTTATAGTTCCTAGCAGCGTTTTTATAAAACTATAGTTTATGACCCGTGAGATACCGTACAATACATCTAAGTTTTTTGGAAAGTTGTTTTGTATTCATTGTATAATATACTTAATTAAAATTGGAAACCTTCAGCCTAGAACGTACAACTATCCGTCACTTTACACGGTGGATTGTTTCCTCAAAGACGGCGTGTTATTCAAAGCCACGTATATTGATCCTACTACCATTTATCTGAAAAATGAATGATTAGTTCTACAACAAATACATTTTTAAATTTGAATTCTTGAAATTTTGTACATTTGTATGTATTTCGGTACCAAAAGATAATCCTTTCAGCATCTTCAGGCATTCGAGCACACGAATGAACTCGAACTGTTGTCCTCGTGACGAATGAACCCGGTTCGTTAGTGACAAAATACATGGAAATGTACAAATTTTTAATAATTCAAATTTAATATTGAAATACCACCCTAAAGCACCCTCAGTCGATTTCTTAAAAAATACATTTTTTTTAATTTGATATTTATCGAAACCAATTCGTGAACAAATATACATGGTTGGAATTATTTGATGAAAATCCGAAACCGTGCATATCAATTATCGTCTACATCGATGGAGACGTTTACTTTTAATTTTTTTTCAGCCATATCCTGGCCAATCGTCTTTTAAATTTCGCAATTTATTCTAGCTATAGAAGAATTATTGGGAATAGAATAATCATATATAAAATGAGAATGAAAACCATAATCCTCGTGTGATACCATCTCCTAGGACAGCGGTGCGCAAACTGGGGTCCGCGGTCTCGTAGGGGGCAGCGAAAATTATCGCTGGCTCTAAGGGCGCTGATTCCATTTGCTACCACCTATGAATGTGAGACGGCTTTTTCAACACTACTTACTCTCAAAACAAAAAGCAAAATTTCGAAACAAATTAGACGCGACAAATGACATGAGAGTTTCACTAGCCAAAACAAAGTCAAGCATAGAAGAACTGGTTCCGAGAAAGCAGATGCATCCATCCAATAAAAATTTTAATTTAAAA
Organism: Himalopsyche phryganea; assembly: GCA_022494535.1. Lineage (NCBI taxonomy): Eukaryota > Metazoa > Arthropoda > Insecta > Trichoptera > Rhyacophilidae > Himalopsyche > Himalopsyche phryganea. The sequence continues at coordinate 699,493 of JAGVSL010000033.1, forward strand.
AGAAATTATAATATTTACTGAATAAATAGTTATTTGTCAAAAAATATTTTATTTATATGTACATATGTGGTACCCTTGTGTAAATTATTTGGCGCCCCCTAAATTAATAAATAATGTTGATTATTAATTTTTTATGAAAGCATCCGCGAGCCATCGAATAATTTTTAAAGGGACCGCCAGGCAAGAAATTCCAAGCCGCTGTTCTAGAATGTATCTACTTAATGAAATAGTATAAAAGATTTGAGTCAGGTAGAATTCTAGACAAGGTCAATAGAAATTTTTAATGATTTTTCCAATTCTTCTTTTCGAGTTAATCTCGAGAGACTTTGTGTGGAGATTAATTTTCTTCGAATTTATGAAGTGCTATTTTATATCCGGCGTTTTGTAGATTCATTTTACAATAAATACTTTTCGCATTAAAATAAGTTAAATTGAATAAAAAGGTGTAATGAATAAAAAAAGAGTATTTGGCTCAGGTTAGTACATAATTAAGTAAATAATTATTACTGTTAATTTGTTGAATATACTTGATAGTATCAAGTAAACAAGTGTACTAACTGGTGATAAGAAATCTACAGTTATTAAAATCATTTTGATGGCACCCATCTATTTCGGGAATCTTATTTTTATTCAGCAAAGACTTTATCAAAAACAAAGGGCCGAGAATGAATATAAATGCCAACGTCTCCCTAAAAATCCAATTACAAAAATTGCCAACGCAGATGTCAACAAGCAAACAGAACTTTAATATAATCAGCAAAAAGCTCTCCAAATAACACTTGCTAAAAGCTGTTACATTGAAACCTGTAAAAGCTCATCGATAATCACCGCACCTGTTAACAGAGGTCGGGTCGCAACCCCTAAGGGAGCCTTTGCCCAAACAATGTGAGGAAATCTCACACATATGCTCAATTTTCGTGTGGGCATCGGGGTGGAGAAGTTGGACGGTGTTTTTGCCGCCCTAAAACTTGACCTTTCTCACTTAGAGACGTAAGTTTTTGATTTAATAATTATGGAAAATATTTTTAATTTATTAAATTTGAATTAGTTATTAAAAATGTGTTGTTTAATACATTCGGCTTCAGTTTTGAAAATAAAATGCAGTAAAATAATAAAAATCTATTTAAGTATTTTATTCAGGTTTATTTGCTTATTTCGCGTAGCAATACTTTTAACGTATTTGGATTTACAATATAATTATATTTTTATAAATAACAATTGTTTTTAAGATTTAAAACATAGGACGTTTACACTTTAAGTTGAATGGAACGTGAAGATGTTACCCCTCCTGAAGAAAGTGCCCTATTCCAAGTAGCGTGTCCGGTGGATGCTATCGCTCCCAGGAGACTGTTTTACCGACCGTCGCGCGAGTCCGACGCTCAGGGAGGCTTTACTCATGGTTATCGCCGACGTGAGTCACTGATTTCAAAAGATCCTCAAACTAAATCTAGTAAGAACTCAATGAAAACGTCAAAAACGATTGTAAAATAACGGGTGTTCATTATTATATTCAAGACAAGACTATATATTTATCTGAATTATATCTTATTATTATCGTCATTAACAGTTGCTTACAATGACTGTAAATTTACATATAAATGAGGCAGTATAAAAAATGTATGTAGACATTTCGAACTCTATTGTATGTAGCAGCGGTCGCCAACCGTTAGGTTTAGTTGTTTCGGTAGTGCCATTAAAACCGTGGACACGTAGAAACAAATACAGAACATATTTATTTTTTTATAATTTTAATTACCGTTAATTCAACGCTATTAGTCTGTGGGATTCAAGATTGTCAGCTTAGTGACCCATGAGTTCTGAAAGGTTGGCGATCGCTGGTATGAAGGATTGATTGAAATGTGCTTTAAATGATTTAAATATCAATCAAATTTCGTCGAATTAAATTAATATTGTGAATCTATTTTTCTGAATGAATTTTCTGCGAAAGATTTTAAGAATTGATTTAAAATTACTTCAAATTCTTATCCATCTGATATCTTTATCGCAAGGTTTTGTTTCTTGTTAATTGATTTTTTTAGAAAATTACTATTATTAATTCAGTGATTAAATTTAGCACTTAAAAAACTTATATTTTCTGTTGGTCAACCATTATTTTGCGTAATAAAATAAATGTAGTTTCTTCATTCAACGCTTAAACTACCTATACAAAGAACAAATTAATATGTAACTTTACTTGAGATTGAGAACAATTGGTACAAAGTCCACTTTGCTGGCAGTGTCTCTATCGAATGAAATCTCCGCAAGGGATTTGAAAGAGGTCGTAAGCCCGGGCTTTTCAAATAATTTCACTACTAAGGATTGAAGGTTTTATGTGGAAAAAGCAATATTCAATGGGGTGGAATAACACTAAATTGTTAACCCTCATAATAATATACGACTTGACATTTTTTAGATACCTATACAAGAAAAAAATTGCGTATATTAAAAAAACCTTAACACAGATCAGTGATGCCCAACAGTTCTAAATTCTAATACAAAAATTAAAAATGCATTTTTTATAAGCCGACTGAGAATAAATAAAATAAATAAATCGAAAAAAATGAAAACTTAAAAAACGAAAAACTAATTTTTTTATACTGATCTTTATGACGATATTTTCGCTAAACTCCTACTAGTTGAGGGAAACGGGTATTTTTATTTAAACAATAATTGGAATTAATGTAAACTGATGATTTATTCTCCAATAGGTTTCTTGTAGCTTTTCGACATCATACCTAGTTGCGACAATTTTGTAGACAGAATCTTGGGAAAGTGATTTGTCTTTTGAAACGAAACTTTTCATACAATATAAAATGAGAAGACCCCGGATCGAAGAGAGGCGAGCGGCTGGTTATCCAGAGTCCTGGAAGGGCTGATCTCAGACAAACACCATTTCAGATCCGGTTCAAAACTCATTTATTTTCCATTCAAGATGCAGTGGTTTAATGTTACACAAATATATAAATCTTAACACATAAAATTGATTCTACATTTACGTTTACTTAGCAACTGAATTTACTTTAAGTTATAATACAAATGACACAACGAATTTAAATTAAATCCAATGCAAATCAAAACACAAAAACAATTCACATCGTCACGTCACCTCCGCTGCCGCAGCTCGTCCCGCTCGGCGGATCGTAATCGACTGTTCACAAAAATTAAAAAAAACTCCGTGCAAAGTTGGAGCTACCCTTTTCCGTAAAAATGGACTCGTCCAGCAGCCGAAGCCGGGGGCTATTTGAACGCCTGACAACAAGAAACAGCGTATTCTACGAAATATTGCTGTGCCGCTGGCCGATTTCAGTTCAGGACACTAATGACACTTATACTTAAGAAAAACCAGGGTGTGTCACACTATATAACCAATTAATATCTTTTTCATTCTTTTGTGTATATGCTTTTTGAAATATTGCAAAACCGTTGTTGTTATTTTAATAAAAAACATTTTACGATTTTATTCAGCAAAGATTAAAAGTATATATTTCGTTCTCCTGTTTTTTTTAATGATAATAATTCGTATCGACAAGGTCTAATGACTAAGGGAATGTAATAGCAATCCATATTTGGCATACCTACTTAAAACGCACTGTCAGCCATATATATATCTGTCTTATGGATACGAAAGCAAAAAGAAGAACAATGAACACATCAATCAAGTGGAGTTGCCACAATTCAGCACGCAACACGGTTATGAGCAAAATAATAATTTTGAATACGTACTTACATATTTGTGCAATATTTTGGTATTCTAATCACGAACGTGGCAGGTGAGACAGGTTGGCAGCCTGCAAATGATTTACCGCAGAATATTTTGCACATGCAATAATTTTCAAAATAACAATGGCCGACGTCAGGCTCAATATAAAACACGTAAATGCCATTTTGATTGAAAAAGTAAACGTATTCCATCTTTGTCAAGAATTCACATGTAAGGCTGTGACTTCAAAGTACATATTTAATACTTATTTTTATGTTAAAAATAAAACACATTTTTTGTACTACTTCCACATTTGTATAATGATCACAACCGGTTTCGTTCGTCGTGAGCATTATATCACTATAAACATGTGGAAGTCGTACAAAACCAATCGTCATTTATTTTTTAAGAGTAATGCCTTTTCACCAAGAATTGACAGTTTACACCTTAGTATATGGGCTCCCAACCTTTTTTTCCATTCCCCCTTTCACCAATGTTCAGAATATAATTCCCACATTCTCAAGATAATTTAATTCTAGCTCAAAATGTTATTACCAAATATGCATATATGTCATATTGAAAATCTTAATAAACGGCAGCAATTCCCTCCCTGGAACACTAAAATTCACCCCAAGGGGGGAATTCCTCACTGGTTGAGAATCCGTGTCTTATAAACATGTTTTATTCATTTAAAGTATATTTTATAAATACCTTTCTTGGGCTACAATATTTAGCTTCTATGATGAGTATCTTTAATCAAATTATTTAAAATGAAGCAGTCATTGAAATAATATATAAATGTTGCTTATCTATTTTTATATATTCTGCTAAAAAAACTACAAACCGAAAGTTTCCAGATCACTAAACAAACGTTAAAATAATGAGTTTTATATAAAAACAAAGTTAATCAAAATGGAACTTTTGACTGTGGGTGTAATTATAAAGTATAATTATTTGTCGGTTCTGTTGTTGAGTGATCAAGGTTGTTATGCTTTAGTCCACTCGCTTGTGTGGTCAGGGGCTCGAATACCGGAATGGAAACATTCATTCACAGATTTTTGATATTATAAGATGTGGATTTCTGGAATCTCCTTATTTGATCTGTAAAAAAGCGACAAGCAAGGCAACTACTAGTCGTATGACTACCTTCATCTATCTTTTATCATCTGAGAGAGTAGGAAGAAAACGAACGTCTGTCTCGGTTCACATGAGTCACAGGTTCCTTCGTCTCCCATTAAAACCCGGTCGTATTCAGTATACTCTTTCTCGTTTATTGCAATTAGTTTCTATAATTTTTTTGAAGACAGTTACACAAACAGATTTACACATTTTTGATTTAAAACTCTGTAAGTCGTTTTACTAGCAAGCGGTGGACTAAGTCGCCGCTTCGCCGGCGGACGACTCCCGCTGGGAAAGGTCGAGAAGCGACTGACGGCCTTGCAGGATTGCAAGTCCTTTGCCCACTTCTAACTGTAAACCAACAACAGCAACCAAACAAATATGATAAACTACTCTTGAGCGCCTCAGGAGAGATATTACATTTTAAATTTGCATTAATAGAAAGAGTCTGCAGATTGGTTTTGAAGACCCTGCCCGCCCCATAAGTACGGGGCGGTGTCACATCCTATCCAAAGAAAGACATTGTGCGGCAGATTTATAACCAGTTACTAAAAACAAATTCCTTTGAGATACTCCTTTAAGAGCCAGTATATATGCGGATAAGAATTTTAAAAAGTGTATCGAGTTTCGTTTTATAGGATGGAAGAATAATATTATATTTACGTAAAACACGTGTTCAAAGTGTAAAGTGTTCAACCAATGTGTGCTACCAGTGTTAACGTATGCCTGCGAAGCTTGTACTCTCAATACACGAGAGGTCCAAAAACTAAGAGTGGCGCAACGAGGCATAGAAAAGTGCATGTTGGTCATAACGCGTAAGGGCCGCAAAATAAACCAATGGATAAGGAAGCAAACAAGAGTGAGAGATGTGATAGAGGTCACTAAATTGATGGGATGGCGGTGGACTGGACATATCGCACGGCGAACGGACCACCGCTGGACAAATGCAGTATTTCAGTGGTACCCGAGGGGCACTAAGCGGCCTCAGAGGCGTCCCAAAACCGACTGGATTGACGAACTTATCAGGTTCAGAGGAAGTACGTGGCAGCGTAAAGCTAGGAACCGAGAAGGTTGGAGGGAGCTTGGGGAGGCCTTCATCCAGCAGTGGATCGAACACGACTGAAAATTATGAAATGACTTGTAACACGTAGCTTTCATTAATCAAACAGTGTTTTCAGATCAGTGTTTTCAAACCTTTTTTCTAACCTTGAGACTGGTAAATACGGAACATTGTGTAACGAGAAAAAAGTCGATGGTCCGACACCGGTCCACTGACCATCGTTTAGTGAACACTGAAGTCTAAATTATAGTCTCATTTACATTTTGCGATACAGGATTTACGACGGTGACATTTTGATATGAATATAAAATGTTTGATGATGCTATATAAGGATACAATAAAAGTCGCTTAGGAATGTAACACCTGATGTTAAAAAAAAGAATAGGCCAACTTTGATAATCATTTTTTCTGTCGTTGTTTTTTTCTATAACTTTATAACTATCAAGAATATACTAAAGAAGAAGAATAATACGTTATAATTTAAGATATCGACTGAGGGTGCTTGATGGAATTTCAATATCAAAATCAATTCAGGTGTCAACGTAGTTCCTAAGCTTAGTGATAATAATGTGTCGTATTTTATATTATATATAAACGATATAAACAATTAGTGACGAAATACATGGAAATGTACAAAATCTCAACAATTCAAATTTTCATTTCGAAAATGTCGTATTTTGAATATTGTATTTTTTAATGTGCCCTTTGTCAAAACTCTATCGTCTTATAATGAACAAATTTCTATAAATGGATATTAAAATAATCAAAAAAATACGTCAGTTAAAAGCAGGCACAAAAATACTGCTGTTGAATAATTTTATAAATAAAGCCATTATTAATTTTTTCGATAGCTTTAATTTTTACAATATTTAATTGTTTACAGTTGAGCACATTGGTTAATTCACATTTAAGGTGTTAACTGTCAATTCTTGGTGGAAAGGCTTTCATTTAATTTAATTTCTATTTTTTATTTCAGGTTAATATTTATTGATTTATAAGAGGTCCTTAACATTTTAATAGTAGACTATTTAATTTCGTTTCTATATATATTTTGTTTGATTACCTGTAAATTCTTGTCTTAGTTAATGAACCAACTGTTTTATATGCCTTGTAATTGTTCAATTTCATATAAATAGTCTTCTGACAATTATATTTTTATCAGTTGATAATGCTCGTTATGAGCGAAACGAATCATTATATATATATGTGGAAGTAGTATAAACAAATTGAATTTTATTTTTAAAACACATTGTTCAACTTCAATTTCAGACTAAGCATTGTATATTAGAACGATGATAATATTATATAGATGAGTAAATATAGAATCGCTCTATCTATAAATGCCATAGTATGTGTAAGGTGGATATTGCTGACAAAAGTATTGAAGCTTCGGAAAACTATCGTCTGGGGTGCACTTTAAAGCGGGAAATAAAATGAAAACCATGTCTTCTTTTCTCGATATTGCATTCTGCTACGGTACATTTAAGTTGTCTGTTTATGAAAATTAAAATATTTACTACAATACCTGCATGGATGCCTATGGGGTGGCACGGTGGTAGCATCGAAAGAAGGAAATATAAAAGCTTTACAACTTTTGTAGGGCAAGTAAACACCACACAACGATTTGAAAAGGCTTGTGGAGGATTCTATTTAGAAGCCTATCTATGTAGACCCTCAATATACATACAATATAAATTATTAAAGTAACTTAACTGAATTAAGACGAGGAAATTTCTCTTGTTTCTAAATATGTTATTTTTAAAATACGAAATTTATATTTTTATTTTTGAAACAATGTTTGTTTCACATGTTGAGCATATTAACTATTGATGGGACTTATCTCGACAGAAGTTGTTTTACAATAACTGATTGTTACGCTTCACACACTCATTTCATTTTGAACAATATATATTATAATGTAATATTGTATTTCAGCATGATATCTAACATATTAGATACCACGTTCCACTATTACGCAGTCATACATTAAACTACCTTTTTTGATATTTACTATCGTGTTTCACCAATGATAAATTAAATAACATATGAAACAAGTCATTACTGGAAAAATTATTTCAGAAGTTTGTATACATCTTATCATTTAAGATTAAAATGGTTTTATCTACATTTAATTCACCAACATTGCATTGTCGTTCAAAATGACTGCCGTAAAAATTTACGATTTCTTCCTGGGCCTAATGACGGACGGATAAGCTTAAATATTTGGATGCGTTTACACTGAGATACTAAGAACGATAGGGAACAAATATTTTTATTTGTTTATAAATATGCCATTATAATAGATTTTCTTTACTTGTATGTCGATGCTACAATTTGTGAAGAGTGAAAAAATATAAATTGCAATATAATACAAACTAAATTTAATAATTGTGTTTAATAATTCCAGGTTAAATGAAATATTTGTCCAAACATAGGCGACACGTGTCCGTTCATTACAAATCGTCAAAACTTTTTTTATAAAGTTTTTTTTTTGTTAAGGCTGTTTTGCACGGACCGTATCTCTCAAATTGCGTGTAATAGTAATTGTCAAAAATACAAAATAAATATGTGCTATACAGTGTTGCAGTAAACCTGGGAATCCTTAAATCCGGAAAAAACACGGAAAATTGGGAATAAACCGCTGAATATGATATTTTTCAAAACATATTTTGTCCAAGAGCACATAAGCTAAAATTTGGAGATACATTGTTGGCATATGTCAAAAGTGACACTGTTTTAAAATAAGTGTTATCTTTTATATCTTTAATATTAAAATTGTTTTTTCCGGTCTTTTCCCAATTTTCCCATGTGAGCTTATTCCCAGGTTTTTAATATAATAGTGTAAAGTAATGAATATTTTGCTTGTCTCTACTGGACATAATCGGAAAATACTATGTAAGTACATATTATTTTACCTTACTTTGAAAATTAAAAATAGTTTTAATTGATTAATGAAAACTATAAGATAAATGATATTGGATGTTACCTTTATGTCACGAATTTGACAATCTTTAAATTCTTGTGAAAACTTGATTGTCCACGGAACTATTCATGAGAAATATAATTTGTCCCAAGTCAGAGATCATAGTGTAAGCCTACCCTAGCGGGGTGAAAATGTGGCCGTTAAAAGAGCGGACAGATGGTATCTGGACCGGAAATCCCGGAGTTCGGTGTTGCCAGCCGTCCGGGAGGGTGTCGTCGCCGCCTGACAAGAAAATGTGGCAACATTCACACTGACAGCTTCCGCAGGACAAATCACTGTTTATCGCCGCACTCCCTGTTTATTTCGACGAGCATCACCACCCATTTCCCGCCATTGTTGGGAGACATATATTTTTTCTCTCACTTCATTCTGGCGTGCGGAAAGCTTTGACACCCGACAAACCTTGCATCTATTCAAAAGCATATCAACCAAATGATAATAAATAGTATCCACGAAAGTGTGAAATCTAAAAAAATATTGTTTAATTGCCGGGTCCGTGGTGCAGTGGTTAACTTCGTTGGCTCGCATCCCAGTTCAAATAATTTCAAAAATTGATTTTTCCATCGGTTTATGGATTTCTGTTGGAAGACATAAATGTTTTTGATGTCTTAAATACCCTACCATCCATCAGATCGTCAAATAGGGTCTTAACGAGAGCGATTAGCTAACTACCAGTCCGATCCTTGTCCTATTCTTCTATCCCTTCTTTAGAGAGGTTTATCAACTGAGTAACAAGTAGATTATCGATTATAGACTATATTCTCGTAGAAAAACTTCTGTTGAGATACCTCCATTAGGTGACCATATGCGCCATATTGGGAACAGACGGTTTAAAAAAATGGAAACGCGTCATGACAACTTGTTCTACTGTCTAAGGTAATTTAGCGGTGTATTTTTTATTTTTTTTAAGATTGTAGAATTTGTAATAACGCACTTGTAGGTTTGCTGAAATATCAAAAAAGAAATTAAAATCAATATCAATACGCCTCGTTTTCAAGGATCGGATGGGCCTTACTGACCGGTCACTAATTAATCTGAAAATAGGACCGCTAATAGCTGATACATATTAGCACTTATTGTAGAAAATATTTTTGAATTAAAATGTCAGACCTCAAGGAGTTAACAGATATTCAAACGCCATAACGACGCAGTTTTTTTGGAAAGGTTTTTTTTAAAGGGAGCATATTGTAAGGTTTATTTTGTTGATAGCGTTTATGTCGAATAATAAGTAATTTAAAACGCTATGTTATCTGGTTTATTATTCCGGAAAAATGGTTTTCATGCATCCTTTAACAGCACGAATACAAAATGTGTCTAGCTAACGGTAGAGTATTTTTACGTGTTATCTTTTTTGAGTCTTTTTAAAAAATGGTGGAAAATGTAGATAAATGTGAAACTGTTCCAATAATAATTATGAATAAAATTAAAACATACAACATACAGTTACTCAAAACAATACAATTTGATACAATTAATTGTTAATATAATTAGAACATAATTCATCAGTATAGTGGCAGAAAGCACTATACTGATGCACTATAATCTATGTCGAGGATATGAATTTTGATAACAGGAAGAAATCATATCCTCAATACGGTCTTAGTCGTTGACTGTGTTTGAATTTTTGTAAATAATTTTTAATTTGACCTTATTACATTAAAGCTCTTACAAGTAAATGCCAAATCAATAAATAAAGTTCTATTTGGTAAATAACTTAAAGAGAATAACAAATTTAAAAACTGTTAATTCGAAATAAAAATCAGATAGGTCTTTTCTTAATTTGAGTGTTCACACCACACACTATTTATCAATCCAAGAGATGTATCCATCCATTATTTGAACATTTTCTTGATGTATTATCGTAATATCTTAATTTTATCATTTGGAACTATGTGACTCAAACGGTGATCACGTGATATAACTGAAACAAAAGATCTATTCCTTTTGCATTACCGCTCAGACGAAATGTTCACATGACATTAATTCTAAACTAATTCATTAAACCTGAATCACTTTGCAAATTGCATTTGCCAGACTTACGACTAGCGAATATTTCCAACAACACATCGCTGAGGGAAATGTACAATTGCTTAGATATATAGTTAATTCTTAAGTAATACAATTTATGTACTAATTCTGCTTGAACTATACTCAACAAAATATTACATTTAAATTCAGGGTACAGATGCTAGCTTGTATCTGTACATATATTAAGTAAGCGACGAGAACTCTACAGAAGATACTGCGCGAATATTTACCATGTAAATAAAACGTCCTTCAATAATATATTCGCCGTAGGTGTCAAGGCAGTCAACCCACATATCTGGCGAACCATCAAAAATTACCTGATCAATGGATTTGAACCGCGAAATGCCTTGAGTATTTTATAAATTGCCAATAAACCTAGAAGCCATACATTAAAGAAATCAATGACAACCAGCAGCATAAAACTTTTGACTTCTGAAGCTTCGGACTGACTCCTTTGAAATATACGGTGACAATATTTTCTTAATAAAAATGTTTTAATATAACTATATCGATTATAAGTACTAAAGTAAGTACTATAAGAATTTATCGGCTCCATGGCGCAATTGGTAACGTCGTTGTATATGTTTACGGATGTCTCAGATATAATTCCCCGTGCGGACAGTTTCATAAATTGGTCAGAGCGCTGAGCAGAATCCAGGCCATTTTTTCGCCATTGTTGTCCTTAAACAACGTTACCTAAAAAATACGCATAATATATACGAAGTATTTTCAATGAAATACTTTATGTGGATATTTCATTTGTTGGACGAGTCATACATTTCTGACATAAATATAATTTCTATAAATAGTTCCATTTGCTGTTGACAGTAATAATTTGGATATTTGTTTAAGATTATAACTAATATAAGACCAATGTCACTTATTTATTTCGATTCAGTACTTCAGTATTTGTTGGCTCTGTGGTGCAGTTGGTAACGTAGTTGGCTACGGTTACGGATGTCTCGGGTTCAAGTCCCAGTGCGGATAGTTTCATAAATTGATCTCTCAATCGATTTATGGATTTATGTTTGTAGTCATAAATGTTTGTTATGTCTAAAACTCTCTCCCACCCATCCTATCCTCAAAAACGGGGCGTAGCGAGAGCGATTAGCTAGACCTGTCATAGCCCTTCAAAAAAAAGATATGTTGAGCAACGAGTATCAAGCAGTTCTCATAGAAAACTTATGTTGAGAATGGCCATATTCTACGCGTTGGGAACGGACATGGTGAATAAAAAAGTTCTTAATGAATAATTGTCATTTTTCTGTTTTGTCACCGAACCCTTCAAATTCTGCGCACGCATATAACAATAGCTGATGATGACAAAGGGTTGTTTTCATTAGCAATAATGTAAAGTAACGTATTAAAGGGAAACATACTATACTTTGTACAAAATAAGACATTATGTGACGCGTCATCTTGTCGTATAACCGACTGAATGTCAATTAGTCTCACCTTCACCCTTACTTATGCCCTTCTAATCTCCACTATTGCCATCCCCCGGGGACACATTCGAGGCGGGTGGCGCCGGGCGAAAAACGATTAGAGTGTACAATGAAAGCGGGATATGGGTCCGTTTAAGTTATTGCACCTCGGCTTTAGTCGAACGTTACGTGGAAACTTTGGGAAACGGCGCGATTAGTTTGGAAACCGGCGGAGATAATGAGACTAATAATTATTATAATCCTAGGCTATTTATTTAATTACGTCTTATGGGTTGAGAATTGTGACGATGGGGTTGTAGCACGAAACAGTTACAAACAAGAACCTATTAACCGCTTTTAACGTTTATTTGATTTTGCTTGGAGGAATATAATATATGTAACGAAATGACATTTGTTATGCCATAGCTGAAAACAATTTATGTAACCGTTTTTAAGGTGTTAATTGTCAATTCTGGTGGAAAGGTATTATATTTAATAAACAGACACACACAATTTGTTTGTACTACATCAAGAGTATTATCAGTTACCATTATTAAAGCTTTATCACCATTATCAGCTGATAATGCTCTTGATGAGCGAAGTCGCTCTTGATCATACATGTGTGTGTAGTACAAACAAACTGTGTTTTATTTTTAAAATACAATTTATAAAACTTCAGTGTTAACCAGTGGCGGCCGGTGACAGGAATATTAGGGAGTGCAAAAAAAGATTCACATATTTATGTAAGAAATCCATCCTCCACATATTGGATTTTGAAAGTACTATTAGACATATACGAAAATATAAATCTGATATTGGCGATATCAACTGTTTCTCTTCATCAGGGTTTCCCAAACCTTCCCTGCGGATTAATTTCGACGGACCACCTTTCTTCTTTTTTTTTGGTAGGTAATATCAATATGAATTTGAGTACGTCTAAATTTGTTGCAGCCCTAGCAGCATATACAACCATTCCAGGTTGTCGCGGATGATAGTTTGGGAAACCTTGTCTGTCTTTAGCCGTGGTATTTCTCAAAATGAATTGATCATTTTTAAATTTTAGAAGTAACACTCACTTTCGACGGAAGTCATCGATATTGTATAAATTATTTGTAATGGCTTAACGATTTAGCTAAATACTATATGTATTTTTATTCGTGAAGAGTTGAAGTATAGACAGGGCTCCAACGACATCGTAAAAATCTTCTCTGCTGTATAAACCAGTTAGTTCAATTTAAGTTTAAATTCCTCCATGAAATCGTATGTTAAGGTTACCATATTAATGTCTGCAATTGGAATAATTCAGTATTAAACCGGAAATTGTTCGCATAAGTATTTTTTGGGGAAAGTAATTTGTAGAATTCAATATTGAAGAATATAAAAAATATTAGAGGAAGGTGTATTACGAAACTGAACCAGATACACAGTTGAATATTATGGAATAGGTAAGGCCAGCCTGGTAAAAAACTCGAAACTATCCTATTTTAAATATTCAATTATTTCTACTCGGTATTATACACGATCATAGTTATAATTTTATAAATTGTATTCATCACTCCAAAAGTTATAATTGTAGGTAAATATTATTCTTATTGAAGAGCGTGTAGTTAAAGAATCATATCGAAATTAGATGGCTTACTAAGCTTGTTCCACTGCTCTTTTACATTCTTACAAATGACTGTTACAGGTTTGTAAACTCAAACGTCAAATCGCTTTCGGGTACGTTCGGGAATTTCCGCCAGGAGGATCAATGCTCAAAAACAGTCCATACAAAATGCAACTGAAGCGTACTTCATACTAGTGCAACGTCACAAATATGTCAAAATACATAGAAGATTTCTGACGTCTAAGGAGTGCAAAAGAATTTATGCTCCTACCGCGTCGTCGACTGGCTTTCATGCGTATTCTGAATCGACGCAGAATACGTTTGCTAGTCGTGTTTATTGATCATCGTTTCCTGCAATATTTTCCTATGGGAAACACGAGGAAAATTTAAAATTAGTGAATTGGTATAATTATTATATTTGAATATCGTTTATTAATGGAATATTTTGATGGGACTTATTGGAGTGCATTGCACCCTTTGCTCCTTTACAAGAGCCGTCCCTGGTGTTAACAGCACAAGACACTTCTTAATTGAAAAAAAATATGAAATATATCATTCCTGTTAAAACTTTCTTGAAATCTCCAAAACATTTTCAATGGTTCCATGACTAAACAGAACAGGAAAAAACAGAACAATTTGAAAGTAACATGTTTGTTGTATCTATTATTTATTGAGCATATAAGAGATAAATAATATATTTAATTATTCGCAATTAGAAGGTGTTTATTGTAGATATTAAACACAAATATTTGCAAACGACCATACTGTTTATTTCATATGGAAATCGGATGAAAATCGGAAAATCATACGAGAAAAACTCTATGAGAAGTCACTCATATCTATTATCAATAAATAATACATACGACAAAAATATTATCTTCAAATTGTTCTGTTTTTTCCTGTTCTGTTTCGTCAAGTTCTGTTTAGTCCTTTTACCAAATATTATATCACAACACAGCCTCATCTTATAAGTTTATGATTGGAAAATAATTTAACAATAATTGTTGTTTACATTTATACAATATTAAATATGAGCAGAGCTAGATTACGAAAGAAGCAAACAAAAAAAGCCAGCAAACAGTGCAAGCGTGGTGTTAAAAGTATCAATTCGTACCTAGTCGTTCAATTTCCTTATTCTTGAACTTATGAGTCGTTTAAAGACTGTCGAGCTTGACCACACCAACAACATAATATTATGTTCACTTAAATTATCTGCGGTGCTTCTGTACGCCATGTTTTTATGTTCGAAATAACACTACAAAAGAACACTAATCTTTTTTTCATAATTGTTTACAAATGTCAATACAGAAAGTAAGTAATTCAGTATTTGAGAATTTGCCAAACGTTGGCGGTCCCTTGCAGAGTGCCCCTGCATCGACTTATTAGTCTCATACAAAATCAATCCATTTTTGGGGCTGTAGATGGGCAATACTTTATTCTAGTCCTAAATTAATTGATATTTTAATTGTGTGTTCTTCTGGTGAATACCATGATGAGTCATACGCGGATGACATATCTATTACCACCCCGACCGCAATCCGGCAAGTCACGCTGCCCACAGCTCACGTGTCACGAGTCACGGTCATTGTCGGCGTGATGGATCACGCGGCAGTGAAAATGTCGTTTTCTGGTAACAAAGCGATTCCATCAGTCACCCATGTCCGGGACTCCCCCTATACGTGTGACAAACGTCTGACTAGTTCGACCCCGAACCCGCTCATACACGTTCCAAGATAACAACCTTTTAATATGTTTTTTTAGTTCATATTGCTATTATAATAGAAGTAAACGAGATCCTTGTTAAAAAAATTAATCGTATGAGCATAGATTTTTATTAAGCTAAAGTCGGTTAAAGAGTTTCCAAAAGTGCCTTTATATGAGTTTTCGGTCATCTCAAGTATGCATATTTTTTTACATGATTAGATAAAATCGGCTGTCGGCGTCTGTGGCGCAGTTGATAACGTCGCTGGCTACGGTTACGGATGTCTCGGGTTCAATTCCCGGTGCGGACAGTTTTCATAGATTGATCTTTCAATCGATTTATGGATTTCTGTTCGTAGTCTGAGTCCTCCCTGCCACCAATCCCATCCTCACGGGGCGTAACGAGAGCGATTAGCTAACCACTAGTCCTGTCATAATAGCCCTATCCTTCTATCCCTACTCTCTTCGAAAAAAAAAGAGAGGTTGAGCAACTGAGTGACAAGCAGCTCTCGTAGAAAAATTCTGTCAAGACACCTCCATTAGGAAACCATATGCTCCACATTGGGAGCGGACATGGAAAAAAAAAGATAAAATATTTGTCTTGTTTTCTTCAGTATAATCGATTATTATTTTCTTTAAGAATTATGACTACTCGAAACTACCATCATTTGTTATTTAATCTAAATGACGGCGTAAAAAGAGATGTTATTAAATGCAGATATAAAGATATTATATTTTTAAAAATAAAACACAATTCATTTGCACTACTTCCACATGTTTATAATAATGAGTACCGCTTTCGAAATATCAACTGATCAGTTGATAATACTCGTGATCAGCGAAACCAGTCTTGTTCATTATAAACATGTGAAAGTAGTACAAATGAATTGTGTTTTATTTTTTAAAATATAATATCTTTATATCTGCATTTAATAACATCTCTTTTTACGCCGTCATTTAGATTAAATAACAAATGATGGTAGTTTTGAGTAGTCATAATTCTTAAAGAAAATAATAATCGATTATACTGAAGAAAACAAGACAAATATATTATCTTTTTTTTTTCCACCAAGAATTGACAGTTAACACCTTAAAAGTAAATATATTATATAGTTAAAGCATGACTAGTATATAACCTACCGCTCAATATACCGACCAATAACTCCTAGCAAAGCTTTTATAATATATCACGTCTTTTATATTAAAATATCTTCCACGAATTAAAAAGAGCAGTCGGGTTTTTCGGAGTTGCTAATCCCCATTCTCACGTCATGTGACAAAGGACGTCGCTCGTTTGGACGCCCTCCTCGATAGCCGGCGTCCTTTCGCGGCGACGACGCCCGCTTGTAAATCGACGCCGGGACCGGATAATACACTCGCCACTTCCGGTTCCACATTTCCGCTCGGACAGGATGATTCGGGGATCCCCGTGATGTATGAGGGCCATTTTTATTACAGTTTTTTGCACTTTAGTCTAAGGATTCAAGGAAATTCAACCGTATCGAACGACTTCGTACATGTTTATACAGTTCTACATAAATACATTTTTAGTAATACTCGAAAACTATTTTGTGGTATATTTTATATACCTTCCTGAGGCATTTTTTCAAATACATGTTTACTACCTTTCAATTAGATCGTGTGTATAAATTAAACTGAAATAGATTTATCATATTTCGTTGTATATATTTGGAAACAAAATATATCGAGTCCACTTCTATTATGGAGCACATGAGCTACTTGCAAATCATGAAAATAGAAGGTGAAGTGAGAACTGGTTTTAAATCAGTCATTCAATTTTCTTTTTAGAGAATGAAGTATAAACTGGAATAACGGTACCTGCTTCCTTTTGACTGAATTCGTTGTTTTTATTCATTTACAAAAAAGGTTTTTAAGTATATATAATTGAAGGTTCAGATAAATAAATGCTGCCTTCCAACAAGAAACTGGAAGAAATAGAAATAGCAAATCTTCATGTACACAGGTACAGTCACATCTTGAAAGCATTTATTCTTCCATCGATACGTTTCAGCAAATGTTCAGCTTTCAGTTGAAAGTAACAGTACCGATATATTAAGTATCTGATTACTCTTCATCATATATCGTAAGTCAAGAAAACAGATAGAAGGGATGAAATGATGATGAAAGAATATCTACGAAAGCCTCATTAAATGAATGTATGTTACACTTATGTAGAGGTTGTAATTCTAACAATTCATGGATGTGGCTTAGTTCTACAACATAAACTGTTTTGTTTAAATTCACATTCAGCTTTATTTATCAATACTTAAAATTTATTTTAGAATCGATAATAAATACACTTTAAAATTGAAAATCTCTGATCATGTGATCTTGTTTATAAAATGTGTTGTTATTGATTTACAATTTTAGATTCAGAAATATAAAGCCACATAAGTGAACTAGTTATTTTAAAAGTTATTAAAATATTTAAACAAAGAAGACATTCATACTTTACGGTTTTATACTAAAAATACTAATGTGAAACGGAATGATAGCATATAAATCATTTAAACAATTTTTTTTTTTAAAAAAAATAAAACACAATTCATTTGTACTACTTCCACATATTTATAATGATCAGGACCGGTTTCGCTCGAGCATTATCAACTGATAAAAATACAAACATAACAGACTTATTTATATAAAATTGAGTGTAAAAATGATGGTATATAAAACTGATGGTTCTGCACACAATTTTATATAAATAAGCCTGTTATGTTTGTATTTTTATCAGTTGATAATGCTCGTGATGAGCGAAACCGGTCCTGATCATTATAAATATGTGGAAGTAGTACAAATGAATTGTGTTTTATTTTTTAAAATATAATGTCTTTCCACCAAGAATTGACAGTTAACGCCTTAAAGGTGATTTAAACAAATGTAATATCGTCGCTGTTGTGGAAGAAAACACTAAATTCAAAAAACGACAAATTCACTTAGTTACACCAAAACTTTCCCTATTTTGAATTCTACCCAATGGATGAACACAATTATTTTTATAAATTATACTTTTACTTAAAAACAGTTTTGTACAATCAAACTAAATGAAAAATTTATATCATTTCAAACATTTGAAAAATTTCAAAGTCCAATTACTAAAAACTAGTATCTTCTTCCAGAATAACGAGGAAATATTGTAACTAAGCAATAGTTATAACCATCTCATTTCTCTTTTAAAAATCTTTTCCATACACATGCCTCAGTCAAAAAGGGAATAATTGAGAGTAAGGATATCTTATCACTGTCAAAAATTGACAAAAATATAAATGGAATAAAGCTTTCCTACGTCACATCGCATAAATAGTATTCCATTATTCATTAGTAGAATTAAATTCAAGTTAATTGAGATGTCTCAAAAGTTTCCACCCGTCTGAAGTTGTCTGGAGTGCCTGCCACTCGTGACACATTGCATGTGATATGACAATCATCCATCTCTCTCATTCACACCCTTTAGGGTGCCAGTGAAGTACCCCATTGTGAAATAAATATAGACGCTTTTTTAAACAATTACAATAAAAAATATATTTGACATTATAGCTAGCAATTGTGTGCTTCAGAATAACATTGGACCAACTCCACTTTAAAAAAATAAGAATTATTACCATCATTCTATCCTAATTGAAAGTCTTTTCATAATTAACCAAAAACTTTCTTTCACTCATTTTGCGTTTTCAGATAGATGAATTCGTCAAGTTTGGCGAAAGGCGAAACTTGGATCTTCTGTACAAAATTTTGAATGATTCAAATTTGATATTTCAGCACCCTCAATTGATATTTTAACAAGTGAATTAATTATTTATAAGTCACCAACAAATCCAATTATCGGAAAATGTATTTCATGGAGTTGGTCCAGTGTTATTCTGAAGCATCCGATTGCTAATCCACCAAATATTTTAAAATTTAAAATCATATGGAATGTCTAAGATATTAAATTAAAATTGAAAAAAATATTTTCAGTTTCGGTCATTACGATAGTTTTCAACTGATAGATTAATAAAAGAAAATGCTAGCGATGAGCGAAACCAATCCTGATCTTTTTATTTTGATAAATATAATGCCTTTCTACCATTAATTGATAGTAAGCACCTAAAAAGTAAAAAAAAAATCATAAAAGTATTGGCTGAAATTGATGTAAGAAAATCATTTTTTAAAAATTCTTTGGGTGAAAGGAAATTCACTTAAATATTCGCAGTGCGACGAGGCAAAATAGAAACCTTGTCTTAATCGAAACAGAAAACTTTTTGTATTACATAATTAAAATTACTATTATTTATACATGTATACTAAGGTATTTAAAAAACAATTATTTAATTAAAAAATGATTGATTAAGTTTAAAAAAATTATAAGCATCGCATACGTAGGTACAGATAATTTATAAAAAAACTAAAATGTCTATTGAAAAATTAAATTGATTATTTTGTATTGTATTGCGCGACAACACGAGATAAGTACGCAGTGTTCCATTAAAGAGGACATAGCTGATTATTGATATTTATAGTGCATAAATTTTCTATTTTACTTTCCATGATCTTTTATTGTTACGCTACTGCTTTCACAATCATCCTTTCCTCTCGTCGCCATCCCTTCGGATTTTACCCTACCTATCCATAATATGCTAATGCGTAATTAGATTTACACTACCAGCATATCAGTCAACACGACTAAAAGTTATAATTTTCTTCTGTGTAGGTACATTAAAACGGGAGGGATTTCTACGTCACGTCTGGAAGGGTAGTGATAATTACATAATATTTTACCCTGTCAAAATAATAAATTAGAATTGAAAAGCAGACAGGTCGCATATGAGTTTATTCCCTTACTATGCAATGTCTATTTCGTACATAGTTCTTGTATATGTGAAACCTTTTTGAACTTCTATATGTAAGTATTATTCTATTTAACTTTGATTTATGTTTGACAAATAACAGTATTCATAACTGTAATTATACTATCCTATATATTAAAACTACTTGGTGGCAGTGCCACCTGTCAATCTCAGTTCAATATCCTTGATGCGTACAATGTACAGACATTGTAGGTTTGTGATCAAGCACTGATATAGACACACAGATAAATCAAAAAAAATATACATAATATAATATGTCATATTATGAAAAAGGTGACAGTGCCACCTGTCAATATTCAATTGACACACAGTTAACAAAATAGTTTATATGTAAGTCAAATTGACAAAAAGTATTGTTACTAAGCCTGGGATCTGGTGAACGGATAAAACCGTTTCCCGTTCGCTTTTTCCTATCCGCCTTTTTCCTGTACGGTTTTTTCCTAGATTGATAACAATGACTTTTAACCTTAATTGAAAAAAAATTGCATAACTAATGACAAACTCATAGGATTTTGCAATTGTAAGAACAAATATTATCATTAAAATGTAATTGAGAAAACATATAACATAGATTTATCTACTGATTTTAAAATGGTGAATTTTGTTATGAGATGACGTATTTTGTAAGAATTTGTTTATTTAAAGTAAGGAGTTTGTAACGTTTAAATATAATAAATAATTAGGAAAGTTCCTATCACTAAGTCTAGGAACTATTTTGAATCTCTTGGTCTGTTGGTCTTTATTTAATCGCATATTATTACATAGTAACAAAGTCTTGGGTAACTCCTCCTAAGACACTATTGGAAATCTAAGACACTCCTGATACGGAATAAGGTAGTGAAATCATTTAAGAGTGATTTTGTACACTTCCATGTATTTTAGCACTGCCATGATACGGAATAAGGTAGTGAATAGTTCTCAACCCATAGAAGTTTTACAACCCATTTTATGACATAGCACCTGATTCTTGGGTAACTGTTCTACGGCACTCCTGGCAATCATGATGAGTGATAGCTGCTGTGATACGTAATACGCCTAGATGACCGTAAGTAGTTATTCGACGCCATTCATACAAATATTCAACCTAGTGCAAAATTAGTCTTGTTACCCTTTAATGAGGGCGTAGATCGGGCGGGGTTCAGGGTGTACTTGTTGGAAGGAGGCCGGTATCGCTCGACAGCTAATAAGTTATCTTCTACGGCGTGTGAACGTAAGACATGACAGCTGACAGCCCTGTCATTATGAGTGAGGGAGACTGCTTAAACTTACCTAATTAGTAGTTACCAAAGCGTCCTTCCGAGAAGACGTATCATGGACGATTATTCACGGAAACAGTTTAATTCTTTAACAATGTTTAGGGTTATCAATTAACGCATTAATTTAAAGCAGTGGTGGGTAGAAGTTGTATTTTTTGTCAAAATGGAATCCATGACCACTTAATTTTATTAACTTGCTTTCAAATTTGATAACAGTAATCTTCATTAATTTTATTTTTAGGACCGATATCAACTAAATATCTCAAACAGGAAATAATATTTTGAATAATACCTTTGCCAACATATGCTATAAAACTAGGCTGTACGAAAATGGTATTTTTTGCTAAATCAATTGCAAAAGATCATATTAAAGACACTTCAAATTTATTACAATAGACTTCTCAACAATACATTGTGATGATTATTCATTTTATTTCGAAGACCAACAATTCATTATAATAAATTGTTTGGATTGGTATTTAGTATTGTATTGAGTATTGAGTTCTACAATAATTTTGTGGATCTAAATACTTTTTGATTTAGAGTTGTCCTACGATGCGTAAAGTAATTTTGAACTAATAAATTTTGGAAACAAATGTGTAAAGTTCAATTCAGGAACCATTTAATTATTTCAGTATATTATCACATGTTTTAAAAGTGGTTAACAATAAGCAATAATTATAATATTCATAATATTTTTTTTCATTAAGCAGTTACTATCAGCGATTCGATGCAAAACCTTTAAGCTGATCGAAAATTATGTGAAACACAATTATTTGTATCATTGTAGAAGTACTAGAAATTAAAATAGAGCTGCACATGACCGATCTTGTAACCACGCACTCTTGTGCTTAAGAAAAGAAAAGATAGAAAGAAAATAAAAAGAAAATGTGATTTACTCAGCCACTTAGTTTAAACGCTATTAAGTATCCTGTGTATCCGTATACAGAGAATCCGCCGTAGCACTATATATGCTCTATTTCTTCAGCCTTTATCAAGTCAAAAAATATGTTTATGAATAAAAACGATCTGCAAAAAAAAACTCTTAAATAAAATAGTCAACACGAATAGAATAAAAATTCAACAAAATGTTCATTTAGTTCTCTTGGCTTTTGCAAATTTGTATACTTTATATGACAAATGTGAACCCGTGGGTAAAACGATTTAAGAAGCTTTGAAGAAAGATTTATTAACTATTTTCTCCCCGAACGACCCCGCAATTTTTAATCTAATATTATTCAATTAGATCAACAACCCTACCATTGAAGTGAACCCTTTCTTGTAAGTACGTCCAAAAAACTCCTCGTGTTGGAAAAGCGTAAGATTTACAGCTGCCGGTCACCACTAGAGGCTAAACATTACACAAAGTTCAAGAGAATCGAAAGGCTAAAAAGAGTACGACATTGAAAGGGTTGATCCAAACTAGCAACTATTGGACAGATGGGTATTGAGAAGTCCGATTATTTATTTAAATAAATAATAATTATTGCATTATTTCCTTTTCACAAAAGAGGGATTGTAATACCGGACCAATATATCAGTACTGGTTTATCATATTAAATATCCGTATTGCACATAGGTGCCATAAAAAATATGTTGCACATATTTATCGATGTACCGAATGTAAAAAAAAACTTTGGGATTATCCAAAGTAGATTAAAATTATCAAAGATTTAATAATTGCCATATAATTGAGATCACAATATCAGACGAATAAATCAATAAGTTTATTTCGATATTCCAACACTCTATTACAAATCAATTGGGAATCTAGGTTGTTAATAAAATAAGACAGATCTTAATATTTAAAAATACGAAATAATCATAAGTACATTACGAAGAGTATTTTAATAAAATATCGAGTTTTTTTTTAATCAAAAAAGGATCCTTTCTTGTAATATTCAATGAAACGTTCGTTAATGTATCTCACAGCTTCCGCGACTAGAATAAAAGACTTTTTAACAAAAATGGACATATTCATTATTTTTCACACAGTAGGTAATAATTATCTTTGTGACGAATACGATCCAAGAAAAATACTTTTTCTCTCTTCTTTTTTTCAGATTAATTAAGTTTTTTGATTTCCAATGCGGCACTGATGAAAACTTCACTTTTTCAGTGGCGTACTGGGAAAGGTGGTCTTTTTGTCAGGACAGGCGGGGGGCAGGGCGGCACGTCAACCAGGCGAACTATTTGTCAACTAGACAAGGATTAATGGCGCGCCGTCCGCGGAAAAACACCTGCCCGGGCGACGCGTCGTGACGTCACTCGCTTGGGGAAGGTACACTTTTCATGATGGGTAAATAGTTAATGGTCTCCTTACAGTGACGTAGAAATATCACCTGTATCACGTTTGCAGCGATTTCCTTCTATTCCCTTTTATTGCGATAGTGAATAATATTGTATTATATTTTTGTTATAATGCAACGAAGTAAAATAAATTGGTTCACCCTGCACTTCTTTAAAATATACTCTGTTTAATAACAACAAAAGATTTGTTTTTCTTGCAGACTCACAATTGAATTGAACTGATGTTGATCTAAATAAATAATGTGCTGGTAAAATCTTTTAAAAATTTGATAATTGAAAATTAACATTCCAGGTTTCAGGTGCTATTGATTTTTATCCAAGACTTATGTTTGCCTAACATACGACCCAATAATTATTTATACAGGATTCTCTTTTTCCAGGGGTGATATTTTCCAGGGCTACCGTGCAAAAGATGTAGAGAACATTAAATAACGCGAGTAAGATTCCGTTTCTTAAAAAAACTGAATTGTGATTTCCAAGAATATAGAAGTGACATCAGAAATTAATCATCAAAAAATATAAAGTCATTGTCCAGCTTTCTAGCAATAACAAAATGTGTTTTTTTTTGTAATATTTGTTTTGAACTGTTTTAAAGTAAAACAATTAGGCTATTTTAATTCGTTTCATAGACTTTGCTATTTTGTAATTGTGAAAAATGGAGATTAGGCAGTTATCGAATCTAATTAAAATCAATACATATGTAAGGTCTTAATTCGCTTCTGTCAATAGCACCCGCTGTGAAATAAATAATTACTCTGGCGTAATTCAAAAGACTTAAAGTCATATGCACGAATAACTACAAATTCCTCCATCCACCGCTATCAATTACTTCAAATAGAGATGTCCGAAAAACCTGTCCCGATTAATTTTATCATACAAATGTAAATTAACGTTTATTAGTTACATGGAAGCGGGACAAAAAGTAAAGCCCCGTTCACATTCTGGCGGGCGGTGAGTGATGCTCCCTTCTAGCCTGACTAATGAACGAAGCGTCAAAGACTAATGTGCGACACTCTCTCACTGTCCAATGAACGGATTCAAATTGAATGTCAGCCACGACGTATTTGACGCGGTTCGACTTAGCGACGACTGTTCTACGCGCCGCTATAAAATAATATAAATTAGTGGGCGATTATTCGAATTTGTTTGTCGACAGTAGCGTTTTTGGATTGATCCAGTCATAAATTCGTGATAGTCTTGATGATTGGAACATCGGCAGATTGTCGTATGGAAACCTTCCGTAACGCTATCTACAGAGAGTCTAGCAAGTCCAACTCTGACAAGCTGCGCGGGACTATTCACTAATTTGATTCAAAATAATATTGCGTAAGTAAAAAATGCTCGATAGACTTCATTAACAAATATTGTTTACTGTTAGTCCATGGTGGGAAGGCATAGCAAAAAACAACAATGCATCATAAATATTTCATATTATTTAGCATCAGATCGGCTTCGCTCAGCTCTTTTACGTTGAAAGTTGAAATCAACCCTAGTTTTCAATAAATTGTGGACTCTCGGTACGGACAGTTTCACATATTGATTTTTCAATCGATTTATCGATTTCTGTTCTTAGCTATGGTTACTTGTGATGTAAAAATAGGGGGTTGCGACAGCGATTAGCTAACCACTAGTCCTGTTATAGCCCTATCACTCTATTCCTACTATCTTTGAAAAAGAGAGGTTAAGCAACTTAGTAACAAGCAGCTTTTTTAGAAAAAAACTTCTGTTGACAAACATCCATTAGGAGTCCATATGCTCTACATTGGTAAAAACATGGTAAAGAAATATGCACCATACGTAATATACATGGTTATAGTATAAATAAATAATAAAGAAACACAGATATCACTATTAAAAAAAATTTCATTGGTAATGTTGCTCTTCAACTATATCTTCCTTAGCCAATTAAATATTGTTGTTATTAAGCTGTATATGTATAAAAGTTTGTATACTAGGAGCCCGTCGCGTTATTGCAATTCCTAAATGTATTAATATTTTTCAAATTACGTGAAGGTACAACAGCTTTAGTCGCAATCAAGTATGTTTGACCCATTGAACCCGTGTGAGGGCCAACCGCCGCAATTTGACTATGCTCAAAAAATGTATTAGATGTCATGTGTTTAGGTAATTTTACGTGATGTACATCGGGAATGTCTTCGTTCAGAATCAGGAACATTCAAATCCACAAATCACGCAAGCTAACTCCAGACCGGTGGTTCTCATGTGCGGCTACCAGAGGATTTTTCTGCGGCCACCTACGGCTCTATCGTAATAAATATTGATATTAAAAAATAATAATACAACATTTTGTTTATTCGTATTGCGTACATATAAAGCTCGAAAATGTATTTGTAAAATATGAATATTTTTAATAAGATATAGATCCCTTTTTAGATATAAATTTATTCGGATCAGTACAGTAACCATAATCGGGTTAATTTGTGCTGCAGTACAGTAGGTAATTCGGTATGTTGTACGATAACCAACGTTTTTCATCTTGAAATCGTGTAATTATCATTAACGAGACATTATCCAAATACATAAGGTGTAACAGTGAGTATCTCCTGATTTTTTATAAATATGGAAGCATTTGTATATTATTTTATTCTGTATATTTCTGATTTTGAAAAGAACAATCCCCACGTTAATATGGATATAAGAAATTGTCTATAAACAAACATTCAGAAGGATGAAAGTGTAACTGGGTCCAGCAAAGATGTTAATAACAGTTAAGCAGTGCGAAGGCTTCGAAAATATAATAATATATATACAAACGAAACAAATTAACAGAGCGATTGTTTGCTCTGAAGATGTTAATAAAATTTTCAAAATTTGTAATTCGTCTTTATGTACAATATACACTCATGAATGTATTGTACATAAATAATTTTGTTTTTCCGTATTAGTAATAAATAATATTTTTTCATTAATGACTAATAGATTTTAGACATATTTGAAAAACAAACTTGCGGGATTCTACAATATCAATATTAATTATAACATTTGTAAATGACAGGATTGTAAAAATATAGTCAAATATTTTTAAAGAAATTATATCTGTACATAAAAATTTTTTTAAAATATAAAATCATCGTTTTTGGAGAGCCACTGCTCGAGAAATAGCCTTTTTGTTACTAAAAATCTCCTAGTTTACAGGACTTCATAAGATAATATGACGTATGGCTACTTTATTGACACGATTTCAAAGTTTAATAAAAAAGTAAGTGTAATTGCATTTAAAAAAACACATTTTCGCAGAAATCGCAAGAAACATCGTGTTTGAAGAATAAGCTGATTTTACGGCTATAAATTGTATCTTGACACAGTGGCTTTCAAACATTTTCATCGACGGCGCCCAAAAAATAATAATTAGTGGGATAAGTGAATCTGTTGTTCGCTACAAAGTTAAGTTATGTCTTGCCAGCAAAATTAAACATCTACCTTCAGTTACTTTATTTACATGAATAATATGTACGTGACTAAAGTATGCACTGTAAGCAATCCGTTATTGTTTTTAACATTTTTGTGCTTAACCCAATAATCGGTATTAAACGCAATAGGTGTTTACGCTTATGCTGGTCTCCCTTCTGGCATTTCTTCTATTTTATGGAAAAAAAATATAATTTTTAGTATATATTTTACAATTATAACGGATGATGACCGGGCAGTTTTCTTTTAGCTCGATTTATAATGCTCTGTATATTGCTTTGTATCTTAATAAAAAAACATTACGATCGACTGGAATTATTAAAATTTACGAATATCCTTTGGCACATGCTTTGAAAACCAGTGTCGTAAAGTATTTTTTATTTGAAAAATGTCGCTATAAATAATAAAAACTCTAAGCAGTTTTCTGTCTGGAAATAATAACATTTTATGACTCTTCACTATCCGTGTCTGGTCTGGGCATTATTATTTTACTTTTAGTAAAAGGCTTATAAAAGGAAATGAATAATAGCGTTAATCCATTAAAGTTTTATGTGCTGTGGGATTTCTGGCCAGCGTACACTTTTTGACGTAATCCTATAAACATATATATGTGACATATAAATTATCGTGCTGTCGGGATTACGAAAACAAATTTGAGATGAGAATATGAAAAATTATTTTTAAAGTATATTATTGTTGCTTTCAAATTAATATCAGTGCGCACAACTTACACATAAAAATGCAAACCAAATTATTCTTCATGAAAGATTTGACAATCCTGATAGTGGTCATGCTTTTTGGGCGTCTCCAGGCCTTCAAAAACAGTGTTTCTTAACCTGTTTATAGTCAGCCGTCAAAACAATGCAATATTATGTAACTAAATACATGTTATGATCAAATATAGAAAGCATCAAATAAGCGAAAGAAGAGTCACAATGCGTTGTAGACGTGCGTGTTGCATATCCAAAAACGAAACGTTTTTATTTTATTGAAATGTGCAGATTTTTTATAATCTAGATAATAATGCAATAAAGTTTATTTTTCTTTGCATTTTTCCTCCTTCAGGATTAGATTTTGAACTTTGGTAAAACATTAGTATTAAATAACATTTTATCGAACTTCTGAGGAAAAAATATCATCAAAAATATAATTTAATCAAATTTAAGATACATTTATATCTACGTATAGTATTTTTTTATTCAAAGAAACGCTTTTAAGGTGTTAACAAACTGTCAATTCTTGGTGGGAAGGCTTTATATTTTTAAAATAAAACACATTTTTTTTGTGCTACTTCCACATGTTTCTAATTATCACGAACATTGTCAACTGATAATAATACAATCAAAACAGGGCTATTTCTATCAGTTGATAAAGCTCGTGATTAGGGACACCGGTCCTCTCGAGATCCCCCTGGTGGACCGCAGTCCCACAGTTAAGAATCACTGCTGTAAAAAATGGAAACACTCTTAAGCTGAAAATTCGACCTAATAAGAAAACCGCCAGATTCATAAGTTTTTTTATCTCTAATATAGTTTAAATGTGAAGGTATTTAGATAAATAGCAAAAATAAAAGAAAAAAAAAATATTAGTGATCCATCTAAATATAAATTCTGTTACCTGTTACATTAAAGTTCCATTGACGAACGATGCATTGCTATATTATAGTGTTGTATAAATATATACTCGACACCTCCACAAGACTAGGTCTCGTATAAATTTCACGGTTGCCTTACATCAGTGATGCATAACCAGTGGCTCAAAATTACATGTATTGCGACCAACAGACCGAAAACTTAGTTTACCAAGATTTATAAGCAATATTAGCAAGGAAGGAATTTATTATTATTTATTTCAGCTTCAACATTGGTTTTTTCAAGAACAAACATTATTGTCGCACTCTCTATAATGCAAGTGTAGTCTATTCGAATAGTGGTTTTTTGATTAATTATGTTTATCAAATTTGAATTGTTGAAATTTTGAACATTTCCATGTAATTCGTCACTAACGACCTGGGTTTCACCTTTCGGCATCTTCAGGCATTCGAGCACACGAATGAGCTTGAACTGACTCATTCGTGCGCTAGAATGACTGAAGATGCCGAAATCCGAAACCTGGGTCGTTAGTGCCGAAATAAATATACAAAATTTCAACAATTCAAATATGATATTCAAATTCCATCAAGCACCCTCAGTCGATATATTAAATTATATAGATTATCCTTATGTAAAAAATCTTCACAATTGGAATATCTGTTATCTAATTATAAAATTGAAAGTAGTTTATAAGACATCAATAAATAATTAATGCTTGTTAGTAAATAATTAAATATAGAATCAGTACACAACAAGTTATGTTTTATTTCAAAAATATGATGCCTTTCCACCAAGAATTGACAGTTAACATGTTAACACTTAGATTCGAGAGACATAACATCAAAAACTTTAGACGTCTGTGACCAGTGAATAATTGGAAAATGTATGAATTGGCCCTACTGTTAAATATGTTTTGTATCACTACCTTACATACTTGGAAGTCTGGCTGACACCGGAGTTGTAAATCGCTTTACTGGAATTACTTATCGTATTTAAATTATGACTTCTGTGGTTTCATTTACCACAGCTTCTGGCGGATAATGAATTAACGCTTGCATCCTGTTGGCGTAACAGCACAACATTATTTGTCAGAGAAATTGTTTATGGCATCATTATAATTTTTAATGCACATTACAATAAGTTAGAATTATTATAGGATCAAATTTATTAGTTAGCAGATAGATTAATTAAACTAAAACTTTAATTATTGGTGATAATACAATCCCACACGAAATAATGTCACTTGAAAAATATGCACGGAAAATTACTTTCAAAGAAAATAGCTCCAAAACGACTCAGTATAAATGTAAGCAATCTACTTTTTCAGTGTTTTGACACCCAGGTTCAACTTCAGTTTGTTTTTTAAATAAATCACATTCATTTTAGAATACAGAATAATTGTATATGTATATTTTTAAAAAGTATCCCTAAATACAATTGTAAATAGTGCACGGGCTGGTCCTTAAACTCTAAAGTCTTATTTCTCTGAACGCTAAACAAATCGGGGATGGGATAACGTTTCGAATTGTTACGTTATTCTATGACGTTATCCAATGTTTTTTCCGTTATATAACGTTATTTATAACGCGCAAAAAAATTCAATCGTTACGTTAATAACGTTATAATTTTTACTCATCTTTGAAACAGCGATGGGATAACGTTTTTAGTTGTTACATTATTCTATAACGTTATCCATATTTTTACGACTTCTCGAAAATTGTGAGTCATTAGCAAGAAGACAAAATAGCACCGCTGTCAAATGGAAAAAAAAATTAACTTACAAATAAAAGGATAATAACGAAATAAATAACTTTAAAAATAACATTTCAGATGCATTATCGGTTATTAAAAGTTATAGAACGTTATAATAATACCGTTTCGTTATTGAAGAATAGTGCTAATTGAATCGTTATTATAACGTTATCGGGTATCGTTAAGTTACGTTTCCCATCCCTGAAACAAATATAATACAATTTTCTACAACACGGAAGCAATCTCCGTGTTATAGAAGGATCGACGGAAAAGGTAATTAAACCTTCCTGTAAAATGTCAAATGTTTTTAAGTCATTAGCGAAATGACTGATGCCTTATTATTGTCAATATATCCTCATTCACACGATTATAAATTGTTTGTTTCTCCACAAATAACGCAATAAATTCCCCTCTTGCGGTGCTTTTGAGCTCGCCCGCATAATGCAAAGTCACTTTTCACGCAGAGCTTTCAAGAAATTAGCGAATCATCGCCCCACTTCTTCGAGTATGTGCCATGTCAGTTAATTGTGGTGCTTGCTTGCTTGAATCGTTTCCGAACATCTGTCGAGTGTCATTCATATTATTCCGCAAGTTTT
Organism: Himalopsyche phryganea; assembly: GCA_022494535.1. NCBI lineage: Eukaryota > Metazoa > Arthropoda > Insecta > Trichoptera > Rhyacophilidae > Himalopsyche > Himalopsyche phryganea. The sequence continues at coordinate 730,917 of JAGVSL010000033.1, forward strand.
AACACGGGGACAAATTCTCAATCGACATGTATTTTTTTAAGTAGGACGTTACAATTTTCAGACTCACCATTGACAGTCAACGTAACAATGAAGCAAGTAAAGTCAACAATGTTGACCGGAAATGGAGGACTTCTTCATTTCATTAATTATTTTGCAAATAAATGAAAATAAAGAAAAAAGTGATTCAGTAAAAAGGATTCACTACGTAAAAGGTCACATGTGTCCCACCTCTGATCTATGTATTTGTCTTATATACGAAAAAATTTGGTATACACTTGGGCCTCGTATAACACGGTCATATTGTTCCATAAGGACGTCGTGTATTACAAATCCATCTTATACGAGGTTTGAAGCACATCCAAAATTATTGTATGCGTTCCAAAAAACTATCAAAGTTTGTTAATATCCTTTATAGTTTTTAATAAATAAACGAAAAAATATACATTTACGTATTGAAAAAAACTTTAATAAAATATAATAGATTATTCATTCATCATCGGTACCACTTATAATTCTATATTGACTCTTTTTCAAGATCTGTTGAGATTTCATTATCGGAGGACTTTGGTGTATTTTTGGACTTAGGCTTTAAAAATTCTGTAATAAGCGATTGTTTGCTTTTAGCGAATAAATTTTTACTTATTTCGTGATAAGGAGCCAAGATCTGTTGTAATTTTGTATTGAACTTTAAACTTCTTTCCATTATAGGATCATTTTCTAAAAAAAATGCTGAAACCGTGTTATAAAGCGTGTTGTACAAAAATATGTTACAATTCATCAACCGTGTTATATCAAAACAGTGTTGTATAAAACCGTGTTATACGAGACTCAAGTGTATTATTTACCTTGAATTAAAGTGTAATGTTGCTAACTACGTTTTTATAAAATTCATTCATTTCTTCTCTGTGATCAGCAATACTTTACCAAAACTATTATGATTAATCAAGCTTCAAGCACACTAATCCTTATATTCTTATTTTGTCTTACCTTACCTTACATGAAATAAAAAATCAAGTAAAACAACTTTCGTTTAGGTACTCCATTAGGGGTTAATAATAGGTGTACCGGAATAAAACACTTTTTTATTGTTACCGCTCCTGAATGTACAGTTGTGCTTTGTCAGTTATTGGGATGTAAAAATGGGTATATCTGAATATTTTGCCTCAAAACCAGCCAAATTTTACGAAAGAGGGATTAAAAAATTGACATATCAAATCAATTGATAGAAATATTCTATTTATGATAAATATTTTAATCATATCAAATTGTTTTATTTTATAAACCAGTGTGCCGCGGCGCACTGGTGTGTCACAAGATGATGCAAGGTGTGCCAAGACGCAATGCGTCCGAAAACGATGAACAAAATCAACATTGACTTGAATACATTCTACAAAATATGAACGAAGATATAAGCAACATCACATTATATTATATCGTATGGTATTAGCTCAGGTGACGTTTATAAATTTTTTTTTATGAAGTCTAGTTACAGCTTTTTCAAAAATATGTATATTTTTGATTTCATTCAAAATTTGCATCACACTTCGAAAAGATTAAGAACCGCCTGACGAGGCGAATCAATGAGATAAAAAAATAAGAAATGTAAATTATGTAAACGACAATCACATTTTTGTTCTTGCGGTGTGCCGCGAAATAATTATGCGCAGTGCTTAGGTGTGCCGTGGTTGAGAAAAGGTTTGCTGAGCACTGTTATAAACAGCATTTTTTTATGGTACTCTTATTATTCTTCACATTGAGAGCGGACATGGCATAAAAATATAGTCAACAATAAAATTTACAGTCGAAAAACTTCATTTTGAGTAATTCAAAGTAATTCAATAAATAATCTACATAATTATGTGGATGAATTGCTTCTATATTCATCAATCTAAATTTTTAGATACTTCAAAATAGCTTCTGAATTGGCACGAATTATTTTCGAAATTGTTTTCATGATGATGAGTTATTATCGTAATAATCTATTTTTTATGCTCTAATAATAAATATGTAAATTTTATAATAGTGTTTTGCAACAAAGGCTCTTGTCCAGCGGTGGCCCGTGGTGTAATTTATTTAATAACATGTTAATTTATTGATGTTTTATAGTCCAGCAAAAGAGCACTTACTTTGTTTTAAATGAGAATGCTCGAGCATAGCCGAGTCATAGCTCATTTATGTAATTATTTTGTTATTTATTGCACTGACCCGAAGTTCTTCTGGCTGTTGAAAACAGGGTTTTCCAACAATGCTATTATCGAAGCCTGTTTCTTTCAAAATAATGATCGTTTTTAATTATTAAAATTGTAGCGTTTAGCAATAATTTAAAAAATATTCAACACGGCGTATTACAATAATAGATCATCATATTTTATGAAATAAAAGTGTGAGAGAGTGGGAAAGAAGCGTCTCGTCGCTCGAGGGGAAGGTGGAGGAGCGGGGAGAAGCGGGGCGCGGTGGGTCAACACACTTTGACTGCCCCGCGTCCGGCGAGACAAAGGATAATTCGCAGGTTCCTTTGTCTTCCATTAAAACCCGGTCATATTCAGTATACTTTCTCTTTAATTGCACTTAGTTTACACTTATAAATTACTCGAAGACAGTTACACAAACAGATTTAAAATACACATTTTCAATTTAAAACTGTGTAAGTGGTTTTACTAGCAAGAGGTGGAGTGTGCGCCGCTTCGTCAGCCAACGACTCCCTCCGGGGAAGGCCGAGAGGCGACTGTTTCTTCTTTTAAGCAACGCAAGCTTTTTGTTCACTTCTAACTGTAAACAAATAACGGTAACCAAACAAATATGACAAATTATTTTTGAATGCCTTAGGAGAGATACTACATATTAAATTTGCATTAATAGAAAGAGTCTGCAGATTGGTTTTGAAGATCCCTGTCCGCCCCATAAGTACGGGGCGGTGTCAAGTGCTATGATGAGCATGGATCTACTGATGTGGGGGATTCTTGAGGGGATGGTCCAACGGTCCTTGGTGACGGAAATCCATATGTTCGCAGTAAGAACGCGAAGTCTGTACATATTTCTATATATGTAATTATTTATGATAGGTATGTACTGTCGTCCAGCCCTCTTGCCACATCCTTTGGGATTGCTCTTTAATGTCAGATAAGCGGGAAGAGCTCTTCTAGTCAGAACAATCCAGCTGTCAGACCCACCCGTTACGCCAACTTGGTAGCTAATAAGGCAAACAATAGCGCCTTCAGCAAATTTGCGGCGTCATAAGGCGAACAAATGGATCTATAATCTATACAGATAACGATACGTCATTTCTTAAATTAGGGATAATCACCACACTACACTGCAAGCCGCAGAGTTTTGGGTAGCTGCTCCCGAGACAATCCCACCACAAAAACTTAATTAATACGTTTCAAGCTGTTTATGCCACGGGAAACGTCTGCTAATTAATACCAGAACTACTGGCCGAGTTGGGTGGTGATAGGGATTGCAAAGTTCCTCTTAAACGAATCCTGACTACGTGCATGATGATGAGTAATATGCATAAATTAATATCGAAGGTGTTTTGGCCACTTGATGTAACCCTGAAAATTGAAATTGTTCAGGAGAGAGTAAAAACTGTTTTATCGAAAATTGTGAATTGCGTTATGAATCTTTCAAATGCACTCCTGTAAATTCTCATGTCTACAGATACGAGATTATACGTAGGGAGTGTCGATATAATACTGGGTTACATCAAGTGGCCGGGTCAGAATATTTAAACCTAAAACAAATGTAAAATGATGTTTCCCTTCCAAAAAGTTGTCAGTTTATTTTTTTTATTTAAATCATTTGGCCGAGACCTCATATTTGTATTTTTTGAAGGTTACATCAATTCGCCAAATAACTATCGATATTATTTCTTTTATTTAATCGCTAATATTAAACGTAATGATTACTTATTTGGGAAACTGATTCCGTCGTTTTATTATTTTTATTGAATAAATATATTCAAACCAAAATAAATTGATTAAATGTATAAGTTTATTACACACTAACATTATTACATAAAGTAAAACCAAAACTGTTAAGTCCGAAAGACCGTTATTTAGCTAAGCTGGATGTCTGCAAGCGATTCTTTTAGTGAGAAAACAAACGACACAATATGCATGGCAAGTTAAGTTTTATAAACATTGTGCTTAAAAAAATGAATTCGCTTATCGAACGTGCAATCATCAGCCAGCACGCGATAAAACCTTTACAGTGCTAGTCTTTATCAGAACAAAGTTTTCGTGGTTTTCGGATTTAAACATGTATAGCATTGACAGGATTTTGTAAAAGAATTTCCACGTTTGATTTGTAGTATTGGTAGGTTATATCGAGATTTCTCTGCACCTAGTTCAATTTGGCCTGCATATATCGGTTAGATTGCCTGTATGGTAATGACGATGGAAGTTGAGATACTTTGGGATTATATCCAGAAAGGAATATTATGGTATAATTAAGTAAACCGGTCGGAATTTGAGAAACCTTACATATTAATTTACGGGTCATATTTTCAAGACCCCTGTTCAGTTCCAAAGTCACGAATGCATTATTCATGGACGTAACGCGATCAACACTAATTTATATGCCGCCTTTGCAGTCACAAATGGCCAATAAACGCTGTTCGAACTACGCCCCTGGACTTGATGACGTAGCGGTTGGGATATATTTGCCCACTTGCCTGAGCTGCTGGTTTAGTGATAATAACTATATAAATCACCTAAATGGAGTCAAACTATAATAGTAAATTTAATAATAACTATAGCATACTGTAGTACTTTTATGAGGTAAAACAAAAAAATAGAATGTTGAAGTAACCTAAAAAGTATTTTGTAAAGTCCATTGTAGAGTTGAGTTTTTGGCTTCTCCTGGAGGATACTGGAAGGTGAAATTCAGGGAGGGTAAAACACATTTAAGCTTAACAAAACTAGTAATGTTCATATGTATATTGCATTTATGCATACATTTCGTTGCTATGAAAAAAATTTACACACATGGTAATGTTTTAAAATAATATTATTAACAGAAAAACAATATCACCAAACACCTTCTATATCACGGGTCATCAACCTGGTCCGTACTGCCCGCTAGTGGGCGGTAAAGGCTTCCGTGTTGGGCGGTGGGTGATTTTTTCTTTTACCCCAAAATCTTTGAAATTTTTGTTTCACAATATTTGTTTTTCGGCACAGTTTCACAATGAAAGATATTTTAATACCCCTTCCCACATCTTATCTTGTTGAATCAGGTTTCAGTGTGGTGAAAAACATCATGACGAAACAAAAAATCGTCCGAAAATCACTGAAAGAGGAGACCTTCGTTTGTTTTTAACGAAAATTGAACCAGACATAAAATATTTAGTCACACAGCATCAGGCTCAAGGTTCGCATTAGTTATTGAATTTGATGTTTAAATTGATGAATTACTTGTTTTTTTCAATAAATGTATACGCACTCTTTTTTTGGTGCAATAAAATGTTGGTTATAAAAACTTGATTTTTTCAAAAAATGAAATATAATACAGTAATCCTCTGAAAGAACTAGACCAGTCGTAGTGGCTACCAAGGAAATAAGAATATAAAAAAGTCACTCTATACGTATTTTTTAAATAGAGGTAATAAAATAAAATAAAATTTGAATTGTTGAGATTTTGTACATTTCCATGTATTTCGTCACTAACGACCCGGGTTTCGCCTTTCGACATCTTCAGGCATTCGAGTTAGTGACGAAATACTCAAATTTGATATTGAATTTCCATCAAACACCTACAGTCGATGTCTTAAAAAATAAAATAAATATTATCGCTTCTATAAACTTAGAAACTAATAATATATATTAATATTGTTACTAAGTTAAACGTTAAATACACTTTAGCAAGTGTGATATTATCTTTACGTTAATAATGTTTTATATTCAATTCATGTTTTCATACTGCATACCTCCCGCGTTGGCAATGACGTCAAATTCACTGTCACTGATCCGGGAACGAACGGACTATAAATTTTCTGACGTCACAATTCCTTCCAAGTAAATCCACGGCAGTGTACAAATACAGCGGGTGGCCAAATGTGACGGTTCGGTTGATTTGAATGATGCCGGAGGACGAGATCAAAGCTCTCATTGGATGGCCCTATTTATAATTGCAGTCTGAGAATTGACATGAGAAATTTTCTTGTCCGTGTTATTTTAAGTACGAAAAATAAAACCAGCTGTAAATATATAACAGATTGGGTTACAGTTAGAAACAAAATTGGATTGCATTAGTTATTAGATAAGTTTAACATATACTCTTATCCTTAATGTCAATAAATGAAAGCTTAAATTCAGCAGCGGGTTCTTATAATAAAAATGTGGGCCATATTATTTGATCTTTCGTTGAAAAATTATATTTATATATGCAGTAGTTCTTATCAAGTCATTTTAATAATGCGAGAAAAGCTTCAGATTCTATGCATTTATTTGTTAAAGAAATTGTCAAATGAAATTTTCCAATCATTCGTAAAATTTATTAAATCAAGCTCAAAAGAATATTGAAAACGTCGCTTTATGATACTATTTCACCAACAGTCTACTGCAGCGGCTCCCAATTATATTTAGTCACAGAACTTTTTTACATGGCGTGCCTACATGACGAAACCCCTAAAAAAGATTTAGTTTATCAGATAATCACGATTTATGATGCAGAAAATACTGCCGCAATTTAAACATTTTCACAAGAACTTTATCTTGTTATAGTTGGTCACCGACATTCTAAATGAAAAAGTCGGTGCATTTTGGCGCCATCATTGCACACATCAATCACCACATTAAATATAAACAGAAATTTTGTCCCAACTTATTTAAATATATATATTTATTTTTCATAATATTCTTACCAATGACATACCTACGTTTCTATACTTTCTCATAGAAGCAAATCTTCTTCTATTATATTATATATTTTCCATAATCATAACTTAATCGCATTATGGTATCAAAAATATTTTAACTATATGTAGTGTGTATTGTCGTTAGTTTACCTCGATGAGCCCCATTTAGGAACCAATAGTCTACTGTATGGGTTTATTGGCATCCTTTAGTGCTATTCCTAAGCCGTGCTAAAAGAGAATCATGTGCACTAATAAAGTAGTTAATTTTAGTTTAATATTAAACATGAATAATTGCTGATTGTGATTAAAAAAAGTATTTCATAATAATTGTTTGTCCGAATAAATTGTTTGTACAAATCATTTTTTTCTTTTTCGGTTTCATGTTTATCATAAAGGCATATCCACATGCATACTTTAAATCTTATCATGATCTTTACTGAAATGTCCTACCACATTTCACAAACACTGCGAAAAATTCCAGTGAGCTTCGTATAGCTTTATCTCAGACACACCATCGGCATTAATTAATCGCGGGGTCTGCATTCAAACGGCGTTTGGCCGACGGTATGTAGAGGGAATCGGAATATATTACTTATGCAGACATTTGAGATAATATATTGGCAGATCAGTTTTTATATGAGTGTGAACGGGCCGGATCGTATCAAAAACTAGTCGTATGAAAATATTTCTAATCCGTCAGATAACAGAAAGTATACATTCGACTGCTATATTGGAAAAGGACAATAAAACTTGTGATATTTTTATATGATTTGCACTTCACAGTTTTTAATAGGTCTGAAGTTTTTAATTCAAGTTTGTCCTCGCTTTATCGAAGAGAGTGAGGATAGAAGGATAGGGTTAGGACAGGTTAGTGGTAACTAGTGGTTAGCTAATCGCGCTCTCTACGCTCCGTGTGGATGGGATGGGTGGAAGAGAGTTTTAGACATCACAAACACTCAGACTACGAACAGAAATCCCTAAATCGATTGAAATATCAATTTATGAAAACTGTCGGCACCTGGAATTAAACCCGAGACATTTGTAACTGAAGCCTTACTTCAAATACCAGCAATTAACTCTCACACTAAGGAAATAAGAAATAACGTAATTATTAGAATCATGGTAAACCTTTTCTCTAGAGCAGCGGTAAGTAACATTTTCGTGTCAATATGCAGCACTCATTTATCTGTAATCGAAGAAGGCTGTATTCAATAAAATAATAATTATAATATTTCATACAAAAAAATTAATAATAAATGAAACGAAACATTAATGAGTTCGCACACCTGAAACAACAACTTTAATCTTGTATTTAAATGTTTCTTTTCTATACTGCACCGAATAAACAAATCACATTATATTCGGGTTAAATTTCGTGTTTCATATTATTTCAGATAAATCCTGTAAATAATACTGCAATAAAATAATGTGCCAAGAATATGAACCAGCTTAGTTTTACTTCAATTGAGTCGCATAAAGATTGACGATTAAAAAGCAATTTTATTATTTGATAGATGCTTCAGTAATGAAAAACGGTAGCCGAATCCTTCTGAATTATTAATGAAACACAAAGCGATTTTCCAGTAGTACTATCAGGAATCCGTTCCCAGGAATTTGACCCTCAAAGAGAGGACGAGTCGTCGAAAATTTGCACGTCGTAGGCATTTAGACCGGCGAGCAAAAACCATGCGCCAAAGGAATTCTTCGACTGTTGGTATTTCATGCACTGAAAAATTCGACCTGATTAAAGCTGGTGATTGATTCGTCGGGACATATTTCGATAACATATATTAACCGTATTAATAAATCATTTAACCATTTCGCTAGGTGACAGGACTATTAATAAACGATTTAGTGAGGTAGCTATTAAATATTACAAAACACGTTTAGAAATAACTAGCTTTGAAGACAAAATAAAAAGCTTTGCGCATTAATATTTTAATCACTAATGGTCAAGAGAAATTGACCGTTAAAATCGAATTTATTACCGGCTTACAGTGTATGAATATGTATATATTGTACATCGAAAAGAAAAATCTCAATTCTAGTAATGTTAGATGTTGCCATATGGCGTTGCTGCATTTCCTACAGTTTTTTTGCACCATGTTCGCTCCCAATGTGGAGAATATAGAAGTTTTTCTACGAAACTGCATGTTACTCAGTTTAGGATCTGTTGTTTGGGAGGGAATTCTAGAGACAACAAACAGAAATCCATAAATCGATTGAAAAGTCAACTTATGAAACTGTCCGTGCCGAGATTTGAACCCAATCTGTAATTGAAGCCAACGACGTTGACCACTGCACCACGAACCCGACCCATACTATGCACCTCATATTTCTCCTATTTGAAATAATGTGACTTTCGTTATTCTAAATTGATCAAATATTGTGACTGGATTCCTGATAAAATCCACAAAGAAATTATCAATTCAGTTGTCAGTCCGGGAAATATTAAACGTAGATATATCTGATTACTACTGATTTTAATAATGTTTCTTCAAAAACCTTGAATAAAAATGAATTATAAGATATAGGTAAATGGCATAACGTAAAATTTCAGCGTATATTATGAAATACGGATATTTTATTGTATAAATCCAGGAAAGAGATCAGCTAATAATGATTTCAATCAATCCAAAAGTTAATCGCCAAAATTCAAATACCATAACGTTTCTGATTCGTCTCCTCGCTACCAAAAAGAGTATGTTATTATTGCTTTACAAGAGTATTGAAATATATCTAGACCAGAGGTTTCGAACCTTTAAATGATGAAACGTCAAGTATATTCGTTTGTAAGTTCAAGAAACTTCAATCAGATATATTTGAAAATGTATATTTACACATTATCTTGTTCATGGATGAAAACTTAGATCCAGTCAATAAGCCGTATTTGAAGACTTTAAATTAAAAGCTCACAGGTTCCTGAAAAGTTTTAGTTGAACATGAATTATATCCTCTGATCATACATAATAAATGCTTGCTCATTGATAATGAAAACTAATTGAGGTATTGTCATATCATGAGTGGGAAGGTTTTAAGTAGATCGACAGGTGGAGGAGCGGGGAGAAGCGGGTGCAGTGAGTCAACAAGCTTCACAGCCCGCGTCCGGACAAAGGATGATTCAACGGTTCCTTTGTCTCCTATTAAACCCGTTTATTGCAGTTAGTTTATATAATTTCCTTGAAGACAGTTACACAAACAGAAAATAAGTTGTAAGTGGTGATTGAATCTCATTTTAAAGACGAAAGAGCAGGTCTCTAGGTAAATATGACAAATAAATTGACCACTTTTTGGAAAGGCAACATCATTTTACATTGGTTTTAGGTTTAAAAATTCTGACCCAGCCACTTGATGTAAGCCACTTTATATCAACAATCCCTACGTATAATCGCGTATCCGCAAACATGAGAATTTACAGGAGTGAATTTTAAAGTTGCATAACGGAACTCACCATATAATGTTTTCGATAAAACCAGTGTCTACTCTCTCTTAAACAATTTCAGTTTTGAGGGTTATATAAATTGGCCATAACACCGTCGATATAATGTTGAAAATTTGTTCTTAAAATCTTTGTAATTAGTTGAATACACGCAGCTGTAAAGTGATTATAGGTACTAAAGCATAGATATTAATTTACATTTCACAAAAAAACATTAAAACAAAATGTCAATAACTGTAACCCAGTTCGTAAGATCAAATCTTGACAGGATACAAGAATATAGATAACATCTCGTCCAATGCCAAGATGCATGAGTGTGGGTAAATTAAACTTGTACCAGTAACTTGTCAAAGAAATTCACAGTTCATCTGCGGACTTAATGAATCGTGAAGACAGAGTGGTGGCAGAGTTTATACCTGTCCTTTTCGTTAAAAAATCGATCAATTATTTATTTGTTTGAACGATCCGTCGGTAAAAACTGATGACATGAATTTATCTGCAAGCGTTGATAGTTGATACAGGTAACAGGCATGCTTAATAATTTACCGCGCCGCCCAATTATTATACGGTGAATTTCAACAATCACAGTAAAGATATTCTGATATTACATACATGTTTGAATCCAAAAAATATCGTTTGTGAATTATATTATGCACTTGATTAGATAGCGATTATAAAGCTGCAGTAATTTTAACGCTTGCTAGCTGATGATTTGATGTGCACTAAGCCACATGTCATCGAAACATCGCACATCAGTTACCATTTTATTTTGCATAGAAAAGTCTACTTCATTTTACACTCTCACCCAAATGGTGTTATTGATTCTATGAAGTGCTATTTGTGTAAATTTATGTATCGGGTAAAAATGTTTAAATCTGGAAAATATTTTGCAACCATTGTAGTATAATGACTCAAATTGAAGTACGTCAACCACAAAAAAGTCTCGTCAGCCAGCCAAACTCACTTTCCAGAGATAGCTATAGAATTATGAAATATATTTTACTTTCAAATGTAAATATCTACGATATATTTAACTTGATTGCATGAAAATTAGAACATGTGTATTGTTTTGCGATTTCTTTGTATATTTCGGGAACAGATTACAGCATTTTAAAGGTTTTTAATCTAAGGCAAAAGCTCGAAAATCATTTCATTGAATTAACATTTACTTCGTGGAATAACAGAGTATTAAGTTTTGAAAGAATTTTAAGAAATAGTTAATAACTATTTTGGCTTAAACGCCATTCTCAGGACGATTATCAATCATTTGATAAGTACAATATGTGATCTCAGTTATTACTATTAATATACAAAGTATTGTAGTCACCTTACATGCTTTTCAAAACAATTCATACACGTAAATGTCAAAGGCTAAATATTAATTTATAGTTTTGACTGCCATCATTCAACTGTGTGCAATACAGTTTTACAGAGGCCAGGGACACCAACTAGCTTGTTACATCGACGTATGCTGTCTCACGGAATGATTGACAATGCCAGATTAATCTAAAGGCTTGTCATTTGGAATCAGCTTCACTGCCCGCTACTCATTAAACGTTCGCTTTAAATACTAGATAAATATTGTAATTATTATAAAATTTCAATAAAATACAGAAAATATACTACTTACAAACGAAAATAACGTGACACCGCCCCGTACTTACGGGGCAGAAAGGGGTCTTCAAAACCCGTCCACAGACTCTTCCTATTCATGCAAATTTAATATGCACTATCTCTCCTAAGGCGTTCAAAAATAATCTGTCAAATTTGTTTGTTTACCGTTAGCAGTAAAAGCTACAGCGGCTGAGTTCGAAATTTACGACCCTATCGTAAAGCCACTTGCTGCGTTTTTAAATTGAAATTGTGTACTTTAAACGCTGTTTATGTATCTGTTATTTCCTTCGAGTGTAAACTAACTGCAATTAAAGAGAAAGTAAACTGACAGGCGGGTTTTAATAGAAGACGAAGGAACCTGTTAATTATCCTTGTCACCACGCCGGACCTGGGGCAGTCAAAGTGTGTTGACGCTTCCACCTACCCGTCGAGTAGAACTTTTAATCTCTCAAATGTTGCTTTTGAGTCGAGTTAATATTAAAACATTCATATTATATAACACATTTTATATTGAACCAAAAGAACCGACTGATGATTTCAGCTGGTTGCTAAAGAGATTCTGGCCTTTCTACTTAAATTATATTTAAGAACACAAACTGTTATAGTTATTTCTTCATGTCAAATTTAATAATTAGTGGTTAGTATATGAAGAATTTTGTTTGTAGAAGTTTCGCCTTAAAAATATATATTTTTTGTGACCTTTATAGTGACCGATAACTTTTTACTAAATAGTCTAGATACCTTTATAGAATATATCTGGGGCATAATGATACAAGTGTCTATGTCATATTTATCAATTGTTCAATACAGGCGATTGTGCATTTCTTAATAAAAATATTTATCATTCATTATCTTTCACATAAATACTGTGGTGACTTTTTGTGCCAGAGCTGTCCATGTAAAGATGTACTAGTGAATCCCAACGTCTGAATTGCTTATGTCAACATATGCATCTCTTGTTGTAAAATATGCCGAAACATTATTTTGACATTTACTATAGATTTTTTCTTGTTTCATTCGTTTTAAATCGGTTGATACAGGGATATCTACCATTAAAAAGAATGAACATTTAAAAGTAGTTTCTAAATGGTCAAAATCTGACTATACACTTCTAGCATTAGACCCCAGAAATATAGAATTGTGGCATAATAAAAAATATTTAAATATAAGACTAATAACTAAGACGTCTATGTGGTGCAGTTTTTTTTTAATAAACTATAGATGTACCAATTTAACTTGGCCGCTAGTGAGGGTGCCACCGTCACGTTAGGAATATTGCCATACTCAACCAGAACTGAAATTTCAATAAATTCCAAAACTGATATTTTAGCGACGGTTATTAAAAGTAGACAAGATATTTATTTTCCATAAGATGAGAAATTTATTCTAGACTGACGATTCTAGTTTCAAATTCGGTTGCGACCAAGTAATTAATGTTGGTAATACTATACTTAAGACATTTGTTAAATGAAAATTTTCAGTACCAGTATTAAAGTTTTGGTTTATTTACGACAGAAACGTATTTCTTCAAAATTTCAAATACAATTAATTATTACCCTCTCACTATGAAATAGAGATGTTCATCTAATTTAAAGCTGTCAATAATTCATTTCTTGGATTAATTTTTGATCGATGCGATGGAAAAATGTCAAAATCAAAATGCGTGTACGGTAGAACGGGCACCGGTGCTTTGTCCCGAGACAGAAATGAACAAATTTATCTTGTCGAAATGTAAATACTGGCGTTTTAGTGTGACAGTGATAAAACTCGATGGTTATTAATTATACGTGTAAAAGTTATCTTTGAAAGCATCATGGGATGTAAAAGTGGGCATTATTAAAATCAAATAAAAAATAAATAATATTTCAACCATCCCGTCATCGATCAATAATTATTAATATATTATTTTGTTTTATAACATCATTTCCAATTATAAAAACATCGAAAACGACTATACCTATGTCAGGCTAATTATCGTAAGACATTAAAAACTTCAGTGTTTGTGTATTACACTATAAGTTTCTTACGATAAAACTATTGACATCATTATTGTGAGTTACATTGAATTGGTCCATAGATACGTTATGTATTTTGTCATATATCGGGTTACATGTCATCTAAGATTGTCAAAAAGTTTTCTAACTAATTGATCAAAATTCAAATTAAAACGTCTAATAAATAACAAGTTATAAAACGATTGATTGAATATCAGTTGTATCAGTGGCTTGCATGGACTTGAATCACCATTAGATGGTACCAATTCTTGAAATCGGACATTGAAGCAGTATGCAAGAATTTCGCTGATTTAAACCCTATCAACCATCAAACATAGAGAAGGAAGTGAAATAACGCTTTAGGCTAGTTGTCATTCTCAGTTACGTAAGATCTTACTTACCCTTGTTTGTATATGAAAAACGTGAACAACCATGATGCACATTCCGTCACATTTGCCAAGCTGTATCGAAAAAAAACGAAAAAATTCTCTCTCGGCTGCTGGTCATCAGAAAATATTCACCAATATTAGACATTGTTCTTCAATATAGATTATAGAACTGTATATATAAATGAGACATTAAAGGTTGATATTTGATAGAATTATCGCAAAACAGTTATTTAATGCTTAGGGTATATAGTGACATTATGTTGTATATTTTGAAATATGAACGATATAGCTAATGTACGGAGGGCTATTATTTCTTTAATATTAATAAATTATTACCAGAGATGCGTAGACAGAGAGAGAGTGAGAAAATGTGTGTGTGCACTGTACTATATATTGAAAGAGAGAGAGAGTGTATGAGCTTCAGGTAGACAGGTAAATCAATAAAAATAACTATTTTTGGTAACAAACTTCTCCACTGGCTTTTATATTTTTACCGATGAAAACAAACATATTCTACTTTGATTCCCGCATTTCATTAATCGTATATAAAAAAGGTGTTTGGGAATGATAAATTATTTTATCAGGAAATTTTATAAATAAACAGGGCACAGCCAAGCCGCTTATCAATTTTTAACGAACAGGTTAATCTCTATAGCTTCTCTTTATTACATCTTTTACGTCAGTGCTCCGCAACAGGTGTGCCGCGAGACGATGCTAGGTGTGCCGCGGCGCAAATGCTCTCAAACTGACATATATATTTTAGAGAGGAAAAACTTAAATCACTTGGTTGCTCCGTTTATATAAGTCTCGTTGAATTTTTATTGGTCCATTGTTGTTTGGCGTGACTACTAACTAGTAAAACGGGATAAGTTCATCGCTGGACTCTTCGCACATAAATATGGGACTTTACTCGACAGATTAAAAAATATAAACAAAACATTCATAACTTGACATAATTATGCTTACTCGCACATCCAGCTCATGGCGTCAGTTAGGCGATATTTGTAGACTTAAGTAGGTGTGTATAACTTAAAAAATATATTACAGTCATAATTTTCGAGAGTTATGTGCCGTGTCATAATATGAATGACATCTAGAAACAAGCTTTTCGTGTTTTCCAGTCTGGAGAAACCAGTAAAGTACCTTGTTATTTTTTTGGAAATTGCTGGTAAGTAAGTTTTACGGATTTTAGAAAACGAGACATAACAAGAACACACGTTTTCGTGTGCTGGGCTATATTTTTTTTTGAATGTATTGAGATCAAAACGATAGTCCAGAAATCATTCTTTCAGAGATTTTTACTATTATCGGTCGCGGTGCTACAGTTTCTTTCGGGAGTGTTTTGTGTAAAACCAATATGTATAGATAATTTAATTTAATTTATATTTTGTGTTATGCTATTTTAAATATGGGTAAGTTTTTACGGAGAGAAAGGTCAACTTCACCGACAATTTGTGATGAACCCAGTACTAGCGTTGCTGCCAAAAAAACCTAAGATTGTGAAAAGGCAGTATAGTGATGAATACATTTAATATGGCTTTTCATGTATTTTTATGTATTTATACTTTAGCTTCAACTTGTGTTGCAACTTTTAGACATGTATTTTTTTAGAATTTTCGAAATTTGAATTGTCCGAATTTTGTAAATTTCATGTATTTTGACACTAGTCTTGTATTTTGACACGAGTCTTGTTCCACCTTTCGGCATCTTCAGGTATTCAAATACACGAATGAACTCGAACTGACAATAAATAGTTATAAATTTCAAAAATTTTCCATTACTTAAAAAAGGTAAAAACAACGTGACTAGAGGTAAAAATGTTTGTCCGTAGTGCAATAATCAACGTCGTCGGCTGCGGTTACGCATCTCACGGGCTCGAGTCCCGGTAAGGACAGTTTCATAAATTGATTTTTCAATTGATTTATGGATTTAACTTCCTCCCACCCTTTCAATCCTAAAAACGATGACGTAGTGAAATCCTTCTATCCCTACTTAAAAAGAGTGATTGAGTAACTGACCAACAAGTTGTTCTCGTAGAAAAACATTTATTGAGCCATATGTTCCACATTGGGAGCGCTCACGGTTTCTTTTTACATTAGCTACTTCAAATTCATGAAATAAAAAATTAATAAATGTAAATTTCGTTAAATTCAAATATTTTTACTTGTGGTGTGCCGCGAAATTCTTAGGAATGCTTAGGTGCGCTGTGGCTGAGAAAAAGTTGCGGAGCACTGCTTTACGTGATATGAGTTCGTAAAATAATCATGAATAACTCCAACAATCAAAATAATGGAATTAATATATTAATACGTCATCTGATATTCACCCTAACAAAACGTTCCCATTAAAATTGGTTCTTGGTTCTATGAGTTTGTAATTGTCTATGTGATTATTTTCCCAATTAAGTTTAAAAGTCATTATTGTCAAGTCATTGTTAAAATTATATATAAACGATATAAACTATTTACTAACTGTCAGTTTAAGTTCATTCGTGTACTTAAATGCCTGAAGATGCAGAAAGTCGAAACACAGGTCGTAAGTGACGAAATACTTGCAAATGAACAAAATTTGAGCAATTCAAATTGATATGGAAATTTCAACTAACACCTTCAGTCGATATATTGAAGTATATATAAAACAGTTTCAAAAGAAACCCCATTTCAAAACGCTAACATGTCCATTGAATAGAAGTATTTTGTATATTTTATTTTTATATAAATAATAACACAAGTTGTGTAAGTTACAACGGCTGATATGATTTCTATTTTAAAATCGTAATATTAGAAAAATACTTGGGTGGTATATTATAAGTGTACCCATCTCACCTCACAATCCAGCCACTAATTCTAAAGCTAATGCATTATTATTTTTGACGTTTTTAATAATGTGTGTTTGGGTGTCATTCATACAGTAGGCTCATATCAACAACAGAAAATAAACAATCACAATGAGAATGTTTTCACTGGCGAGGAACAAAGTGGAAGACTCGCTTTTAATTTTTCAGAGCTCATCACTGTTCACCCAAATAAACGAAAATACGAAATAAGGCGTTCTCAAGTAGGAGCCGCATAGCTTCAGAATGACCGCGTAAATGAATAAACTTACATACTTTAATGATGTTGACTGACTTGGTGCTTAATTCTTTGTGAAAAGGGATTATATTTATAGAAAGAAGACACATTTTTTTTGCATTGATTATACGTTTTTATAACGGTTAACGATTCTGATTGTTAGATAATTTAATTATTCCAGAAAAAAACATGTAATTCATTAGACAATTTTATTGCAAATAAGAAAACACTAAAAAACTAACGATTGGAATCAAGGAAACTGAAAATTTATATGAATTACGAAATAGTAGTACAAAAATTCGTCGTTTAATTTAAAAGTACCTTGAATGATTTAATTTAAAAAAAAACGTTATGAACTTTGAATACGTGAGATGACATGACATTGTCTATCTCCTCTAAACATTATATATAGCTAAGCAAAAATAAATTTAAGTGTAGTCCTGACGATGGCGTAAAGCCGAAATAGCTATCGACTACCTGATAAAAAAATTTGTATAACTAAATACTTTGTTATTCCATCCTATTATAATGGAGCTCTACCCAGTAAATGCCAATTCAATCAATTAAAATGTTGTCTTTAGATTCTTCAAGAACCATTTGACTTATTATGACGTTTCGCTGATTACCGTGTATAATAATTTGGCATTTTTCCAATTTTAATCAAATTGATGTATAAATGCATTGCTATTTGCGGGGTTTAATAAGGGTATTCTAGGGTAGAAAAATTGTAGCATGTTGTAAAGCACATCATCCTTTATTTTTGATTCTTTTCGAACACTTTATAAAACAACTAGTGAGTACCCGGCATGCGTTGCAATGCCACTCAAAGAAAGAAAGGGTTTATGTTTTAATTCTGTTTATTGAACTGCTTTTGGATTAGAGGTCTGCACAGGCCAAAATTTCATAGACTTACCCGGTTCGAGCCCATCATCTTCAGGTCTGGCCCGATCCGAACCCGAGTTTCAATATCACACTTGTTATAACACAATATTTTTGTTTTTCGTCTGGTGCGTACACGAATAAATCAGAAGGTTTTTCCTAGATGTCGCTGTATGTACGTATTTGATTCTTTTTTCAATTTTAGATTTTCCTTCACGGGTTTGTGCACAACAACTCACCGAAGTTTCATCGAAATCGTAGGAATGATAAAGGAACGCGTAAAGGACAAACAAACATTTATTTTATATAATATTTCCCGGCATGATCACAATAAGTCCTTCCTGAAAGTTTCGTCGCGATCGGTTGAGTAGTTTAGGAGCCTATAAGATCCGGACAAACCAACAAACAGACATTCATTTATATATATATAGATATTACCAGAAATATTTAACATGTTTGGTAATATTTAACATAGTAAAATCTGAATTTCCGATGTATAGTAAAATGACTGCTTTTACGATACCTGATTGTAAGTAAGTCGCTCAGTATTACACTTCTGAAAGAGTTAGAAAAGACGTCGAAAATGTATTTTTATCTTTGTTGTTTAGACGCGGGCCTTGGATTGCGATCGACTGCTTCGTTTGGCATACCGCACTTCCGTCTCCATAGCACCCATAGCAGCTGTCAGTCATTTTACATCAAAGGGCCGCGACGAATGATCCTCGTCACTGGGCTCAAAGAAAATAAACACACGAAATGCACGAGGCGTGTCATATCGCGGCCAGTCATTATGACAAACAAAACATTTTTTTTTCACACGTCCCATTTGTTCGCCTTTGAGAGCATGTCAATTTTAAAAGCAGTCATAGACGTCAACAATCATTCAGCTTTAAACATAAATATAAACCATCAGTCATATTTTTCAATGAAATGGATTCTGTGAAATAATAATAAAAAATTCTCTATAATCAGCTGTAGGTCACAAACTTAAGAGTAAGGCGGGCAATTATTCTGAGCATGTGTGCTATTTTTTAAATATACATTTAGAAATCAGAACCAAAAAAAAAATACAAGAAGATGAATATCTACGAAATATAGTATATAGAATGGGCGACCTCACAATTTCTTTCTGAATATGATGTGGCAAATAGAGATTTTAGCCATCCAAGCTGTTCCAGCTTTACCGGTTAGTACAATGGTCGGAAAACCACGGATCGCGGGTGTCATGCCGCTTTTTGACCTCTTAAGTCCAATGCAAATAAAAAAAAAACAAACAATTCACATCGTCACTTCCGCCGCCACGAGAGTGCAGCTCGTCCCGCTCGGCAAATCGTAATCGACTGTCTACAAATACAATTTAAAAAAAACTCCATGGATCGTTGGAGCTACCCCTTTCTGTCAAAATGGATTCGTCCAGCGGGCGTACCCGGCGGCTATTGAACGGCATGGTAACAAGCTTTGGCCGATTCTGCGAATTATTGCTGTTGCCGCTGGGTGATTTCAGTTCTGGACACTAATGAATCTTATACTTAACAAAAACCAAGTGTGTCATACCATACCACGACTAAGACACGAATAAGACACTTTAACAGAGCACTTTATCCAAAGCATTTTGAAACCTGCTTAATCTTTTATATGACATACATTGTATGGATTTTATATAAAGATTTACATGTGGGTATATCTCCTCAGACAGACCCTCACGTCTCAGTTTCTGGATCGTTGCGGAAACCAAAGACCGCCAAAAGGAAGACGCGTGCCAATAACATTTCCAGACGCATCGCACGTCGACGTTACTGTGTAAACAAACCGGAAGGCATGCGAACTGTGCGGCACGCCGGCGTCTGAAATTAGGCGCACTTCCGGCTTGCAGCTTTCAATGGGTGCCGACTAACACAGACATGAGTGACAATTGCCGTTTGTTCCTTTGATCATCAAATTTGCACCGCTTTGGAATTGTGTGTCATTATTATTACAGAGCAGTCGTTATTCGCTAAAAGCCACAAAGTTCTTGTATGTTTTGGGCAATTAACGAAGTTCTTAATAATCTGATACAAGCACAAATAAAAACCTCACGGCCAGTGATTGCTTCCGCATCTCAAGAATATATATCCAGTGTTCTTTCACGGATATGATCACATTTTTCAAAAATACTCTGGCATCCATGCTGCAATCCTGATTGAAAATTTATATAGTAGATGATTTAACGACAACAGGTTACAAGTCCGCCACTCACCACAAGTATTAATGCAGGAAGGTGCAAAGCAGGGGTCGTCGCTAACTTTTTTGTCTAATGTCCGCACTGATTCCTCCACTAAATCTCAATAGCCAACATTAAACAAACAAACTAAATTTAATATAAAACATAAAAAATGTACAAGAAGAATTTTTAAAGAATGGCGGGGTTTTTGAATGTTTTATTTATACTGACAAGTTGTAAAAGATTTAATGAAGAAACGTCGTTATTGAGTGGTACGTTCAAACAATTGTGAACGACCTCTTAAGTTACCTACACATTGAAACTATAGATGAGTCTGTAAAGTTGTGAAGGGTAATTTTATACAGAATAGTAAAAGTTGAAAGCAAGCTGCGTTATATTGTATATTTAATATTAAATGGCTAGTCAAGCATTGTACGAACATGACAACGCGTATGCACAATAAAAATAGCATTGATCGAACACATTTAAAATTGTATTTAAAAGTCACTTTTCTTTAAAGTAGAATCTAGTCAAAACTTTTAATTGCTAAGTATAAACGTCTACTCCGTTAATATATGTATATTAAATATTAAGCATCAAATTACAGTTTGAAGGAAGCGTTACTTTACTCAGACCGTCCATTGTCAATTGAGGAAATACACAAAATGCTAGAAATGTCTCATAATGGCGCTTAGGTGATGGACAGGTCCTTCTTTCTTGGCATCTTGTATTATCATAATATAATTACAAGAAGGATTTTTACACCCACTAAGAATTTTTGATTGCGATCATGAAAATTTTGAGCTATTTAAATTTATTGTGCGACAAAATATCATGAATAAGTATCGGCAAAGGAAGTAGTTGAGTTTCATAAACATGCTCGTATATTCTCTATTTCCAAAACCGTTTGCCAGTATTTCCTTTGCCGAGAAAGGTCTTAACACTGAGAAGTGCGTCGTCGATAATTATCGTATTCTACTCTAGTGTGTCATATTTATACCGAACCTATGTTACGAAATCGATAAATATCTATGGATGTAAGTAAGCACCATCATTACTGGCTAGAGCTCGAAGATTACTGATTTTTTCTGGGCTGAAGACTAGATAGACAAAAAGAAAATCTGCTTAATAAAAAGGCGCAGTTTCTCCGTCAATGATAGAAAGTAAAGCGTTTCACTTAATCAACTGAATAGGTTATCAAATTTGGATTATTGAGATTTTGTACACTTCCATTTATTTTGTCACTAACGACCCGGGTTTCGCCTTTCGGCATCTTCAGGCATTCGAGCACACGAATGGACTCGAACTGACAGACAGTAAACAGTGTCTAACGTTTATATAGAAGATACAACTACGACAAATATTATTTACGAGGTAAGATATTATACGTCTGAGAGCCACACTGATACCTGAGTTAAAATTTCGAGAATCGCCCTAATCCTTATTTTGTAAACACCACAGAGTGGCGAATTGCCGCTTTTCAACTTCTTTTAGAAATACCAGTGATTTTACAATTATAATAGTATTGTGGGTTTTGACGGGATGCAATTCGACGAAAGGCTAATTATTGAGACTTGGTCAATTTGGTTCCAATGCCACTAGCTCACCAATATGGCATTCTAAAACTTAACCATGTTAAATTTTCTATATACAATGAACTTTGTTGAAAAATTCGTAGTGATGGAGTGTCGTATCCCTGGTGTTGTCTAATAACAGGAGGCAGTCGGCGGTTTCTTTGGCTTTGACTCCATCACAGCATCTACACAGCTCACCACAGTTCAAGCTGACACGCAAATAAACTCTACCAAACCAACTCATCGCCTTGTCATGACGTGGTAGGGTTGTGAAAAATGAGAGAATATTAATTTTACTCATGGTAAAGAATGCGTTTCTTTCAAAATTAATTGTTATTGCCTTCAAGTATGGTGGTAATTCATTGTGTCTCGATTTGTAATCCTACTACGGGGAAAGCAATTGAATTTATAAATTTTTATTAGCACTATTAAACTAGTTATCTTTCTAACTTAAGCTATCTATATATATAAAAATGAATGTTTGTTTGTTTAATAAACATCGACTGGTGCTTGATGGAATTTCAATATTAAATTTAGTTGAGATTTTGTACACTTCCATGTATTTTGTCACTAACGACCCGGGTTTCGCCTTTCGGCATCTTCAGGCGAATGCATTCAGTGTCTAACGTTTATATAGAAGATACAACTACGACAAATATTATTTTGAGCCACACTGATACCTGAGTTAAAATTTCGAGAATCGCCCTAATCCTTATTTTGTAAACACCACAGAGTGGCTTGAATTGATTTTACAATTATAATAGTATTGGGTTTTGACGGGATGCAATTCAGGCTAATTATTGAGACTTGGTCAATTTGGTTCCAATGCCACTAGCTCACCAATATGGCATTCTAAAACTTAACCATGTTAAATTTTCTATATACAATGAACTTTGTTGAAAAATTCGTAGTGATGGAGTGTCGTATCCCTGAGTGTTTCTTTTTTGTAGCATCTCACAGCTCACCACAGTTCAAGCGGTACCAAACCAACTCAATGAGAGAATATTAATTTTACTCATGGTAAAGAATGCGTTTCTTTCAAAATTAATTGTTATTGCCTTCAAGTATGGTGGTAATTCATTGTGTCTCGATTTGTAATCCTACTACGGGGAAAGCAATTGAATTTATAAATTTTTATTAGCACTATTAAACTAGTTATCTTTCTAACTTAAGCTATCTATATATATAAAAATGAATGTTTGTTTGTTTAATAATTTAAGACATCGACTGAGGGTGCTTGATGGAATTTCAATATTAAGTCAAGTTTGTACACTTCCATGTATTTTGTCACTAACGACCCGGGTTTCGCTGTAGCATTCGAGCACACGAATGGACTCGAACTCAGTTCGAGTCCATTCGTGTCTTGAATGTCGTTAGTGACAAAATACATGGAAGTGTACAAAATCTCAATAATCGAAATTTAAGTTTGCTTGTTTGTTTGTCCTTTATGCATTCCTTTACTATTCATCCGATTGGCATTGCAACGCATGCCGAGTACTCACTAGTCTTGAATAAAGCCCTTATATTCTGATCGTCAACGTTAAAGGTATTTCAATTGCTGTAGGAATTCTTAGTAGGTTTTGTAATTCGATATTGTTTTTATAAAACAAAACCATTTTTCCTCTTCGCTTATTCTTAAGAAAAATAAGGTTGATCGAGTTTTTAGAAATCCAACATCAATTTTTTGTTAAACAAATGACATTTCTTGCCACGGTTGAAACCATTCATAAATTACGTCACACATAAAGGGATTGTACATAAAAAAGTTCAATTATAGTTGAGGAGGTATGCAATTCGCACAATACCAAAAAAATTTCAAATCGTTTTTACTGTGAATGAATACACAGACCTTTATATATATATATATAACAAAAATAGTGGATGGGCTAAAAATGATAAAAAGTAATAAAAAAAATGAGTTAGTAATCTATTCTCTTGTATCTAAAATTATTTTTTGCTATTTTAATAGGTCCACACTCCACACATCTTTTTTAATCAATTGTATATGTATAGGTTGCAGTTATAATGTTAATAAAACACATAATTTTTGGATTTGACAAAACAATTTATTGTCGTACCCCTAAATTGTCGCCAATAAGTCAGGGTTGTACCATTGTATTGTCTTCCAATCGGGATTACTCGACAGAATTACTTCATGTTAAAAAGTTACTGTGTTCTGGTTCAAGGAAGCATTAACAACTTCACAACTGATTGAACGACTTTTTATATATCATCAACTTTTACTTACCTAACTGAATTACTATTTCGAAAAAACGTTTACATATTTTTATATCATAATTTAAAGCAGCGAATACCAATCTGTATTATTACATTTGATTACAATTTAATTCTCTCATAAAACGATTAAACAGCTCACAGAAAAATATTTTTTGGGATATAATAATTGTACAGATTTCTGTATACAACGGCTCGGTAAATGTCAAGGTTGCTGGGTTTTCTTTCATTTGGTTACGGAATTACGCATTTGGATTCCTTAATGGAAATATTCATATACTCAATGATTTTTCAATAAATTTATGAATTGCATCTACTTCACTTCAACACTTCTCACCCCACCCGATCCGGAAAACAGGATTTAGAGAGCGATTGGCAAATAGAGATTCCAACTCGTATATTAGATAGCCGAATATATTCAGCCCTTTTTCAACTAAATGGTGCAAAGCATAACAATATAAAGTAAATTTTGTTAGTGATCCCCATACAAGATGAATTTGTCGAAACTTGCGAAGTAAAAATGTGCTTTTTTTAATTGCGTATTTCATCATATAGGTCAGTATAGTGCAGATATACATTGGCAAGTGGCAAGACTACCTACACGAATTAAAAAAAACTTTTTTTTAAAAATATATCCACTATTATTGAAGTTTTAAGCTCAAAAGGCCGACTACTGGCGACGGCTGACTAGGAACAAGCACCCTACAATATTGTATTACTTTTCTAATCTTATTTCTCTTACTTTACACTTTCCTAAAAGAGTGTTCGAGCGACTGCCTTTCTTTACAGTTCTGATAAAAACAAGTCTGTTATGATAATCCACACTGTCATCGGATATAGTTTAAAAAATACAATGTATTGTGGAGTACTTTGTAGTTTAAATACAAGTTTACACTTTGACAAGCACTGATCTTAGGCGGCATGCATACGTCCCCGGTCGCGCTTAATTTAATCCAACGTCTGCGGGTTTTAAGAGCTGTCTTGATGTTGGACATTAATTTCGCAAGCTGTCACTTGACAGCTGCTAAGTGACGTTTAACTCTCAAAAGACCGCACCGATTAATTTGTAACATAATGTCGCAATAATGAAATAATTCAAGTTTCGCTATGTCGTAAATACCAAATGGTAAGTGCTCTTTTACTTAGATCAGTCACCAATCGTCTGTGACTTTGATATCTGCATATTAATTCGCAAAGACGCCTTAAATTAATTAGAAATATACTGATTCAATATTAATTTTCTCTATCGTTCTTTATTTGAACACCTTGTCATGTAGATTAATTATTTTCTGAAATAGACAATTTGACCTCTATTTTTAGAATTTAAATATTCAACAGTCGATATATTATATATTTAAATATAAATCTAGCACGTTTTGTGAGTTATACACAATATTTTTTGGTGTGGATTACGTCCTTTTTCCTTTCCACAGTCGACATGGTCGAATCGAGTAGACATATTAAAGTTGTGATGTTGCATGGCATTGGTGTACTTTTACTCAACGTTAATAATTAGATGGACCTGGCTTGGACATGTGCTGCAGATGCCCTAAGGGAGCCTGAATCCTGCCTGTCTCTTCTGCCAACCGGATAGATTGCGTAGCCCTATAAGGCCGCTGATAACCATCCATAGGATGAATTCGGCGTAGCTACGGGGGCGCTGTGTACAAACATAAAACATTTAAAAGATTCACTTAAAAACCCCTCTGGGTGTCCAAATGTTCTAGATTGAGAGCGGACATGTTTTTTTTTAAATATGACAAATAGATTCATTATACTTCTATAATGACTGAATGAGTAATTTTCAGCCCCAAAAGTATCCTTGGAAGTCTGAGATCGGCAGATAGTTATATGAAGAGGTACTGTGAATATATTGAATCAGATATCTGAGAGTTAATATATTATTAATCCCATTCAAACAGTCATATAGCCTATTATCAAATATAAAATAAGACAAAAATAAATTGCCTTAAGTCATCTCTTTGTTTGAAATTGCACATTTTGATTTCACGCTTGATTTCCGCCAAAGAATAGAAAGCAAAAAAAAAAACAATGAATTATTATTGTTTTGTTGTTTCGTTCGGTCGGGGCAGTGATTTGTGCTGCCTCAGGGGGCGTATGGGTTCAAAAGACCGTTTTTTAAAGTGAGTTTACTATAAAAGGAAATTAATATGAATGAATTGAACTTCTTGCATTTAATTCTAGAGGCGTCACTGATCTTCTTCGGATAGGCGCCGTCTATCAAGAACCCACTGTCTTTCACCGGAATAAAAAAAAAATTCTATGGAGATCGTATGTCTTGTCTTTATTATTTTTTTTAGGTCATGTTTTATCATGAGCGATATATATTATATTTTATTTGCTGACCATATAAAATATAATATGTAAGTACACATAAAACTAGATAAACAGTAATTGTGGCACAGTTGATTGTTGGACAATTATTAATAGAAAAATTTTGCAAATTTTATTAACGCTTTTAAACTGTCAAAAAATGGGGTTCAGAAGAACACAATATCGTCGCTGTTCTGGAAGAAAACACTACATCGAAAAAATTACATATTGAGTTAGTTATGACAAAATGTTCTTTATTTCAAGCTCTACAGTATAAAAGAACACACCTATTTTTATAAATTATACTTTTACTAAAGAACAGTTTTTTACAAACACGCAAAATAAAAAATGTATACAATTTCGAACATTCGACAAATTTCAAAGTACAATTACTCAAAACTAGTATTTTCCAGTTAGTGTTTTCTTCCAGAATAAGGACGATATATACAAAACAACACATAAAATGGTGATTTCTATACATCGTCTAGTATTTTCAGGAATATGTATTATTTATTAACACACTGTAATTGCAAGTAATTTAACTATATTGGGTAAAGATCTGTGATCCTTACATTCTCGGCCATCCGAACCACAAGATCACAATATCAGGAAAGCGAAAAGTTATCTTATAGTCCGTACTAAGCCCCATCGTTCCATCCTTACCGCTTTCCAAAAAGAGAGGATTTAATGACTGAATAATTCTTAAAAATAACTTCTATTGACATGTTTTATTACGAGTTATGCATTATGAGAACCTGCCGCGGTTAAAAAATAAAGAAAAAAAAAACTTATTAATTTTTTCAAAATTACCCCTGTCTGTTCGATGGGTAAGTACGCTGGCGGTCTTGGCGCCAATATCCGAAGTATGGGTCATTAATATCACCCATGATTATTTCTGACAGCTTCATAATCATTTGCTTAAACTGCAAGACCCATAAATCTTACAGACTCATCTAATCGATCGCTGGGATACCCATCAAGTGATTGCTACAGTAATAATCGTAAGTTAGTCTCGCCTGTCAATGGTAATTAGGTATTAAAACTGTACTTCATATGAGTCACAAACATTACCATCCATTCATGGACTCTTTCCGTGATATCTTTGGATATTTGTTTGTCGCATATGAAATATCATAATTTCAAAAAGTATGCTGACGCTATATGATATATACGATATATGATGCATGTTTCACTTCCAAATTTTTCTGCCATGTATTGATTTAAAATGTACAGTAGACTCCCCGATAACACGGTAGATAGAAGGCGAGCTATCTCGGATAGGGCTACCATATTGGGGCTACCATATTCATAGAAAATAAGAGCATACGCATGTGGTACAGGAATATTTTAAACTGTAATCAAGAGCAGTTGTAAATTTGAATGAAAAACGAGTTTTGCACAATCGTGTTATCGGAGGGTCTACATGTTAGATGTTTAAAAAACTTTGGAAACTCGTCAAAATTTTTTCACATCCTATTTTCAGTATGAAACAGCTGATTGAATTTATTGATACAAAAAGCAGGTATGGAAATGTCCGAAAAAATGCCAATTTTGGTTAACGAAATCATAATTTCTTAAAAAAATATCAATGTACTATTTTTCTTCTACCATACTTTGTTTATAAAGCATAGACATTAATTAATTTTTGTTGCAATTCCTAAAAAGATCTATCCTGTGCTGCTCTTCAGTGAGCAAAGTGATTGCTTGCGAACAATCAGTCGTCGTTGACTTGTTGCATTACGGATTCGGCCAACTAGATTAATCCTTTTTCGTTTCCTACCGTCTACTATTTCGTCAATTCAGTAGTTTCTAATGTTTCGTCCTTAATATATTTACTTTGTTGACACAAATCTCAGCAGTATCAGTATTTATACAGTTTGTTCAAAATGAAAAGAACGCTAACTATGTGTAATGGTGTCCAGGCTGTGTAAAAAAGTCAAATTATTTCATTGGGCAACTTTTTGTACATTCTTTGATATCTAAAACAAGTTAAAATAGCAATAGAATGGAAAGAGGTCAACAAATTTAAAACTAAAAGATAATGCAAAAATACTCTTGTGGGATATACTTAATAAAACCTTTAGTTTAAGGTATAAAATATCAAAAGTAAACAGTTCTTCAAGAATTGTTCATTTTTCCTTTTTTTTATGGAACATGTGATGGCGAGAACTAATTCTATAACAACTAAGTATTTGGGTGAGTGTTCCTAAAGTCACCCGTCGTCAGTGGTCGGCCTTTTGAGCTTAAAACTTCAATAATAGTGTATATGTTTAAAAAAACAGACTTTTTAAAAATTTGTGTAGGTAGTCTTGCCACTTGCCAATGTATATCTGCACTATACTGACCTATATGATGCAATACGCAATTAAAAAAGCACATTTTTGCTTCGCAAGTTTCAACAAATTCATGTTGTATGGGAATCGCTAACAAAATATACTTTATATTGTCATACTTTGCATCATTTAGTTAAAAAAGGGCTGAATATATTCGGATATCGAATATACGAGCTGGAATCTCTATTTTCCAATCGCTCTCTAAATCCTGTTTTCCGGATCGGGTGGGGTGAGAAGTGTTGAAGTGAAGTAGATGCAATTCATAAATTTATTGAAAAATCATTCAGTATATGAATATTTCCATTAAGGAATCCAAATGCGTAATTCCGTAACCAAATTAAAGAAAACCCAGCAACGTTGACATTTACCGAGCCGTTGTATACAGAAATCTTTACAATAATTATATCCAAAAAAATATTTTTCTGTGAGCCACACTGATACCTGAGTGTGGCTCTCAGACGTATAATATCTTACCTCGTAAATAATATTTGTCGTATTTGTATCTTCTATATAAACGTTAGACACTGTTTACTGTCTGTCAGTTCGAGTCCATTCGTGTGCTCGAATGCCTGAAGATGCCGAAAGGCGAAACCCAGGTCGTTAGTGACAAAATACATGTAAGTGTACAAAATCTCAATAATCCAA
Source organism: Himalopsyche phryganea (assembly GCA_022494535.1). NCBI lineage: Eukaryota > Metazoa > Arthropoda > Insecta > Trichoptera > Rhyacophilidae > Himalopsyche > Himalopsyche phryganea. Next base: position 760,483 of record JAGVSL010000033.1, read on the forward strand.
ATTTGATATTGAAGTTCCATCAAGCACCCTCAGTCGATGTCTTAAATTATACAACCTATACATATACAATTGACTAAAAAAGATGTGTGGCGTGTGGACATATTAAAATATGCTTTGCATCATTATGTTTTTAATTGTTCTGTCTACTTTCAGTAAATTCGTTCGCGATATTTATGTAGTTTCATAGTAATGACCGAACACTGGGCAATGAAAGGCCTACCATTGGATTTTGGGGGCCGACCACTGGGAGAATTGGCATTTTTTTCTAAACTTCTATTATTTTATGCTTATGTATTTATCATTCATTGACTCAAATCCTTTGTGAAAGTACACATATCGCTTAACTGGCCGACCACTGGATAAATGACCCTATCATAATATCTTTTTGTTGATAACGTAATAGCTATCAACCCTATTACATATTGTTTTTGAAACTATATATTTAGCTATTCAATCAATTTATTGATGATCTCAGAAAAATAGTCGAAAGAGATGAGAAATGTGTAAAATAATCTTTTTTTATTTTGGGAAATCGCTGATATAATAATAGCTTCCAAAACTGGCAGTAAATCATGGAAATTAAAAATGATTCTGAAGCGGTTTTTGACTGAAGGGCTTAATGAGCTCTTTGGCGCTGGAAAAAAAATACCTCCAACTAATGCTTGGAGCATTACAAGTCATTTAAAACAAATCAATGAATGAGAACGAAGTAATTATTTTGAAATATGGCGCCTATCAAATAGTTCTTTGTTTCGGCGCTATGGATTTGTTGCTCGAGACTAATAACCCAGTCTTTGATGCTTTGTCCGACTTCAATATTATTGTAACGAAATTAATTGGATATCAATTTCTTATGCAGGTAACTACCTATTTCGTTTCTTAGAAAATTCTATAAAATATAATATGTATAGATAACTCATTGCTTCTTTGACCTTGTCTACTCGCAGTATGGTAGTATGTATATGGAAATCAAATGGTTCCTCCAAGATTATTTGTAAGTTACTAGGCTTCCTGTCTCTTCATTACTCTAATTCAGATATATCCACTGTCGTAGCTGGGGGGGGGGGGGCAACAGCTGGCAGATAAAATAGATTTTGATAATGTGAATGACGGTTTTGCTGAAAGCAGAGCACGGAAAAATAAATTTGCTTTAATTATTTAGAGTGTTATTTGCGGTGTGTTATGTTTAATTTTATGTTAGAATAGTCTTCTGAATATTTTGTTCTTAATTAATTATGTACAATATATACTTTTTAAAGTATAGTTCATACACAATTCTGTATTTTTATATTAACAATAAACATAAAATTTATTTTAATAGCTAATAAATTTTTTGGCGACAATGACAGAATTGTAAAAATATAGTACGTATTTTTCAAGAAATTATATTTATAAAATAGGAGAAGGTAATTTTAAAAAACACTAGTAGGTCGACTATTACATACACTATTGTAAATATTGAATTACTACGTCACTGCGAGAGTACCCAATTTAAAAAAAATATAATGGGTCCATATTTAAAATGGGTACACATGACGTAGGACTTATATATGAGTCCACAGACAGCAACCAAAGTTCTCCAAGGACTCAAATACGAGTCCGCGGCCATTAAGCTGTTAAGCTGTTCCGATTTATATTGTTTTCTTTAGTGAGGATTGAGTGTCAGAAATCATATTTTAGTAAAGTAATTTTTATCACCTATACATAGCTATTTATCTCCATGTTACGTTTTATTAAATGAATTACTATCTCTTAGTATTATTTTGTATATAAATATTATATTACATATTTAATAGTACCTAATTGATTTCAATGTAGGTACAACAATTTTAAAATGTACCCTTTACGATGTTTATTAATCGAATTAGCCTAAGTGACAAATAATAATACAATAAATACTGAAAAGTCTGTAGTTTGAAATATCACATAATATTGTTTAACACCTTCCAACATGGTGGGTATTATTTATTCAGTGCGAGCAATAAACATCTATCTGCTACCGTTTGAACGAACTATACCGCTTTTCGACCACTCACATCGTTCTAGTCAAATCCACGAACGTTGATATTTGAGATGCTATATCGAGGAAAATGGATTTTTTTCAAAATGGCCTGGAATAAACAAAGATTTTAATGCACACATTAAAAATTTTATGAAATACGTGAACGTTGTCAGGGGAATTGGGTGTATAAAATTCCTAGAGACTGGGCAGAATGATTTGATTTTTGAAGTAGTGCTGATGTAATATCTTAGCTACAATTGGAGTCATCAGAAAGCAGTCGACTGGTATTCTTTATTATTCTGAAGTAATATGATATTTAATTTTCTGTTTAAACTTGTTTCACAGTCTTGTTAGGAAATTAATCGCAGTGATTGGTGAAATTACGACTGTATGTACTCGGGAAATGGCGGGAAAAGTGTCATTCTTTGCCAAATCGATTGCATTAAATTTAATATTGTCACGATGAATTTGATAGATGTACTCATTTTTTTTCAAGAGTTGAAAATTAGCTACCTCCTGCCTCACACGGGAATTACGTAATAGATGTTGGTGTTGGGATTACGCATGGAATAAAAAATCAGTCACACTTTTTAAATTGTTTTTATAAAATCGGAGAGTAAAGTTTTGCAAGTTTTTAAACGATTCCGCAGCTCTGATAACTATAAGGTCTTGATGTGTTTCTAAAATATATTAAATAGAGTTAAATAAATGTAAATATCTGAGTATAATTTAATTAACACTAAAATCTTTAAATATTAGCAATGACGTCAATCAACAGAAAAACAACTCGAAATTGAATTCATAGTTCTCCTGTTTCTTATGTTGAATATAAATAATACAATGGATCATTATTTGTTTCTCGCTAGAGTAACGTCTGTAGTCGGAAAATATTTGCTGAAAATGTTAGGCATGTTTGTTTATCGTGTGCTCTTTCAGAGGTGCTAAAAGTTCTTATTATGAGTGATAATTATTTCTTGCAATAGACTCAGGCGCGTATGTTGAATGTGAAAAAGGTTATTATTATTATACACTTACGTCTACTGACAACTAGACAAACTTTAAGATAATAAAAATGATTAGTATCAATATATTTTATGGGCTGGAATAAAGTAATCAGAATTGCTTTATTATGCACTGCTTGAATACTCTTAAAATATTGAAGCCAGTGTGTGATTATCCGAAACCCGAATAAGTATTTTTATTTGATATTTATTGATTTAAAGCAGAGGTTTCTAAAGTTATTTTACCCATAGGCCCCTTCTTAAAGAAAAAACCTGACCATGAACCCCATAAATAAAATAACTCTATGTAACTACATAATAAAAAAATATTAATTTAAATTGTCTTTGAATGGTAAATGATGATATAAAAATAAAATACAAATAAAACATTTTGATATTTATGAGGTTCATAACTGCACTAAATGCATCTTCTACTAAATAGGAAGACGGAAAGCAATCAACAGGCTCTGTACAGTGAGTGACCTATAATGCAGGATATAAAATTGTTATCTTGTTTTCTAAACAAAATTTGTCGTATCTTGTTCAGACATTGGTTTCTGCTGCTCATTGCTTCCGTATTAGTATGGATACATCTAATTTTGTGGGTATCTTTGCAGTAAAACATTCAAAAAATCGCTTTCAATTTATTTATTGCTATTTATTTCAACTTTAAAACTCTCGCGGACCCCTCGACATTGTCCACGCACCCCCAAATAATTTTTAATTTGCTACAGACACCCTCAGCGGTCACAGAAAGAACTATCTTGGGAACCACTGATTTATAGAAAGCAGAAATATGTCCATAATAAAATACGATTTGTGAATTAAATATAAACGAACAGGATTTGCCTGAAGATACTTAAGTCTATGTGGAATATGTAAATGTTTGGAGTGATTGATATCTTTGAAGAATTTTCTTTCCAGTGACAACACCATAGGAAGTTTGGTTGTTTTGACCTTGGAGAGGCAAAAAACTATATCGACAATTTCTCAGTTAATAAGCATCAAGAACATAAATTTCGATATTGTCTAGAATTACAAAATTCTTATTTATAGCCTCGTATAAGACTGTCTGTTATGTGGCGTAGTGGTTAACGTTGTTGGCTACGGCTACGGATGTCTCAGGTTCAAGCGGCGGTGCAGACAGTTTCATAAATTGATTTTTCAATCGATTTATGGATTTCCGTTCGTAGGCATGAATGTTTGCGATGTCTAAAATTCCCTCCCACCCATTCGATTATAAAAACGGGGCATAGCGAGACCAATTAGCCAACCATTAGTCGTCTCCTAACCCTATGCTTATATTTCTACTCTCTTCGAAAAAGAGACGTTGAGCAACTGAGTAACAAACAGTTGTCGAAAAAAAACTTTTGTTGAGATTCCCCCATTAGGGGGCCATAATATATTATATTCCACACTGGGAGCGGACATGATAAAGAAAAAGACTGAGTTATAGTCTCTCAATTTACTCCGCAATAATCCAAGATGTAAATAAAAATTCGATGGTTAAATTAAAAAGAGTTTTAATTCTCGACCACGGCAATAAGCAAAATCACTGTTATATTTTTACTGCTATATAGTAAAGTACCTATAATATTTTAAATTGACAAATCTTTAAATTTAAAATATTTTGATTTTCTAAATAATTGCAAAATGATATTCATATAATACAAAAAAATCTTTTTCCGCGTGCAGTTTTTTTTAAATGTAACATGCAGTAGCGCATTACTTAAACACTGTTCATTGTGCAGCTAAAATAACACAAATAATTTATAGTTTGTGAGTTGGAAATCAATAATATCGACCCAAGAAATAGACAATAAATAATCAAAACAGATGTTTGATCGATTTCTTGATTTCGATTAAAATGTAAATATCATGAGTAGGTGTAGACAATCCTAGTATATTGATAAACGTAGCACCTACCTAAATGCTAAATACAAAAATAGGTATTTATTATATTTAAAAATGATAATATAGCCATGTTTGTATGTAGAAAGATTTATCAATTCGATCGAAGCGAAGAATCGCGGCTATTTGAAATCGACAGAGAAAGGCGGTGTATAGTGGCGAGTGGGCGGAGTGAAGTAGGCGGATCCCGCAAGGCGACGCCCGCCCCAGCATGGCGGCCGATAGCGGCGTGGACACAAACAACTAAGCGGTAATAATTTTATTACTTTTAACACTCATTTTGACTGCAGACGGCAAATAAATTATAAGTGCTAGTCGAGAGTCGCTCGCAAAACGCTGCCTCAATTATATATTATAAATGCATTTTATACCTATAGACCGTCTTGCGAAGGAAATACAGCCAGGGTAAGGTGATTCTCGGTATATTGCTTTTTACGGACAAATGAATATGGGAATATGAAAAAAATATTTATATTCAAAAAGCATACTTGATATTGCTCATGATTTAATCACTATCGATAAAATCTGCGTCACACTATAAACCAGTGCTCTGAAACATTTTCTCCCTCATGGCACACTAAAACTTTCCAACGGTACATACAGAAATAAAGGTTATGATTTTATTTGATAAATATACATGATAAAAGAATTACATAATTCCGCACAGTATTTGATATAAGAAAAAAATATTTCATTTTTTTACAGTGAAGCAATGCGCGCGGCACACCTAGCATTACCTCACGGCACAGCGGTTGTGGAACACTGCTAAATAAACAATCAACCCAATTCAATTATTCATTTATTGTATGAAAAATTTACTCAGAGTATCTATTTTGTTGTAATGGATTTTATCCTACCTAAATATATTAGAATAATATATGGAAATTTCACGCTTTCACAGCGAGTGTCTCAGGAGATTTTTTCATGAGATGAAGGTTATGCTGCAGACTGCTTTAAAAGACAGTCTATATTGAAAAGCTTATCTGAGTCCATAACAACACGATCTCTGTATGACACAGCATAGTTATTAAGGACAAAGTAATCAGTATTTTATCAAATTAACTAGAGTATCTTTTCGCTATCACATTCTATTCCACCGCTGCTAAAATTAAGGCAAATACATATTGTCTAAATTCTAAATCACTTAATTATGATAAAATAATTGTATAGTAACGATGGATAACAGCATTTTACAAAATTGTTATCTTTACAAGCGATCAGCGACGGCGAATTTACTGGATTGACACATGGCAAATATTATAATATAATTCAGTGTTACTCAAACAGACCGCCAAAATGGTACAGAATATTCTCTTAATCTTTCGGCATTCGATAAAGAAAAATTTACGTGTATTGTATTGAAAATCTTTGAAGATTTCTCAGCCTTTGTCGACTTATACCTATATTAAGTTTCCTTGTAGGTCTGCATAGATCATAATATAATATGATAAATAAAACAAACGAGAAATGGAAAAAAATGATTTAAAGGTCTGACACCACGCCCCACAAGGCGTCAGTCTATTTTTATAATTTTTTTAACTACATAATACGCCGAAATTACAGTTATTTAAATAATGACAGGAAAAACACATGGGCGAAGACTGATCAAAGAGAGAATTAAGTACAGCATGACTATCAATAAAGAGACTTCAAATTTAAAAAGATAAGTAACGTATTTTAAAGTATTGTGCTTTTAATCAAACATTATAAGATGTAATGAAAATATGCAAAACTATTTAGGAATCGTTTATTAATGTTATTACAGATATTTAATTCAAGGATATTTACTGCGGTCATCAGCCAGTGAAGTACTATTGTTATCCGTGTTGTCCGACGGTACGGCGCGTTCTGCCAGTGTCTCTGTTTAATATCAGTGTTGACAGCTCATCTGTGTTGCCATTCGTATTGATTTGTTCACCAAAAAGTATTTTAAAATATTTATAAATTTCATGTGATTTTTTTAGTAAGAAAGATTTAACATTGATTTAATTTATGTAGGTTTCAACTGCAGATTCTTAATTATGCATACTTATAACTAGCAATGCTTGGATATCTACAATGTAGGTACCAACTATTTTTAGTGGATGTTTGCGCAACTTTTGCATGAAATTGGACCGAAAGTTAAATAAAATAAGATACCTTTTCATAATGGAAGAATTGCATAAGCAGAGACACACCTCTCCATAGGATTCCATTATCTTTTTAAATGCCTTACAAGTTGCCAAGCCGGCATGAATGACGGTGTCGACAGCTCCGAGTATGTTTTCGAGAAATTTAAGCCGTTCGTTAGTTATTGACAAAGTGGCCATGGCCAGTTATAAATTTGCTACTACCTGAAATCAGGATTTCAAACGGAATATTGAAAATTTAAAAAAATAAAACACAGTTTCGTTCATCACGAGCAATATCAACTGATGAATACTCGCGATGAACGAAACCGCTACTGATCATTGTAAACATGTGGAAGTACTACAAACAAATTATGTTTTATTTTTTAAAATATGAAGCTTTTCCACGAAGAATTGACAGTAAGCACCTTAAAAGTGTCTAAATGCATGTTTTTAAGTAGACAATTAATATAAAAATATTAGCCCATATGTGGAACAATCAAAAGCGACCGTCTTCACAGAACCACTATCAGTAATAATTCACAGTGCACTATAGTTTTGTCAAAATCGATATTTTTTTTTATAAAATTACATCGAATCATGTTCCCCCTGTATCTAACACAATCTGATTGTTTCTTTTCTCAAAATATGGGTTAGCAGATAATTTTCAATACTAATATAGGGACTGTTATTATCTTGAATGATTTCGACCCTAATGTGGCGCTTTTTAATGTCAGTAACTGGGCCGAATGACTTGCTCCTTTAGTTTTCGCCGACGGACGATTTATAGGCGCCAGCCAGTTACTTTCAAAATCGTTGCTAAAAAAAAGTAAATTATCGTCAGTATTATAATCACTGCCTCTAAAACAATATTCCACATATACTAATGGCTTATGGGAGTGATTCGAAGAACATATGAAAAAAAAAATGAACCATTTTTATCCATAGCTACTTAGTGAATATGTTTTTAATAAAATTAGAAATTGATAAGCATCACTAAGCATGACATCTTTCCTTACATCACTATTTATGTGATGTCCCCAAACATATTTTTATATTTATATAGGGCGAGTGTCCCTAAAGTCAGCCGTCGCCAGTGATCAGCCTTTTGAGCTTAAAACTTAAATAATAGTAGATAAATTAAAAAAAACAGATTTTCTTAAATTCGTGTGGTAGTCTTGCCACTTGCCAATAATCTGAAATTTGCTGACCTATATGATGAATTACGCAATTAAAAAAAGCATATTTTTACTTTGCAAGTTGCGACAAATTCATATTGTATGGGGATCATTATGTTTTTTATTGTTCTGTCTACTCTCAGTAAATTTATTCGCGATATTTATGAAGTTTCATAGTGATTACCGAACACGGGGCAAAGAAAGGCCGACCATTGGATTTTGGGGTCGACCACTGGGAGAATTGGCATTTATTTGTAAACTTCTATTATTTTATGCTACGGTGCAATATTAACTATTTTATTTTTAGTAGGTTTCATCACTTAATACCTGTTTAATTGAATAACAGCGAAAAAAATAAATAATATACGCCATTTGCAGATTATGTATTTGAAGTAGGATTGAAAATTGATTAAAACTTCAAATACATAAATTTTGGGCGACGAGTGCTGAAAACTAAACTATGCTATCCAAACGACGGCAGCCAGGCAAGCGTGGGCCGTCACTTTACCGAAACGTGCCATACAGGTAAATAATTCCGTCAATAATTAAACAGTTAATACATTAAAAGTGACATATGATATGTATTTACTTTTAAGTAGGCCCCGAATGTAATTGACAAAAAATATTAGGGATAAATAAATAAATGAATAAACATATTTTTTCTCTTCGACGATACCTGCGTACTATAGTGTCACAACTACGGTTTGACTCGCGATTTACAATCACACTGGATGGGAGAAATGGAAATAAAATGATCCTTTACGACCCCTGCCTTCTTGTTAATGTCAAATCACACCGTCCCGATTGTCGGTGGTTGCCGCCAGCTTGTTGTATGCGCTGTTTGCTTCAGACCCGCTGGACCACTTCATTGCGCATGCGTGACCACCATTATTGCTTCAATCAAAGATAATTGGACACTTGTCACAGGTGTCTGGCACCACTGTTACTCGCCATCTAGCGGTTGGGATTAAAAACTGTTAAAACTGTCACCAAAGCAATAATTTTACTCAATATAAATATAATATTGTTTTTGGTTTAGATTATATAAAAATGGTAGATGGGTTGCATTACTTAAAATACTCCCAAAATATAAAATTCTCGATCTCAAAAATAATTGGAATTTATTTTTATTTAGTTTCATAAGTTACACAGATAATAACATAGCAACATTAATATGATTTGCGACTTAAATTACATAATTACTTGACATTAAGAAAACTGTTATAAGAACCGGAGAGGGAATAAAATCTCAACATAAATGTATCAAAACAATAGCAAGTCATGCATGAGTCATGAACATCTGGATCTTAAATTCGCCACATGGCAAGAATTACGATTCCAACATTCACAAATGACCACAGTGTTTTTAAATATATACTTGATAAGAATAATTAATCTGTTTTTTTAGACCGTGCAAAAAGAGAATCGAGTGTGTTATGAGTTATGAGTATGAGACAAAAGATTCAAGCTTTTGTAGGATGCGGATTTTTTAACAAATTTTTCATTTTTGTTCAAAAAAGAAACAAAGCTGGTTTTCAATTTTTATTTTAATTCGTCATTATCAACAAACAGTATTTTTGTAACAAATAAGTTGTATTATACTTTTACCGTATACATGTACGTACTGTTTATTTTAATAGAATATTGTCTGGGAATCTTTAATTCATTTTTAATCCATACTTCACAAGAAAAATGTACCTTTCGTTGATTACTATGAAGTAAAAAAAAATATTAAGGGAATTACTGAAGAATTTAATCGCCCACGTTGCTATTTATCTACACAAGTAGAAGATTTGAAATTTTAGTCAGTTGAGCATAGTAATTAAAGGTTGTCATTATATATTAATTAATTCACTCAGTTGTATATAATATAAACACAAAGATAGCCAGACTACATTTGTACTACTGATATTTATTAATTAGTACAGGTGTCACAATTTTAAACTCTGGATTCATTTTTGCAACACTTGTATAATATATTGAATGCGAATCATGTTTACATACTGGAATTTAACTAGCCAAAAGATAAAACAGTGTACCATTTTGTTTTAAATATAAATTTAGCTTTTATTTTAATTTAATTGTGCTGTTCAACTACACATAGTTATAATATTTTGTTGGTATATTGAAAACAAATATACTATAGTTATTCCTTTCTATGTATAAACCTCGAAAGGTTTACTTGCAAATTCACGGCCATTGTCTTCATGGACGATTCTTCAGAATACGTAGACTAACAAGATAAATCCTTTTGGGACAATGAATGCTATATTCATCAAAGAATTCAAAACCTTCCGCCTGTCGCTTTCAAATAAGGACGCCGTCAGTGCCATCCATCAGTCAGTCAGCGGTGGAGCTTGTAAGTTGACATCTTCAGGATATGCAGTATGAAACAGTTGCCTGTTATACCGACGTATGTATTTTCTGTAAATTGAGCATTTTGATAAGAAAGCAGGTATTTTATATCGCAATACATCGGTTAGATGGATCAGTGCTTAAAGAAAATGTTTTGAATAGATTATATGTAAACATTATTTTATTTTTTTAATGAAATTAAAAACCCATAGGCAATATCTTATATATATATTTCAGTGACATCTTGTATTGAAAATAATTGATAAAAACAAGAATATTGTGCAGAGCTATTTCAGGAATCCAGAAGTTCGATGGAATTTTGGGAACGTCATGTTGATTAACGTATTAGCTGTTTGAACGCTTTAGAGCTGTGAAATCGGGAAACTTATGCCAAAACTGCGATGAGTTGAAAAATGGCCTTGCGCTTTATTTAGTAAAGAAAAATATGTATTTAGTACCGTTGTCTTTATTCTCTCGTTGGAAAATTTCGGAAAGGTATTGTTGGATCGAGCATAACATAATTATCTTTTTAGTTGAAAACCGGCGATGGTATGTTCAAGATAATTTATTAATGTACACTATAGTTTAAAAAATCAACTAGAGAATTGGATATTATTGTATGATACTTAATCCCAGAAAAACCAACATAGCTAAACGCATTTTTAATATCCAAATTTTGAAAACATTCTCAGCACAAATATGTTTACAAAAAAAGAATCGCCCGAGTTGCCATTCGTATTTTTGTTGTGTTTGATTCAGAATATATTAAATAGTTAACTACAATTCTTCTCGTAAGTAAAAATAATTCACTTAATTTGATCCTACTGTATTGCATGGTCAAGATTTATAATCCGAACTCTATCGATTAGTGTTATCATTTTTCAAGCGATTAATGGATATTTATCGAAAGGCATGAGTGTGTGTATTTTTTTAAAAATTGCATACCCACTCTATTGAATCACATAAATAATATTATCTACTGGACTACTGGTCCCTTAGTATCACTATCATTATACCCTTGTCCTCTCTGAAGATAGAGTTTGAGATAGTGATATTTAACCATTTTTCGTAATGCTCTATTAGGCGCCAACATGTTCCGCTGTTTTTTTAACCATTTCCGCTCGGCTCCTACTGTAGAGAATATGGACTTCTAATGGAGGTATCTCAAAAGAGGTTGTTATACGAGATCTAATTGTTATTCTTTGCTCAACCTTTATTTTTTCGGATAAATAGGGATAGAAGGTCAATCAATTATCTATCCTAGAGTAGTAGTTAGTTAATCGTTCTCGCTATGCCTCGTTCTTGGGATCGGATTGATGGAATGAAAACTTTACCCATTAGGAACTGTAATGGATAAAAGAAATATTCAGGATTCGAAAATAATTTGTTGTTACTTTAATTAAATTATATCGTTTTTGTTCTGGAAGAAGATACTAACTGAAAATTACTAGTTTTGATTAATAGTACTTTCAAGTTTGTCAAATGTTTGAAATGCTATACCTTTTGCATTTTGTTTACTTGTACAAAACTGTTTTTAAGTAAAAGTTTAATTTATAATAATAAGTGTGCTCTTTCATACGATAGAATTTTAAATAAGGACATCTTTTTATAACCAACTCAATATGTCATTTTTTTGATTTAGTGTTTTCTTCCAGAACCAGAACTGTGCCATAACATCATATGAGCAAACCACAGTTTATTCAGGAGAAGCATTTAAAGATTGTGAAGTTGTTGCTATATAGTTACTATAACACGGAAACTAGAAGAACTACTATACTTATGAAATTAACCCACAAGGTGTTTGGGACCCAATAGGCATATTTTGACACATTAATTTCAGTGCTCATTTTTTAAAACTTGTGACGTTGTTACACCGGATGTGCGATATTATCTACTTAATACTTACTATACCGTATATTTATTCCTGTCTCATTTTTTACCGAACAATAATTTTGTTGGTTGTGTGACAATTATTGTCATGATGCGCGATTGTAACTTGACAAAAATAAAAATGTTGACATTGATTTATTAGTGCAATAATGTTGCTCTCATATATTGATGATATCCCATATTGCTTATAAAAAATCTTAATTTCTGCTTTTCGATTTCATAAAAAAGTTGAAGTTTATCATTTACTGGTGTTCTTTTAAAGATAGCCGTTCGAATGATTACAGTGATTGAAATGGACAAAATATTTTTTTAATTAATTACTACAGTGATGCCGTTTGTACGTTAAAAACAATTAACATATGAATATTATGAAAGCTTATATTACAATTAATTATACTTTCAATTTCTGACAGTATATCAAAGCCAAAGCTAAATGAAATTTTTGAATCCTTTCCAAGAACGTTTCGGGTTTGAACGATTTAAAAAGATTTTAAATTTTTCCTAAACGCAATCAATTTATAGATCAACAAACCGCAATATAACATACAACTAATTACCCGGATTTACACACAAGCGCTTCCACGCGTAATCGGGGATAAGTGTGGTTTAAAAATAGAGGTCGTTTTTAAACGAGAACCTCACAACAACTCTCGTTTTAAAGCATACAAACCACTCGATCGCGCCTGCAAGCACTTATGTATAAAGTCGGCTATTGGAATTCGAAACATTACTGTTTATCGAGCGATATATTTAGTTCTTATTTCATAAAACTCTATGAAAAATATATTATTATATTTCGACGTTCCTGCCGACATAAATTATTTGTTTTATGAATCGTTTTCTTTCGCGAAACTAAAATATTGGGGGTCAAATTTCTAGCGGTTACATTTTTTAAATATATTTATTTAATTATAATCACCTTCTAATTAGTAAATATCAAACTTGTAATTTTAATAACTAAGTTTACATATTCGAATGATTTGCGGTAACATTGTGGAAATTCATTTTTAATATAAAATTTATTTTGGTAACTTTGTTATTCTAACTATATCGCAAAATTATTTATTTCTAATGTAAAAAATGATTCTAATTCCCAACGTAATAACGAATGTTGGGATGGGATTATTTCCTTCTATTGAACGTGGGGAAGGAATAAAGTTAGTCTAAAGATGTTTCTTAGAGAAGCGAAACACACGAATAAAAAAGTTATCAACTTTAATTTTATATTAACTAAGCTTATTTTTGCAAGTCAAATTCCTGTCTACATATATCCTTCCTCTTACAATTACTTTTTAAATAATGAAGAGCTCATTAAAAAATACCGTAAAAGATATCAATTGTCCGAATATAATTTTAATTCAATTATTTATCCATCTTCAAGCACTGTTTAATTGAGTTTCCAAAACGAGAAGCGGCGGTCCGGACTCCACCAGGTTGGTGATATCCAAAAGCGGGCTTGAGTCGTGTGACGAGCGGATTTCATCAAAAGGCCGCGAAGATTGACAGACAGGTGACGAGACTCCAGCATCAGATAATAGCTAAACGGGACGACGGAGGCTTTGATTGGAGGCGAACTCTATCGGCAGAAGGGATACGGCAATGTCTACAAGCCCAGATGTCTAATCTCAATAAATTGTTAGAATATAAATATTTATATTGTGTAACTAATTAAATAACACATATTCGCATCATTTATATCGTGTTTATCATATTTTTTTGCTTTGACTAGAAAACATTGTTTGTAAATAGTAAAATCTTCTTCACAACATAGTCCAAATTGAAGTTAGTTGAATTGCTAATTATTATTTTTTGCTCATTTTTTTACAATAGCGATATTTAACATAATATATATGGGCCGAATATTGTAATCGCTGATTGTAACCAATCAACCAATATTTATAATAATCAATATATGTAACAATAAACCATCACCAGCGTATTGAATAATATTATTTCGTGTAATATCGACATTATTTGGATAAAAATGTTGTCAATAAACGTATTGCTTTAAAAATTCCGTGTAATAGGGATTTCTATTGAATTTTTAATTGTAGGCATGCTTATTCAAATGAATTTTGTTTAGGCATGCTCAGCTTTAATATTGTACTTTGAACGTTCTAAAAAATCTAAAAGAAACTTACCTGGTTGTATAAATATTGGCCACAATGATGAATCGGCCATCTTATAAAAGTCATAATATAGCATCATAAACTTAACATCTTTGAACACTATTGCTTTAAATATGAAAATATTCCACATGGTCATGAGTGCGTTCAGACAAATACTGTTTTATATGGGCTTGATATTGATGTTGAATGTTGAGTGAAACTTATTCGTTAAACTTCCTTTAAGAATTATTTGTTTCTTATAATTTGAACAACAGTTTTTTATTATTATTTTATGTTGATCTCGTCTACAGGTGGAGAAGGCATTTATTAATATTCTATAATATGTTATTATTTCCTGTGTGAGAAAACTAATTGCAAGTCATTGAAATTATATGAATTATCATACCAATTAATTTAACAAAGTTTATTGCAATCAAGCTCGACACTAAAACGTTCTTTTGCATTCGATTTCGACTAGTAAAATAGTATATTTTTATTATTTGTTTTTTTTTAAATAAAATAAAACTCCATAAAACCACAACGATAAGTATTATAGTGAATAGGTAACGGATTTGACTAATAGTTCATATCCCATCTTTCATTGAAGTTTAATTGCAGGTTATTGGAAGATACAATATCTGTGGTGGACCCATTGTGTGGTCACAACAATCTTGGATGTATCAGCTACTGCTGGCAGCAGATGTTGCAAGTCAGACGTGCCGCCTGGGCATTTTTTTAATAGTCAATGTTGGATTCCAGCAAGAAATCAAGAATAACGCGGTGTTTGAACAATAAAACAAGTTGCTTTATGGCCAACAACAAATACATTGACTGTATTTAGATTAACCTGTATATGGAGTAAGGAATATAAGGAAATATAAAATAGCTTTTACTTCGCGTAAGATTTTTTAACCATGTCCTCAACTCCTAACGTGGAGTATATGAACTCCTAAAGAACTTTATTCTATTTAGATGTTCAACCTCTCTATTTTCGAAGAAATTAGGGATAAACGTATAGGACTAGGACAGGATTAGTCGTTAGCCAACCGCTCTCGTTACTACCAGTTTTAAGGATCGGATGGGTGGGAGGTAATTTTAGACATGCCTTCGAACAGAAATCCACAAATCGACGGGGCAAGACCCCTTGAAATTTTACAGGTTATTACATGTTTTCAACTGAATTGAATACTGTTAGGTGTTAGAAACACCTAACAGATGTCACTAAATGTGGAATGATTGTATATATTTACCCATTCGTCGAATTACATCCCGTCAAAACCCACAATACTATTATAATTGTAAAGTCACTGGTGTTTCTAAAAGAAGTTGAAAAGCGGCAATCGCCTTCGGCAATCGCCACTCTGTTAATATGGTGTTTACAAAATAAGGATTGGGGCGATTTCCGAAATTTTAACTCAGGTATCGGTGTGGCTCTCAGACGTATAATGTATTGCCTCGTAAATGATATTTGTCGCATTTGTATCTTCTATATAAGCGTTAGACACTGTTTACTGTCTCTCAGTTCGAGTCCATTCGTGTGCTCGAATGCCTGAAGATGCCGAAAGGCGAAACCCGGGTCGTTAGTGACAAAATTCATGGAAGTGTACAAAATCTCAATAATCCAAATTTAATATTGAAATTCCATCAAGCACCCTCAGTCGATGTCTTAAATGAATTGAATACCCTTGGTATAAATTATAGGGATATCATTCCTGGAATAATTACCAAATAGTTTTGATTAGTGGTTTAAATAATTACATCTTAATATTGACGGCGGAATATCTATTTTTCTGAATTTTATGCAAATGTTTATTATTCATCACAAAGTATACTTTTATAGAATTAGCATTATAAACTTAAATTATATATAATTGTTAAATATCATGAATGCGCTCCATCTAATAGATTTCAAATTATTTAATTGACAAAAAGCACTTTAGCGTAGATACCGTTGTAGACTCTCCGACAACGCGGTGTATTGAAAGGGAGTTATCAGGGCGCATACTATCGTGGCAACCAAGCGGCGTAGGAGTTTTTTTAATGTGCAATCAAGGAGCAGTCGCAAAATCTAATAAAAAACCAGTTGTCAACAGTCGTGTTATCGGGAAGTCCACTGTAATAAACTGTTTAACCAAACATATCAAATATGCTTTATTTTCGTTCAATGTATAAAAAGTCGTTACCTTAAATCTATCTTTTAATAAACAAATTATGCCACTGATTTTTCTCAAGAAATAGCAAATATACTTAACTTTATATTTTCCACTACGGCTGAAAAAAATATTGATTCATGTCTAGTTATAAACTATATTGTACTTTACAGATGTATTGAAGTCTTATTTCAATTGCAATACAGATTATTGATCGATTATTATTTGTCACCGCACTGAAGACAAGGTTGCTCCTTTTAGAATCCGTTGCTAAAAGGTTTCGTATGGTTTATTTTAAAACGTTTTTAAGTTTGCAATCGATGTAATTTTAGCTAATAATAGGCCTTACTCGCGATACTCTTATGTGCAATGTGCTTTATATAATTGGAAACTGGTTATTCAGTTTTTTTGTCTCTCAATCTTTTTTTAAAGAGTAAAAAAATATTAATAAGTAATAAGAAAGGACTAGCAGTTAACTATTAGTACTTGAATGAATTGGTTTTAGAATTGAATGCGCGGAAGCGAATCTAAACAAAACAGAAATCCATCACTTGAGAAGTCCCCGGATCGAAGAGAGGCGAGCGGCTGGTTATCCGGAGTCCTGGAAGGGCTGATCTCAGACAAACACCATTTCAGATCCGGTTCAAAACTTATTTATTTTCCATTCAAGATGCAGTGGTTTAATATTACACAAATATATAAATCTTAACACATAAAATTGATTCTACATTTACATTTACTTAGCAACTGAATTTACTTTGGGTTATAATACAAATAACACAACGAATTTAAATTAAATCCAACGCAAATCAAAACACAAAAACAAACAGTTCACATGTCACCTCCGCTGCCACGAGACCGCAGCTCGTCCCGCTCGGCGGATCGTAATCGACTGTCTACAAAAATTAAAAAAACTCCGTGCAAAGTTGGAGCTACCCTTTTCAGTAAAAATGGACTAGTCCAGCGGCCGAAGCCGGGGGCTTTTTGAACGCCTGGCAACAAGAGAGAGCGTATTCTGCGAAATATTGCTGTTTGCCGCAGGCCGATTTCAGTTCAGGACACTAATGACACTTATACTTAAGAAAAACCAGGGTGTGTCACACTTTAAACAGGAATACGTAAATCGATTAAAAAATATATTTAAAGAAAAATCGTACCGGGATGCAAGCCCTTGGACACTGCAACCTGATAGGACGACGACTATTCAGTTAAAAGTTATGGCATCTTGGTTTTTTACTACGTGGACTAAATACGGTTTTAGAATTAAAAATGAAAAGATTAAAATATACATGATAAAAGATGCACTGAATAGTTTAAGAAACACTGTGTTAACTATATCTCTACATTGAGTAATTCAATAATTGCAAAGCTTACTCACGACTTTCATAAATAGCTCTCAATTAATAATCCTTTAATTTGAAAGATATTGCATTATCGTTGGAAGGTGATTAATGTATTTTTATGATCATACCATTGAAAAAATCTTCAATTGAAAAGATTGGAAGGTAATTAATTGAATAAAAAATTAATGAATGGCATTAGTAATTAATTAATGGTACTTTTATTATTCAACCTTTATAAAGTTTATTTATAAGTAGTCATTAATATAAAGAAAATGCTTTGGAAAAAAACTATAAATGTTTATTATGGGTATTGTGCTACCTGTAGAGGCCAATGCGAGAATTTCATTTTTGAAAATAGATACATAGTATAAATTAAACATTATACAAAGATAAAAGTAAAACATTATTTAAAATGTTTAAAAATAAATTCATTTCTAATTCACAAAATAATTTCTTACGAATATCATATCGTCACCGTGTTGGCAGAAGTTGGTAAGTAACATATTGAGAATTCTGCGTAAACAATAAATGAAAATTTTAGCACTAGGATAAAGTACTTAACCTCGGTATTTTATATTACATAGATAAGTGTAATATGAAAAGTTTGGATTTATGCCAATCAAACTCTAATAAAGTTAGGATCAATAGACAGGTGAAATTGCTTGGCTAGAGATCTGCATTAAATATATTTAATAAAAATACTAAAGTGCTGTGTTTTTACAAACTGGTATAATTAATTCACTTACTTAGTTATTCCAGACAAAGAATTGATATCCAAGAATCTCTTTGTGCACTTACCTAGTTTCCGTCAATTTTTTTACTCGCTAACATCTGCCAGTACGGTGACGATATTAATATGTATTTTGAATCTGAAACCATTAGTGACAATTATTTTCAATTAGTGTGGATATAATACAATGATTCAATGGCTGTTCGTTCAACAAGCGTTGAATTAGAAGTGGCTTTGGCTGCAGCTGAACTTATTTGCACGAAGCAATTCCAGCATTGATGAGTAAGCATTTAGAAATACTATATTTAAATTCGAAGAATCAATAAAATTAAGGTGCGTATTTATGATATCCGGCCTTTTATGTTTATAAATTTTTAATGCCGTTGTTCATTTATTTGTCCATTTCCCTGCTCGTCTTGATTATTAACTAAACCAATACAACATGGCATTTGCCACCGCTGCAGATTCCACGCTGAATTTAACGAAATTACTTCTTAATTTTTGGAGGGGAGTATCTGTTGGGGACTTATCAATACGAATGGCAACACAGACGACCTGCCAACACTGGTAAGAAGCATTGACACGGTGCTACCTTACGATAAAATTATACGTCGATACCTGTCACTCACCATCGAACGAACAAGTCCGTATATACCTCCTGACAGGTTAGCTACAGCTCCATCCTTAATGTCAATCTCTGTAATAATTCAAGTTAGGAACACTATTCCTAAATTTGTAATACCGCCATTTTATATGAAATGCTGATATTTATCACTAAACATTGCTACCACTTTTAATTAATACGGATACAATTTACGATGTACAGTAATTCAATGTGTATGGTAATTCAATTTATTTCTCTTATGCCTTCTGTAGTAAAGGCGTACGATTGTACTACGCTACTGGCTACTCATATAACATTTTGATTACGTATTCGACTATAATGTCATTAATAAATTGTAAGAGATATAACATACAATAAAAATTCCAAGTATTTCTTGTGTGGCAGATAGCGGACGGAGGAAAGTTTTGATAGAGTAAAAAATGATAGCGCTCATACAGATTCCTCTGTTGTATTTTACATTCTACGAATGGCATTCCGACAAGAGGCGGTAAGCGAACACCAAAAGCCAAAGAAATATTTGTTTTAGACAACAATAATTAATAATGATTCACGGGTTCGATACCAACTCACCGACGGGGATAAATCAGTGAAGGGGCAACTTTTTTCGAGGCGTGCTGCAGCAACTTTATGACCGAAGTACAGACGCATTCTGTTTCCGTAGTATCACTGTTGGCGACGCTAATGCATTGGACAATTTTCAAAAGTTTAGTTTTCTGTTTTAAAATGACACATTTTTAAACACTGTCAGTCATTGTATCTACGATGGTAGTAATTGCTAGTATTTTGTTCACGGTATTAGTGATTTCAATAAAATTTTATAAAATAAGTGCACGTTTATTTTGAATGGAGATCAATTCGATGTTCGTAATATGTTATATCAAATCCTTGTTGGCTTAATCTACTCTCAACATTTTGCACGCATGTCTGGCAATCCTCAAAACTCCTAAATAAAAACAGTATATATTCCATTCAATTAAGCCTTTCAAATTAACTACGTTTATTTTTATTTATTATAATTTATGTTGTAAGAGGTCAACTAATAAAATAGAAAAAGGTCCTAGCCGTTTTGTGACATGTTTTAAGGGTGAGAATCACTTATTGAGTGAGCGTTTTTAAATTACCACTTTCAATTGGAAAGCAGACAATGCTCAGTCGCGGAGCGAAATTGATCCTGATCATCTTTTGCTAAAAAACAGGTTAACCGCTCTGGATTGTTTCATTTTATTAATTAAGAGAATTTGACAATATCAAAACTATATCCAGCTTTGCTTAGAAAGTTGACATTTACACTTGATCTATTTAAAACAATACAGACGGATGGGAAATCTTTTCTTATTTGAAGGCTGAATTACTTCATCTGTAATAAGATAGGACCGAATTCAAGATTTTTATTTATTAGTTTGTAAATGATTAAACAAATAGAATTTAATCAAAATGCCGGACATGAGAAGCTAGAAAGCCGCATGCTCCCGACCGTTTTCATATACTGCAAACTAGAGGCAATTTACAAAAAAAATGTTTTTAATTAATAATGATAAAAAAGAAATGATTACATTGTTGTGTTGGAACGCGTAATGGTTGACGATGTCTGCAATAAAACGTTTTTTCCCGACACAAATTCTCAATCGAAAGGCCGGATCTCCTCCGTGGCAGGAGCCGCGGTTAATCCTTCACGACGGTTCGACATTCCCGAGACGAAATAAAATTAACGAGCGCTGTCCGAGAAAAAATTGTTTTCTGCCTACACGTCGAGATGGAAATAAATTAACTCGGCTTATAATGTGATATCTACCCGTTCGTGAGTGGGAGGGGGGTGGCCTCACGATTAAATCGTCAGACTTGTATTACATTCTGTCATAAATATTGAATTTAAAAAAATGTGAATAATTGATATTGCGGCTTCCGAGAGCGTTCGTGACGGTTCTTTGTAAATTATTACGACTAACAATGAATCTTTTATTATAACATAATTCAATTAGCATTGGTACAAACAATATTACTTTATTAAATGCCATTCTTACAAAATCAAAAAATTCTTAATGGTAACCGTTTAGCCATTTTCACATTTAGATATTTCTTCAATCCTGGAGAGTGCTCCACGCTGTACCCATAGCTACCTGACTCGACTTCATACTCAAGCTAGAAATGTCCTGCATAGGGATTGGAAAAGAAAAATAATATTTTATTTTGTATTTAATGTACCTACTTCGGTTTAAGTTGTAGGTATTTTTTTCATATCCTTGATAGAGTGCTTGTTCCTAAACTCAGCCGTCGCCAGTAGTTGGCATTTTGAGGTTAAAACTTTGATACTAGTGGATATATTTAAAAAAAACATTTTTTTAAATTTTTGTAGGTACTTGCCAATGTATATCTGCACTATACTGACCTATAGATGCAATAAAAAAGCACATTTTTACTTCGCAAGTTTCGACAAATTCATGTTGTATGGGGATCGCTAACAAAATATACTTTATATTGTCATGCTTTGCATCATTATGTTTTTTATTGTTCTGTCTACTATCAGTAAATTATTTCGCTATATTCATGCAGTTTCATAGTGATGGCCGTACACTGAACAATCAAAGGCCAACCATTGGATTTTGGGGGCCGACCACTGGGATAAATGGCATTTTTTTTGTAAACTCCAATTATTTTAGCTTGGTACAACATTAACTATTTTATTTTTAGTTGGTTACATTACTTAATTCCTGTTTAATGGAATAACAGCGGAATAAATATGTATTTATCATTCATTGACTCAAAATCCTTTTTGAAAGTGTCGCTTAACTGGTTGAGCACTGGCGAAACGACCCTAAAACGTTTTATTTAATTTCGTAATTAGTTCAATAATTTTCAATAGATTGCAGATATGTAAGTTTTTTTACAATTAAAAAATACGTTTTTTTCGTTCATATTTGTCGAAACATTTCATTCTATGTTACTTTCGTCAAGGTTTCCTTCTAAATTAATTACAGATAGAATCTTAAAAATAGTGTCTAAAAAGTCACCGCTTCCTTCAAGGTACATTATGTTTGAGAAATTAAAAAAAAATCACACACCAAATATCTAAATTGATATGTAAGCATAGCCAATAATCTTGCATGAAATGTGTCTCGTTATCAAAACTACATCAGAGATTATTTAAATTGATTATAAGCTCGATTCAAATCGACTTATATGAAATAACGACTTATACCCTCTAACCAGGTATACTTAATGTACAATTCGATGCCTACATTAAAACTTTATTTAGTTAATCATTAGGATTATATTTCAAAGATAATAAGTATTGGTAACTGCATCTTAGGCAAGTACGAAAGTTTCAATTACAATTACGAAAAAGAAATCGTATAATATTGAGTTGATTTAAATATAACAAAAGATGCTACTGATCTATCTTTTTTCTTCTTATTTAAACTTTTTTTGTATAAGTCGTATGAGACATCAGCCGGCTTTGTATATAGGCACTTTCACGCGCGATCTGGTAATTTGTGTGTTTTAAAACGAGAAGTCGCCTTAAAACGAGAATGTCAGACAAACTATTTCTTGCTTTGAAGCACACAAACTAATTATTGTATTAGTTGGTCAGGAATATATTTCCGAATTGTTTATGCTTGACACGATTTAACTGTAGGTACGGATGATAATGACGATTATGCAGTTCATGGGCAGATGTCTCCAGTCGACCGGTGATATCATAATGATTCGGTGTTCTGCCTCAGTCATCATGACTTGCCTTTTCAGAGTGTTCATCTTTATCACAACGTTTGCAGAATCCAGTTAGTAGTTATTATTATGAAGTGGAATAGTAACTGTTCTAGGAAGGACTTTTTATATTCGTTTATAGAATCTTTTTTTTTAATTTACAATTTTTGAACGATAATCCTAAGTCAAGAAATATGTCGACTTCGTGGTGCAGTGGTTAAAGTCGTTTGATACGGTTACGGATGTCTCGAGTTCAAGTCCCGGTGTGGACAGTTTCATAAATTGATTTTTATTATCGATTTATGGATTTCTGTTCGTAGGCATGAATGTTTGTGAAATTTTAAAAAATAAAATACAATTCATTTGTACTACTTCCATATTTATAATGATCAGCACCGGTTTCGCTCATCACGAGTGTGGACAGATGCGCGAAACCGGTCCTGATTTTTATTATCGAATTGTGTTTTATTTTTTAAAATATAATGTCTTTCCACCAAGAATTTACAGTTAACACCTTAAAAGTGAATGTTTGTGATGTCTAAAATAGCGAGAGCGATAAGTTAACCAATAGTCGTGTCCTAGCCCTATCCTTCCATTCCTACTCTCTTCGTAAAAGAGAAGTTGAACAAGTGTGTAACAAGCAGTTCTTATATAAAACTTTGTTAAGATACCTGACGAGGCCATATGCTCCACACTTGGGAAAAAAAAAGGTATTGAAGTACGCCAAATCCCATGCAAATCTCTCCTCACTGAATCAAATTTGATAGCAATAAAAGTTATACTAATTAATTGGTATGTATGCTTACATATCATTTTATAAATTATTTCATAAAAGACTAGCAATTAGCTGTATCATACAGAATAAATTAAGAAAAATGAATTAAACAGCGTTGCCCACATATGCGATAGATTTTTGGTATTTTAAAATTGTCTAATATAAAGCCTAGTGTAGCATTATAATAATTTTTAAAAATGAATATATTTTCCAATTTGATACAAACGGTACGTGGACTATCATACGACATATAAATGTCATTATTCCCATAATGTAACAAATAATAAATCTTTTTATACCCCTGACCTATGATAAAATGAGCGGCAAAGTTTTCAAGCAATCTAACAGCTACCGGTTTTGTGATGGAACCGTCTTTGGCTGTCTACCTGGTTATATTAGTGAGATTTATTCAAAGGTAAAAAAAGGGAATATAAATCTTTATAATTTATAATAATATGTATTTGATATTAAGAAACTGATTCAGTTAAAAGTGATCAATCAATTTATATTTGTTTCACTTTATACGAAAGGTAGTCTAAAAAAGTGAGAGATAGAGGATAGAGTGGGGTATCATTTTTCAACTGTCCAGGAATCAGTTAATTACAAGAAAACAAACCTTTGTATACAAATTTTGAAAATATCTACTAAATTATTAATTTTGAATGAGAAAAAATATAAATAAATTTTATAAAACAATCAAAATGGTAGGTAATGTATCAGGAAGCGTACGTTTATACTTTTGAGGCACGATAAAATTGAATCTCAACTAGTCTCTGTTAAATCTATAGAAATCACCTATTCCGAATGTTGTTTTTCAATAACCATTCAGTTTTGAATATAATCATCCCAAGTATATACGAAGTGGTTTTAAGCGACCGTCGGTAAATATCAAAAAATCGCGCGATGAAAATCACATTTTCTCGACATGTGCTTAAACAAAATTCTTCGAGATCATCCACTCCCATATCTTAAAAGTCAAATTTTAAAGTGGGAAAAGAAACAGTTGGGCTAGCCAGAAATTTAATCTTGTGTTTACTAAGCTAAATTCTTACCGCTAGGCAACACATTCCAACAATCCTGCATAATATTATGTATGTAGTATTATTCAATTTCAAACAGTCAATTTTCCTTCAATTATCGTTTGAAATATGAAATTTTGATTTACAAAATACTCGAAATAAGAGTCAATAAGTCAAGGGGAAAATTTTTGTATAATTAGCGGCAAGCAGCAAGCATAAGAGCGGTAGAAAATAATCGTATGATCTATTTTCCAGGTTCAATTTTCTAAGCTCATTATTGAAATAAATAAATACTTAATAAAAAATAAAAAAATCGTGTTCATTCCCGTGTTTCTCCTATTTTAGAATCGTCAGACTAAACTCTACTGTAAAATTGTTATTTAGAAAATAATTATAATTCTTAAACATTGATTCTAATTCATAACAGTGACAAAATGTGGGATTTTTCTTTCTATCGATAATGGGACGAAGCTTCACAAAAACAGCGAAATAACAATATTAATACTTGTGTTTCTAATGGGAAATTTAAATAATTGTGGAGCAGAGCCACCAGTGCTATTTAAAATGTTATTTACTAATTAATTGATTACTTCCAAGCACTCTAAACGGCTTATTTATCATTTACTTTTACCTTAACGGAGTATTTTCACATTATTTATTTGGTATATTCTCTTTCTATCTATTTTAATCAATATGAAACAGTGCATTTACAGAAAACGCTTTGAAATTCTTCTTTTTATATTAACTTTTCAAGAAGAAGCTGTATCCGTGAATAAATTGTGGAGTCAATAGGTCAAACCATTACAGACAGTATAATATTTTGTATTGACGCGTCGTAAAACACAATTTATTATCACAGTGAAAGCTGTCTCGGCATTTTAGATGTTATCAAATAGCTAGTATTTAATATTGTATGTATTTATTTATACACGCTACAATAAAAAAAAAATATAAAATGCCTCTTTGACTTCTGGTTTCTCCTATAAATTAGCTTAACACTTTTGACATAATGTACACGATATAAGATTTATGGCCTAAGATAAGACTTTATCATTTTAACGGACTTACGTTTCTTAATAATATTATTTAGTCACTGTAGATTGGTTTGGTATAGAAAAATGTCGTTTTTTTATATGCCGTGCAAACAATGCTACCACCCTGTTAAGTGAAGTTATTATAATATATCTGAAAATTTTAGATTTCATAGGTTTTTTTGCGTGATTAGTAAAATAACCAAAGCCGTCTGTAGTAGTCTGTAGTAATAAAATGACTTTAAATATGCTTCTAAAAGTGACGAAACACGTGCTACATCTAGCTACACAAGCAATGGAATAACAATGTTATTAAAAATATTTATTATTAGAAATTAATGAAGTACTAGATAGTACACAACAGTAAAAAGAAAACGAATATAAAGCATGCAATTCAGTTAACTAATTAAAATATATACTTTTATTTCGTCGTTGTTCGTAGGACGAAGACAGTAGCTGAACAATACTAGTTTTAATCAATAGGACTTTGTAGTTTTTGAGATGTTTGAAATGCTATACCTTTTTCATTTAGTTTGTTTGTAGTAAAACTATAATTTATAAAAATATGCGTGTTCTTCCAAACGGTAGAGTGCGAAATAAAGAACATTTTGTTATAACTAACTCAATGTGTAATTTTTTTGATTTAGTGTTTTCTTCCAGAACAACGACAATTTATTGCAACAATATTCAATAATTATAAATGGCGAACCATTCAGTAAAACTTGTCGTGAATTTTTAATACAAAAATTTGAAGTATTAATCCATCACAAAATTTAATTCAATACATTTTAAATACAATAATAAATAAATTGGTTTCTAATTTAACATAATGATAAAATACTACAGTTTTATGTCGCATTTTATGTGCATCGAGTATTAAATTTAAATTATTAATGGAGAATCGTGGGCTCTAGGGGCAACCATGAAAGCCAAAGGTAGGCAATATAAATAGTCAAACGTAGGACTTTTATCACAGTAATTTAGATTTTTTATTGAATATAAAAACAAATTTATGATTCGAGTGCATCGTATATTTCGAATTTAACTACTACAGGTAATATGATACGGTAGCCGTTTGGTAATACGATATTTTCATTTGTGTGAATTGAAAACTTGAATTCTTTCATGAAAGCCGGTTAGAAATCAAGCTATAGAATAACTAAGTGCCTATCATTACCATCAATCAATTAATATCAAGACAACTTTGTGGCTTAGTTGCAATAACATGTCGTTAAATTAAAGGTAAAACTCATTAATTTTTTCAAATGGTACTTTGGTTTTTTAAGCCGAGGATCATAATATAATGTAATATAAATGGAGAAGCTTAAGATGAATAATGTATCGACTCTGGAACAAGGACGTAACACACACAAAAAATATTGTGTATAGCCCACAGAAAACTGTATTAAATTGTATACATTGTGATTATCGAAAAAAAATATTTTGAAAAAACAGAGGAATACGTTCTTTTTGCCTTTCTATAGTCGATATATTATATATTTACATAAATATAGTGTTTTAAAACGTTTTGTGTGAATTATACACAATAATTTTTGGTGTGGGTTACGTCCTTTTGCCTTTCCACAGTCGATATATTGTAAGCGATTAAATTTTATGTCATTAAATTTGCTCATACTATTTTGATGTCTTCATACATTGTAAATTGTAAGATGCGTCTAACATTATTCCATTTTTTTTATTAAGACCAAGTACTTTTTTGCTTATCTGTTTTTGTATTTCTAATTCGCTGTTTTAATTACAAACATATTGAATGATCAGGACCGGTTTCACTCATCGAGTAAACATTGTTAACTGGTTAAATTTAAAACACTAACGTGCTATGAACAAACGGTATTGATGTAATTTTAAGAATTTGTGATATATTCTTTTGAAATCTGTTTTTAGTATTTCTTTATTAAATATACGGTGTTCAGGTTA
The DNA here is from genome assembly GCA_022494535.1 of Himalopsyche phryganea. Lineage (NCBI taxonomy): Eukaryota > Metazoa > Arthropoda > Insecta > Trichoptera > Rhyacophilidae > Himalopsyche > Himalopsyche phryganea. The sequence goes on from JAGVSL010000033.1 coordinate 788,352, forward strand.
TATGCATCGTGTTAATGCCATACAATATCCATCAAAGCCCAAATGCTTTTCGTATACAAAGAATAATATATGATCTTTGTATGTGTATATATTATTATATCGTCGTTTTTCTGGAAAAAGACACTAACTGAAAAATACTAGTTTTGGGTAGTTAACTTTGAAGTTTTTCAAATGTTTTTTTATTTGTACAAAACTGTAATTTAATAATTTACAAAAATAAATCTGTTCTTCCATACGGTAGAGTTCAAAATAAGGAACATTTTTGTATAGCTAAGTCAATATGTCATTTTTCGATTTAGTATTTTCTTCCAGAACAGCGACGATTTATTATTCATCACTTTTAATTTTTTTCGTTCAACATTATAGATTGAACTTAAATTTTTTAATATGTTTTTTGAACTAAAATGTAATTTTGTCCAAGCATTTTACTAACAAAGACTTCTCAAGTTAATACATGGTAAAGACATTTCTTTCAATAATATTAATAATTGATAATATATTTGCATTTTTAAGTAAATTTTACTGATTATTAATCCGATAAATGCTAATTAGTTTAATTCTCTCAAATTGATTTATTTAAATGAATAGAATAGACTGCGTGTTTTGATGAAAACATTTTTTTATTGCACATGAATTTAATTGAATTATAAGAACTTACACGTATTTAATTAAATATATAATCAAATAAGGCCTTGATGTATATTTGCCATCTAAATCGAAAGATAAACACAGCCTGTATTATTTAGATATATACTACTAAAGTAGGTACTTACTTAACAAAGAACACTTCTGGTGAAGAAAAAAATCACGCGCTATCATGTTTTCTTATGAAGTCTTTTTATAATGGGTAAGTATTTGTTATAAGTTGCAATAGTTACATAGAATTAATATTGTATATTAGCTATTGCAATGTAATTGTATCATGATAAAAAATGAAACAAAAATTGAATTTTTTGTCATATTTAATACAGGTTTTAGAGAGCTAACCAACTATTGCTTTATATTATTATTACGTTTTGTATTTTTCCCTAAACTCATAAAACACATATTTGACTTTAATGTTCAAACTAAAATAATTAGTTTGTGATAATTTGTAGTATTTTATTATTTCAATTTATCAAAATTGGATTTTATTATCTTATTTATTATTTTTCCCGTAAATCGTTTTCAGTACAATAGTGTCATTTGTGGTTGGTGGTGCAGTGTTCAATGTCGGTAGCTTCGGTTACTGATCTCTCCTGCACGAATCCCAGTGCGAACAGTTTCATAGATTGAAAAAACTCATAAATTATAAATACGATGGCTGGATATTTGTGATGTTTATAATTCCCTCCCACTCAACCGATCCTAAAGACGCGCCGTAGCGAGAGCGATTAGCTAAACACTCGTCCCGTCTTAGCCATATTCTTCTATCGCTACTCTCTTCAAAAAAGAAATGTTGTGCAACTGAGCAATAAGAAGTTATCGAAGAAACTTTTTTGTTTAGATAACTCCATTAGGAAAACCATGGAAACGTTTTTTTTTGTAAATAGTCTCACTTATTGACCTAAATTCATTCATTACTTTTGAAACATATCTATAAAAATTAAAGTATTTTGTGGATTTTGAATTGATTAATATATACCATTGAAATGGAAAGTAGTGAAGCACGTGTGTACCGCGTTCTTCTCATGTGTCGATTTATTACTTGGACTGTAAATGAAGATACGATAACTTCGATAATAGGGAAAAGTTGAACTCAAAATTCAATATTTACCTAATTTTGTCAAATCCATTTACCACTGATTGTGCGTGAAATAAAATATAAGTGTTATCGTCATATTAAATATTCAGATTTATCATTTATTCTGATCACTTCGCGTTTATTTGGTTGATTATTTAACAAAAAATAAATTTTATTATATTTATATATAATATCATAAAAACTTTGACTATCTAGCTGTCATAATTTACTTACACGCCTTACACATGTCAAGTTACATTTCCTCTAAATTCTTACTTGACTGCTTGACATTATAATTCAATCAACTCAATGAGATAGTCTACCTACACACATAAACAATTTAACCTATGCAAATTGATTTCTTTTATTATCATAGTACGTAAGAACTGGTAAAATATATTGAGCCAGTCCTTATCAAACATTACAATATACATATTATTACCAAGTTCTTGTTTAATCGATATAGTTATGTATCTGTTACGAATTTATATTTTTTGTATAAAGCCGTTAAATTTTTGTTTCTAAATTTAAATAATACATATATATATTTTTTTAGTTTGTTTACATTTATGGTTTTATATTTCTAAATGTAAAAATTTGAAACAGTAAAACAAATAACAAGATAGCAGTACCAGAAATATTATTATTACTGTTTTTTACGTATATAACTGTGAAATATCTTGTTAATATTATTTAGTTAGTTTGCAAGTTAAGTGAGTGTAAACACACGTATCGTAAAAAAATGGCAGTCCTTAAATTTAACTGCTGTTTATAGTAGTTATTGTCTATAGCCAAGTTGAATTAAAATACTGTATTTTGTAATTAACTAAGTTTGACTTTAATCGAAGATATATTTAGACAGTTTTGATTCAATTCTTTATTTTCTATATTAGAAAATCACCTGAGGAATACACAATCAAATGTGTAACAATTGTGTGCTCATACTTCAATATTTATTATCATCAACTCTTATCCAAAAATATTCACTTAAGCACAGATCGACTCAACAAAACCGTAATACGCGGAGTCATTGTTTACGGATGGCAGTAAGTAGTAGTTCGTAGTTAATAATATTGTGAGAGTGCCAAAATCAGTTGACACATGAAGATAAAGATGCTAAGATGAATATTTTATACAACAACAAAGTTTGTACAAACGCTTATTTAAGCTATCGGCGTCAACTCTGAAATAGTGGATCAATATTTGAGATTGATTGGTTTACTATTATTATTTTGAGCTTTGGCGGCACAGGTTTATCTATTAATCCATGAAATATTTTCTACTATCATGACAAGGCCGGCAAATTTTTGAGTTGTTTGATATTACTTATTAGACAATGAGTGATCTTTTCAATTAGGCGGTCTTTTGACACTGAGAACAGCAAAAAATCTGTCATTTATAGCTTAGATCGACAGACACCAGATGGAAGGCAATCAAGTTGAAATTAAAAGCACGAGGAAAAGAAAAAATATTTTTCAACAATTATACCTTTTTTTTTACTACAATCGTAACTTTTATGTTGGTTAGTATTAGCGCGTGTTCCAGTTAATAAAATGTATATATAAAAATTTACTGAATTTTGAGTTTTAGCTGAATCTGGATTTCACATATTTTTTTCTGATACGCCCACGAACATTATTAAAGTTCTGATTTACGCTCCTTTCATATTATGTCTTAACAGTTCATTTCTATTCATAAAGTTGTAATTATTATAAATATTAGAAGTTTAAATAGTCTAAAGGGTATTTTTTTCTAACATACAATGTACAATGTATTCGATAATTGTGCTTTTATCACGGGGCAATTTTAATTCTTGGAGATGGGTTAGGTTAAAAAGAAAATATTTAGATGTTATAAGTATTTGACCACAAAGATAGCATATCATTTGATATTGGAGAACTGGGTGTAAATCACTCGCTCAAGATCTCTCTTCAGAGGTACGTCGGGAGGGGGGTTGGTAGAATGATGAGGTTAAGATAGGATATTATTTAGCTAGTCAATCTATCGGTGCCCCGTTTACAGACTTCAATTGGTAGGAAGGAATGAAATCATTCATATCTTTGGATAAAAAATAAATGAATCGATTGAAAAAATCTACGTACATGAAAGCTTCATCAATCAATGATACGAAACCTTGAGTGCGTTATCCGAGTAGGACAAAAGCAAAAAAAGAAGATTTAATTTAAGACATCGACTGAGGGTGCTTGATGGAATTTCAATATCAAATTTGGATTATTGAGATTTTGTACACTTCCATGTATTTTGTCACTAACGACTCGGGTTTCGCCTTTCGGCATCTTCAGGCATTCGAGCGCCGAAAGGCGAAACCCGGGTCGTTAGTGACAAAATACATGGAAGTGTACAAAACCTCAATAATCCAAATTTGAAAAAGATGATTAACTTGATTGAGGTGGTATTTAATTGGTAGAAATCTGTTATAATCGGGTAAAAATATCAGTTTTGACGATGATTTGGATCCGAAATAACTATCAACCAAATCATACATGTCTTGTAGAACTAAATACTCATCTGTTCACCTTATTAAGATGATTGACCATTCAACTGGGGGACCGGAAAATACATATTTGCTAGAGCTTATCCAAATGAATTTCAATATTTTTATTTTCGTTTTGTATGCACAACAGTCAAGGATTACATAAAGATACATAATAAATGCTGCCAACGACTTACATCTGGAATTAACAAGTAAGCAGATAAATAATTTCTTTCACATGTCGGTATTAAAATTGAAATAAATTTACATATATAAGAAATTATTCATGATTATTAGAATTAATATACAGCTCATACGCCTGGTTATGACCGCTGATCACGATCTCCTTTGTATGCCACACACCCGTCTTAGAATCGTTGAACTTTTTAAGTAGACAGCTTTGAGTTACCCGTTCTATTATGTTTAATTTATGATTGATTTTGATAGGCCGTTTGGTAATACGATTAGGCTCTTATTGACATTTTTCTAAGTTGTTTGACAGCCCAATGTGAGATTGTCATGTCATTTGCGTACATTAACGTATTAGAGAAGGAATTAAGCAATTATTATTTAGTTATACATATATGTCAATACAATGATTTGACATTATTAACGTTGTACATTAGCGGCCGAAGTTTTCTTTAATTACCCGAGAATTTAGATAACTTTATTTCGTAGTTAGTACCTAATTGACTTAATGATTGAAGCAACCAGACAGCTGATCAAAAAACAATAATTAAAAATAGAGAAGCATTTAGTTAGATAAGATTTGTATATGATAAAGTTAATAGTTATTTCCACATCCCGCCACCGTCAGAATTACCTCTTTCTTTCTGCTTCTACTAGTTTTGACGTTGAAATATGAAAGTATCACAGTTTTGGTTTCATGTCTTCGGTAATCAATAAATATTTTCATGAGTAAATTTTAAAACGAGCCAATATGCTAATAAGAATATAGTTATATTATAAATACTATAAAGTACTGAATAGCAGTGAAATTAAACAGATTATCTTGGCTTTATTATAATCTTTGCAAGTGACTTTATATATAAAGTGTATACAGTGAGAAGTATTGAAAATTGATTATTAACCTTCACCAAAAGACGACGGCACCAAGAGATGAAATAGTGACATTAAAGAATTGAGTATATTTTTAATTAATTTAATTGCAACAGGTTTTCAATTCAATTCAATTATCAGGGCTGATATTCGAGCCGGAACACACGTAAAATTGGCGTAGAGTAGCATGGTTTCATAAATTTTCAATTTTATATAATACAATGTAACAGTACAATGTTTTACTTTACTATAGTGTGATCTGAACAATGTTCAAAACTAAATTTATTAGTTGAATTTATTCAAGCATTTATTGAAAAGTCGTCCAAGTTGATTAGCTTTAAAAGCATTTAATGTTTAATGGAATGCATCTCGCGAGCGTTCATTTAAGATGCACGCCATCAAGTGTTTGTACTTCTTTGTAAATTGCCGAATCACGGCGGCGTGTTTGATATTTGATAATGGCGATTTTCGTTACTAAACAATCATTGTCAGCCGCAAATCGCAATTTCACGGTTAACCCGACAAGTCGCCACTATTCTCAAGGCAACAGTTACGAATTAAGAACTTATGTCGCCCATCATTCTATAATAAAATTATGAAACAGAACCAGCGGCAACTGGATAATATTTGAAAAAATAATTTCAGAAGACGCAGATAGAATAATTATCACTTAAATCAAAATTATGAACACTTTAAGTATATATCAAGGTTGAATCGTCAACACGGTTTCACCGCAGTCAAGAAATAATTATTGCCAAACAATAAATGCATTATTCATCTTTTACTGTTTTATGATCAACGCAAAATGAAACCTATGTGATAGAAGTTTAATACAACAAACAACTAAATTAGAATGAATATTTGAAAAAAATATGCTTAAAGATAAGAACTTATCTAAGAAATAGAAGTGAGAGGAGCAGGATAACGTTAAATTAAGAGGACTGCAGACATCTTATACTGAAGTTTTTTTACCATGTCCGCTCCCAACGTGGAGCATATAGCTTCCTAATCGAGGTATTTCAATAGAAGTTTTCTGTGAGAACTGCGTGTTACTCAGTTGCTCAACCTCTCTTTTTTCGAAGAGAGTAGGGATATAAGGATATGGCTAGGACAGAACTAGTGGTCAGCTAATCGCTACGCCCCGTTTTTGAGGATCAGATGGGTGAGAGCGAGTTATAGACATCACAAACATTCATGACTACGAACAGAAATCCATAAATCGATTGGGAGATCAATTTATGAAACTGTCCGTATCGGGACTTGAACCCGAGACATCCGTAACCGTAGCCAACTACGTTACCAACTGCGCCACGGAGCCAACAAATACTGAAGTATTGGATCGAAATAAATAAGTGTCATTGGTCTTATATTAGTTATAATCTTCATCAAATATCCAAATTATTACTGTCAACAGCAAATGGAACTATTTATAGAAATTGTATTTATGTCAGAAGTGTATGGACTCCTCCAACAAATGAAATATCCACATAAAGTCTTTCATTGAAAATATTTGGTATATATATGCGTATTTTTTGGTAACATTGTTCAAGGACAACAAAGGCGAACAAATGGCCTGGATTCTGCTCTGCACTTTGACCAATTGCGTAGAAATCGAATTGTGTTGTTGCATTATTCAACACGAATCCAATTTCGTATCCATTGTAATGAATAAAAAACGTGAATTACGTTGTCCAAAATTCTAGTCCTCCAGGTCGTGGAATACGACATTTTATGCTCTGTTTCATAGATTCAGTTGTAAATTTAAAGTATTTATTTACCCAATAAGTATTTTTAAATTATTACGGGATAGTCAATTTTTTTGTGCAATTATTAATGATTAATTTATTTGACTTTTGGAGATCGCTTTGGGTATATTCTAATTTAATAATCGATAGACTATTAGATTATATTCTTAAGTTTTTCTAATGTAATTTAAGTTCTATTATACATAAGCCGTATGAAACTTCAATATGTATATTTATAGCCTCAATGCAGTAGACACGAGTTTCGCTGATAGTCTTCATAAGGAAGAAAATTGTTAAATGACCATTACAAAATCTAAAAAGATTTTCTGCATTTTTGGTACATACGGTAGAAATAGCAACAATTTCTTCTGAAGTTTCTATGTCTGATTTTAGGAATGAGGTTCCGGTTAGTATTTTAGTGTTTGCATTGTCCAGCAAAATATTATTTAATATATCGACTGAGGGTACTTGATGGAATTTCAATATCAATTTTGAATTGTTGAGATTTTGTAAATTTTCATGTATTTCGTCACTAACGACCCGAATGCCTGAAGATGTCGAAAGGCGAAACCCGGGTTGTTAGTGACGAAATACATGGAAATGTACAAAATCTTAACAATTCAAATTCGATACTTCATTATATTTTTTATCAATAAGTGTATTAATTCAAAGTGATTAGTAATGAAAATGTGAATTTTCAGTTGTAATTTGTGTAGAATTTTTTTCTACTAAACATAAACATGTTGACCTCAGTGGTGAAAGTTTTAACATAACAACCAGATGGGTTTGATTGCCACTCCCGGCAAGATCAATATAAAATTTAAACTTTAAGAACTAAGCATTTCAGACGATATGCGTGGGTTCTTGTGATGTCTTTTTTTCTCGAGTCGAGAATTACAATTTTGCGTGCGAAAGGAAATGGGTGTTAAGTCTAAAATTGCTACTTTTCAGAAGAGGCAAAACAATTTTGTATGAAATTTGATGAAAAATATGATGTGTTAACATGAATTTCACCAATTCAGCTTCATTGATTCGACTCTTCCTTTTATATTATATGCATTTATATATTTATTGTAGTTATTTTAGAATATTTAACTCGATTATCAATTAACTTGATTTCGCATACAGAATTTATCATCGAGTTAATCTCATATGATTTTAAAAAAATTTTATATCGGGCACCTCGACTATCATTGGCTGTAATCCTAATTTTTTTTTATACTAAAAAAAACGAAAAACAACATGTAAGTAAGTATCATCTTCTGGGATTGTTTTTAACTATTTGACAGCCTTTTTTAGTCAATTTATACAGTCAGCAGGGAAATGGCAGTATGCAAAACGAATGTAATCAAGAAGAAGTCAAATATATCACTTAAATTACTATAATTGATTTTATTATCAAACTGTAATTATTATAAGTATATTTCAAATATGAAAACAAATTACCAGACAGTATTTTGACCAAGCTATTGAACGACTTAGTTTTGTTTAGTAACTGGTTTGAAAATATGTGTATATTAAAATAATAATATGTAATTTTTAGTGGTTGCTCAATACGAGAAATCGAATATAACTTATGATCATAATTATTTATCGTGCACTTTCCTAACGTGTATCCATTATCGACTTAGAAAATTATTGCCTCAAACATAATGAGCTGTAATAACATGGCCGTGCTATGATTGATATTACCCATTGCCATTTAATATATAAATACAATAATTATTTAGCATTCGTGAGAGGCGATAATTACAGCTCCGTAGATGCTTTCAGCTTACACGTTATGAGGTCGGCCATAGGAAATTATACAAATTGTTACATTAATAAAGATACAGTGAATGGTGATCAGAAAAAAACAGTAATTGTAAAATAATATAATTAGACATAATGCGTTATAATTGAATCCATATTATATTTCAATTAGTTGTCGTTTTTAATTGAATTTTTAATTAGACCAGTGAGTTGACATCTGACTTGCATAACAAAGAGTCTTCTTTATGATTCTTAAAAAAACACACATTTAATATACGAATCGGAGCAATTAGAAGTCGATAGATGTATTTTGGCGAATATATTAATTAGAGTTAATGCAAACATACATTTTTAGGGTTTTATAGAAGATTAACTGTAATAACAAATTATTATTAATGTTCAAAAAAATAAATTTCTATAACACGGAGTTCCCATAATAGATAAAATACATTTAAGTTTTACTAAATATGATTATGAGTATTATAACTATCCTCTCAGGTTCGTGGTGCAGTGGTCAACATTGTTGGCTTCGGTTACGGATGTCTCGAGTTAAAAACCCGGTACGGACAGTTTTATAAATTGATTTTTCAATCGATTTATGGATTCCTGTTCCTGCATGGATAATGTCTAAAATTTTCTCACACCAATCCGATCCTAATTACGAGGCGTAGCGAAAGCGATTAGCTAACCACTAGTCATCTCTTAGTCCTAACATCCTATCTCTACTCACTTCGAAAAATAACATTTGAGGAACCGAGTAATGAGCAGTTAATGTGGAAAAAGTTCCAATGAGATACCGCCATTAGGAGTTTATATGCTCCACATTGGAAGCAGATATGGTAAAAAATACGATAATGACCCACCGATCTGATCCTAAAACCGGAGCCGGAATAACTGTCAGTTTTTGTCAAAACACCTATTTTCCACATTGTGAACGGAAAAGTTACAAAAAAAAATAGTATAGAATTGATAAGATAATTATTTTCAATTTCGTCGATTTTATAAAGCTAGCAATCTATTATGACATATCATATACATAATGCTGAGACAACTATTAATATGTAATCGTTGCGGTTTCAATAAATGCAATAAAACTTATTAGAAAGAAGATGAAATATATTATCCAAACTTCAAAGACCGTAAGGCAAGATGAAATCTCTTATGAGAATTAATATAAACTTTAGGCATTAAGCCATGTTTTGACCACCATGTATCTATTGCTAGTAGAAAGCGGCAATATTGTCTTACAATTATTATCATAGTAGGTATTGAAGAATCCGTCAAAAGGGCGCCTGGTAAATCGCTTCACCTCACGCAAAGGCGCCAGGTCTAATTATTATTATAAGCACCCCCTTTCAGCGGCAGGTACAGCCATAATGAAATAATGATAACCCCGAAGATTTTAGAAGGAACTTATTGTTAAAATACTTATCACCCTATTGAATTGGAGAGGGTCCGGAAGGAACTGCGGTTTCTTTTCACCAATAATCATTTTTGTTTCGCGTTGATTGCCCAAATCTTTTGATAAAATTGCAGATATTTTTAAAGCTCGCAGTGAGCTGCGTTTTTTACCAAGACAAAAGCTCTTTGTGTAAGTAATTGATAAGATAACACAATACTGATAATAAAAAACTTCTTCAACAAAACAAGTTTTCTTTGTACTGTAAAAATATGTGTGGTTTGTGGTCAATTTGGTTACTACCTAATAATATTGAAAACGTAGACTGTTGTATTTTAAAAAATAAAACACAATTTGTTTGTACTACTTCCACATATTTAGGTTAATATAGACTGTTGTGCCGATAAAGCATATGGCCACTTTTTAATACAGATAAATAGCTATTTAAAAAAACAAACTGAACTTTGTAGTGAACGAGATTCACTCGTTTACGAATCACTTACTTTACCACTATAAGCCTGTAATGTAACTAGCAGGCATTATCAGAAAACAACACTCGCGGAGAATTCAATAAGAATTCAACCGCGATTCATTTATTTTCGTTAAAAAGTGTGACAGTTAGCAGTCATCGACGAAAGGAAGAGGGGCTATATGGAAAAAAAATGAATTTTGATTTTCACGAGGAGGCGGCGGTTGACGACGATGGTTTCGGCCGCGGTGACGCTTTGCTCGTTGTTTTAAATTCGTATTTTTTCTTTGAATTGTATTTAATGTTAAACTTAAAATCGTTTGTTGTGTCACTTGTATTAACATTAAAATGTAAATTAATGTGTTAAGTAACTGTAAATGTAGTCTCAGTGTATGTTGTAATTTAATAATTTTTATCTATTAAACCACTGCATCATAAATAAAAAGAGATTAACCAGACCGAAGTGGCGTTTGTATTGAGATCCTACTGCATATCTTGGAATGTGATAAACAAACATTCGCCCCTCTTCGACAGGGCATTCTCAAGTGATACAACTCAAATGAACTAATAGGAGTTGTAATCGACTTGGAGCCTTTGATTATTATCTAATTGACACCACAAAGAATTGAGCTTGCTTAAAGTAACTCACTTTTCGCTATCTTGCAGGAGAGTACAATAAGATTATGAAAAAATCTCGATTCAAAATGAACAGCTTAGGATTCCTAGAAATTAATAAAATCAATTATTAATAAATAACATTTAGTTTGCAATTCTGACTGCTTACAGTTACTGCTTTATTCGTTGTAAGTATCGATATATCGAAGAATAACAACGTCGATTCGTACCAAGCAAAAATGGATTCAAAAATGAGTCGCCATTATATTTTATTGTCAGAAAGGGGATAGCTAATGACGACAGAAGTTGCCAAGGTCTCGGCAGTGAAAATTAAATATATTTAATATACTCCAGTACACTTTAAAGATTACTTTATCATGCTGTAGAATGTAAATGTAACACAGTTATCTATTAGCTTCAAATATTGAATTAACTTCATACAATGTGTTGCGTACTTTGGGAGTTGTCGACATTTGATGAATCCACGCGAAAGTGTTCGTGTTGGATACAATTATTATCAAATTACGATTGATGTGTTGTGTGCATCAAACTGCAACAGACAGGTGGTACACCTTTTGTTTGTTTTGCATGCAGCAAGAAATAATGCGTGATACCTCACGCCGGTGAAACGATCACAAACAATGAATAACAATGTTATCGGAAAAAATGTATTCATTTTAATGAAACCTTCAGAACAATAATTTTCAAACCACTTTTACTGTTCTGATTTTTCTTTCACCAATCCGATCCTAAAACGGGAGAGAGGTTAGCTAACCACAGGTGTTGATCTAGCCGTATTCTTTTATCCTTACTCACTTACAAATAATAGAGGATGAGTAACTGAGTAACTGGCCATGGTCACTTTGCTGCCAAGCTCTTTCAGCTTGGCCGGTAGGTAGATAAGTCCACAATGTAAATGTGGCAATGTGATCCGGGATGCTGATCATATCCTTTGGGAATGCCCTACGACATACGAATACGACATATATTAGTCAGATCTGTCGGTTCCGTCGGTCATGCCGACTTGGTTGCATCTCTGACAAATTACAAGTCATTTAAAGAGTTCGGGGCGTCCTATGGAAAGCGATTGGAACGCAACTCCTAAACGCATTAACTCTCTCGTTTTTCTTTTTTTTTCAACACTTATTTAAAACTTAACTTCCTGCACACCAGAGTATGCAACCTAGTCTTGAGGAATTTCTCTCGTACATTCCTGACAAACATTTGAAACACGCATAACGTTGTTACGCTGCGGAATAACCCTGTAAGAATGTGACGCCGTAGCGGGTGGTGGTGGGTACAACGTTGAGTACTAGAACATTTAAAAAAAAAATGAGTTACTAGCAGTTATTGTAGAAAAAGTCTGTTAAGAAAAATTACATTAGGAGTTCATATGATCCACATTGGGAACGGATATGGTTTAAAAAAAGCTATTTTGACATTCAGTTACATCGTGATAATACCTTCCCATAAATTCTGTAGAGCGGTTTTCAATTTATATAAAATATAATTATAATATAGAAGACTAGGTTACTTCTATTAATATTGTCTTATGCAGCAATAATGTTGAATTTATCAATGACTACACGATTGTTATACTGCAGAGATAGATATAGCAATAAATATTTTATATTAATGTGTTTTTAATAACATAAACGAATAATTCATTGTTTTTCACTTGTTGACAGACAAAAAAATTATAATTAATAGTCCTCTTTGTGAGCGAATTTTTCGTTTTTCATTTTTATTGGCAGGTCCGCGGGCGTTTTATTCAGTGGCGTTCAATTTTGTTAAGCTTCCATTCTTTTTGAATATTTCTATGAACATGTCAAAATCATGTACGGGCTAATAACATAAGACAATTTTAGATCTATCATCTGCGATACGTTTTTAACGAATAATTGTAAAATGTGTGTCAAAATATCACCCACAATAATATTTGCATTTTATTATTTCGTCTTTAAATATTGCTTTATTAATCAATAAATTAATTGATTAGTAATGTAAATAGCATGGCCTATAGCCGAGCGGTTAACGCTCTTGGACATTCTTCATATTCAATTACGGTGTTCATTTGTTCAAAGCCCAGTGCGGATAATATCCCCGCGTGAATATGGACCCGCGTGCAAACGTATGGATTTATGTATTGCTTACATTCCTTCTCCCACTGATCCGATCATAAAAATTCAGGCATAGCGAGAGCTATTAGCTACCGACTTATCATTTTCTAAGGTAATCCTTCTATCCTTACCCTCTCCGAAAAAGAAAGAGAGAGAAGAGGGCGAATAATAACTGTTGCTCGTCAAATAATTTTTGTTGAGATGCTACAGTTAGGAGTTCATATTTTTCACAATGTGAAAAAATATAAATAAAAATAATAGAACTAGTATGTAGTGATACATGACTGCAGATTTACGAAACATTATGCTTGTCATTATTAGTCAGCAATATAGACGAGGCTAATTGGTAAATAATATTTTATTTCTCAACGCACTTGAAAATGCAGTCAGCGAAATCAAGCAGTGACCAATATAAAGGCAAGTTATGATGACTAACGTAGGATACAGACAGTCGAAGACAGTATATATGAACAGAGAAAGGACCACATTCATTCTGTCATTGCCTACTGAACTGGGATTCTGTCGTTGCCCGTCGAACTGTAAACATCTCTCCTGAACTGCATAATCGTCATCATCTTCATCATCCGTACCTACAGCTAAATTGCGTCAAGCATAAAACGATTAAAAATGTATTCCTAAATATATATTATTATATTCGTAAATCGTAAAGCTATGCTTCCACTGGTTAAATAATAACAGTTTATTACTTTTATAAAATAACAGCTTATAATTAGTATCTACCACTTTACGCCATTGTGTTTTCATCATGGCATTTGCAAATGAAAGTAATTAATCACCGCATTATTTCGCGGGTTGTTTTGTTTCCTGCCAATTTTTTATGTGTTTTCATAATTTAATTTCCTTTATGATTTATACGTTTATTTTTTTATGCCGACAAGCCTTTGTATCGAGCGCTAACTGATGTATTTTCATAGCCTACGGACATATGCATTCGACGTCAATTACTGTTTTAAATTTTGTATGATATTTGTTTAATGCAATGTTCATTCAAGCATTGTATAAATAAACAAAAAAATATTTAAGCTAGATATATACCCGACGCACCATACGTTGTCACCACAAAAAATATCTATATATAACGTTTAAAATATAATATATAACGTTTGTCAATTGTTCTACCTTTGAACAACACAGACATTTTTTTTGAATTTAAGAAAAATATATGAAATACACAAGCACGACAAGTTTATATACGAATGAAATAAAAATAACGTTGTATCATTATAACTTTTGGTAACATCGGCTTACGGTGGATGTATCTCTATCACGTAACTTAATTTTTGTATAAGCAGTAGGGATAAAAGACATACATTTATGTCTCGCTTGCACCTTTCACTTTAGATGTGATTGAGCAAGAACGGGAACATTTCACAGCACGCACCTCTTGGTACATATTTTATTTCACATATTTTATTGTAACAGACTTATTATTACTCTTATTTTTCAATACAGTTAAAAATGTCCTAAGAACTATTTCATAATAAAACAAACTTGGGTCAAACGATAAAAAAAAATTCTCTTCAACAAAACGGTTGCAAAACCGAATAAAAATCCATTCATTTAAAACAACTTTTGTTGGAGATGCTCCTCATTGGGAGCGGATATGGTAATATATATAAAAATATACCTTAAAAGCAAGCAAATGACACAAAAAGATAAATTTAAAGCAGTGTTCTCATGTAAAACATATTTCAATAATAAATGTTAAACGCAAACAGTCACAAATATTGAAGACAAGTCATTTTCTTTTACCGCATTTTCATTTTTCGCAGTCTGCCAAGTTTTGAGTCTACACAACCCTTCTGCGACATAGGGGCTGAGGGGGGTTGAGATAGGCCACCGGGCGAACCGTATCGTGGCCAATATAAAGTGATTTAGGGGCTGATAAATTAAAAACGTACCCCGATATTGCGCACAGTCGATTTGGCAGCCAGCGGTTAAGGGTTGAACGATTTATCATACGTACTCCGCAATAAAATTCTACAGAGAAAACTCAATTCAGATATAGACGGAAGTTCAATCTCTTGTGAAGAAATAAATAAAATGCATTTGAATACTCATTGACTGAGATGTCACTATGTACTCTTATCTATGCGGTCATGTTGAGAAAAATTAAAGATTTTTAAATGTTGTTTAATCTTGCTTATCAAGAAAAAAGTTTTATGAAGGTGTCGTACTTAGTTGTAAAATTCGTTAGCTTTATATTTTCACCCATGAGGTTCCAACTTTTCACTAGCAATTAGTTGAACCTATGCTCAAAGTCAGAATCTTGGAGGCGGGTATTTGCAATGTCTTTTCTCCTCGAGTTTTGTTCGAGTGATAATAAAAATTCTCATGGAGTTTTATCTCATTTTGAAATATTTTCAAATATCTGGCACCAAATATTTTTATGAAGATAATTTCAAGCATCAAAATTTATTATTAAATATTTTAACTGTCTGAGATTGGCATGCAAAAGTTCAGCATTGATTTACTCAAAAATAGTATTACCAACGTAACGTTTTTTTTCTGTCAGAATGACGACGTTATGAGTTATGATATCAAATCTCAACTCATCAAAAAAAGTTTGTAGTATTTCAAAAAATAATTACCAACAATGACAACCCCTATTGAAACGGACTGTTATATATCTCGTTGTCGGAAGTGCGGAGGTGTTACACACCATTTCACCCCTAAAATATATCGACAGCCCGCCACTTCCTCTTGCACATTTTTAATATCTCTGCAAATGGATAATTTTATGCCTGTTAGCTCAGTCGGCCCGGCTGCCATAAACGTTAAAATGAAATATTATTCTATATTTGGCGGGGACCGCACTGATATAAGCGCCTTTTTTATTCACCGAATAAAATATGAAGCTGCAATAAATTGGCACCGCACAAAAGCGCTTCGTGAATAAGCGGGGTTCTATTTAAAATTGATAGGAAAAACAACATGACTTTTATAGTAACAGAATGCTGTACTGTAAAATACAAATGAATTTATATTTGTAAACTAATAGTTTTAAATTTATAAAATAAACATTCTACCATTATTTTACCACTCCTATTGTACAGCATATGGACACCTAATGGATATTATATCAACAGAAATGGTTATGTAAGTTAATCAGTCACTCAACTTCTCTTCTTCGTATATAGTAAGAATATAAGTATTGGACCGGACTACGTACTTTTTATGAATGTCATTAAAATGAGCTCATTTATGCCGACAAGAGTAAAACCTCTAATACTCCAACCAAGGATTAGAAACATAGCAGTTTTCATAAACTCTTTTAAACCATTTCAGATTTGGAGCATAACTGTTTCCTAATGGAGGTATCTTTACGGAAGTTTTTCTACGAAGAGAGTAAGAATAGAAGGATTCTACAGCAGTGGTTAGCTTGTCGCTCTCGCTACGCCTCGTTTTCGGATCGCCTGCGAACACAACTTCAGAAACTGTCCGTAGTGTGATTCGAGCCCGCGAGGATTGCAACTGAAGATAGACCGTGGTGCTAAAAAATATTGATGGATTGATTATTTTTAAATCGTTATTAGGGATGTAATAAATGACGTATTTGATTTCGTTTGTTTTTTTATTATATTAATGAGACTCAAAAAAACGCGTAAAATAGAGCAGGAAAATACATCTTAATGTTATATAAATATTTCCCTTATTAAAATTTGCTACGTTCAGCGTACATTTTGTATACTTATTATTAACTGTTTTTTAATCTAAAATTCCACCGAGTAAGTAATTTGTAACGTCATTTTTGATTACAATGTTTCGGTAGCCAATGAGCCATATCACTTTTAGTTATTCATTTATAGCAATCAATTTTGCTTAAAAGATTAACAGTTAAAGCAAAATGTCACGATTGATTGGCTCTGAAGGTGGGCGTATCGGTAAATTATTTTGATATGGGGCATCTAAATTGAAAACTATTTAAACAGTATGTAAGTAATTTATAATGAAAAATGAAAAAGTAAATATTTTTTTCTGTTTTATTTTATTTTGTAGGACGTCGGCAGAATCATCAAGCAGGATTCGGGCCGGTTCCTTGAAGGGATTGCAATACCGGACGAATATATCAATAATGGCATTGCAAACGTTGATGCGTCAGTCCGTACATAGCATGTCGGTCTTAGGGAATCAATACCAGTTTTCCGATATTTCTTATTAAATTTAGAAATTACGTTGTGATCGCGACTTTGACAATTGTTGCAACTTTTACAAAGAATTCTTTTTGCACTGTCTAGAACACCTGCGATAGTAAATGGCCGTCTGGCTGTTTATGAATACTGTGATCCTTACACTTTTCGATTTTTTAAAAGTTACAAATAATGATAATCGTTAAAATCGATACCACATAATGCATCTGATTGAATTAGGTATGACAAAATGTTGAATTGATTTCATACTGATACCTTTTCAGTATAAATAAGTTATTTAAAAGTGTCAATATTAAAGTTGACTTAAATTTACCTCTACAACATTTTTCGCAAACGTTGCTTCTTAAAAGTTGTCAACTATCAATTCTTGTTGTCAATGCCTTTCCGCATTATATTTTTTATAAAAATAGAGTTCAATTTTTTTCCACTAATTCAATAATTTTATAATATCTGACACACCCTGGTTTTTGTTAAGTATAAGTTTCATTAGTGTCCAGAACTGAAATCACCCAGCGGCAATAGCAATAATTCGCAGAATCGGCCCAAAACTTGTTACCATGCCGTTCAATAGCCGCCGGGTACGCCCGCTGGACGAGTCTATTTTTACGGAAAGGGGTAGCTCCGACGATACAGGGAGTATTTTTAATTGTATTTGTAGACAGTCGATTACGATCTGCCGAGCGGGACGAGCTGCGCTCTCGTGGAAGTGACGTGTGAATTGTTTGTTTTTTTTGATTTGCATTGGACTTAATTTAAATTGTTTGTCGTGTCATTTGTATTATAACTTAAAATAAATTCAGTTGCCAAGTAAATATAAATGTAGAATCAATTTTATGTGTTAGGATTTATATATTTGTGTAACGTAAACCATTGCATATTTGATGGAAAAATAAATAAGTTTTGAACCGGATTTGAAATGGTGTTTGTCTGAGATCACAGCCCTTCCAGGACTCTGGATAACCAGCCGTTCGCCTCTCTTCGATCCGGGTCTTCTCATATCATATATTTATATAATAAGGTAAATAAAACAATCGGTAAGAAGATTACGAAAAGAATTTACAAATAGTAGTGTAAATTATAAAAAAATCAATTCAAATTATCTACAATCATTAAAACATTGTTTTATGCAGAACGCGCTGTCTGTGAGTAGATATTATTACAAAGCTGTATGTCATGTCGCTCGCTTATTAACATATGCAAATAAATAAAATATGACATGAGTCAGTTATCGGTGACTTATTGCAGCGGAAATGGATGAATCAATCGAACTATAATTGCGTTGTCACTACAATGAATGCTTTTCAACTGTGGGGGAGGAAATATGATGTCAAAATAGAGATTGGAAAATATAATACTCCCCGTATTGTCATATTAAATACTTGTGTTCAACTATTCATTGGAGGTTGTATAATAATATAGTAAGAGAGATTTAATAAATTGAATACTACGTACTTAAAACGTGAAATGTAAATTATAAGCACATTGAGTCCCGGAACCGTGTTTTCACGTGATAGACCAGCCTATCAAAAACAGTCATATTTGAGTCATCAAGCGATACGTATTACAACGGAATCCTGGTTTTAATCATAGTCAATAAATAAGTCATGTAATTTGTGTTATTGCGAAAACAGGTTTTGATTTTAGTTATTTAACATTCCCCTTCTGGAGACGATATTACAGTGACACCGAGTCCACTCCGGGATAGAATTTTGCAACATCTACAAGATATCACTTTTATGGTGTTAACTGTCAAGTTCTGAGGGCTTTTTACATAACTCAATATAGGCATCAATATATTGTAAACGGGAAAATAAAGAAAACGTTTTTAATGTGTTAACTGTCAAATTCTTGTTGGAAATTAACATTATATTTTAAAAAATAAAACACAATTCATTTGTACTACTTCCACATATTTATAATGATCAGGACCGGTTTCGCTCATCACGAGCATTATCAACTGATAAAAATACAAACATAACAGGGTTATTTATATAAACTTGAGTGTACAAATGAACGTATATAAAACTGATGGTTCATGAACAATAAGACAAGAAAATACTGATTAGCAAACAAATTATAAATAAATCAAATAAAAGAGTACAATTAAAATGTTATGGACCTCTTAAAAATCAATAAATACTAATCTAAAATCACAAATATAGCTACATTAAAAGTCCATTAGCTGAGCAATTTTTTTTAATGACATTACTAATGCAATAAGCAATAATGAATCAGGAAAATTATAAGAAAAAATTAGTGAATCATTTAAAAACAATCAAATATTAAGTATGTAATTAATATTAACAATAAACAGCCATCTTAAGTAGAGAAAGCAGAGCAGCTATGAGTATCCATTATTTTTTTTTTACATCTGAAAAACAAAAATTACACTGACAGAATCAAATCTTACAAGTTAAAAATAACCTTACAGGAATAAATTTGTATTATATCTTCATTTTTACACTCAATTTTATATAAATAAGCCTGTTATGTTTGTATTTTTATTAGTCGATAATGCCCGTGATGAGCGAAACCGGTCCTTGATCATTATAAATATGTGGAAGTAGTACAAATGAATTGTGTTTTATTATTTTTTTAAATCTTCAAACATCTTTAAACAAACGTGCTACTGGCATGTGCGAGTAACTTGATATTTAAATATTCAATAATATTAATTCTCCTTGGTGATTTAATGAATAAATAAATATATAAATTGGATAAGTGTGGATATCTTCCACACGGAGGTCAAGATTCTCATGCTGTCAGTACGTCATCATCAGACAAGTCAGAAGCAGTATTAACTCTTATAATACCATCGTACTTGTAAATAATTTATGGAAGACCAAGGTGGTGCAATAGCTTGTATCTGTCAGAAGAAAAATAATAAGTCTTAATTCATGAGTGGGAAACTTACGGGTTATTAATTGAATTGAAATTTTTCATTATATCGGTTTCAGTCATTTGCAAAATAATTCATATATGTTTTTAATAGTGTGACACCGAAGTTTCTTGAATGCGGTCTTATTTGATTACAGACAAATGAATGTGGCTTTCTGTTATAAAGCGATTCCTTAATCTTGGCTTTTCGTATGAATTGCAAACAGTTATATTATTACTAATCTTATACCGTATCCAAATTCTGACATAATATAATATCGACTGTGGACAGGCAAAAGGACATATCTTCACACAAAATATCATCATATTTAAAAAAAAAGCCCACACAAAACGTGTCTTAAATTGCATACATTATGATTACCGAATAAAACATATTTAAAAAAAAAACGAAGGAATACGTCCTTTTACCTTGACACAGTCAATATTATACATATATGTATATAAAAATAGTGTATTAACACGTTTTTGTGAGTGATCCACAATATTTTTGGTGTCAGTTACGTCCTTCAGCCTTTTCACAGTCGATATATATTACTTATACCAGTATTTTTTTTAATTTTCACATATTTCTAATACTATTAGTTAAAGATTATTTCAAAATTCTCCACGTCTCCTCGTCTTGACAGTATCATTTCCTACAAATTTATTTATCGATTGTCACTTAAACTTTATTTGTAATTATTTGTTGTTGTAGTAAATTTAATATACGTTATCACTTGAGTCAAATTCAAAGAGAATAAAACAAAGTTACCCGTCAACAAACAAAAAAATTATTTTCAAATAGTAGACAAAATATATTTTATTTTTATAAATGTAAAGCAATTGGTAGTTAACATATTAAAACTGATTCTTCAAGTCTGAAGTAAAAGTATGTTTGAAATATTTTTTTAATAATTAAAATAAAAACGGGCGTCTGCCACATAGGCGGTATTCGAATCATAATGGTAGCTTTACTTATACCGGTCACGCGTGGGGAATCATTACTTACCTGTGCAAACACTACAGGTGACGTCTGATGTTAAATGGCGGCTTTGCGGCTGTCAGCAGCTGTTCATCACACAGGTAGATCCAGTAATTACATTATTAAAACTAAACTTGTCGCCAAAATCATCGGTGAAACTATCAAATAAAATATATTTTTTGCAGAGAAATCAATCTGAAACGGAAATATTTGTTTTTATGTATGTATATTGAATTTTTGCATATTTCCATCATATGTGATTGTAACTATTTATTTATTTATAAACATAATATCGTTAAATAATATTCAAAGTAATAATAGTAATTACAGAGAAAAACAATATGCATATGTTTTGCGAAAGAGAAAAAAGACATTAAAAAAGTTTAGTGGGTCACTAAAAATGTCCATATCTTTCTGGAGTAAATTGAGAAGTCACCATGCTCTTGCGATAGACCCCTCATGTGTTCGACGGGAATATAAATGGATATACAAAAGGCGATTTGGGATCTGCCTCTACAAAGATAGTAAAATGTTGGATACCCTTGAGTATTTCATTAGTGTATGCAAGCTAAAACACATTTTTGTAATTAAATTAAATCATATTAATTATGATTGTGGCATCATATTATACAGGGAAAGAATTACAATCCTAAAATAATATTGAAAGTTTATTCGTCAGTAATTGAAGGCTGCGTGTGATAGGGCCTCTGCTACTCTTAAGTCAATAAAGGCAGTTCGTTCAAATGCTTAGCTACCTCACTTAAATACCATAACAATCTCGGCCCTGTTTAACGAGACAATGTGCTGCTGAAGCTTGTTCAAATATTGAACGGAAGACGTCTGTCGTGAAGCTGGACCCTCCACATCAGAAGTGATAGCACAAGAACACTACACACTGAAGTGGTTAACTTTAGACTCTTTGGTGTAGATACGGAATCCATTCGTAAATTGCATTGGACGTATGGAATAATAAAGACATTTTTATAATTCTCTGTCACAATAGGGTATTGAGAGAGATTTTGTTATTTTTGTTCGTACTTTTTCAAATAGACTTATTTATCATTCGTAACCTAGTGATCTTTAATATTGTGTAAGAGACACTACTACAAGGTAAATATATGGATATAAAAGATTAAGCATCTATTTCATCAAGTAAGCGTGGAATTTTAATGATTTTTTTATGCTATGAATAAATACATATTTTTAATTTTATGGGAGACACGGTATTAAATTAAACTTGAACATAAAGTTACCGCCGAATGCAATGCCTAAATAATTATGTTAATGCTTTACAGCAACGGTGGATAAAACTGTTTAGCAAAATGAATGCAAGGAACGATTTTTGTAAACTCTTATTAAAATTTTGTTTCAAAGATTCCTCTTTCTATTGCAAATACCGGATATTGAATGTCTCTAATAGGGAATTCGTTGTAAAATAACGCGTTACCCTTATAAACTTTATACGAATGGAAAAATAGGTCCGGCACTCTTAGGAGAGACTTAAATAATCAGCCAGTTAGATAGATAGACATGGTATACAATTACTGATAAAAAATTATTGATAAAATATGCAAAAGAATCAGAATTTACTGAATATTATACATTATAAAAGATCAAAACTGTAAATAGTATTGAGTAAATTTCAGTTTACTGAAAAATTTCAAACAGGTTTTGTAAAAATAATAGCTTTGAACAATCAATGCACATGAATCCATGAAAAAAGAAGATTCCAATTAAAACGTTAAAATTTCTATATATTTTATTTATTCTTTTTTACCAAACAATTTAACCAAAAACATCATCGGTTTAAATATGTTTTTTATTAAATGTACTTGAAATTGTGTCATTTAGTGTATTTATGTTCTTTGATTTTATGGTTATGATACGAATTTTTATTTTTTTGATTAATTCAACAGCGTTATTCTTTGACGTCAAAATCAGCTCTAACATTTTTTTAAATGTTATTTTAACTTAACTTACAAATGTTAACAGCTGATTGTAATACTGTGATGATAGACAAGATAAATAATGTAAACCAATGATTGTATTCTCTGAGCAGCATTCAACGTTAACTATTGCAGGTAGTAATGAAAGCGTTAACACTAATTGACAGGAATACATCAATAGAGTATGTTTGCGCCCGGTTTGTTCACTGCATCTATTTAGCTGTTTTACATAATGAATGAATGCCAACTGTTTGATTCTAGAATTACTAGCAGTATTAATTATTTTGGTACAAACTAAGACTGGTATTTTATATAATATGTTGTATCGTTTGGCCCAATTTCGAGGCGATACATAAATTGATTGCGATCATTATAAATCAATCAGTGCTGTTATTAATAACAAATTTTGATCAAAAAATAATCCATTAATATTTAGTTGATACAATCGATTTAATAGATAAAAATTTAATAGATTTAATAGATAAAATCGATCTAATAGATAAATAGATAAGAAGATATTCATTTTAGGTAAACAAATTTTCCAGGTGGCTTGTGATTGAATCGATGATAACAAGCAGCGATTAACAATATTTGTGTCAAGGTACATTTTATTTGTCAACACAACATATAATTTTAAAAAGTTTAAAAAAAATCTAATATAGTTTAAATAATAAAATAAAGCATAATAAAACATAAATACCCAGTTATGCTTAGCTATTAAGCATTTTCAACTAAAGAGTTTAAAAATATTTTTATTTAATTTCCGTGCGATTTTAAAACGAAAATAATTGCTGCTAATTGAGTATCTAAGCAAGTGGCTCCCAAACTTATTATCCCCGTGGAACCCTTCTTAAAGCAAAAACATGATCAAGAACGCCCGAGTAAAATAACTCTATATAATTGTTTATAGAAAAATTACAAAAATTAATTTTTATTTCTTGAATGGTAAATGGTGATGTAAAAACAAAATATAAATAAAACATTTCAAGTATGATGAGGTTCATAACTGCACTAAATCCACGTTCTACTAAATAGGAAGATGGATAAGCATTCAACAGGATGCAGGATATAAAATTGCTATATGTTTTTGTAACATGAATTTGTGGTATCCTTGTTTAAAAATTGGTATCCGCTCCTCATTGTAAGTGAATAATACAATTAATTTCTCTTGGATTCATCTGAGTTTGTGGGTCTGCTTACAAAAGGTTCCAACGCCCAACGAATCGCTACCGATTTATTTATTGCTATTTATTTCAACGTTCATAATAATGGAAATGTGTCATAAATATTTTTTTTATATTAAATCTTTCGCGGACCCCCCGGCGTTGTCCACGCACCTCCAAATTATTTTTTATTTTTTAAATACCCCATCAGCGGTCACAAGGACCCCTGGGAGTCCGTAGGAGCCACTTTGGAAACCACTGATCTAAGCGATATTGTTTGCACGTCACTCATTCAAACTTCTGCTTCGGATAGGGTTAGAAAAACATAAATTAGGGTAGGAAAAGGTTAGTAGCTTGTTTGTATAAGAATCAGGTATGGAAGAATGAAAGCCTTACAGAAATCCGTGCATTTGGCTAAATATTCATAATTCGTTTGAAAAAACAATGTATCAGAGTTTCCATTTAAGGATTTGTACATTTGATTGCACAACCCTAGTAAGACGAAAGTTATAAAGTGTTACCAGTCGACTACTGCACAGGCTTGCTGACATTGATTTGAGTAAATTAAAATTACTTTTAAAGTGGTCTTGTGACCGCTGTCAGTTCTTGGTGGAAAGACATTATATTTTAAAAATAAAACACAATTCATTTGTACTACTTCCACATATTTATAATGATCAGGACCGGTTTCGCTCATCACGAGCATTATCAACTGATGAATTAAAATTCTTTATTCACCTTCGTAGCTTACCGAAGATCCTTGAAAAATAGATAACAACTAATCATTTCATCCCATATTCATATTAATACATACGTACATAGAAGAGACCCTATTTCGTTTGATATGATGAAAAATGTTTACGTACGTAAACATATTTATTCCCAGAATCGTATCGTATCCCGCAGGAATCTAAGTGTAACTATTCAGGCAGAAAGTGACATTTTTATGTTTCATGGCTGCCATGTATGACCCTGCAAACTGGCAGTTCGCTTTATGGCATATATGCATACCACTTCATAAAACAGGTGAAGTAAACCTATTGAGAAATAATATGACGAATAATGTAATATGATGGTAACTGGATACAAATCGTGATCGATCTGGTAACAGAAGGATTAGAGAATTCATTACCGGTTTTCAGATCATAGTTACAAATCTTCATCGGATAATTGATATGGACGGAAACATCGAATTTATCAAAGGCACCACAAATTTAAAAGAATGTATTGGTCCTTGCACCGACATTTTTCGGAGAGTGTTAACCTATAGATTCTTATAAATCTAGTCAACTTATTTCTAAGCAAAGCAGACATGTAAGAGGTGGTTACTTTACGGGAAACTGGCACAGATTTTATACAAAGCTTATCCATAATTCCAATGCATAATAAATATTATAATATTTATGTGAACATTTGGGACGAGTCTTTAACCAAGTGGTCAATGTCGTCGGCTTTGGTTACGGACGTAACAGTGCTCACGAGCTCGAATCCCAGTGCGGACAGTTTCATCAATTGATTTTCAATCGATTTCTGTTCGAAAGCATGTATGTTTGCGATGTTTAAAATTACCTCCCTAGTGATTAGTTAACCACTAGTTCTGTCCTAGCCTTATCCTTCTATCCATATTCTATTCGAAAAAGAGAGACTAGGCAAATGATTAATAAGCAGTTTTGGAAGAAAAAAAACTTCATTACGAGTCTCGTATGCTCCACATTAGGAGTGGACAAGACTAAATAAAAATTCACCAAATTTTTGAACACACGCTACAATGCGAAATGCTTTAACCCTATCAATATGCAAGTACACTACTGACAACATAATAAATAATTTGAGGTTAAAAGAAATTAATGATGATTAAGACTTCGAAAATATTTCGTTGACATACCCTGCCAAAACCAATTGCTACGGCTCTACGTCTCAATTCCGAAGCATGTTTGACTCTTTTGCGCCAACAGAATATTGCCATGGCGCTTGCTCCCTCTTTGGAGGCAATAGCTCCCTATTCACACATCCTCTACGCTCGTTACTACGCCGTAGCGGGCGCTATAAAAGGAGCCGTGCAAGAGTGCTATGATTTTGATACTATAATAGTATATGTGTAATTTTTAAAAACAATATTTATCCAATTATGTTAATAAACTGTTTCGGTTTGTTGATATCGTAATATTATCGCAAAAATACATACACAGGTGAGTCTTTTAATCTCATAAGAAAATTCACCTCTACTGCCAAAATGGTTTTGAATCTGCGGAAATCTATTTACAAGATTTTATACACTATTCAATAATAATTTTATTATATTTCTTGAAGTTGAAAACAATCATTAAAAATATTCAATCAGGTAGTATATGTCGGCGTCCGTGGCGCAGTTGGTTTCGTCGCTGGCTACGGTTACGGATGTCTCGGGTTCAATTCCCGGTGCGGACGGTTTTCATAGATTGATTTTTCAATCGATTTATGGATTTCTGTTCGTAGTCTGAGTCCTCCCTCCCACCAATCCCATCCTCACGGGGCGTAACAAGAGCGATTAGCTAACCACTTGTCCTGTCATAGCCCTATCCTTCTATCCCAACTCTCTTCGAAAAAGAAAAGAGAGGTTGAGCAACTGAGTGACAAGCAGTTCTCGTAGAAAAAAATCTGTCAAGATACTTCCATTAGGGGACCATATACTACACATTGGGAGCGGACATGGAAAAAATATATTTTGCAATTAATATGTATATTTTATACAGTTTGACACGGTGTAATATCTAAATTATATAAAATAGAATATTTTCGAGGTATGTCTCACGGACAGTGTTTCCAAACTTTGTTTGGTCGATTTCGCGCACTTGTTTAAAGTGCAGATACGATAACTGTTTTTAACTTGAAAAGATAACTGTTTTTAACTAGTAAATTTTCGTAGGATGAGCGGTGAATGCACTAAATGTTGTTTATTTCAAATAAATAAATATCATATTTGTACCCTTGCAGTGTTAAGATATAAAATATAGAATAGGTATATTAGAAGAGACGAGCATATTTGCAGTCAGGGCCTGTCTATTACGTGAGCGAGTAAAGAGTGAGATGGAGCTATGCGCGGGGACACATGGATATGCCTCGACAAGGATATTACACGACATAACTTGCATCTTCTAATCCACCCCTGTTACCTGTTCTTCTAGATGGCATATAAGACAAGAGTCATATTAAGTTTGTGTATTTATTTATAATAAATATATACCATCGAAAGCATCAGCGTGTAAAGCATGTGTAGAGTTCAGTTGCCATTCCCGTATATATAATATAAAAATGTGTGTAAAATAAAAGCCTGCAGCACACTTGACGTAAGTAAATGGCGATTACAAATGCTGTTCTCTTTCACATAAAAGCAGCATTTGCGCCATTTTTTTTTTTTTTTTCCTACCTCTTCTTTCCTACTGAAACTATTATGTGGAGTCCGCGAAGCGGGCTCCTAGTTTCCTGGCTAAAGTCATTGCTAGGGTGGGTACAGACTAAGTCTTTATATCCCTTTCCCGCATGTAAGCTAGCGCCACACGACACTTACTATTTTGTACTAGTGAGACGCCCGTCATAGATGACGGTATTAAAATTGAAAAACAGAATGTCTAAGGTAGCTAGTAAAAAATAAACAATCTCTACATATCTTCTGTCGCTCACGTCACGACGTAATCGCAAACGCCACTGTTCAATTTCTATACTGACGGACTGATTGTTATTATTATTATTAATTCTTCTGAAATGTGTGTATTGTTGGGTGTATGTGTGTATTGCATAGCACATCTGCATGTGATATGTGATAATAATAAAACGTCTACAGACCGGTCTGGGCTGTTATATATATGATGCCAATGAACGACGAGCTTACTTAACGTAACACCAGTTACATCAAGTGTGTCACGGACGTAACATTATTGATCTGACAATTACTTGGCGTAATTAACGGCACACTTTGATTACTTTGACTAAATATCGATGCATATGGATCGGAAACTCAAATAAACACTTTTATACATTGATTTTTCAACCGTATTGTGGATTTTTATATAAGTTCAGACATTCAAGTCACGTCGTCATGCCTTTCTGCTCATATAATTTATATCTGAATCTGAAATTGAGGTATAGAACATGACACACCCTGGTTTTTGTTAGGTATAAGTTTCATTAGTGTCCAGAACTGAAATCACCCAGCGGCAATAGCAATAATTCGCAGAATCGGCCAACGCTTGTTACCATGCCGTTCAATAACCGGCGGGTACATCCGCTGGACGAGTCCATTTTGACGGAAAGGGGTAACTCCGACGATGCAGGGAGTTTTTTTTAATTGTATTTGTAGCCAGTCGATTACGATCTGCCGAGCGGGACGAGCTGCGGTCTCGTGGCGGCGGAGGTAACATGACGATGTGAATTGTTTTTTTTTTTTTTTGCATTGGACTTAATTTAAAATCGTTTGTCGTGTCATTTGTATTATAACTTAAAGTAAATTCAGTTGCTAAGTAAATGTAACTGTAGAATCAATTTTATGTGTCAGGATTTATATATTTCTGTAATGTAAACCACTGCATCTTGGATGGAAAAATAAATAAGTTTTGAACCGGATTTGAAATGGTGTTTGTCTGAGATCACAGCCCTTCAGGACTCTGGATAACCAGCCGCTCGCCTCTCTTCGATTCGGGGTCTTCTCAAACAATTAGTCGGATTTATGTATTTTTCCACGCGCGATCGAGTGGTTTTCGTACTTTAAAGCGAGAAAGAGTTTGTGTGATGTTCTCGTTTTAAAGCGAGTTCTCGTTATAAAACACACAAACGACCCGATGGCGCATGGAAGTGCCTTTGTATATAGCCGACTAACGGTTTTAAGTCATTCTTTACCGCTTCATGTTATACTTATCATAACCTTAAAAAGAGGTTTAACGACTGACTTACTACTAATTCTTACCAAATATTATCTTCATTCAATTGAATCATTTAGATGTCTATATGCCACACATTGGGAATAGACATGGTTAAAAATTACTAGAATATGATTAGAATATTTTGTTACTTAAATTTTAATTTTCTATTTTTTTTATCCCTACTATCTTCGTAAAAGAGAGGTTGAGCAACTGAGTAACAAGCAGTTCTCGTAGAAAACTTCTGTCGAGATCCCTCCATTAGAAGGCTATATGCTCCACACTCGGAGCGGACATCGTAAAAAAATGTAGATTACAAACAACAATGGTAGGTTGATTGAATGGACACTTGGTAGAAATCTACTAATCTTTGCTTATTGCAATGGCATGATGCCGAAATAGTTACAAACTGTATTACATAATTGTTGTAGGGTTAAGTAAGCATTGCTTAGTATTTAGTAATAACTTTTTTGTCTGTTCTGTGTTTATTTAAATTATGTAAGATTGATTTTTTTTATTTTATGTATTAATTGTCCACATTAATTAGTTGTCAAATGTATCGCA
This sequence comes from Himalopsyche phryganea, assembly GCA_022494535.1. Lineage (NCBI taxonomy): Eukaryota > Metazoa > Arthropoda > Insecta > Trichoptera > Rhyacophilidae > Himalopsyche > Himalopsyche phryganea. Next base: position 818,324 of record JAGVSL010000033.1, read on the forward strand.
TTAGCATCAGCAGTATAGCCACACTTGTCTTTTCTCCTTTAAAGTATATTATTTAGATTAATAAAATTGAAAAGTCAGATGTTTTCAATTGAATATAAATCACTTATCTTTAGTAAACACACACTCAATTAGGTTGGTAATAAAATTTATGAAAGGCTAAGAACCCCTTTACTGTACTTTGATAGTATATTCACATATTTTCATCGCGAAATTGCAGCGAAGTGTCGTCTTGTCCATAAGATATTATAGTAATCACTGATGTTCACAAGTGGCAAGATGTGGCAGTAAATTGTCTGAGCTGCGTCTGATGAGCCATAAAACAGAAGTGGCGGCATCCGCTCTCTGTCCACAAAGAGCTTGAGTTATTGCATTACTCTCCGAGAAGAGCGTCTGCTTTTCGTTGGTAACTCAGCACCAAGAATTAATCCAAATCAAAACATTAATCTCCGACGTAACAATACGACTTTTAGATATTTATATTATCGTATATATATATAAAAATGAATGTTTGTTTGTTTGTTTTTCCTCTATGCGTTCCTTTATCATTCATTTGATTTCGATGAAAATTTGGTGAGTAATTGTGTGAAGGTTTCTGAAGAACAAAATTAAAATCTAAAAAAAGGGAATCAAATACGTACACACTGAGACATATAGGAGAAACCTTCTGATTTATTCGTGTACGCGTCAGACAGAAAATAATAAATATTGCGTATCCAAATGCGCTTCAATAAACAGAATTTAAACATAAACCCATTCTTTCTTTGAGTGGCATTGCAACGCATGCCGAGTACTCACTAGTACTTAATAAACTAATCAAATCAAAAAAATTAAAATTTATGTAAACATTTAAAAACCTTCTCTGCTGGCCCTATAGCTTAGTGGTCATCTCTATTGTGTGTTCATCACTCATCACTTTCAGTTGCAGTGTTTTTGTGTTCGAAAGTATGGATGTCTATTACATTTAAGTCCCCTTCCATCCATCCTATCTTAAAAGCGGGGAGTAGCAAGAGCGATGAGTGAACTTCTAGTCCTTTTCTAATCGCATCCTTTACTTTTACAAAAAATATAATAAACCTACAATAGAAATGACGTGATTGAAAAACAAATTTAAACCCCAATGTTTTTAAATTTTAAGTATTAAAAAAAAGATAATTAAACTGATATATTCATATAAATATAATACCTCAGATTAATTTCACTTATTCACATTAATTCGCTGGCAATCAATCATACTTGATTACATTTTTGATGCTGGATATAAATTAATATTATAAGCAATGCGAGATAATACAAATCAATAATACTATAAGTGTATACTTAGTGGCTGATAACACATCATCAATCATTTTATCATTTAATAAAACAGTTCATTACCCGCTAAACCATCTATCGTAGCTCTAATCACAAAAGATTAGAAGATAACGTATTGCTGTGAGCATGAATTATTCCAGGCCGATAAGATTTGATAACAAATATTTTGTTATTTACAAGAAATTGCGTAGATATATGAAAACATATACATTAGTTATCATCGCTCAAGTATAAGTCAATTGTTCGCCATTATGTAAATATTAGAATTGCCGCGAAACACTTGATTCCTCACTCTAGCACCGCTTTGTTTATAGCAGGCAGAATGAGAAAACAAATGACTCACGAAGAATCTGATTGGAATTAAACTACTTTTTTAACACAAATTGGTTTTTCTGTTAGTGTATCAGTGTAGCTTTCGAACATAACTTTTGAATTGCTATTTTCATTTGCTGTAATATATTTGCGTATCATTTCAAATACCACTTGCAAATTATTGAAAAAAAATTGAAAAGGTGTATTTTGCTACTTGAGAAAAGATGAAAAAGAATTACATTATGTACTTATTTTCTAATATTTTTTTAGTAATTGTTAACATAAACTTATGTACCAGTATGTGTTTTGAGTGAGTGTGTTGTTGCTTAAAATTGATAAATAAAATAGATTATATCCAAATATAATGCAATGCTGAATTAGATTTTTAATGTCCCTATGGCTTAATATACACACATTTATAATATGAACAAATAGTATTCAAATAATTTACCAAATATTCGATTGGAATCCATAGCAGTGATACAACACATTAGGGACGGCTTATGACTTAAAGTGTTCGATTCATTCTCATTCCAAAAAACGTATTTTTCGACAAAAAGTTTTAAGATTTTTTTCTTGTTATATTGTGGTGTACTTAGCATATTTAAAATTGCAATAAAACAGAAGACTATTTATTCTTATTTGAATTAAGAATCTCTTACTTTTAATGTTATATCAAGCCGAGTTTGAAATTGACAGATGGAATAAGCTATTTTTGCAACAATTTTTTATTTGTTTTTTTAATTATTTAAAAAAGACATATTTCGCAGTACAGCTTAAAGCCAAGGTGCCAAAAATTCTGAAAATTAGAAAATCATACGAGTTTAACTGGATGAGATTTTTTATTAGTCACTCATGTGCAAGATCACAAATTTGAATTGAAAAAAAATCTAAATTTGATACTAACCTGATCGCTAGGGCAAAGTCCACATTATTCACAGAAGCAGGCTTTTGGTTGATCCTGCTTTGTAAGTATGCAACTAAATGACGTATTAAATACGTAATCCTAAACCAGAGCTCATATTGGTTAAGGTGAAACGAACCATCTTTGAAATCAAATCATAATGGAATAAGCCACGTTTAAAAGTTTTGCATTATTTTGCAATACTATGTTGTATGTAATTAAGCTAGGGTTGATTTAAGAATGTATTTTTCTCTTCAAAATTACATTCATGGCTAACTTTTGAACAGAATTGGAATTAACCGGGTTTGAAAATAATTGTCTTATGTGTTTTTTTTTAACTAAAATTTTATCCGCTCAGTAATGTCTCATATCATTTAGTCCGGTCATCGGATGAAAACAGCTGTTCAGTATATGATTTTTTTCCTCTTCAAGTAATATGTCGAATGTAAACGATCGCTCAATATACAAAATTAATGGAATGCTTTTTTATCTATAGTGGCATCTGACAGCTTTGTCGCGTTCAAATAAAGTTATGGCATGTCAAAACACGTGTAATTAATCATTTGAATCAGTTAAGACGGAAATAAGATAAAAATATGTTATACAAGAGAAGCAGACAACTTTACCGATTCATTATATTGATTGTATTGTTTTCAATTTCCACAAATTGATGAAATCATACGAGATAGCCTAGTAATTTGATGACATAGATTTATTGATCGTTAAAAAGAAATATCATATATATCATGTATCTGATAATAGTGATAACGTAATGTTATAAATTGAACAAAAAATGATTACGTTTAATTTTATTAAATCATTAAATCATTTACGCTTCAAATGAGAAGTTAAGGATTTCTGCATCCTCAACCGAACTTTTATAACGAAAGAAGTTCTTTAAACTCACTTTTCAGATTGGTCAAACTTTTATCCTAAGGGCCACACTGACTCCTCCACTAAGTCTCAAGGGCCAAGACCTAGCTAGCTCATCATACCAACGAATTGTAGTTTTCAATTAAGCGCAAATTTCGGCTGGTACTTACGGGCAAGTGTCAAGGAAATTTCATTGCTGAGGAAATAGCCGATAGCCGACAAGGAGAAAACCAGCTTCTGCCTGATATTAAGTCATTTCAACAAAAAATGACGATTACAATATTCACAGTGGGCCGACGTTTTTTTTAAATATATTCATAATAATATACTGTATTTAATAATACTTTTAGTTTTTTTGTAACCTTGTAAAAAAAAAGGTGTACAAAAAATAATTGGTCCGTTTTCTTAGACTGTGTAAATATAAGCCGCGTGTATAATAATGAATCGGGTGTATAAAACAAGTTGAAATTGAACCATATTGAAAAAAAAACAGTTTTGCGTTGAATAGTTGAATAGTAAACTATTGATAGCTACGAAATAATACATAGTTTTTTTTAATAAAATACTATTCTTTCCACATTTTTACAATGATTAGGATCAGTTTTGCTCATCGCGAGCATTATCAACTGAAACGTTCTGTTCTTTTTAATGGCTTATTTTAAAAATATAATGACTTTCCACCAAGAATTGACAGTTAAACCTTAAATGTAATATATTATAGTTAATACATTTCAAGAATTCACGAAGCATTTTGACACGTGTAAGTTTTGAACCTGTCTTGAGGAAGTACGTTCGACAGGAAAACTTTCGTGTCACTTTTCTGGGTGAGTTGATTGCGTACTTAACACGCAAAGGATCATATATACATATTTCATAACCACTGAAACATTTACATGATAATATTTCCTGGAAACTAAAACGAGTTTTATTGAATAAATGATTTAAATAATAAAATACTTGGCCAAAGCCGTAAATGAGTGGACATTGCTTTTCAATTTTCAGTTGTAAAGTCCCGAGTGAAATCCTATAAGAGATACTTTTAACGATTTATAAATTAACAACCAAAAGTTAAATATTTATAATATTATACACATATGTAATTTACTTGCCAAGTAACGTACATCTTATGATCATAAAACAGGAAAAATATTTTATATTGGAGGGGCTGGAGCTCTATAGCCCCTGTGGAATATTGACGACCAGCTACTTATTTGATACTTTCCTACAATCCCTACTCGTCTTACTTTCCTACAATCCTGAAAATATCCTTCATTAATGCCTTATTTATAATATAATTCTTTCCTACCCTCCTCTTAAGGTTAAAATTAATTAATTAGTTTACTACCGGTTATCACTAAAACAACTCATTTTTACGGTGTTAACTGTCAATTCTTGTTGGAAAGATATTATACTTGAAAAATAGAACACAATTTGTTTGTACTACTTCCAAATGTTTATAATGATCAAGACCGATTTCGCTCATCATGAGCATCAGTTGATAATGTTTGTTATGAACGAAAACAGTTCTGATCGCACGTGGAAGAAGTACAAACAAATTGTGTTTTATTAAAAAAAAAAGCAACAACTCATGTTGTACGTGTTGGTGCTCTATTGCAACTCAATACAATCTGCATTGGGAGCGGACTTGGTTTGAAACAATAGTTCTATAAATAAAATGTATTCTGAAAAATCTATTTGCGCTGCACAAATTTCGTATCACAAAGCTTCCATGTTTTAATCGATATATTTCAGTTATTTTTTAAGTAAAACTAAGTAATCTGACCGTTTGGTAAGATCGGTTGCAGTGTGTTAGGACATAAGAAAACTCAAGTGCATCTTATGTCGATGTCATCTTTCCTCGTGCACTACCGCTGCAGCGCGATGCACCTGCAAACTGCAAGGCATTATCTCGATAAGATGCATCAGCATAGCGTGTACGACGTTGCAGTTTGCAATCTACTGAATTTTAAAAGGTATATTAGTTTAGTAAACATGAATATGAAAATTGCTCGGTTATAATAGACAATTTCTACACGTTTAATATACTTATATAATACCTACCGCCTTTTTATGTTTTTAACAAATGCAGCAATTAAAAAGTTACCTCCGATTCTAAATCCCACTCTGACTACACCTGCAATACAGATATTAAATCTGAATAAAAAAAACGTTTATTTATTATTATGTTTAACCGAAGCCGAGTGTTAATAAAGTAGGGGTTCTTTCTGTGTATTGAATGAATTTCACAGCCAATGGCTCAAATACCCGTTCAAATAAAACACTTATTTCGTTTTCCCAAAATATGATAAAAATAAAATATCTAACTATTTGAGATTATTTTTACCACAACTAACTACTATCCGTGGCGCAGTTGGTAGCGTCGCTGGCTACGGTTACGGGTGTTTTGGGTTCATTTCCCGATGCGGACGGTTTTCATAAATTGATCCTTCAATCGATTTATGGATTTTTGTTCGTAGTCTGAGTCCTCCCTCCCACCCATCTCAACCTCACGGGGCGTAGCGAGAGCGATTAGCTAACCACCAGTCCTGTCCTAGCCCTATCCTTCTATCCCTGCTCTCTTCGAAAAAAGAGAGGTTGGGCAACTGAGTAACAAGCAGTTTTTCAAGCAACAACATTGGGAGCGGACATGGGAAAAAAAACACTAAATCATCGTAATGGTATCTTAAGATTTTATGGAATTTGATTTAACAATAAACTAAAATTATATAATATTTTTGTATCAGTAGAAATCCAAAAAAAAATATTTCTCTAGTTTCCCTTAGAAAATGAGTCATTATGTTAAGCTATGTAATTGTCCACATAAAAATATGATCTACAGAAGCTCAAGTAGCCCATTTCAAATTTTAAGAACCAGTAATTTTACTGCTAAAATATTTCACGTAAATGTATGTCAAATCAATTTTAAACTGGTAAAATTCACCTCTAAAATATTAATATATATTAAAAGGAGCATTTCACGTACCCAAATATAATTTTGTCAATTTATTGCACTGGCTCCTTCATTTCACGTGAAGTACGCGATTTCTGCGTTGGTTCATTCATTGCAGCCATACATACAACGAAACTTGCTTTGTAAATGTATTTATTTATTCATGATTGTTTATTAATTTGTCGAACTTAGCTTAAAGTACGTAATGTATTTATCAGTTTAATTATATGACTCAAGGTTGAAAATTTTTTGATTATGTTATTCCACACCTTACGAATTATAAGCCTCGTAGATTCACAGAATCCCAGGATAAGTGTTCAAATAAAAATGCGGTAACTGTGCTTAACCCGTCAATATATTATTACCAACATTAAACCACTGGTTTCAATCATTTGTCGGCACTTTACAGAAGCTTACAGATATTCCATGAACATCAAGAATATAAAATGTCCTTTAATCGTATTCAGAGACGATTGTTGAATACAAATTAATTGACATTTTTTCTTGTCCTAAAACTTACAACCTGTTGACTGTACCGCTTTCAAGATGGCATTAGTAACGCGAGAAATTTATCAAACCGTTTTCGAAATCAATCTTCGGGACATACGAGAATTTCTTGTTATCTCGAGTGAGATGTCAATGTATCGAAATGACTGGATACTTAAACGGGAATGCTGTATAGATAATTGACATTTGAGAAGTGATAAAGGAACCATTTTTTAAGCTTTTATTTGTTTTTGTAGGTCATTAAAATCCAGATTTTACAACTGTACTATTAAAATTAACAGTCACCACATTGTTACGATTATTCAACAAAAACATTATTCTTGCTGCGTTTAAAATGACACCCGTTTTATTAAAAGATGTGTTTTAAGATATTTTTCATAGTGTAAGAATAAATTATGAATAGTTTATACAATATAAATAATATTTAAGATGACTAGAATAATTATTATTGTATCCGTTATAACCAAAAATGTTCAGTCGTATTTTGAACTTTTTTTTAATAAGATATATCTTTTCTACGAGAACTGCTATTTTTTTTTTAAAGTAGGGATACATATAAGGCTAGGACAGAACTAGATGTTAGCTAATCAGCGTCGCTACTCGGATGAGTGAAAGCGAGTTTTAGACTTCACAAACATCTATATATTGGAACATAAATCTACAAATCGATTTCAAAATCAATTTATGATACTGTCCGTATTGGGACTCAAACACACGCACCGTAACCTAAGCCAACGACGTTAACCACTCGGTGGTCGAGTACTATTATCTACCGAAACATGATAAAGAAACACATTTCTGTGAGTAGATTTACTTATAGAAAAAACATTACATTCACTTGTTGAATTGAAAAATTGTGAAATGTTTTATAATCGTGTGACAAATATTCAATATTTATTAATTTACTATTACTAAACTATAATTTATAACGTTTCTTTTAAGTTGGAACGATGAATAAAATGTATAGAACCAGGTACCCACTTCGTCAAGAGATCAATTTCGAAATTTATTATAGCGCTATTATAGCTAATAAAAATTACAACTGTTTTTTATACCACATTATTTGTTATGAATAACTGGATATAAACGATTATGTACGTGTTTTTAGTGTTTTTATTTTAATGTAAACATCACACTAAGGCCATTTGGTAAATTAGTGTTAAATAGACCGTATAAGACAATAATTCAATTTAAAACACTTATTTCTAAACCGTATTATCTAGTAATGGTCAAATATCGTAATAAATAAGCACTGAATTAAATTGATTATTTTACCACAAGATGTAGTAAATTGTTTCAATAATGATATTATAATATTGGCTCTCGAACTTCATAAAATAATTAAGAATTATTGAACATTTACTACACTATTACGAATATTATTTTTTTGCTTCAGATAGTCACTTGTTTTATATTCAAGGTATTATTAGTGAAAATCAGAGGGTAATTTATTCTTCTTTACATTTTTATAACATTGCGTCGGGCTGAGACCTTGGACCTTTGGGTGACCCACTACGCATTAAAATGCACTTTTTTGACACTCGCACCATTCTCGTACTTGATGGATATGATGATTTTCACGGAAGGAATGATTGTCGTCAATAAACCATTTTAAGACAAAGACTCAAGCTACATATTGACGTGTAGCTGGAAATCATAAATTATAAATAATTTCAAAATACTCGAATTCCAACCTAATTACAATCGAACCATAACTATATAGGGAGAGGAAAATGTCCGAAAATACCATTATTGAGACATCGACAAATATAACAACCTAGCCACACGTGTTGTCTTTTAGATAAAGCTCTTTTCTGTTTATAAAAACTACCGGCGATACATACAATCCGACAAGAAAAATTACTCGAAATTTACAATTTATTATTTGTGTAATGTACAGTTTTATGTACACCTTAACCAGCTATGGACCTATGCCTTCGCCATAGCTATAATATCTATGTTTAATTAGCTTTAATTAATTATTTCAGCAAAACATAAAGTTTTTTGATCGAAATTACAGAATATTCCTCTACCTAGGGTCGTTTCGCCAGTGCTCAGCCAGTTAAGCGACAGGTGTACTGTCAAAGGGGATTTTGAGTCAATGAATGATAAATACATATTTTTTTCGCTGTTATTCTATTAAACAGAGATTAAGCAATGTACCAACCTAACAAAAATAGTCAATATTGTACCAAGCATAAAATAATAGAAGTTTACAAAAAAAATGCCAGTTGTCCCAGTGGTCGACCCCCAAAATCCCATGGTCGACCTTACGTTTCCCAGTGTTCTGCCATCACTATGAAACTTCATGAATATCGCGAAATATTCTACTGATAGTAGACAGCACAATAAAAAGCATAATGATGCAAAGCATGACAATATAAAGTATATTTTGTTAGCGATCTCCATATAACATGAACTTGCGAACTAAAAATGTGCTCTTTTTAATTGCGTATTCCATCATATAGGTCAGTATTGTGTAGATATACATTGGCAAGTGGCAAGACTACCTACACGAATTAAAAAAATCCGTTTTTTTAATATATCCACTATTATTTAAGTTTTAAGCTCAAAAGGCGACGGCTGACTTGAGGAACAAGCACCCTATCTAATAGATAGAAATGTCCTGTGCGCATATTTTAGTTTTCACTACTAAATGGTGCAATCCATACCTAGCTACCATTTAATTGTGTTTATCATATGAAGAGAAATAAGTCGTCAGTGGATAAACATATAAGATTCATAGTTTTTGTCTTTCAACTTAACTTATACATACTCCTTTTTTTTCTAAATAGGATATAATAAGGATTTATCAGAAGTAAGCATATCAAATCAGGGTTGTCAAAAAAGAAAACACACATTGATAATAGATATTCGTATTACATTAACGTGAAGTAGTTCTGTGACTGTTTGAATAGTTTAGCATGGCGCACGAATTCCGCACAATGCATCTATGCGGTCAGTCTGAGCGCCGACAAAATATAAACGACCCGTTTCACGAAAAAAAGGCTTCAAAGGAAATTAACGACACAGCTGAAAAGGCTCGCATTTGTTGCGGATCGATTTTTTATCGGATACAGATGAAACGAGGCGTGGCTGCGGATCCTTCCGATCGAAACGCACTACGCAATTCGATAGGGACTAATTATTACATTAGCCGGGATTTCCGGTAATACAATTTAATCAAGGTTGATAGCAGATGATGCGTTGGCCATACACCACCGCCCGGTACTTATATGCAGATGCCTTCCACAACGCTATAAAGAACAATGAAATTAGCTTCTTCCGTCTCACGGTTTTGGCTGAGTTTACTGCCTTTCAAAAAATACGACTTGCTCAAGTGATAGTATCGGTATATCTACAGAGAGTAGGAACCAAGGATAATCCGTTCTCAAACTTTGAAGTAAATAAATACATATCGGTTGTGTAAATTCAAAAGGACGTAACCCACACACAAAAAATATTGTGTATAACCCACACAAAACGCGTTGTATACATTGTGATTATCGAAAAAAAATATTTTGAAAAGACGGAGGGTTGTCCTTTTGCCTTTATACAGTCGATATTATACATACATGTATATATAAACACGTTTTGTGTGAGTTATACACAATATTTTTTGTTGTTGGTTACGTCCTTTTGCCTTTCCATAGTTAGTTTAATATAGTATTACAGATTATTGCAAGTGTTAAAGATAATTTGAATTTATAAAAGTTCATATCCATGACATCAAATGTTAAATTAAAAAAACCAAAGTTCCCTCAACAAACGGTAATATGTCGTAACCCACCGGGTCTTATTATTGGGTAACGACATATTGCTGTTTGTCAAGCGATTTCTTATTAACCTCACTAGAAATTAAATTCAGAACATTCCGTTTTTAGCGGAGATCTTACCGCTGGTCTACACAGCCCGATATGCTTTTCTTTATTATTAAAAAAAACAGTTCTATATCCATTGAACTAATTTTATAAAAAGGGTCATAATCTGAACTAATCTTATATAATTAGTCGTAATTTCTAAATAAATACCGGGATATGTTGATTGACGTGTTATTCTGGCAGCCCTGTTTAGTGTCTGGGCGGCAGTCAGTAGCCGTGGAAACGGCCCTTTGATGTCTGCGGCAATAAACAAGAACGGAGCGACATAAATCCGTGACATCAACTTGTCAATCAAATATAATTATTCGGCCTTCGCTGTGACGTGTCCAATTTAAAAGTTCCGCGCCGAGTGGTTTAAATCTATAGCTACTGCGCACACCATCGTAAAATAGACCAAGATCAATGCATAGAAAAATGGCAAATGTTATAAAAGCAGCAAATAAATTTTTAATATGTTCGTAATGGATTCTCATATAAGTTATATATATATATATATCTACCACCAACAACCACATTTATTTTCAAAGATAATACGAAAGGCGATGAGAAAATCCTTTATTGGTGGTTTTCAGTCATTAAAAAAACGTTTCATTGTCTCTTGGATTTCATGGACAAAGGAATAAAGACAAAGGTTAAAAGCATCATATGAACGATATCTGGATAAGTATTTGTTATTTTCTTTCAATAAGTAGAGTCAATCAAAAAATTATCACGTCACGAGCTGTTCTTATTCAGTTACAAGGTTTTCTTATTCATATCAACTATTAAAAAAATTAAAATACCATTATTCTTATAAAAATTCAATGTTAAATTATAGGCAGATGTTTATTGCAGCCATCGGAATGTTTTGATAGACTTTTTCATTCTGTTTTACCTCACCCAACCTAACAAAACAATAATCAATAAAATAAGTATAAATAAATATTTTTTTTCATGTCGTATCTTAATAGAATTTTTCTATCAGAACTGCTTGTTACTCAGTTGCTCAACCTCTCATTTTTTTAAGAGAGTAGGGATAGAAGGATAGGGCTAGGACAGGACTAGTGGTTAGCTAATCGCTCTCACTACGCCCCGTGAGAATTCGATGGATGGGAGGGAGTTTTAGACATCACAAACACTTCATTCAACCCGAGGCATCCGTAACCATAGTCAACAACGCTACCAACTACATCACGGACGCCGACAAATAATTTTTAGATGCATACAATTATATTTACATAATATCTGCAATTCAAACAGTACATATCGCTTAAAATACCTCCGAATATGTATATTCATTAAAAGCTTAAATAAACGTAATAATTTATAAGTATAATAATTAGAATAAAATCACAGACAATTTCATATTGCAGCTTTTTCAAATAGAATTGTTTAATAAAAACATTAAACGAAATACTCCTTTCTGCAACTACACGTATATAGTATTGTATGGTAGTATGCGTGATCGCTAACCATTTTGCGGCAGTAACTGGATTAGATTGAGACAATTGCTGTGTACTTTGTTATTTAATGTGGAGACATTTATATTAGATTACTATCTTGTAGAAGTGCTGGGATTTTAATGATTTCAACTTATGGTGTTGTTTATTTCAAACAACTACACTGAACATCAACATTACTTAGCCAGGTGTATTTTATGACGGCAGCGTTTCCCAATTGTATTACAATACAGAACCGTTTTACACAGTGTTATAGACTTGACCACAGAAATATTGTTACTCGAGCACATAAAGCGCACTCCCAGTGAAAAGGCATGCTTCATTTTTGATTCGTGTCAAATCGTCTGACGCTTTTTCGACTATTTATTTGTGCGCCATCACTGCTTACATCAACAAATTTGTCCCAGCTTATATCGTGTGTATTCATAAAACCAATTGTATATTAACGATTTTGTCGCGAATGGTATCACACTTTGTAAATTATCGCAAACAAGCAAGCAAATCTTACTAGAACACTTTGACAAAATCTTTTTTTACTCTATATTTTCTTCACGGAACTTCATTTGAGAATCGCTGTATTAAAGTGCCAGTACTGCCAGTGGTAGAAAAAAAAATACCATCATGCTGTCTATTCAATAATTATCAGCTTTGTATTTAATTGATGGGTGTATAACTTTTATAAATATAAAACACAATATATCGTCGTTGTTCTGGAAGAAGACACCAGCTAAAAAGTACTTTTGAGTAATCGGTCTAAGGTTTTCAAATGTTTGAAGTCCTATACTTTTTTCATTTAGTTTGTTTGTACAAGTAAAAGTGTAATTTATAAACATAACTGTGTTTCCATACAGTGGAGTTCGAAATAAGGAACATTTTGGTATAACTAACCCAAAATGTAATTTTTTCGATCTAGTGTTTTCCTTCAGAACAGCGACAATATTCCATAAACGTTTTTTTAAACTTGTCACAATTAGTTTAGCTCAAAACGTGAGCATTGTAAACTGCAAAAAAGCTGAACATAGGGTCATTAGGGTGAGTAAGACTTCGTCCGGTGAGCTGATGATGATGAAGATTTCTATCAGGTACAATCAAACGCCAGTTCACTTAGTCAGCTGACCTTTATTCCAGTTAGTAGCTACATGTTCATAGTTTACAATTTAAAATAAAACAAATACAAAAAATACAATTAACATTTAAAAAAACATCAAGCTCTCGAAAAATTAATACCCAGAATGCCATAACATTTCTATTCTCTACGGAGTGACGTCCTCTACAGACTAACGTAGGCGCTAGGCCGCGTGTACGCCCTTGCCTTTTCGCTGCCAGCGGTCCACTGACTAAACAAAAGTTGTAATGCCTGAAACAGTGGGATCATACCGCCTTGCTTCTGTATTAGTAGAATGCCCGCTTTCTAAAAACTTATCCGACAACGTTGCCAAAACACGATGCGCTTGATACATTACAACGTATTTGTTTCTTGAATTTGCGCTACAAGAGATGACCGGATGAAAATTCTGGGCACGATTCACATTGAATAATAATGGGTCGTGTCAAGGGTTCATTTTATGAATCGGGTAGTAAAGTCATATGTGAGAATTTAGCTATTTGCATTGACGTTCCACCAAATAAATTATCTGTATGAAATTTTCAATACTAAGCAATTTATAATGTGCAAGTTCTACTTCCGTATAACAAATTTATACAACCCATAACATAGATTAAAGTCAAATTCGTTATTTAAAGGTTGTTAGATTTCTTTAAAAAGCAGCTAGAGAAAATATGTGGATACTCTATTATGCAGATCTGATATGTATAGCATACATTTGCTCAAATTACTGAAGCAATTATTGCTTGATGATAATAAAATGAATTAATCTTATTGAAATATTATGTCACCAATAATTACTCAACTGTCATTATATTGTGAGAACTAGTTTCTTTTGCCAAAATTTACTTTTTTTCAACCAGATCCGTTCTAAATGTGGATCAAATCGCTCGAAATCCATATTTCAGAGCAGTGCTCCGCAACCTTTTCTCACTCAATGAAAAAATGAAAAAATGTAAATATCATAAAAAAAACTTACAATGTATTCATTTGTTTTTATTTGATGAATTTGAAATAGTGGCTAATATATATGTTTAAATGAAAGCCAATTAAACTCTTTTACCTTTTCACAGTGATGGGACGCTTAACACTATGCGAAACCATCGGGATTGAGATTTTTTCAAATAAAAAATACGTATTTAAGGTTCTTGGTTTGATAATGACTCCCCTAAGAAATTTTTCGACATCAATGCTTCTCAATATTATACAGCAATGTGTAATTTTTCGGTGGGATTTTTTCGTTTTACACACGAGACAACCCCCCCCATTTTATTCCCCATCATTGTAGATACACTTATCCGTGTAAAGATTAATACAATTATTCTAATAAATATCAAAGTAAACAACATTCGTTTTAATGAGAATAATTTCAACGAAGATCTTAGGGAATTAGCAACCGAGTGGCTTTAATTTTTTTTATAATATAAAAATACTCAATTGTTCTCATTTTGGGCGCACTGCGCTGCGACACACTTGGAACCGTCTCGCGGCGCATCGGTTGCGGACAGGATTAGTACTTGGCTAATCGGTCTCACTATGCCACATTTTTAGGATCGGGTGGCTGGGAGGGAATGTAGACATCATAGAAATCCATGCTATGAACATAAATTCATCGACTGACAAATACAATTTATGAAATTATACATTCTGGGATTTGAACCCGTAGATACTGCAACCGAAGATGACTACGTTGAACATTCGGCTATAGAACCTAATAATTATTTAATGATTTGATTTAGCTTCAATAATAGTTATTATTAAACAACTTCCAATAAGATAAGTCAGGACCGTGTTCCAGTGGTCAATGTCATCGGCTACGGATCCGGATCTCACTGGTTCGAATCCCAGTATCATAAGTTAATTTTTCAATAGATTTATGGATTTCTTTTCGAAGGCATGGATGTTTGTGATGTCTAAAATTCACTACCACCAACCCGATTCTAAAAACAGGGCTTAGCGAGAGCGATTAGCTGGCCACTAGTCCTGTGCTAGTCATATCCTTATATCCATACATTCTTCAAAAAAGAGGGGCTGAGTAACTGAGTAACAAGCAGTTCTCATAGAAAATTTCTGTTAAGATACCTCCATTAGGGAGCCATATGCTCCCATATGTCCATATACTTTACATCGAGAGCTGACATGGTATAAAAAAGTTGTTGAAAACTGCTGTATCCCTGATTTTTAGTAGGAGAATTAAAAATTTAACTCTTGGTTGGTTTATTAAATGAACTCATTTTAATTACACCCGTAAAAAACACTGATCGAACTTATATTTTTTTCACTAAAGGTCAATATCGACTGATATTCTTTTTCGACATACATCTTTCTGCTTTTAAAGTACTAAACTATTCCAAGATGCTCAACATTTCTCCACATTCTTCAGTAGATCATTGTTATGTAAAATGTAGATGCACCGCAATCAGGGTTGGCAGCTCGCTTCATTTGACAGTGACAAGCGTCCGGTGCGGTTTTAGACAACGCGTCTCCGCGCAGTTGACCGGTTGATCGGTTGGCCGACCGATTCGACGACCAGTAGCCGCTATCTGACTGTTCGGATGAATGAGCCAAGATCAAACGACACCGCAGCCCACTTGCAACAATTGCTACTCACTTCACGGCGCGCTCCTTTTTCAAATGCGATCAAAACGATCACATGTTGATTTGGGGATTCTGTGGCGTAGCCGAAAATGTTATCCATTAAAATGTAGCTAATATATTTTCATCCTACCATTTCCACTCACAATGTGGAACATAATCTAACATAATCTAGCCTTTAATATAAAATTAAATTAAAAATTGACAACTTAGTTATTCCACTTGGTTTATCACTAACGTGACGCGTTTCGCCTCTTTAAGAAGCATCTACAGAGTAACCTTAGACTAAGGTTAGTCTTAAGATGCTTCTTAAAGAGGCGAAACGCGTCACGTTAGTGATGAACCAAGTGGAATAACTAAGTTATCAATTTTTTATTTAATTTTATATTAAAAATGAACTTCCACAAAGTTACCGCCGAATCCATAGAAAATATAATCTAACCTAATCTAAAAGCGGCCATTTTTTAGGAAACATGTTTGATTATTTTGAGTTAAAATAATTTTCCAACTACATGTATGATGTAAGAAAACTTTACTAGCATTTTAGGGTTCTATTATCATAACTCATAATCTCCATTATATTTAAAAAATAAGTTATGAATGCAGCATTGTTCTTCGTGCTCACGCCAATCATTTTAAATTATAAAATATATTTCTATACTTACAAACATTCATCTAAAATGAATGTGAAACTGTTGTTCATTTTAAAACTCATATTCTCTAATGCGCTATAACTTTCTCAACTAATAATCTCCATTCCAGTCAATGAGAGTGCAGCATTGCACTATCATAACCACCAGTGTTTGTTTATATATCATGGCGAAAGTGTCTGTTGCACAGTTTAATTTGTGTCAAACTATGCATTTGTAACTGCAGCATGAGAATGGTTTTTCTTCATTTGCCAAAAATAAACATTGACGGAGATTCCGAGCTATGATACCAGAGCCCTCATTTATTTGATAGAGTAATAAAGTACAAGTTTCGCTAAGCGTTAAACCATTTTCAGCCCATCAGTTGAAAATGGTAACTCACGTTGACAAACAAAAAATATGTCGTAATCCACCAATTTTAATTACAACATATCGCTGTTTTTCGACCGATTTCGACGGAAAAGGTCTCGTAGTGTTCATAGCTTTTGATCATCGTATATATTCCACATTTTTTTTATTATAAAAATAGGAATAACTTCAACTGACGCTCGCTTTTTTTTTGCACCTTAAAATATCTTTCATCATAAAACAACTAACAGAATAAAATATACACAAGTAATGACAATACAATCAATCGAATACTGCGAAGTTTTAAGTTATCTTGGAACATACATACTCCACGAATAATTCAATGCTATCGAAAAAATATTGGGAAATAATTAAAGCAACTTTTATTGTGCGATTTTGGCCGAACTCTTATTCAATATTTGAGGTGTGCTACTCAGATGTCCGATTCATTTGGAAGAATATAATATTAGACTACAATTTGTTTGACAAAACATTTTATAGGTATTTACTTACACAAGCATTACAGAGAAAAACGTAAAACTCCACTCAAAATGAGAACTCTTTCAAATACAATATATATAGAAGTAATGGAGATACCTGAATATTTTTTTATAGCTATGAAAAAAGAACCATAAGTAGTAACTACTGAGAGAGTAGGCGAAACAAAAAAACACGACAAATCACATCTGTCTCGCTCGCCGCTCGAGGGATGACGGTGTAGGAGCGGGGAGAAGCGGGGTGCGGGCTTCAACACACTTCAAGGCCAGCGTCCTGGGATAAGGACAACAAAGGAGAAAACAACGGTTCCTTCCATTAAAACCCCGGTCGTTTATCCGTGTACTCATCTGGTTTAATTGCAATTAGCTACGGTTTCACAAGACATTAGACACAACAGAATTACATACTTTTAATTTAAACTGTGTAAGTGGTTTTATCGTAATCGAAGGGATCAGGCGTTGCCGCGACCTCCCCCCCGGAACGGTCGGAACTCCACTGACTCTGGCAGGATCGCAGGCGCTTCCCCCCCACTTCAAACTGCAAATCAACAACATCAACCAACAAATCCGACCCCCACCCTTAACGCCTCAGCAGGGGTATTACATTCTTAAATTTTCATTAATAGGAAGAGTCTGCAGATTGGTTTTGAAGACCCTGTCCGCCCCATAAGTACGGGGCGGTGTCACTACGTATCTTTACAACTGATACCAATGTGCCATGCATTTTACTAATAAAATGTAGACAGAAAAATACATTAGGATAAATCAATTTCATTATATATTTAGAAAAACAGAATGAAACAAAAACGTAATATTTTCGTGAATTTTCAAATGAAATACTATTCGTTAATGAATAATAAATAATTATATTTTAAAAATAAAACACAGTGTTTTGTACTACTTCAACATTTTTTAATGATCAGGACCGGTTTCGCTCGTCGCGCGTATCAATCTTATGAATCTTAAAATTGATATCAAAGGTATAATGACAGCAGACATCTCTACCATATAGCACAAAATACATGTGGAAATCTGTACGTTTGTATGTCTGTCGGTCACAACAACTCCTCCCAAACTGCGTGCACTATCGACGTGAAATTTTCACTCGTCTTTTTGGCTGAAATTGTTAGGTCAACTGCGCTAATTTCAACTTTCAACATTTAACTTTTAGCCTAAAACTGAAAACGCTATATATTTGACGTTTCAATGCGGAATGAAAAAAGTAATAATAATAGTCACCTAGCAACAGCTCAATACTAAAATATTCTGCAATTAACAGTTTAGATAGTGACGCGAACGTCGATATTTGTGATTTGATAGAAAGTGAGTGGTAAATTCGTACAACTTGGTGTACATCTCGAATAGTCATCGAGAATGAGCGTATGACTCTGATCGTATGTTTAATTTGTGGCGCTGCAGGAGCCGTTATTAAATGCAGATCAACAAGCTTTCTATCGGGACGATCTGCAGCGCCATAACAAGAGTGCAGCTGGCAAAATTGTCATCTTTTATTTTAGCTGGTTTCAACTCATAACATTATTATTAATCGGTGGACTATATTTTGTGGGTGTAACAAAAGAGGTACGGTTGACGGTGATATTTTCAAATTTCAACATTAGATAGCCAATGTCTAATATTAGTGTTCTCTATCTTGGGCGAAGTCAGGTAAAAAGTATTTTTTTTAAAAATCCATGTCCGCTCCCAATGTGGAGCATATGGTATCCTAACGGAGGTATCTTAACAGAATTTTTCTACGAGAACTGCTTGTTACTCAGTTGCTCAACCTCTCTTTTTTTCCGAAGAGAGTAGGGATAGAAGGATAGGGCTAGGACAGAACTAGTGGTTAGCTAATCGCTTTCGCTACGCGCCGTGAGGATGGGATGGGCGGGTGGGAGGACTCAGACTACGAACAGAAATTCATAAATCGATTGAAAGATCAATCTATGAAAACCGTCCGCACCGGGAATTGAACCCGAGACATCCGTAACCGTAGAAAGCGACGCTACCAACTGCGCCACGAACGCCGAAAGTAAAAGTAATAGTAAAGTCATAAAAACAACTTCTGAGATAATCGCATTTAAAGCATTAATTTTTTTCAAAGTGCCCCCTCTCCCAAATACAATTGTTTGTTTTTGTACATTATGAAGAATAACCTTTAAGCATGCAAATCATAATAGTTGGTACTGATGAGTTATAATCATATCATGCTCTTTCCAGAATCAAAAATAACAATATGACCTAGTACTGCTTTTTTTCAAAGCCATTAATTATATCCTATGACTTCATGTGTTACCAGTTCGTAGAGTGTTAAACTGCAGGATTCGGTCCTTTAAAAGAACAGAAAAATGTGTTGAAATAAAAACTTAGATTTTGTAACATTACACGAAAAAAATCTTGTGTTTTTGTAATGTGACTATTTTCTGTCTGCAGCAGTTGAGTGAGCCAAGTATCGTAGTGTCCTGACTCGTCGAAGATTGACAGCAAGTGATCGATCCATCAGCTGAGTTGAGACTTGACACAAAGCTCCATTGTTTAGACTTTTGATTCTTTGAGCCGCAGAAGAATCCTTTCATCTGCCACTGCTGAAGAAGTGCTTCGGAAACTTTTTTGCACAATCCGCAGCCTAATTTATTACGTCATTCATCTTTTCATGCCACGTTGCCAGACGAAAAAATTAAACAAAATTCTACCATGGCAAGGATGAGCTTTTAACAGCCAATAAAATCCATGGTATCTATACAATTTTACTCAAATAATCATTTTTTTTTGATAAGGTAAACACAATGTTTTGCTTATTTTGTTTGGCATAAAATATGATCATTTTGGCTGATCATTCAAAATGGTATTTTTTCGTCCGGTAACAGTAATTAAAAATGATTTTTCGTCATTGAATACAGCACTATATATTTAAATGAATCTACATCGTTCCTCACATGGCTTATAATTCTGATTGTCGAACTGTACTCTAATTGTAAAGTATTCTTTGAAAAACTTCGTTATGACACCTTGATGATAATACCTAACATAATAAATAACTGTGATTAAACATTCCTTTGATTAATAATCGCTTAATTGATAGATATATCACAAGATACCAAGAAAATCGATAAACTTTTTCATACAAATTCAATTAAAAATGAAACATATCTACCATTTTCAATTCGTCCATCACTTTTTTGAAATAACACAGTTTGTTACGAACTCGCTGACTTATAAGGATGTAAAATAATAACATTAATCGAAAAATCATCGCGTCATTGCTTCCTACTGGGAGAGATTAATTTTTTACCCTTTTAAGTCATTGACGGTGACTCAGGCAAAATCAATTGTGCTGTAATGAAATCGGGAAAACGAATTAATTTGGTAACTTACCAGGTAGATATTTTTTCTGCATTTAACAGACAATATGAAT
Organism: Himalopsyche phryganea; assembly: GCA_022494535.1. NCBI lineage: Eukaryota > Metazoa > Arthropoda > Insecta > Trichoptera > Rhyacophilidae > Himalopsyche > Himalopsyche phryganea. The sequence continues at coordinate 839,108 of JAGVSL010000033.1, forward strand.
GACTCGGTAAATCGTGTATAATACATTTTTTAACATAATTTCTTATGATTTCTTTTTATTCTCGTGATTGGGTTGATGTATAGTGTATTGTTGGAAGTATCAAAGCGTTACACTGTATACAATACACTTAACATTGTAATCAGAATCTTGCTTTATAGTGTTGTGAATTGGTCGACAATGGGTAAGGTGAATTGGGTAGGAATATACTCGTGTAGCAGATGTGATATGCCTTTACGAACATATTTTTTGTGTAAATTTAAGTGCATAAAATTTTTTTTTTTATTTTGCCACCACTATTGAAAGCAAGAATAATATCATTAACTGCAAAGCTATGACATAATCATAACAAAATAATGTTACTATAATCGCTTTTATTTCTTCTACCAGTCCGACAGTTTTTAAGATGTAAACTACACAAAAAGCATAATCAAATATTAATAATTGTATAAAAATTTAATGACGATATTAAAAGTTAAATAATAAACAGTTGCGTAGTAATAATATGCAAATAAAAGCAATTGAACGTTACTGGTAACATTGAATTTCATTTCGTAATTTATTTATTGAATGCAATACTTCTTTATTTGTTGTTTGTCACACTGGTGACACTGGAATAGAATATCTACGAGGTTTTGTCCAATTGATGTAACCCTCGAAAAATACCAAAATTGGATCTCATTTTAAAGACGACAGAGCAGGTTTTTGGAAGAGAAACATCATTTTACGTTGGTATTAGGTTTAACCATTCTGACCTGTCCAATTGAAATAAGCCACTATTATATCGACACTCCCTACGTATAATTCCGTATCTGCAAACGTGAGAATTTACAGGAGTGCATTTCAAAGATTCATAACGCAACTCACCATTTAATGTTTTCGATAAAAACAGTTTCTCTCCTGAACAATTTAAATTTTCAGGGTTACATCAATTGGGCAAACCACCTTCGGTATCATACAGTTACACCACCATTTGTACGAATTAAAGAGAAATGATTTTCCCACTTTTGATTAAAATAATAAATTCTTGATTTTTGAGTGGACAGCAGGATTTCAAATAATCATCGACATTAAGAATTAAAAAAAAACATTACTAATCGACTTACACTAACTTGGCTATCAAAAATGTGATGATGGAGAGCGAAGGATATCTCATAACTGCATTAATTAAAAAATACTTTTTTTTATTACTGTATAATCCTTTTCTACCCACGATCAAGAAGCTGATGTCTTAATTTATATAATGCTACAGAAAATACGATGAGCAACGTAACTAGTGAGTGAATATCTACGCCTATATTTATGATGCAGGATGGTGCCAATAATATGGGGTAGCTTAAATGGAAAGAAATATTATTTCATTGTAAGATTCAAAGTTTTATGCAACAATTTGTGATTATAAACATATTTTTATATTTTGATAATGCTTTTTTTAATTCGATGAATTTGTTTGTATCACACTGAAGATTATGTCTCCTCAATGATACATTTAGTTTACATATTTATAATAAACAGTGACAATAAGGAATATTTATAAAACAAGTAAATAATTAAAGTCATCAAACAACAATTAAATTAAATATACAAAATGGCGATTCTAAAATATAATAATAATGCTATTGAAAGTTTAGTAACATATTGCTATCCCTACATTGAATTGCATTTTATCTCAAACTTTGATTTTCCCGTATTTCACTTAAACGGCTGAAGCATGGGAAAGCGGAAAATTGATGCGTTTGGATATGCCTGCATTTATTGAATCAGTAACTATTTTAATTTATGGTAATTAAGAAATAATAAACGGTCAGTAATTAATCATAATGGTCAGTAACTAATTCGATAAATGGTCAGTTAACTACAAATTAACAGTAGATTGATTGAATTGGCATTTACTTGGTAGAACTCCATTATAATAGGATAAAATATCAAGGTATTAAGTTCTACAACATTTTATTAGGTAGTTGAAATATATTTCGGCTTGACGCCATCTCCTACTCGAACTAGTTTTGACTATGGCGTCAAGCCGTAATAGCTTATCAACTACCTAATCAAATTTTGTAGAACTAAATACCTTGATATTTAATCCTAAAATAAACGTCAGTTATTCATATAAAACGGAGAGTTTTTAATTAAACCTAACTTGACATTTATTTATTTCACAATGATAAGTATTAACTGAAGATTTATTATTTCTTGCTGACCATTTACGGAATTAGTTACTGACCAAATAATTAGTTTCCGTGGTTATTGAATGTTCTAGTGGTTCTTCAATCTGCAGACTCTCAATAATAAACAAATATACCATGATTGCAAAAATGAAAAACTCAATTCGTGAACTTATGTGAGCAGTTTTACAATCTAAAACAAGTCATAGGTTAAACATCTCTGAACAAAATTGCATCCGCTTATTTTAATAATATTGTTTTTGCTGCCAGCATGAATAACCATGTCAAACGACTTGACATCCAATCTATTTTTTATTGTTCGTGTAAAGTGACTATGAGCTTGCATATTCTATTATTTCAATCAACATTATAAATATTATCAACCAGATTATTTGAATTTTGTTATTGAAAAAAGAAGTATATTACTACCAAAATATCGAATGTATACTAAAGATTTTTTGTTGCTGTTGATGTTAATAACGCCTCCGTTAGTGGCACGTCAGGGTTTTAATAATCACTGTGAAACATACGAACATGATTTCATAAAGTGTCATGCATAGCACTTGTCTACATTGAAGCACGAAAGGGAATCGATCGCGGACATTTTATTAATTACCTGCAAAAACAATCACGGTTGTTTCTGCAAAAATACAGATTCTTATAGGTGATGTCATTAAATTCTAGTGTAAGGAGGGGACTTCATTCCTCACTGATGAGGGTCGTGACCTCCGTCTATCGGACAACTCCGTTTTATTTGACGATTCTTCGCCACTCTGGAGGCTATCGGTCAGGAGAGGTCTGTGACGTCCTTCACTTAGTCGCTCCAGTGAATTAGAACCCTTCCGCATCCGTTTCTGCCTTCGAATTTTCCTGTGTCCAAGATGTCAGTAGGTTTTTGGGCGATGTGACCAAAAGGTCTTGTATAAACAGCCACAAGTCTATACTGGATTTGTATCTCATTCAAGATAGATACATTAGTTCACTTGGGTGTTCATGGTATACAAAGCATCCTTCTGCCTCACCACACTTCGTATGCATCTAGTATGCGTGTCTCCACGCTTTAAAGGCATATGGATTAGACCAGCAATCGTACTAGACGCATTTTGGTATGGCTGGTTATTTCATAAAGCCAACAAAATAAAAACTCATTGTTCCTGAAAATATAATATTTCACGAAAAAATTTGGGGAGGATGCCCCTACTCTATATACTGTACTAATAATTATTTGATAATTACAAAAACTCACATCTTACAACCAGCTAAGCAAACAGAGAATATGTATGTAATCATGATGAGGTATTAGTTCATTTTGTATATCGTAAGAAAACATATTTATATGTAATTTAAGACATCGACTGAGGGTGCTTGATGGAATTTCAATATCAAATTTGGATTATTGAGATTTTGTACACTTCCATGTATTTTGTCATTAACGACCCGGGTTTCGCCTTTCGGCATCTTCAGGCATTCGAGCACACGGATGGACTCGAACTGAGAGACTGAGAGAAAACCACACGTACATTAGATATAAGGGTATCAGAACATTTAGCTGCCTTTAGATTAAAAAAAGAAACTTCGACATTCGTAAATCACTTGCTAATGGAGAACCATACGTTTAATGCGGATGATGGGGTTAAACTGTTGCATAAAACATGGGGGATCATAAATTATTTTATCAAGAAATTTTGGAAATTAATAGAGCCCAGTTAAATTCCTTGCCAATTTTGAATGAGCAGCTGAACCTTCCTAATTCTCCGCTATTATATCCGATACGTTGAAACACCTAACAAATGTCACTAAATGTGGAATGATTGTATATATTTACCCATTCGTCGAATTACATCCCGTCAACACCCACAATACTATTATAATTGTAAAATCACTGGTATTTCTAAAAGAAGTTGAAAAGCGGCAATTCGCCACTCTGTTAATATGGTGTTTAAAAATAAGGATTAGGGAGATTCCCGAAATTTTAACTCAGGTATCAGTGTGGCTCTCAGACGTATAATATCTTACTTCGTAAATAATATTTGTCGCATTTGTATCTTCTATATAAACGTTAGACACTGTTTACTGTCTCTCAGTTCGAGTCCATTCGTGTGCTCGAATGCCTGAAGATGCCGAAAGGCGAAACCCGGGTCGTTGGTGACAAAATACATGGAAGTGTACAAAATCTCAATAATCCAAATTTGATATTTATATGTATTGATGAAATACCCAAAGTGCTTCATCCTGTATATTTTTAAACACGTAAAATTAAACAATTGAAAAGTTTTTTATTATACTGAGGGCTCCTGATATACAGCGGGGTCCACTTGCTGTCGGGCAACCTGGCTTGTATGGCCAGTTTGCCACTGCTTCCATAACACAAACATCTATTGTCGTTTTTTTGTATTTAAAATCGCTTGTTGGACATTTTTTACTTCTATCCCTTTATTAAGTATCAGTATAACTTTCTTCATTTGTAATATCATCGCTAATAGTTTCTGCAATTAAGAGGTAAGTTTATATCTCTATGAATTGTCAGCACGAGTAGTTGTCCGCGATGAAATTTCTGCGACTAATATTTCTTGAAGAACATTACAGTCCAGATCAAGATATCGGCTAGTATAGGCACTTAAGCCGCATAGCTACATTGTGTTTTTCCTTTTTTTAACTTTCGTCAAAGACATTAATGTCGATGTCATTAATCAGAACCCAGATGTAATGTCGACACCACAAGCGGCCCACTAAATTCTCGGTAAATATGATTCGTTATATTCAATTTCCTACTCGTCATAGTGATGGAATAAATTGATATCGCTCGTAAATGCAAGCAGCGAGCATATTATCGGCGGACAAACAAAACGCCGCTCGAAATGGGCGGGAAAAAAATAATTGAAGTGAATCTCCGAACACGAAGGTGTTCTTGTCGGCTGTCAAACGACGCTTTAACCAATTCAGGACGCAATTTTTTTATGAAAGCAATTTAAAAAAAAATCGCGATTACTGTTCGGCTTCAATAAAACATGTTTTCATCAGCGATTGACTTTTCTCATGTAATTGAGGTTTTATTTAACGAATGAAAATAAGCGTAGTGCAGTGGGCAATCTTTTTTCGTCGATTTAAAGTCATGATGATACATCGATTTCTTTACTTGTGAAGTAAATATTATCGCCTAGGATTTTTTAATGGTGAAAATACCAATAATTTTCCCAAGGGTACTCAACACTGTATTGTCTGCCAATTTTTGACTTAATGAATGAACAATAGAAAAATAAAAAAGGATATAGAAAAGCTTTTATGAGTTTAGTTTCATGCACTCTCGATATTTCACCGTGAGATTTTTGAAAGGTTTTATTATTTGTTTTAGATGTAATCAATTCATCATGACCGACGTGGCCGACAGATCTGACTGATGGCCGTATCGTCTTAAGCAATTTTTCCTGCTTGTGGTCCATAACCGGAAATTTACAAAGGATGTAATCAGTATTACAAATTACATCAACATATTGGATTATCTACTAGCTTTTTCAGTTAAATAAAATATCTTTCGATTGAATTTAAGATTATCACATCGCAATCAACATTGTCAGGTGGAAATGACGCACAACTTATAAAAGGGTTCCGTGACTTATTATAATTGAGAAACACTGACAATACTTTCTTTTTTCAAATTACTAAATTCACAACTACCAAAAAATATCATATTTTAAATATTAGATTGTTCCATCTCCAATATAAATTATAATTTTAATAGTTGTACGTACGTTTATTTCCTTAATTGAAAAAAATAATATAAATTTTATTCGTGAAAATGATGAATATTTTCACTCAATTAGGAAGTCGAAATAAAAGAAACCTTATATGTTAATAATATAAATGAATTGCGTGACTTCATCCCAGGGCTGATCTTAATGTGTTGAAGACGCCGGCGTCCTGAGGGTCGGATGTGGTACTGAAGAAGTGTTTTGCCTGATTGGTCTTTACCTCTCACAATACAGTGCGAACAAAGGTCCTGACTATCAGATAGATTCCAGGGGTATTTTATGTTTTGCTCAATACGTAATCTACATTAATGAATATAATATCATATATTTATTATTAAAATACTTAGAGTTATATTTTTATTAGAACCATAATTCGTTATGTTGACTTGACAATGAATCTTAATGATTTAAGAATCGTTGCGAAATTCATGTAAAGATTTTTTTAACGATGTCCGCGCCTTATGTGAAGCATATGGGCTCTTTATGGAGACTATCTTAACTGAAGTTTTTCCACGATAACGCTTGTTACTCAGTTTTTTTTGAAGATAGTGGGAATAGAATGATGTTATTAGGACAGAATTTGCGACCACGACCACGGACCCGACAAGGACTACTTGTTGACTGTGTTTTATCCTTTTTTTTAATCAAAATAATGAAATCGGTGATTTTTTGTATATTTTTTTCACGGATTAAATTCTTGGAAGCCTCGCGTATAGCGTGCACAAAATATCATCACCATAATTACTTAATACGCAGTGCGCGTTTTAAAACAAAAATATTTTGGAGATATCTAAGGCCCTTAAAATTAAAAAGAAAACACAATTCATTTGTACACAATTCATCACGAGCATTATCAACTCTGATGAACGAAACCGGTCCTGATCACTATAAATATGTGGAAGTAGTACACATGAATTGTGTTTTATTTTTTAAAATATAATGTCTTTCCACCAAGAATTTGACATTTAACACCTTAAACTTTATCAATTTAAATTTAAAATACCTTATAAGAAAAAAAATTATCTTTTCTCCAGATATTATTTTTGGTATTGCGATTTAGATTTTGTGTTCGTTAGCTTATGTGGTCTTTAATATCCAGTAAAATAATTTATTTTTTGTTACATTTTTTTGGTTCGGAACAGAAATACGACGGCATAAACAAAAAAACCGAAACAACAAATGAAAAGAAATAATAAATTGACAGTAACTAACTCCATAAATGGTCAGTAAATAATAACATAAATCGTCTGTAACTAATTCGATAAATGGTCAGTTAATAATTATATTTGGTCAATAAGTAATTGCCAAATAAAAGAAGGTCAGTGTAGGTTTATTTAAAAAACTGACCTTTTATATAAATATCTGACGGTTTAATTTAATGACTAATCATTTATTATTTGTTACTGAAAAAAAATTTAAATATTTACTGACCCAATAAAATGATGATGATATTGATTTATTTAAAACGGTTGAAATCCCCTTTCGAAACAGTGGGGGAGTATTGAACAAGTCTTAGATTTGAATTGAATTGATCGGCCAATCATTATGATGTAGAGATAATGTATGGAAAAGAAAATAATAAATGAGCGAAAACGGAAAAGTCTTTTCTATAAACTGACTAAAGAAAAGTCTGTCGGAGACAGGATGTTCGTTCGATCGAAAGCATAAAAGTAAAATGAAAAATGCAAAAACATCTAAATTTGAAAAACATTTCAATAGTAGTTTCGGAGTTATTTTTGAATCGTTTCATAATCTAAACAAAAACTAGAATTTGGTTTCGCTGAAAAAAATGATAAACTACATTATTCAATTATTAATAAAATGTAATCTTCTAGACAAAGACTAGGTCTTGGACTTATAATAATTATTTTCTTCATGATTTAAACAGTTTTATGCTTATTATAAAATTGCCAATTTAAATCAATCAACTCGAGGAGAAAACACATCAAAGCCCACATACCTTTAATTTGACAAACATTATTACAAAACCACAGTTCGTCTCTGTTCCGGAAGAAGACACGAAATCAAAAAAAATACATATTGAGTTAGTTATACTGTAATGTTCCTTATTTTGAACTCTGCCGTATGGAAGAACACACTTATTTTTATAAATCATACTTATACTTAAAAAAAAAACTGAATGAGAAAAAGATAGACAGCATTTCAGAAAATTTTAAATCTTCAAATTTCATATTAGTGTCATCATCCATGCATTGTATCGTTGTGCTAGATCGAAAATATGTCATAAATCAGCTTCTAGAATTTCGAATAATATGAACTTTCAATAGATTAATTGTAAATACGTTACTAGAACTGGTTGGGTGTCATTCATGCCAAGGAAAGAAGAATAAGGTTAGGAAATGATTGCTTGTTAAAAAACCTTTTGATCTGCTTCAGGAGTGGTTAGGTTATGGTATTTAAAGGTTAATAAGTAAATTAATGTCTGACAAAACGCAGTGCTAGTACTGTACCATTTGGCTACAGCGATCGGTAGTATGTATAAAACAATAATAATTAATGAATTTATGTCTAAAATACAACAGTGTTTACTATTTTGAGTAATGTGTACGATTAAGCTTTACATTTTTAATAAAAAAAATCCCCGCAGTAATAATGATCGTGGAATAAATTTACGGGGCACCCCTGTGGGGAGGACGGGGCAGAAGTGCCGCGTGGGGGAAGCTCGGCGAGGAAAGAATAATGATAGGCAATTAATATCGACGGGATCTCCCGGCTGTGCATTGTGAGCGGCGCCTATTGTACTGTCTGTTAGAGGGAATTGAGTATTACGCGCACTATCTTGGATGGGAATTGAAAATTGAAGGTGTGCGTGCGCCCATGGTTAATATTTTATTAAATATCAAATATTAGCCAGTGATCAAAGGTTAAATATTCAAATGAACATTTGTAATTAATCCAGAAACCCTACATATTTACAATGACAGTTCATTATAAGATAGCGGAACCGTTCATTTAATAAAATCTAATGAAATATACACAAAAAGGTCTGTTGTCAAGTGGTCGAGCTGGCTTTAGTTGTGGTATTGCCAGGATCGAATCCCAGTGTGTACAGTTTTTTTTCTATTTAAAGGCATGGACATCTGTGATGCCTAAAATCTCCCACCCGATCGTAAAAATGGGTCGTATCGAGAGCGGTTAGCTAACTACAAATCCTGTCCAAGCACTATCCTTCTGCCCCTACTCTCTTCGAAAAATAGAGCTTGAGCAACTGCAACTGAAAAAGCAGTTGTCGTAGAAAAATATCTGTTGAGATGAACTCCATTAGGAGTCCATATGCTTCACACTGTGAGCAGAAACGATTGTTAAAAAGTACTTCGTTGAAAAATCAAAAGAAAAAATTGTATACGACATGTATATTGTAGAATTTTATTGTGGCTTTATATGATTTACCATATCAATATCAATAATAATAATTTATATTATAATCACAATTACTTTTACGGCCTATTCCTATTGCACAAACGGTATAAGTGAATGTGCTTGCAACAAAGTCAAAAGATATTGTAGAATTCCATTTTGTCTTTTTTTTACTCCATCTCCGTTCCCAATGTGGAGCTATGGTCTCCTAATGATGGTATCTTGGGAGAATTTTTCTATGAGAACTGTTTGTTACTCAGTTGCTCAACCTATCTTTTTTTTCGAAGCGAGTATGGATAGAAGGATAGGGCTAGAACAGGACGAGTGGTTAGATAATCGCTCTCGCTACGCCCCGTGAGGATCGGATGGGTGGGAGGGAGGTTTCTAGACATCACAAATACTCAGCCTACGAACAGAAATCCATAAATCGATTGAAAGATCAATTTATGACAACCTTCCGCACCTGGAATCGAACCCGGGACATCCGTAACTGTAGCCTGCGACGCTACCAACTGCGCCACGGACGCCGACATTTTGTTTTTATGTGATTAAAATATCAATTATTACCAGCATTCTTTGATACAATGCTGGGTGAAGGTCTTTTCATCGTATTCTACCTTTTCGATCAATCTACGTTCGCTAAAAAATCACACAAAATATAGCATTCTATCATACTTCTGACTGATTATATTTAGTTTTGTGTTCTTTATGCACAGGCAAGTACATTCATTCAGTATCTTAGAATAGAATACAGTAGTTCCAGTGTTTTTTTACTCACTTCTCACTTATAAAGAGTTTTTACCCCTCTTAATCTGTAAGAGTAGCGTTTGACATCCATGTCGCATTGAGAATTGCGTCAAAGACTTCCGACACCGCCGCCCGCCGCTTCTTTACCGCATTCCGGGAGCCAGTACTCACTAAAACTCACTTACCCAATAATACGTTTTGTATTTTGACGAGATACCTAAATAAAAGAACGAGAGGTTGCTCACTTTATATTTATTATATGTTGTTATATTATGTGAGGCGCCCGCTTCCAAAATCCGTTACTTTCATTTTGTTTGACAAAATCATTTTATTATACAGACGTTTTACAAGCCAAATGCATCGCCATATGCGTTTCTATAATGCTTCCGAATTGACTATTTGCAGTCGTTTTCAAAAACCAGAAAATTTTTAAAAAATAAATAAAATTAGCAACTACTCCTTTTAAAAATTTGAAAAGTACAACCTAGCTCTGGAAAACCATAATCTTTATTGGCGTATTTAATATATGAACAGATTTTAAATTATTTATTTGATTGATTAGTTAAAACTGAGTTTATTCAGTTTTAATTCTCTCGTGAACATTTTGCAAAAATTTAGATAAGCAGTTTGCTAGTTAAAAATACGATATGCAGATATACCCTTTTTCAATGGAAACAACGGTATGATGCTCAATGTTAGGGTTTTCCAATTTTTTTTTGCCTTGAAACACTTTGCAAACCTTACAATTTTAGCGTAACGCCTTGTTTATTTTGTTGGGTATATAATATCAATATGAAGTCAAACATGTTTGAATATGTTGCAGCTGGAGCAGCATATAAAGCCATTCTACGTTTTCACGGAACACCTATTTCCGTTCTGCGAACAATAGTTTGGGAAACCCTGCTCCACGCAATTTTATACAAAACAGAATATTACAAGATATTATGTGATAATGGTTAACGTAATTAAATTGAATTTTTTAAATACGACACTATTGCTTATATCCCTATTTGAACATCAATATAAAATCTTGATTCACCACTTTTCGGACCATATGGCCATCACACGGTTCTTCCAAAATTCTCTGTCCTCCGCCGGTGTTCTTGCTTCCTCCCAGGTCATCCCAGCGTTCCGTAGCTCCACCAAGTACATCCTATGGATGCTCATCAGCGGCCTTCCAGGGTGACGGAATTCATTCGGTTAGTAGAAGAGACAGGCAGGATTCAGCCTCCCCTGGGGCATCCGCAGCACATGTCCAAGCCAGGTCCATCGACGCTTTTTATTTTGATTCACTTCAATAAATATGGTGAAAATAATTACATATCATAATTAATGCACAATATTTGGAAAATAATTAATTACTGGCTGTGTTGAGTTGTTTTTTTTTTTTGGTACTGACTTCGTTATTTCTCTAGTGAAGTTTAAAAAAATGACCCCACAAAAATGATAAAACAAAATAAAAATAAACACATTTTCCTTTCTTTATTATCTGTGTATTTTTTAATCATCTGCAGTAGATACTAACGAATTATCCGTTGGACCATCACACCATTAGACGGCATATTGCAGGTTATCGAATCGTCATTGTTATCGTACAATAAGTTGATGACCACCGAACCTCAACATCGATTCGTCACAAATAGTTGAAAGAAATCAACAAAGCAACTATCGTTTGCACGCTGCTTTAGTTATCTTTGATGGTCTCTTTACTAGTGCCGCCACTGTACAAAATCTTACACAGGACTGAATGAGAAAGTAAATCTCTTTCATTATCAAGAAATCAATTTTTTAAAGTAAAAAATAAAATGTCACTCTTCCGATAGTATTTCATTCATTTGTTAAGAGAATTTTTTTTGGAAACTATAATGCGCGTACACAGACAATGATTAAATTACACACTATTTGATGCACTAGTGAACAAAACGCTCATGTGAGTTTTTGTTTTTAATTTATAAACATGAATTTTAGACTTTTGTTTAACATCTCGAGAAATTTGGAAAAAGGAATTTCAGCTTTGGAATTCAAAAAAAATTCCAAATATGCTTTAAATAGCCGTCGAAATATGTAAGCTTTGAGAACCATTGATGTTCATGTTCATTTTAATTACGTGCAATATTAAACCAATATTTATATTAATACAATATTATCTACCTCTAACATTACAAGATCCGCTGAGTGATCAGATGATGCGAGTTTTAATTCCTGTATAAATAAAATATTTGAAGTGTTTGTGAAATCTATCTCCATCGATTTTTTCTCCAGTAACTTTTTCAAAATTCCCATTGAGGTAATCTCAATTGATTTCGAGCTCAAATCAATACAGGTGTAATTTCAGATATATATATATTGTTGTCATATGATAATTAAATTAAATGTATCGTATTTTCAACCTACTGAATCCACCCCTGTCTTCGATTCGACAAAGGTGATAAGATGACATCGACAGAAATCTTTTTGGGTGACTACTCAAAAAGGTACACCAATAGCGCTTTGAAAATGTCTACTACTTCCACTTGCTTACTATTTAATTTGATATTACAAAACACACCGCCGGATATTGGGTTAAATTTATTAATTAGCGCAGAAATTCACGCGTTAGTCTTTCGTAGTGGTGCGGGGCCGGGAAAAAATGGGTTTTCACCGGGGCTTTAACACGGGAATAAACTCGCTTGGAAAAATTGGGAAAAAACGGAAAAAAAAACTGTTTTAATGTTTATTATAACTGTATATCATTTTTAGCATTCGGCAACACATATTTTAAAATCGTGACTGCACCCACTGTACCCCCAGATTTAGGTTATGTTGAGTTATTAGTTTGGTGATATAGATGGAAGTAAGGAACTTTATTCAATATCGAATCACGTATGAGATGGAGAAAACACAAACAAATTACGGAAACGCTCCTGTTTTTATGTATGAAGTTAAACTCGGTGTTACACTGGAACTTAAATGTGTTGAAAAATATCATTTAACAGTTTCCTCCCAATTTTCCGAGTGTTTTCTCGCCATTTGAAAACTACCGGGTAATTCCGCGTGATACAGCATTATAAACATTGTTCATTGTTTCAGTTCTGTTGAAGAATATTGATCGTCCAGTTCATTACTATCAATTACCCAATAACCCATATTGAGATATTCAAATGGTCACCATAAATGAAATATTGTTGATGTGTACCAGAGTATACATTTTTTAAACAGATTTTTAACTCTTAGGTACTTCTACGATACGATAAATTCATTGAAGATACTTCTTAAAAAGTGAATCATGTGTCAATTATAACAACACGGAAATCATTTAATTTAAGACATCGACTGAGGGTGCTTGATGGAATTTCAATAATCCAAACGGAAATCATTATTTAAAACTTAATCTCTTGTACGTATTTATTGAATTACATTATTACATTGAAAACAAATAAACAAGAAGTAACCGATGAATCTATCGAAAATATGGCACCGAATTGTAATTTGTGATGTTTGGTATGGACAAAAATGTTGGTTAAATATTGGTTAATCCTCGATCATGAAATCACAAAATGAAAGCAACTGTTGGTATCTCAATTTATTATCATTTCTGTGGCATTATGGAAAAAGTTAATTTTTCAGTTTTACCTTAAAGTTATCAACACTAAATACACCAAGTCAATAGATCTTCTTCGTGGATAATAACAAGCATACTGAATATCACATGGCATGCTGATAAATATTGTATTGTACAAATAAACTCAATATGACAAAAACGCAAATATCAGCTTTTGCCATAACATATTTATTTCAGGTGCCAGGAGACTTGTTTCTTAGTTCATTGATTTGCTCGTTAGTTTTATTTACACTTTAATCAAAGTGCCACTGCGTATTATGATTTGTAACCAAATTAAATTAACCCTAGTGCCATTAATAACTTCAAATGATAAGTAATCACTTAAGATATTTATCTTACGATATTTCTTATCGATGTTGTTACATTTCGGTAGCAAAGATGTCTAGCCAAACTAGAATTAAATATTTATTATTGCCTTGTAAATATAACATTAAAAAATAGACGTTGGAATTAAAATACGTTCAAGGTTTCAAACTTCACAACTGAATCTGATAAAATCAGTAATGGCTACCAAATAAATCCTTATCGTATTTTATTAAACCAGTAGCCAGCAATCTCTGTCATACAGCTATATTATCAGGAATTGAAATCAACTTTTCATACTTATGAAAATCCCATACAACAACGGATTTGTTTGTTGAATATATTTTACTAAATATTGACGCTCGTCCTTTTAAATTGGTGTTTAATTGATTTTTAAAATGTTGAAAAACAACTAAACATACTAATTATCACAGTACCAAGATCCAAACTGGAAACGAAAGACATTATTTTTATATGTAAACAGTGTAGTTACAATAGGGTAGAAAATAAAGAGAGAAAAACAATCTACAATAGCCATATTTTTTTTAAATTTAACTACGTCATCAATTTGTTGACAATATGGATGTTATCACCTTTGATACTAATAGGACAAAACAATATTATTTAAAAAAATCAATTTAAAATCGAAACATGATTTTGCACAAGAAAACATTAAACTAGAGGGAGAGGGTTAGACGCATTGTCCTTGATTATAAAATAAATATATGAAATCTTTATTCATATAGTCGGCATTCCAGTCGAGTGTTCAACGTTGCTGGGCTTTCGTCTGCTCGGTTGTGGAGTCAGAAGTTTGAATACGGGTGTGAAGATTTTCATAATATATATATATATATGTTTTAAAATCAGTTTATGAATTTGTATAAATATTTGTATGTCTGTGATGTCTTTATACTTCCCCACCCATCTCCTATCCGATTCTGAAGTCGAGACTTAGTTTAAATCAAAGTACTTGCTAATCCTTTTCTTACTCCACACTAACTTTTCTCGTTAACTTCTCCGCAGAGAGAAGTTAAGCAGCTTTCTTACAAGCAGATCTAATTAAAGCAAGCTATGTTATCATGCTCCATTAGATGAATATATTGTCGACATTGGAAGCGAACGGATAGGTTAATAAAAACAAATAAAAATACTGAAAATGATTAATATTAGAACAATGTAAAAGCTTAATCCAAAACTGGGTGTGCAATCAGATATTAATTGTTTTTGAATATTCGGTCAGCTGAGTCAACGTACGAGACGCGTATGGAGTCTGTGCACTTCACTCAGTAAGGTATTTACGACAGTCAAAATACTAAAGAAACAACGCTTAGGGTCTGTACCACAGGAACATCCGTTAGATTACACCATGACTCGACAAATCTTATCATTTTATCGGCATATTTTCTACTCAAATCTGCTTCCATGCGTAAGTACTTACTATTTATTAAAATATGCTGTGGATTGTCAATCAAAAATATATTTATTTGGACGATTTGAAGTGGTTCATGTTTGAACGATTGCTTGTATAGTAAATTATTGCTGCTCAAAATTCAATCGATCACTGTCGATAGCATCTATAGATAAAAACATATTTTTAAATCGATAATAAGGGAGTGAATGAGAAGTGTCATACATTACGACTACTTCGTAAAAGTAAAACTCATCTTAGACTATTTATTTTGTTTGATTTGATTTTTGTTTTTTTTATGAATCGATGCTTCTTCAAAACCATTGCAAAGCTTTGTTTAAAATATTTTTTTATTCTTCTTACAAATAGAGTAATAAATACACTTATTATAAAAGTAATGCTTCAAAAAACGATTTTTGGGTGAATTCTTTTTGCAAGTATTGTTTGTGACGACTTAATAAATGATCATGAACGGTTTTGCTATTCAAAAGAATCAACTGAAAATGACTGTTCCTGATCATTAAATATAATTGTTTAATTTAAAATATCGACTGAGGGTGCTAGATGAAATTTATGTATCAAATTTGAATTACTTTTAAGGTGTTAACTGTCAATTCTTGGTGGAAAGAAGTTATATTTTAAAAAATAAAACACAATTTGTTTGTACTACTTCCACATATTTATAATGATCAGGACCGGTTTCGCTCATCACGAGCATTATCAACTGATCGACAAATTATCATTGTAAGTTTCTCCGTCAAATGAATCCATTTTTATTATTTTAGAGGAAAAAATATTATCAATGAATTTAACTATTTTTTTTCGTATAAATTGAAAAATATTTTATAATTATATTGTATACCACACAAACAGTTTTTTTTAAATTTATGAACACGTAATTACAGTGCAGGTAAGATAAGTGCCGAAAATAAATCGCGATCACGGAAAATAAGAATGTGTACTTTACAAACGATATATCCACACTGAAATAATAATCCGGGATCTGAAACAACCTACAGTATGAGTTTTTTTTTTAATTTGTGACTGGTTAAAAAAATATTATCACAAATAATATTCTAATGTAAAGTTTTCTGATTGTATTATATTTCAAGGGTTATTTTCAACCGTAAATATAATAATCACATTCTCTTGAATAACATAATGAAAAAAATAATTCTCAAGCAGTCTGTTTCGAGTTAGCAGAGTTAGCAGTTGATAATGCTCGTGATGAGCGAAACCGGTCCTGATCATTATAAATATGTGGAAGTAGTACAAACAAATTGTGTTTTATTTAAAAAAAAAAAAACAAATTTGAATTGTTGAGATTTTGTACATTTCCATTCATTTCAACAACCCGGTTTTCGCCTTTCTGCACTCGAACTGACTCGTGTCGTTAGTGACGAAATACATGGAAATGTACGAAATTTTAACAATTCAAATCAAATAATTGTGTTTAATTTTTTTGAAAAAATGACTTTTCTTAATGTCTTATCACAATGTTACAGATTCTAGTTTGTCTCTTTCGAACTACATCCGATTTATCCATGAAATTATTTTAAATTATATAAACGTGTACTCTATGTATCGCGCTAACGTTTTGTTTATATAGTGCTTATTTCTGGATATCCAGTTCGTAATTTGTCTTCCCCATAGCTGTTTTACTTCCTACCAAATTTAATGAATGAATTTACATAGTCGAATTTCTTTTTCATTGTTATTGTTTAGTATTAATATGAAAAATAATTTTGCAAGCCCCTAAATCAGTGTTCCTCAACCGGTGGTCCGCAGCCCAGTGCCGGACCGCAGAGACTTTCCGTCAGGCCGCGAACAGTATGCCAAATTTAAAGAAATTCGTCATCCAAAATACTAAATACAGGCTTTTTTTTGCCTGCGCGTTTACTTGTATTTTTAGTTATTGTTAAATAATAATAATTGTTAGGATGATGTGAAACGATGGTCGCTGGTTTTCTCAGAATCGACAGTCATAAATATTCTCAGGTATACTCAAGCAAAACGGAAATATTTGCTTTTGGATGGTGAAACCAGATGCAAAACCCTGCCGAAATATATTTCCGCGACTTCATATGTATATATGTTAGTTATATTTACTTATGTCCATCTGTTACAATATATTATGAAAAAAATATTACATAAAAAACCGTTTTTATTTCAGTATTAGTGGTCCGCGAAAATTTTTTCCTTTTTTTACCGGTTCGCAGGTGTAAAAAGGTTTGGAAACACTACCCTAAAGAACCTAAACCATGTAGAATTAATTAGCACGACCTTGTGTTTGCACTATGCTCTCATGGCGAAGAATAATGTTTATTTTTATTTTCCGTAATTCATATTTCAAATAATATATAATAACCAATTCCTTACTTAACAAAATAAGGCCAGGATTTTATTTATGAAATCAATGTTATTTAAATAAGACTTTATCTTTAAATGTTAAATGTTAAAAAGAGTCCAAAATGTTTCACTTCGAATAATTGGACTTGGACAACCAAAATTAATCCCCGTATCATGTTGTATTTATTTATGATGTTACATTGTTTTATTAAAAAAAATTTCGTCTTGCCCAATAAACTAAACCAAAATTTTAAATTAAAGTAATAATCGACCAATAATTAGAATTACGTTAAGTGGTTCTCAGAAATTAGCATTAGTGTGCCGACTTTGAAGAAATAAGTTAATGCTATATCCAGCATATTTAGAACGACAATTGATTGATGTTGTGTATCAAAATATTTAGAACGGTTATTGATTACAAAATATTTCCATAACCATTATTTCTTTTACGTAACTATTAAGATTATTCTGATCGTGATTTATATATAGAAATACTTACTGAATTAATATACACCGCAGCAAAAAAAAAATCTTAGTCAATGATTAATTATTATATCATGTATAATGTAAATTGAAATATTTCTTTATTAATCATCTTCGTAGAGAAAAAGTCTATTCATAAAAACGCAGCCCACGATTTTATAAGGCAATCATTTAAGCATACATACATACGATACCCCAGTAACATTATTTATGTAAAAAATGTACAACGATCAATATCTCGCAAAGCCAAGGCATTGTGAAAACACGCCATCGAGCTTGATCATTAATCTTGAACCGCCCTACTGCCGGCTTGTCAATCATAAATTTATTTTACTCATAGATATGTCAGTGTCATTTTGAAAATGAATAATGAGAAACCTACTTCAGAAGCGTATTTCCTTCTCTTTTCATTTTTTATATGCTGACTCTTTCTGAAGCGAATTATAGACTAGGTATATATATTTTATTCAACAGTGACGTAAACACTGTTCTTACTATAATGTTATCTAACTAATTTATACAAAAATCGTAGTTAACAAACAAAAATGGACATGTCCCATATATTTATATTACAAGTTATTAGCATAGAACTATTCTATTATATCTATGATGGGCGGATTTATGAGTATATGTTCCAAAAGACATTTTTCATGAAAGCAAAAACAAAGTTAAATTCTTATGTAATTTTCACAGCAATAATGATTATACTCTCCATAAGGTTATCAATTTTACTGTTATTATCAGCAGTGTTGAAATATATAGCAATATCTCATTAAAACAATAAATAATAGACTTGTATTTTTAGGACCATAAAAATATTATTTGATTAGCAAACTTAAACTATTGGACCTTAAAATAGTAATAATAACATTTATTTCAGGTATTTCATGTACAGATGTTTTTTCATACTTATGTTAAAATAACCAAAAATTGAGTTACGGTAATAAGTTCACGCATCATAAATATAACAACAAACACATATTTTTAACTGTTAATAAAAGAAAAACCATCTATTCATTGTCCATTATTTTTTTACTATTATAAAATAACAATAAAGTAGAGCTGTCCAGTTTTGTGTGTTAACTTATAAAATATTCTTTTTCTGATTTATAGAAAATATGTAGATGTCAAATAAATATCACTTTTTTTTTAGTTAGTCTCTCAAAAAGTAAAGCATATTTCTTGTTAACTTGAGACATCATAATTATTATACTTATCGTTTGAGAAACGAAATGTTTTCGAGCTAATTTGCTGCAACAATGACTTTTACATTATTATATGATATAATTTAAGACATCGACTGAGGGTGCTTGATGGAATTTTAACATCAAATTTGAGTTATTGAGATTGTGTACACTTCCATGTATTATAAATTACAATGCAGTGATTGCCAACATTTCTATGTGGGTAAAACCACACGTACATTAGATATAAGAGTATCAGAACATTTAGCTGCCTTTAGATTGTAAAAAGACACTTCGACATTCGCAAATTCACTTATTATTGGAGAACCATAAATTGAATGTGGATGATTGGGTTAAATTGTTGCATCAAAACATGGGGGATCATAAATTATTTTATCAAGAAATTTTGGAAATCAATAGAACCCAGTTAAATTGCTTGCCAATTCTGAACGAACAGCTGAATCTTCCAAACTCCCCGTTTGCTGTATCCTATACGTTGAAACACCTAACAGATGCCACTAAATATGGAATGATTGTATATATTTATTTTTTCGTCGAATTGCATCCCGTCGAAACCCACAATGCTATTATAATTGTAAAATCACTGGTAATTTTAATATTAGTTGGAAAGCGGCAATTCGCCACCCTGTTAATGCGTTGTTTACAAAATAAGGATTAAGGCGTGGATCAGTGTGGTAATCAGTGTGGATCCTAAACTTATAATATTTTATCTCGTATATAATATTTGTCGTATTTGTATCTTCTATATAAACGTTAGACACTGTTCACTGTATGTCAGTTCGAGTTCATTCGTGCGCTTGAATGCCTGAAGATGCCGAAAGGCGAAACCCGGGTCGTTAGTGACAAAATACATGGAAGTGTACAAAATCTCAATAACTCAAATTATTATATGAAATAAAAATACACACTTACAAGTAAATTATTTGTACAATGACAATAAAAAGGGGAAATTAAAAATTCTGATGATGATATTTTGAGTACGAGTAAGTCATCAAATATTCTCCAGTCGTTTTTATAATGAAAGGAAAAAAGATAAGATCTAAGGCTAACTAAGGTGGTAAACCTTAAGGCCGCAATAATTTGTCTGTAATGTATTTCGGCGACATTCAAGAAATTTCAATTACTTATACTTAAAACGTATCTATAATATTGTATAAATTAATGAAAACAGCAACATTTAAAAAGTTGGATTCATTCAAAAGGCCGCATTTGAGAAGTAGACTCAGGTTCATCCACTTTGATCTAGGGTTATATTAATATGTTGCTTATCATTCGTTTTACGCTTCAATAGTGTGTAAATTAATGAAAATAATAAGCTGATTAAAAATTTGGATTCAGTCGAAAGATCACACTAGAGGACATAAAACGCTGCAAGTTCCTTCACTCTTATCTAGGATTATACGGAACGGTGATTGCAAATTATTCACTTTACGTTATTAAGTTATATTACATAAAAAAAACTCGTGAAGTACAGAATTTGGGATTTGTTTCAAAATGTAATTATAATATTTTTTTATTTCTACGCCTTTGGTAATGAAATTCATAAAAAATATAATTACTTATCAATCGATACATTGTGTAGGTGTGGTGGTGTTTGTATGTGACGATTACGATAAAGGTAACCAGCGATGCGATTATCGCGATCAAACGTCAATCAAAGCCTTCAAACGAATGCTTCGTGATTTTTGAATTTTCACTATGCGGCTGAGTCGGTATTCCAGGGATCATCAATAATTACTAAAACTATATTTATTTTATTAATAGTTACTTCTCATGGTTCCTTGACTAACACGATCAAAAAATGTATATAAACACATGCGAACAATATAAAATGTATTCAAAATTAGCACTAGCGATTGACCAGAATTAATATTCTCATATTTATATATTTTTAGTAAATTCCTATGCGCGTAACCAATACAGATGGCAACCCAGACGAGATGGCAATACTGGAACAAAAGAATAGATACGGACAGAACGCGCAATACCGCAAGCAGAAACGGACGATATTTCGGCCACGGTAGGTTGACGGACTCCCTATTCTTAAATTAAATCTCTGTAATTATACATGTTAGGTACTCGATTCCTAAACATATAATAAGTCATTAGGTATTAAAATTTATCAGCCCAACCACTTTTTGCGGAATTATTGCATGATGCTAAGCTGTCATTAAAACAACTATATCTCTAAAACTAGTCAACTTATTTGGGTAAAGAAAAAAGCATTACAAAAGTAAAATGATTGTTTAACTTTTAGAAAACCTTCATCCACTATTTTTCACAATTTATATAGGGTTATAAATAATTGCACTTTGTGTTAGATAGTATTCACTTGGTACACTTGAACTTTTATTTCAATAGTTTGCACTTTGTATTAGATAGTATTAACTTAGTACACTCAAACTTTGATTTTAATAGTTTCCAATTAGTCACGGATT
The DNA here is from genome assembly GCA_022494535.1 of Himalopsyche phryganea. NCBI lineage: Eukaryota > Metazoa > Arthropoda > Insecta > Trichoptera > Rhyacophilidae > Himalopsyche > Himalopsyche phryganea. The sequence continues at coordinate 860,931 of JAGVSL010000033.1, forward strand.
CTTTTAACAAAGTGAGTTAAGTTTGTACTAGTTTATATCAGGGTTGGTCAGGTTTGGTTTGTTTAATATATTCTAATGCGTGGAGCAAAGACAATATAGGCGGCCTAATATAGGGTAGAGGAATAAGTGACATTTCATTACAGTTTCGTGCAACTATCGATTTCAAAGTGTGCGCATTTATATTGAGTGAAGACTATTTTATCTAGTTTAATATATCTCTTTAATTTTAAAATATATTTTTTTATGTGTAAAATATATTTTGTATTTGTTTATTGTGGAATGTATATTTTATGAGTGAAAATTATTTTTATGAAAGTGAATATGATCTCAACAAACGTGCTTTTACTTGTAATGCATTTGAATAATTTTAAATTTTACACAAAGAATTAAAACTATAAAAATTACAACATTAAATTAAGACCTTTTAAGGTGTTAACTGTCAATTCTTGGTGGAAAGACATTATATTTTAAAAAATAAAACACAATTCATTTGTACTACTTCCACATATTTATAATGCTTATTTACATTCTAATTTACATTATAAATATGTGGAAGTAGTACAAATGAATTGTGTTTTATTTTTTAAAAATTAAATTAAGAACTGTAAAATTACTAAAAAAATGCAATTAAAACTTTAAAATTACACAAAGATTAATTTTTGTTTTCGTATGCCAATTTTTAAAACATTTATTCATATATGAACCATCTTTAAACTTAAGTCATTTCAATATCGTCGACCCCGAAATGCAGATGTTTGCATAACTTATTATGACAAAAATATTTATTGAATGCGAAACTAAAAATATTATTCGGTTTCTCAAAATCATTATTTATGTAAAGTAATATTCATATTTTGAATACTTTTATCATAAATCGGTGTATTCCGATCGCGAAATGTCTCATAATCAACGGTCCGTGCCCCCTGGTGACAACACGTACGTCCATATAATAATATGCACAAGGAAATTGTGCATAATACGTCAACAAATAATGTACACAAAATAATGAAAATGCATTTTAAATCCAGTTGACGACCTCTGCAAATAATCAGCTAGATTAAGATCAGGGCTACAAAAAACATCACCATTACAATCAACACGTCATGCTTCAATTTAAACGACCATCGACTGCTCCGAAACGATCAAACTCATATGCTATGTAATAACCAGATGTTACCATAGAGAAAATGTTTTGTTTTATATTAATTATCAAACTACATTTTTTGTTCGATTCATAAGATGTTGATTGACACAGTATTATGGCGGTTAAGTATGCGAAAATAACTGACGTAAAACTTACTTTACCCATCGTACTTTTGATATCTAAGAAAAAAGTTTAACTAATTCTTTGTACACTTCTGACAATCATGCTGTGTTACGAGATGTTCTCAGTTTAAAGGGAACACGCAATCAAGTTTTGAGGATTTTCCTCTGAAATTTCGCAAAAATCTTTAAAATACGCTTAGCATGTTAAAATTTATATTTTATCAGCTGATAATGTTCTCGATGAGCGAAAACGGTCATTATAATTATAAAAAATTGTGTTTGTTTTATTTTGTTGAATAACAAAATATTAAATTTATTTGATTTAAGATATCGACTTAGGGTGTTTATAAACGTCGGCGTCCGTGGCGCAGTAGGTAACATCGCTGGCTACAGTTACGGATGTCTCGGGTTCAATTCCCGGTGCGGACGGTTTTCATAGATTGACCTTTCAATCGATTTATGGATTTCTGTTCGTAGTCTGAGTCCTCAGTTCCACCCATCCCATCCTCACAGTGGCGTAGCGAGAACGATCAGCTAACCACTAGTCCTGTTATAGCCCTATCCTTCTATCCCTACTCTTTTCGAAAAAAGAGAGGTTGAGCAACTGAGTAACAAGCAGTTCTCGTAGAAAAAAAATCTTATGCCTCCATTAGGAGACCATATGCTCCACATTGGGAGCGGACATGGAAAAAAAATATATAAAATGTTTTAATTTCCATAAGTTTTTTCCCTAATTACACGATATTACGTAATTTCCTTTATTATTATATGTACAAAATAAAAACTGTTTGCGAGCTGTCGGTTTCAGTTCATCAGTACACCTGAATGCTTGGAGATGTGGAAAAACGAAACTCGAGTCGTTATTGACAAAATTTATGAAAGTGTACGAAATTTATTGTATTTATTTATTTTTGTTTTTGATATCACAGCAAGCGTAGTACTATGATTTTTACAATCCAGGTGTGGACTAAAAAGTCCAAAGTACCAAATAACAAAAGCACTATTGATTACGGCCAATAAAGCAGAGCCGCGCTGTAACCGCTGTCAAGCTTTGCCTACTGATCGGATATTTAATCATATTATTACATTGTGCCCAAAACGTCAAACGATGTATCAAAACTGCCATCATCACTGCCTTTACATAAAAATACAGAGTCATCCATCATCTCCCTACGGGCAGAGCTGTTCAACTTATTCTACTACATTGCTATCGGGTCTATATTTGATTTAGATGTTTCAAAACCAACATAATATGGCTGGGAGTACGACTTTAAAACATTGGTATCTATCATATTAACTTCATCGTACTGGCAGAAGTTGGTACATAAGTAACAGAATCGACAAATAAACTCTCAAGATGTGAAGTAATAAAATGGCGAAACTTGTTATTGAAAGTTTCAGATTAATGAGCTTCTTACATTAATTTATGTTTTCAATAATTTAACTTGTTACCGAATAAAATACTTTTGCAGCCTGTATTAACTTATTTCACTTTTATGACATTTACAATACCAAAATGTACGTAAGTCATTTATTTTCGAAAATACCAATTGTCTCACTTCACTTCTCATTGGCTCAAATATGCATGAGGTTAACTCACAATGAGATTCTTGGATGTCAAGTCTTTGTTCGGAATAGCTCAATAATGACATGGCGCATTCATTATTCCCGTGTGGCAAAAGTAGCAATTTGTTTTATCGCTAAGTACATAAACGCCGATAGATAGGTAGGTAAAAGTCTTCTTCAATTTATCCCTATCTTTATCGGAGTCAGAACAGCATAAATCCATCTACATTCTGATATTATAATTATCTATGTCGTGTAACATATCGAGGCTTGAGCTTTATCCCAAAAGCTCAAATTTTCATCTACCAGTATTATAATATTATGATACTCATATTAAACAGGTTTTGCTATTTTTTTTTCAGTGAAGACAAGCTCATGTTTTCATATCCATATAAAAGAAAATAGATGCATTGCGGAGCACAGTAATTCTATGAAATTATGACATGGAAAAATGTAAATATAATATTTTGGGTTGCCGTAACTTCAGCGTAGTTTGCGTTGTCTTTTGTCTTGCCTAAGTCAGCTGAAATTAATTGTATTATAAATATATCAGTAAACGATAGTTGAGAGGAAGAATCTATGCAGTGATTCCTAAGCAGCATTCGTTCATTTTTATAAAATAATAATAAAATATTATTTAAAATTTCACTTTTTGTAATATTCTAGTTAATAATGAATTAAAAAAATGAGTTTTTTCCATGTCTGCTCCCAACGTGGAGCATATGGTCTCCTAATGGAAGTATCTCAACAGATTCTTTCTATGAGAACTGTTTGTTACTCAGTTGCTCAACCTTCTTTATCGAAGAGAGTAGGGAAAGAAGGATAGGGCTAGGACAGGACTAGTGGTTAGCTAATCGCTCTCGCTACGCCCCTTGAGGATGGGATGGGTGGGTGGTGAGGAAGGAGTTTTAGACGATTCAAACACTCAGACTACGAACAGAAATCCATAAATCGATTGAAATATCAATTTATGAAAACTGTCCGCACCGGGAATTGAACCCGAGACATCCGTAGCCGACGCTACCAACTGCGACACGGACGCCGATATGAAAATGAAAATGAGTTTACCAATGCGCCAAATAAATATAATATAATAGAAAAAAAGGCAATAAACACAGGTCCTAGATCTCAAAAGTGAAAACATCTTTTGAGGTGTTAAGCGTCAATTCTTGGTGGAAAGACAATTTTATTTGTACTACTTCCACATTGTGACCACGACCAGTTTCACTCATCACGAGCATTATCAACGGATAAAATATGAATAACAAGGCTATTTAATTAAAATTTAATTTAAAAATAAACTGAAAACATCATTTGAAATTTTTCTTAGTCTGAAATTTTAAGCCTGTGAAATTCTAATCGCTTCACAGAGCTTACAACACTAAGCTACAAATACTGACTAGCTGTCTTTTAGATATTTTAGACTGTACATATCAGTTGAAAATATTTTTTAGATTGAGTATATTTTGAAATGCCATACCAACATGGAATGGTGTTTGTTTAAAGTAGCCATATTTATGATGGAATTATAAAATAACTTAGTTTGAAATAAGTGTTGCCAGCTCAAGAGAAGAGCTTACCAACATGTCCAACTGTCAGTACAAAAGCATGCAAGAAGTGTCATACACTCTGACAAGTAATAGTGATTTATTTGTAATTGTGAATTTCGTGACGTAATATACTGATAATGATAATGAAAGCATTTATATATAGCCGAGAAGACCTGTACAAACTTATACAAAAAATGAGTTTATACATTTAATTTACGTTTAGAAACAAACTGGATTTCGGGTTATATATTTACACAATATGTAAGCAATTTGATTTGAATATTTTGAATGACAATAATTATTCACTCAAGATCGCACTTATTTTGGCTTTGAATTATTAATTACAAACTGAAGAAAAGAGCATTGGCGTAATGTGTTAAAAGTGCAGTATATCGTATTTTTTGTTGATAGTGGCCTAATCCACTCCTTGCGTGATGTAATTTTTCATCGTCGATTATTTCAGAGTAACACCACGCCATCCACGTCACGCTATACCATTCCGCGCTAAACCGCGCCACGCCACCTGCCACTGAGCGACTATCTTTGATTGATTTACAAAACTGCGACCTGGGCAATGTATTTCAACAATTCCTGGATAGAACTTAAATGCTTTAAGTGAAAATATTAACAGTGGTATAAACACCACTATTGCAAAAATAAATTAAAATAACTGAGCGTAAAATTGTTCAAAATAAGATAACCGTCACAAAACTAACATATAAAAAAAGAAAACTATTTAAAAAATGAAATTATAGCTGTGACCACGTATTCGACAATAGGTATAACTTTTGAAAGGACGAACGCGTAACTGAACGCAACAAATAAAACAACAGTACGTCTTTGTGATCAATGAGGTGGGTGTCAATACACATGCCTGCAAGGTAATCATTGACTTGTCAAGGACGCCTTGGAGAGGAAGTCATCAGCGAGAAACTCATAAAAACTACGCTCTTAAAATCTGTTGTTAATCAAAAAACATAAAAAACGAAATACCGATATGTTGCATTTAAATAACTGGTATTTCGATTTTTCTGAATTATATTCAAATATTTTTTTAACAACGATGCATAATTAGTGTAATACCCTAACGGGAGCACTGGGTGGTATTATGATTTAAGGCTGTATTTTTAATTATTTTCAATCGTATTATATTATTTCTGAGACACATTTTAATGTACTGAAAAGCTAGCCAAGTTAATTTATAATTTGAAGGAACAAATTACAAAGGTATAAATAATAAATCATCCGAGTGTAGCGGCATTTACAAAATTTCATGTAGAAATTGTGGTTCCGTGTACATTGACCAAACAATAACAATAAAAATATTTCATGACATCCTAAAGTAATTTTCAATATTTGTGAAATAACTTGTCTTGACGAAGCCATCAATTTTAATTTATTATTTGAATTAGCTAATTATTTCATTAAAACTTACTCATATGGTATGCAATGTGCATTATTTGCAAAAAATGGTTTTCTTGATAAAAAAAAGTAACTGCGCAAAGATTAATTAAAATCGTATGTGAAGTACAAAGGTTTTTTATTAATTGGTTTTTAAACTGACGTTTCTTTGAGCTAATCTCAATTCGTGAGAAATTTTATTATGCCACTCACGTCGAGAACAAAATAATTTGTTACCATGTTTATTCAGTACTTAAAAGTATATCACACAATAAAATCAGTTACCTGAACCTTTACAATAGTATTTTAAATTAAAACAATTTTATACATCTTAAGATTCATTGATTGTTATTATTTTTATTCATTTTCTTCTCATTCTACCAAAGGTGGCGACCATATTGAATTTCATCTCACTATCCTAATCAATTCGGATTAGATCGACAATGCCTTCAATATTGAGCCACTTCCGTTTTCAAGAAAATCTCTCTGTACATAATCCTCTGCTGCTTTCTATGTTTCCTCTAAGCTCTTTTAATTTTTAAATATCTGGGTTAGAGAATATAGACACCATTATCTTTCGAGTTACGACACACAATAATTCGATGCAATTATGGCAAAGGAAAATGCCGTCTTATACCAATTAAAATGAGTAGATACAATAGGGTAAGTTATCAATAAGTGAAAATCGATTATTTAATTCAATTATTTTGTTTCAGATCTGGAAACGGGCAGTTGGTATATTATTGAAAGAAAATTAAACGTTTTTGCTGAAAATTCCATTCTTTAAGAAGAACTATTTTTTTTCAGCTCAGTGTACCGTTGATGATTTTTCGGATTTTTTTCACTGTTAGCTCCCAAAATGGAACATATGAACTTTTGATGGAAACATCTCAACAGAAATTTTTCTACGAGAACTGCTTGTTACTCAGTTTAACATCTGTTTTTCAGCGTGAGTAGAGATATAAGAATAGGACTACGACAGGACTAGTGATTAGAGCTAATCACTCTCGCTACACAACAAATTCAGGATGGGATGGGTGGGAAGGAATTCTACACATCACAAACATTCATGCCTAAGAACAGAAATAAATAAATTGAAAAATAAATTTACGAAACTATCCGTACCTGGGTTTGAACCTGAGACATCCGTAATCGAAGCTAACAACGTTGACTAACTTTTTTTGCTTGATTTATTACTTAATAGATCATATTTTTTCCCGAAAATTATTGCATGATAAAAATAATTTTTTAAGTCCTTTCTAATATTCTCAGAGAATATCGTTACACATTTTTATTTTACAGAAATTTTGCATTCATAAAAAATATTCCAAAAATATTACCTTTAAATACTTGAAACGTTGTTATCTTTAATATGTATTGATTCCGCGACTGTTATCAGTAAGTAAGTAATCATAAATAAAATCCATCATTTTGAAACGTCATCATTTGGTTATTCTGATCGATCTTTAGCGTTAAATGAAGGCTGAAATCTAAAATGATTGATTAGACCGAAATCATATTTGTTTTATGTCAAAATAAGTCAGATGGATTGTTGATTTTCTGATATTACCGTTCGATTCGTGTTAAAATGCTTTATTTATAACAGTCTTATCGTTGTATCGTCGCTTGCCTAGTGCAAAACAATCATAACTACAAATTTAAATTATTTTGAAAAAGAAAACGTGTGCTCACTTTTATTATTTTAAGCATACGAATATAAAATGTATACAGTCAGGAAACAATTTTGAATTCTACCGTTCTTGTGAATATAACACTTCTTGATCTCAATTGAATGTAGTTCTAAAGAATGTAGCCAATCCACAATAATGTCAAGCTGAGAAAATCGTACTTTTGCAATCATTAATAGTTATTTATATTAAATAATGTAGAGTATGACCAACTAACTGATTGTTTTATAATATAGAACAGTGGTTCCCAAACTTACTATGGCAATTGACCCCTTCTTAAAGCAAAAACCTGACCATTAACCCCTCAAGGAAAATAATTCTACCTAACTGCATAACAGAAAAAATATAAATTTAGTTGTGATGGCGTTTTTTTGGCATGTGAATGGCATTTTTTTTACCATGTCCGCTCCCAACGTGGAGCATGCGGCCTCCTAATGGAGGTAATTCAACAGAATTTTTTTCAACGATAAATTTTTGCTACCCAATTCTCTAGGTAAGTTGCAGCTGTGAGTTATTATTTAGATGATCGATATAGTAACAATTGAATCTTATTTCTATTAAATGTTGAATACGATCAACTGACTGATTGTTTTATAATATAGAATATGAGATCATTTTGATCAGTTTATTTTAATTGTAAATAGTTCGTATGTTTTATGTTCAGCGCAATATTTCCATAGTGTATCTTGTGTGTAATATATCTTATTCAGCCAATGCTAGTTTCAGAAGAACTTAGAGTAAACCTTCGTGTACCTGATATATATTATATTATATTTTATTTCTACTTTCTGTATAAGTACGTCCAATTATCACTTGGAGAATCATAAAAATCGTATAATAGAAGAATACTATTTAAATGCCTTCAAAACATTATAAATAAATACGAATAAAAAGCGTCGTCGGGATTTCCAATTAAAAAAAACGCAAATTCACATACATTTCTATAATTAAATAGGAATGAATGCAGATTTATACTGGTATTTTCACATCACGCTATTGAAGTAAAACCTATGTAGGTATTTATGTTGGCGTCCGTGGCGCAGTTGGTAGCGTCGCTGGCTAAGGTTACGGATGTCTCGGGTTCAATATCCGGTGCGGACGGTTTTCATAGATAGATCTTCCAATCAATTTATTGATTTCTCTTCGTAGTCAGAGTCCTCCCTCCCACCCATACCATCCTCACAGGGCGTAGTGAGAGCGATTAGCTAACCACTAGTCCTGTCATAGCCCCATCCTTTTATCCCTACTCTCTTCGAAAAAAGAGAGGTTGTGCAACTGAGTAATAAGCAGTTCTCGTAGAAAAATGCTGTTAAAATACCTCCGTTAGGTGACATGGAAAAAAAGGTATTTATAATCGTATCAGCTATGGCGTTTTTCGTATGATCACTGAAAAATAATTTTAACATATATTTCAATACGTCGTGTCTTTGCTCTCTATACTCTAATCCTTCATTATTCAAAGTCATCTGAATTAATACTATATGACTCCTCTATGATGTCGTATACGGATTTGTATTTAATTATTATTTGAAATTCGTCAATGCGATCATAATACTTAAAAGTGTTCAAGGATTATAATTTAAGATAATAAAAAGACATTTCAATTACTGAATAAATATACATTATAAGAGATTAATTTAAAACCCTTAAACAAATCAACTGCACTATTGTAAAAAAGCTGAGTCACGTTGAATAATAAATTTAATTTCTTATACTCTAATCGAGGGGTCGGAAATGTATGATGAAGCATTTAAAAATTGTCATTGCAAATTAATAGCTAATTATTCATTTGCTTAAATAACCTGAGTAGCCTTAAGCTCTGAGCTGCCTACCACTGGCCTAATCTTTATTCAATGAATATAGTTTAAATAAATTTGAATTAGTAGTTGACTGCTTAATCCTGGTGGAAAAATTGTTTTCATGTTTTATTTAAAAACATTATAGTTTTAACTCTGCCAGACAACGTTATCGGTAATAAATGTACCGTATTTCAATAAAAATTATGTCAATCAATAAAATATGAGGTCAAATTATAACCGCCGCAATTATTTTCGATTGGACACATCATCAACCTTCGCATACATTTACCATGACTGGAAAAATATGTATCCAGTAGTTTGTGTCGTTTTTTTTATTCATAGGCGTTCTGACCGACAACGGCACACCGAAAAACCTAGTTTTAACGAAATTTATTGTCACATAAAATTATGTAATTTATTGCAGAACACTAGTTTCATATTCGTCGTGTTTTGGCCAATTGAAGTAATCCTCAAAAACTACGAAAATGCGTTATTGATTGGATCTCATTTTAAAGACGACAGAGCAGGTCTCGGCCAAATGATATAAACTTATGGAAGAAAAACATCATTTTACATTATTTTAGGTTTATAAAATTTGACCCAGCCACTTGCTGTAAGCCACTATTATAATCTAACAGTTGTTTAATCCTGTATCTACAAACATGAGAATGTACAAAGAGTGCTTGTCAAAGATTCATAACAATATTTACCATATAATGTTTTTGATTATAATAGTTTTCACTTTCTCCTGAAAAAATTTCAATTTTGAGGGTTACATCAATTGAATAAAACACCGTCGATATACTATTTCATTTAGAAGTAATTATTTTGAAATTTCTGCATGTATTATTTAAGAATTTGTGCGTTTTACTAGACGATTGTGGATAGAACTTGAATAAAGAACAATTTTGATTGTGAACACTGAAAACAAGACATGGATGACTGCAGTTTATTGTCAGAATTAAGACGAAATTTTATGGATTGATTTATACAATTGAGATACAAATAATACTCTTATTTTTCACAATAAAAATCTACTCTAAAATTTATAAGTAATAATATATGAGACTACCTAATTGATATTAAAATGCATTCGTGCTCGTTTGACAAGAGCGGATATGAAAAATGTCTAGACAAACAGAAGAAAACTAAGCTTGACTTGGTTCATACTATATGATCTTGAGCATCTTACTGTGTCTATAGTAATATTCGAGAAAGTTGACGTCTGTTAAAGACACCAAGTCATATTATAATCAATGATAGATATAAATCTATCCAATAACGAATATGAATTTACATAGTTACGTAGTCTACTATCAATGTTTATGATTGAAAGCATAATTTTATCGAATTTGAAAACAATTAAATTAGTATAAATATCTGATTTTATGAATTAAATTATTGTTGAGATATGATTGTTTTCAAAAATATAATGCTTTTAACACAAACGTAATAAGACAATCTTTCTCATAATTGATTATTATCAGATGTTTGATAAATATGAATAAGCTAGAGATAAATCGTGAATCAAAAGCAAAAACAGCTTAATTGTGTCGCTACTTTTCAAAAGCAGCCATATCCAAAATGGATGAACTAGAGAAAAACCACTTTTTTGTTTCTTCGTGTACACAGTCACAATGTTGGAAGATTATAGAGATACTAATTTACTTGGTATTTAATAGCATTTGGGCCATTTTTTAAATACAGAAATGTTAAAAGCAATTGACAAAAAAAAGCGAAAATACTTAAACATGCTTTTGAAAAGCTTTATTTTTATATAGTCTCCTAATGGAGGTATCTTAACAGAATTTTTCTAGGAGAATTGCTTGCTACTCAGTTGCTCAACCTCTTTTTTTCGAAGAGAGTAGGGATAGAAGGATAGGGCTATAACAGGACTAGTGGTTAGCTAATCGCTCTCGCTACGCCCTGTGAGGATGGGATGGCTGGGAGGAAGGAACCAGACTACGAACAAAATCCATAAATCGATTGAAAGGTCAATCTATGAAAACCGTCCGCACCGGGAATTGAACCCGAGATATCCGTAACCGTAGCCAGTGACGCTACCAACTGCGCCACGGGCGCCGACTAAACTTAAAAAGTAACGACACAATTTATTTATAATGCAGCAAATGGTACAATTTCAATATGTTTGCATGCATTACGACTGTCAAATACAGCACTAATGCAGTATTATTTAAATTTTAATTACGTCTTGTAGAGTTTTCCCAACGATGTGAAATTGTGAAATAAAATAATACATATGCGGAAACCTATTTTTAGGTGGTGGCAACTCAACTCCCTTTGTCGTAACATATTTTAGATCGTCAAACGTCAAACAATAAAAACTGTTTAAAATACAATAACACAGAATAGTTCCCACAGTATTATATCGCGCACAACTACAAGCAAATTAAATATCTATGCGGTACCTACATCAAAATTAATGTTGTTTTTGTTAGAATTAATGTTCAGATAATCATCCTTGGCTTGAGTCATTGTTAATGATTTTCCAAAAAAAATATAGAAGAAATAATCGTACATATTCCACAATTGGGTTTTGATTATAATTTTATTTTTAATGATATTAGTATTGCACACTGTTGAATGTAATAAAAATATGTATGTAGACAAAGAAGTGGGCGTCTTTTAGTTTTTAATACAGCCTGTAAAAAAATGTTAAAAACATAGTTCAATCTTTTTTGATAAGAGTATAAAGCTTTGCTTGTTTGGCGTTGGCCTAAACAGGAGATTGCTTTTGCCTAGGGCTAGAGGTTGTATTATGTTTTCTTTGTCGATAGACTTGCCAAGTAATAGAAAACTAATATGAGAGATGCAACCCTCGTATAAAAGATTTGATACAAATAGACAGTGTTGTTTTTACTGGACGATTTTTCAATCCAATGTTAATAATGATTATTCGTTGAATATTATGACAGACAAAAATACTTGGACAATTACAAGTGACTTCGTTATTCTCGTCAATTCATCCACTCGATAAAAATTAAGTGTTATATTGATACCCAATGACTGAGGAAGATTATGAAGAGTTTAACGGATAGATCAACATTATCCTTTATCACAATACAAGAAAAAGTTGGATAAGTCCATCACAAGCATAGAAAGCAAAAGCAGTGGACTAAATTACACCAATTTATTCAACAACACGTTTTGAATAGAGGTTCCTAAAAAGAAAAGAAATCTCAATGCCCCCCCTTTGGAAATAACTTGATTAAAGAGAACACACAGAAAGATGTGGTCAGAAATTTGGATTTTTAGCATTTTGTATTCCTGCCTCGTGCTTCAAAATAGTGAAGAAAATGACTGTCACAAATAAGCTAGAAATTACTTTCTTACTTTGCGAAACATTGTTCATGAATATGTCCAATAGATTTTGTATGCATTGTAATTTCATCACTCTAACCATGCCATTATAAGAGGAATTGAATTGGCTTTTTTAGAATTCCTACAGAAGATTGAGACATAGTATACAAATTCGTATAGCTGTGTAAGTTATTAAATTTTATAGCTTGCAAATAAGTCAACTAATACAATTAACCATAAACAAGTCGCTTTACTACCACCACCCCTTACCCACATCCAAGCACCCCTTCCACCTGACGAAGAATGTGCTTTAACCCCTTGAGGTACATATAATCTCCGCGTTATAAAGGAAAGATAAAAGCGTCATAATTTCTAACCCCTCGTTGTCGGGCTTTTCTGCACATTTAGCGCTAAGCGAACGGAGCCTTGCGCGTTAAACAGGGGTCGTAAACTTTTTATGTGACTAGCGACGTAACTGTGTGAAGCCTTAGGCAGGTGTAATAAAAATAACATATTCCCGAGATGGCTTCTTCTTTGCGGCGTAAACTAAATTTGAGCACTTAAATTATTATGAATTTGTAAAAATAATAAAACAAGTTTATACATTTTATGGTATCGACTATTAAGAGCTATTTATGTATGCTATTATTTATTTAAATTAATATAATATTCCTGAAATATCACTGTTTTTTTCATCTTTTAAATCAGTCAGATTTGATATCATATAATATTATTAATAAAATATGAAAGCTCCAAGGCCTTCCTAAGACTAATTATTACACTGATCACAAATATTCTTTAAATTATCTTCTTTATAATACGAGTATAATTGTAAACCCGCCACTTTCCACATTTTACGAAATTGAGTTAGCTATTTATTATTAATCTCTATTTCAAACTGCATAGATTACAAATATCATACCTTTGTAAAATTAACTTTATACCATAGAAAAATTACTGAAAAGTCGAGTTATATTCAAAACCACCACTCTTTCTCTAGCTACAATACAACGTAAAAGTACGTTTTTTTGTTTTGGTATGTTTTCATTTATAACCCTTAAATCAAGGTCACCTTTGTCACCATATATAATTAATATCGATGTCACCGTGCATCAAACACTTCAGGATAAAAATTTTAAAACAACATTTTTTTCTTTACTGAGATACATTATTTAGAATATAATAGTCCAGTGCGGTTTGTAAGCGCTTTATTATTATCACATATGACATGTAGGTAAACATTTTGATTATAATCAAAAAATAAAACTAGCTGCTTCAGACATTCAGTATTTCGATTTCAGCACCGCCATCTATGACAGGCGTCCCACTTATTTCACAATATTTGAGTAAAACATTAATTCAGATTTATTTTGTGACGCAATGTGTTAGTAAAAATTATCACTTTGTGATGTCGTTTACGAAAGCCTTCCTCTATTATAATATTTTTATTGACCATACCTTTTAAAATTTAAATTAATATATTGATTATAAACTCTTAATATGTATAATGATCTCCTTTTTTTTTAAATTATCGTCGCCTGTGAAACAGAATTTTACTAACTCTCCTTTAGTATGTGAACATTTAATAAATATAATTATTTTTCTGTTGACATCAGGAGCGCAACCAAGAGCTGTAAGCCGTTAATAATTAATTGTGAAACATGTAAATTATAAATATAAATTAACTTATTTAATATCTTACCCAAAATACCTCGTATTGTTTCTCCTATTTAGGTACACAGCACTATGGCACTATGGCACTAAAAAGCCGAACAATAAACTAAGTTAAATTCCTTCATGACCACGGGCTTTAATTTTAGTATCCCTCCTATGAGACAGCCAACCCTTTTAGCCTCCGCTACTCTTTATTAGCAGTTTAAGTGGCGCGTAACTCACCGCTAGATGGTGTTGGTAGACCCGGTTTGTTTCTCGGCTAAGCCAAGACGCAACGTTTACTGGCGTCTGGAAACCTAATCACACGAGTCCACAAAATATCGGACTTGGAGGAAAACGCATCTCACAGGATGTTCAAAATGGGATTCCTGGAATATCCTCTTTAAAGTTATTAAGGTGGTAACAACCATCGCATTGTCATACATTGTCTGAGAACCATTTTGTTTTAACTCCCTGAAACAATTGTATACATATACATAAGTTTTATTATTCTTTTTGCACAAATATTTCAAATATTTAAGAGTTCAAATGCTTCAAATATTTAAGAATATTGTACATTTCTTCTGCCTTATTTTTAAATTACAAAATGTTTTCACCATGTTTTCCGGTTTCATCAGACAAAATCGATATTACGATAATACTAAATTAGAATAACATCCGGGAAAAGTATATAAGAGTAGATTAAAAACTGAGAGACGGCTTCAAAATAATAAAATGATGCCTATTCACCCATGTTTCAAAACATAATTATTAGTGCCTATATTTACTCACTCCCAACGTATAATCCTGTATCTGCAAATACAATTGCAAAGTAACGACTACATGTATCTTCTTCAAAATTCGGACAGTGCTACTATTTTTAATCTAATTTTCCCTGTTGCTTGATGCCTACCCATAGAACTGAGTGCGTAGAACGAAAACAACGAAAATGTAAAATACATAAAATCACATATTTTGCACTTACGTGATTATACGTAGGGTGTGTCGATTTGATCAGTGGTTTTACAAATAACAAATTGCAATGTTACTGTTCACTTCAGGTTGACGTTCACTCAATGTGCTTGATTCATGCGATATGCAGACATTCAGAATATATGTGTGCTGAGTTGTGCATACTTTTAAAGATATATCAAGATACATATGTTTGATTAATTTAACATTATACTCAAATGAAATTAGATGCGTTTTATTTTGCCATATTTTGAACTCCTGAATATAATGAATTTATGGAAATCAAAATATTTTTTATTGAAACTCTACACGCGTGTCTAAGTTATATCTTAAATATGTTTAATGTCATTAAGAAATCAAAAGTCTTCCATTTTGATTTCACATGGGAAATATAACATGAACTCATGAAGACTGTATACGTACCATAAATAATTGTGCCCTCCACCATAGACTTCTAGCTTTTCTAAGACGAAGGTCCACGAGTTATGCTCCCCTTTTGGTAGTAAAGTATCAAACTCTATAATCTGCGTAGGGGAAATTTTAGTTGAGTTTCACCGGGAAACTATAAAAAACTAACTTCTTGTTGCAACATAAAAAGAATGAATCTCTATTGTGAAAAAGTATTATTTCAGATAACGTCGAATAAATGTTGAGTCTACTTTAAAATTGAAATGTTTCCTAGGACCTAGATAGAGGATATAAAACTGCATATGAGTAGAATTAAAAATATATGAATAAGTACGACTTTCTTTAGATTTAATTAAAACAATTTGGCTACTTTTCTAAGAGGAATATTCCTTCCTATCGTATTCGGAATAATAAATATGAAGAAATTCCCTACCAATTTCCTCTCACACATCCGATCTTAAAAACAGGGCGAAGCAAGATCGATAAGCTAACCATTAATATTATTTCAGTCCTACTACTCTATCAACATTCACTCCTAAAAAGAGAGGCTTAGCAACTGAGTAACAAGCTCTTATCGTAGTAAAACTTCTCTAGAGATACCTAAATTAGGAACCCATGTTCCACATTGGGAGCGGACATGGTAAAAGAATCCTAACAATTATTAGCGGTATACTGAGCTAACAATAAATATTACAATATAATCATTTAAGTCTCGGTAAGCTCTAAAATCCGTAATATAAAATTAAAATTGATAACTATTGGTTATTCCACTGGCTGGGTTACTAAATTGAACGTATTTCGCTTCTTTAAGAAATATCTCCACACCAACCATATCGCAAGGTTATTTATTTCTAAGGTAAACAATGTTTCTAATTCTTAAATTAAAATGAAGAGTATGGTGGGATTCTTTTCTTCTACTGGACATAGGGAGGGGACAAGACACAAACAGAGTGTCATGGTAATTAGTACTATCAGTGGAATAACTAAGTTATCAATTTTATATTATTATATTTATTTCGTATTTCTTGTTATTTGTTTTTGCCTTTTGCGAAAAGTATAATGAATCTAAAATTTTAGTGATTTAATGCTGACGCAATAAAATGATAAAATAACGAAAATTTTGCTTTCAATTCTCAAATAAATGATTTAAGTTAATACTGGATCGCGAAACTTATTTTGTCTTAAAGTATTGTCTAGTAAAAAAACTCCCGGCGATGTACTGATGTTGATTCTTTCGCTGCATATAATTTATCTTTGGTAAATAAATAAAGTTTGCTGACTTTATCCGTTTTACCTCTTATAATAATGCTAGCTCGTAAAGTAGGAATAAAGACGCAGGAATGGAGTACGAGATACGTGGAAAAATACGACCCTAGGGCAAGGCGTCCATCTTTAGGGCGCCGTGAAACCGGCGTCGAACGCCGTGTAACGTGTAACTTTGGTCAAAGTTTTTGAAATATTTCAGTACTAAGCCGAACTCGTAAGTTTGTTTGAACAATTTTTATATTTGAAATATCTCAAAATTATTTGAGATAAAACATGTTTTTAACTAAACTACAATGTAATATTCTGTTGATTCAATTAATATTTAGATTTTTTCTGATATATTCATTTTTCATACTAGTTTAAGTTATTATAAAAAAAATTATAGCTCTACCCCTTCGACGTAACGTAATATAAGTATTTTAAAACGTATTTATGTATTGCAACATTTTCCGTAAATATTATTTATCAATAAATTTCTTTTCCAAAAATTGAATTAAATATTGATAAAAATAATTTTTATTGAAACATTGGCATTAGATAAAAAGAGTGTCGGGTCCGTGGTGCAGTGGTCAATGACGTTGGCTTCGGTTACGGTTCTCACGGGTTCAAACCCCACTAATCCCATTTTCTCACACCCATCTGATCCTAAAAACGGAGTTTTGCGAGAAAGATTATCTAACTAATAGTGCTGCCCAGCCCTATTCTTCCATCCCTACTGAGACGTTGAGCAACTAAATACTAAGCATTGCTCGTAGAAAAGTTCTGTTATTATAATTCCATTATGAGTCCATATACTCTACATTGGGAGTGGACATGATTTAAAAACAAATAAAAAAGCGAATGCTAAAAATTCTCTCTAATATTAAGTATTCACAAAAACATTAATTAACTTTATTCAGTTACACACGTAAGGATATTGCATATTTATATTCAAAGAATATTCACCAATATAGCAGATAAAACATCAATAATTGAAACTTTCAATTCTCGGTGGAAAGACGTACATAAAAATATAACAGAGTTTGTAGTGATTAATTCACATATTTAAATTATATTTAGGGTTGATTATTCAGCATTTTCAACATAAAACGATTTTTAAAGATAAATGGAATTTGTAAAATAATACCAAGATCCCACAGTTAATTCTATATAGGGAAGGAGAAAAAAGATTTGAGCACGAATATTATAAACTATGAAAAATAAAGCGTAGTATAAAATTTAATAAATCGTGTACATTGTAAATACTGACAATGCATATTTATGGAGGAAAATCATTTTAAAAAACCTATAAAGAGTTACATGAATAGTATGTGGTTAATAAAAACACCCTGGCAGGTACCTTTTCAGTACTACCTTATTTTTTAGAGGCTTTCAGTAGATATGTACCTGTAAAATGTAGGTTTGTGTGTAAGGTGTATTCACATTATTTACATACCTACTATAAAAAGCAGAGACAATTTTATTTTATTGTATACGCGTTACCTTGATAAAATCTTGGAGAAAATGCGAAAACCTTTCGTTTTCGTAGCGCCACCCTTCTGTTTTACGATGTCTAAGGAACTACATGCCCAGAGGATAGATAGCCAAGTGACGTGCGCACATTTTTTGGCTGACACTCTTGTCATAAATAAGTAAAATAAGAAAAATATCATAATCCATTTGGAGCTCATAATTTTCGAAATGGTAACTATTGGGTGGCGCTTTCAACAAATTGAGTATCTAGCCCATGTTTTCACGTGATGTTATAGGTTATAGCCCTTCAATTAGAGCAATAGTAGTGACATTCAGCAACATGCATTGGAAAAAATCATGGTAGTCACTATAACAGATACTAAAATCATTATAAAACGGTCGCTTAATTAGTATTTTCGTCAATAGTAACTCATCTGTCGCTTCCATTTGACCTTCTGAAGATGTTTGCAGGATCCGCCATGCAAGCTATGACGAAATATGACTAAAAATATTTGTATACCTATACCATCAAAAAGAAATAAATAAGCCCAATAATAGAACATGTAGGAAAGTAGAAAAAAGGAATAAGAATCAGTAGGTGAGCAAACATTCTCAAATTTGCTTATTAAATGAGGCTTAACTATTTATTATGTTCCAGCGTGCAAACATTTTATAGAAGATAATATAAAATAGCCTATGTTTTATACCACAACATATGATGTGTTGTTGATATTGAATCATTGAAAATTTATAAATCACTATTGTGTATTAGATAATTTAAGACATCGACTGAGGGTGCTTGATGGAATTTCAATATCAAATTTGGATTATTGAGATTTTGTACACTTCCATGTATTTTGTCGCGCGCACGAATGCCTGAAGATGCCGAAAGGCGAAATCCGGGTCGTTAGTGACAAAATACATGGAAGTGTACAAAATCTCAATAATCCAAATGTGTATTACATGTTTCTAAATAATTGAAAGCCATTACCTTACGTAAAGTAAAATTTCACCAGCGATGCAATTATTACAAACAAAAACAGTTTAATATAACATCTGCAACAGCATTAAAACTTGATAATGTTTTAAAATAATAAAATTTCATTTTTTCACCCGCCTTTTGGTGAGAGTGTTTTTATCGTCACGCCGTTTACCGCCTTACACGTAGGGCGGTTCGCCCTTGCTAGTTGCGAGTTATGGGCGCAATATACAACAGTCAGGAGTCAGAAGTCTGACTGAGGGCGGGAAAGGTGGAAAGTACCATACATTACCCAGAAGAAACATCTATTTTATAGAGCTTTAAGATGTGAAAGGGATAGTTCGGTGACAATGAAATAGTGCATCAATCAGACAAATTTTATTTCTACTCCTAAAAAAAGGCTACATACGAAAGAATCATACAAATTAAAAGTAACAGACGTATTAAGAAATCAATTTATGAACAGAGAAGAGAGCATGGTGCAAAACTTAAATATATTAGAAATTCATATTGTCTGAGCAGATATAATGTTGAATATCTATATTAATTTAATAATTATAATGCCATTCGACCAACAGCTCATTCAATACAATATGGCATTATATTAATTATTAATACCTTTTAATGTAGAAACATAAAATTTCAAAAAAAACAGTAAGTACAAGGCTTTTTTAATGTCCGCTCCCAACTTAGAGCATATGACCTCCTGATGGAGGTATCACAAAAAAGTTTTCCATAAGAACTGCTTGTTGCTCAGTTGCTCAACCTCTCTTTTTTCGAAGAGAGTAGGTATAGAAGGATAGGGCTAGGACAGGACTAGTGGTTAGCTAATCACTCTTGCTACGCCCGGTTTTTGAGGATCGGATACGTGGGAGAGAGGGGTTTTCATCGGCGCAGTTGGCAGCTTCGTTGGCTACGGTTACGGATGTGTCGGGCTCAATTACCGGTGCGGTCAATTTCATAAATTGATCTTTCAATCGATTTATGCATTTCTATTTGTAGTCACTCATCTTTCTGAGGGCTTTTTACATAACTCAATATAGGCATCAATATATTGTAAACGGGAAAATAAAGAAAACGTTTTTAATGTGTTAACTGTCAAATTCTTGGTGGAAAGACATTATATTTAAAAAAATTAAACACAATTCATTCGTACTAGTTCCACATGTTTTTAATGATCAGGACCGATTTCGCTCATCACGAGCATTATCAACTGATGATATCAGTCCTGATCATTATAAACATTTGTAAGTAGTACAAATGAATTGTGTAATATTTTTTAAAATAAAGAAAACGAATTAAAAGATTTTTGATGGTAATTAGTGAATCAAAATAAGAAAAAGACAGGTACTTATAATTGGCAACATGATATAATATATCTGTGATTATTGTTGACGAATTAATCATAATATTAACCGCTTTAACTGGAAAGTTGGTATTGTAGACATATTTTTCAAACGCTTCTTTCTTAGTAAGAAAATGCAAATGTATGTTCAGAACATATTGGTTGAGACTGAACAAAATGCCCATCGCACCACTTTACAATGTATACTTTGTAGTAGGTCAATAAAGACAGAACCACACAGTTCATCAGTGTAGATTATGTAGAAAAAGTATATGGAGAAAATGGTTTAAATACCGTTAACAACGTGTACCGGCATTCCAAAATCGTAAGGGATATTTCGTGGTATATGTAAGTAACGTCATGCAAGTTTTTTTTTATCTTCTCTGTGAGATGTTAGCCATTTTAAGTGTTTTTATTTTTAAATGATTGTTTATTTTTGGCTCGAAGTTTTGAGTCGAGTATATAACTGTAAAAATGATTACGACATTTACGATTAAACTATTTTTGAGATGCATAATTTAATAAATTGTTTATTTCAGTTTGCTATGATAACAACCGATTGATACAACTTCAGAATAACTTATATTGCTAAAGTTAACAAAATAACATCACTGCACCACAGTTAAGTAGCGAACAGCGACTTAAACATAGTTTGAGTTGTTATGACGAAATCATACATGTCACATTTAATAATATCACGACATGTTTACTAGAATAATGCTTCAGGTATCACAAATCATGCTCCTGGTGGTTTCACTTATATGAATCAGTTCCAGTCATCTGACAGTTATCTCCAAGTCCAATTCCAAAGATTATGGTCTCCAGATTGACTGTGGTTTTCAAAAATATAAATAGCTGTATGAGATGATGTCTCATGATTTCGTAGGGAGCAGACCTGTCAAAGAATGATTGAAAAACAGCCGAATATTAATTTTAGCATTTTTTTAAATAACCATATTCGCTCCCAGTGTGGAGCAAATGGAAATTTAATTGAGCTTATCTCAGCATAAGTTGTTCTACGAGAACTGCTTGTTTTTCAGTGGCCGACATTATGTTGGAAAAAAGTAACAAGTATGGAAAAAGTAACAAAGAAGGATGCCGCTAAGGTAG
This sequence comes from Himalopsyche phryganea, assembly GCA_022494535.1. NCBI lineage: Eukaryota > Metazoa > Arthropoda > Insecta > Trichoptera > Rhyacophilidae > Himalopsyche > Himalopsyche phryganea. Next base: position 882,707 of record JAGVSL010000033.1, read on the forward strand.
GACGAGTGTATAACTAATCGCTTTCGCTACTCCTCGTCTTTAAGATTAGACGAGTGTGAGGGGATTCACAAATATCAATGTCAAAGAAAAATTCGTAAATCGATTGAAAAGTCAATGTGTGAAATTGTCTGTGCCTGGCTTGAAACCCGTCACCACTCCAACCGAAATTAACGACATTGACAACTTGACTACAGCCCCAGAAAATAATGACATACGAAATAAAAATGAATGTATGATGACAGCAATATGTTATTGCTGGTACTGATATTGGAAATATTAAAGATTGAAGAAGGCGTGTCAGAAAATCAAACAATTATGCTGTTATCTAATTCTTGCACATTCCTAAAAGTAGATACTATACTGGTACTGTCGCTGTATATTATTACTTTAAATAGTAGACACATTTTGCTATCGTAATATTACTCAGAAATACACTAATAAATACCGTTATCAATTAAGTTATAAATAAATATAAGCTACTTATCAATTTACGCTGTCAGTATAATCAACACTGTGTATTTACATTGAATTGGATTAGTTTGATTGAGTGCCTAAATAATGTGACAGTTACATCAAGATTTATTTTCATTTTCCAAAAATAACTTTAACTCATTGATAACGAATACAGTAAACTCCCGATTATCCGGGCTAATGTGGGGAGGGTCTGTACAGATACTTCAAAATATTATTATACACTTATAACATGTTAACTTCACTTATTATTCATTAAGAAAATCTCTAATTTTGGTTTATTTGCTGGAATCTTTTAATGATTAACAACTTATAGTAATTCTAATTTTTCTAAGAGTTATTTTATCGTCATATTCAAATCCCATTGGCCGATGTACTCTAATAAAGTTTTAGTGCCATATTGTAACCATAGGATTGATAAACTGCTATTCGTCAATTGCATCACCATTATCTTTCTCTTATGCTTGACTAAGATTGGAATTAATATCACTCACACGTTTAACACCCGAATAACATTAATATTATTCTAACCACTACTTAATATTTTGGTATCAGGCTCGTTAGAGTTAAAAAATCTTTTTCTATATATGGTCAAACATTTCTCCACTATCGAATACGAGTGTTACTGACTTCACTATGAACCAATTATTTTGTATCACATTCATTTTTTACAGACTATATTAAAATCATCATCTTATGAGTTGCGTTGGTGTCGTTTAATTGATGAAGTAACCTCTTAATACACAAGTAAATTAACAATTAATGACGTAACTTCAGGTAATACAAATTTTCAACGTGCTTCAAACATCGTCTTTAATATTGATAATATTTTTAAACGCGCATTGAAATCATTCACCGATAATCCTGACACAAATAATCTAGAGTTTACTGTACTTTAACGGGAAAAACACAGTAACTAATATTCAAAATAGTTTAATACGCCGGGAAAACTGTCACCTTGAGATTAATTTTATTAGTTATCTAAGATTAAAAAAGGAAATAATCTACAATTATTACAATAATCTGTTATTGTAATTTTATTTGTAGATTAAAGAAGGCAATATATCCTTTAGTGTCACCATCCATTCTTGTTTATTAACCACAATGTACAGTATTTTATTTTATGCGTAAGTAAAACATATTTTTTGTACATATGTACATATGTCGCTGGCTACGGTTACGGATGTCTCGGGTTCAATTCCCGTTGCGGATGGTTTTCACAGATTGATGTTTCAATCGATTTATGGATTTCTGTTCGTAGTCTTAGTCCTCCCTTCCACCCATCCCATCCTCACGGGGCGTTTCGAGAGCGATTATTTAACCACTAGTCCTACCCTATCTTCTATCTCTGCTCTCTTCGAAAAAAAGAGAGGTTGGGCAACTGTGTAACAAGCAGTTCTCGTAGAAAAAATCTGTTAATATACCTCCATTAGGAGACCATATGCTACACATTAAGAGCGGACATGGATTATAAAAAAAAAAACATATTTTTATAGAGATCAGTCAGACATCACAGAAATTAATTAATTGATTGAAAAATTAACTTATAAAATTGTCCGTACTGGAACTCAAACCTGTGGGTAACGCAATCCTTTGATATTGACCACAGATCCGACAGAAGTCAATACTCACATAAAATTGACATAGTGGGATAAAATTGCAGTTCAAGAAGTTCTCCAATCAACCAAACACGAAGCTACACGTGAGACCTTGCATACAAATTAAAATATCAGTAGAGTCAAATACCTGATATCATTGCTTTTTAATGATCGGCAATACATTTTAAACACAAAAAATCTTAGGTATTCCACCGTCAGAATAAGTCGATATATTAAATTTATTATGAAATCATTTTGTATTGTTGGGAACACGCCTTTTGCCGACGTTTTGCACAAAGGAATAGAGCAGCGTAAAATTTACGGGGATAAAAGGGGCCATTCACAAGTTTTATTAAAACTATAAGTAAGCTTCTGCGACTTAAGCATGATCTTATGATATTATGTTGGCAGGCGTACAAGAAAATATCTTGTATGCTTTTCTGATATTAGGCATCCAGATTTACACTTTTGGTACAAACTTCAAAACACCGCATTTAAAAAATCGGTGGGGCGTTTTTATATTTTTACAGAAATTCGGGTAGGCGATTATGATAACATCAGTAAAATTTGTCAATCCTTGTGATACGCTGCTTTTTCGAGTCATTGTATAAAATATTAAAATAGTAAAACCGACTTGAATATTCATATTATATACTTTAAAAATATACACAATGTCTGTTTTCATGCATCATTACAATATGACATCAATTTTGAGTCTGTTAACTGTCAATTCTTAGTGGAAAGTCATTATACTTTAAAAATGAAACACAATTTGTTTTTGTACTACTTCATCATTTCAATAATGATAAGGACCGGTTTTGATCACCGGGATGGTTTACTGTGGATTAGAAAATTCAAATAATGTCAGATTTCTCTGCGGACCACCGAAATTTTATCTCGGACCACTACTCTGACTACCGCTAGTATATAAAATTCATACGAAAAGAAAAAGATGTGTGAAAAAAATTCAGTACACTTGTATTATAAAATTAATACACTTCATGGCACAAAAAAGTGCTTAACAAAATCTATTACGCAGTATATTTATTCAAAAGACAATTACACTTTTATTGCGATAAATGATTTAGATGTAGTAAATATTTTATAAAATATACAGTTTTGTAATTATGGCGGCAGTAAATTGTAGCTCGGGCTGTATCCAGGATTAACTTGGCGCCTGCTATGTGATATTACCCAAAGGCTGTCTACTACGGCCTGAAAAGCCGATGAGTAAATTTGAAAGAGCTGCCTCGCGTCGCTATTAAATTTCACATTTTATTAGCAAATTTAAATCAGAATGTAGCATTACAGTTTGCTCCAACGTGCTTGAACATCTTACTATCGAGTGAGGAAAACAACGCAAAATAATGTTAAAATGTACCATCTGTTTTGGGCCGCAGGTTGAGCACCCCAACTTTAAGTTTACACGGGTAACTAGCAGATTTGGAGGACATTAGTGCGGCCGCCTCAATTTCCTATTAGCAAAAAACATCATTTTTAGTTTGAATCTGGGTCTTATTTATAAAGTTAGACCTAGATTTAAATAAACATATCATCATTATAGTGGCAGAAGGCGTTAATTCAAAATACCTTGTTTTGAGATAATCGAATTTTAAGAAACTCGTAACATTTCAGTCTTTCTATTTCCATACCTTAACTATCATTTATTAAGCTAATCACTTTACGAGAATCGTTAATCATTTACAAATTCGATTTAATTATTTTTTATAGTCTTACTAATTACAGTTTTTTATAACTGTTAACTGTTTATAACTGTTTAATAACTGTTAACGAAATTTACTTAGTTCATATTGATTTCTTCAAATTTCTAATGTTGGTTTTTCAGACATTAGACCGTTCTAAAATCTATCGTACTGCATTCATAGCTCAAAACAGCCAATTTTCGACTTATCGCCTTCTGCCACTATGCCAATATATTAAATAGGAATATTTATTGTTCCATTATCTCTGTTTATACACTTTGTAGGGTAGTTAGGGATAAAACGACCCATGTCTTTTTTTGCATCACCAGTTACCGGACATCGGCGATAATATCGGCTATTCTGTATTTGTCTGCTGCCGGCCTGTACAAAACTGTAATCATTGTTGTAAGAAATACAGTTGAGCTGGATCACTGTTTTTGTAGAATATTTGACGTCACGTTGACAATCCTATTTTTTACCATCCCCAAAACAATATTGTAAACATAGTAAATTGCACTTCAATAATTAAACCCATTTACCTTTTCAAAGAGCTGAGGCACTCAGCACACAAACTTATTTTTGAAAATTACACATTATGAAAAAAAGCATTTTTAAAAATTACTGAATTGAAAAAATTAGCTAAGCCTGACTATTAAAAAAAATTATTGTCCTATTTTTTGTTTGGTAAAATCCAAAATAACTTCCTTTGCTAATGTATAGTTTCTGTTTGTATTTGTCAGATAATGTCAATAAATTTTAATTTAGAGCATTAATTTTTTGTTTAATTCATTCAGATGCTCAAAGATGTCAGGAAGTTCACCAATGATTATTTTAAAAGAGTTCTGACATTTTCAGTTTAAGTAAAAATAATTAATTTCACAACAAAGATCAAATTAGCTTGCCAAAACTTTAACTCGGTACAGCCAACATATTTATGTGCGACAAAAAATCGGGATTGATATTTTTTCAGAAGAAAATGCGTATTTAATTTTTTCATAGATTTGTTCATTAATTGCCATAATAATCCATCGCGATTCATTCCAATTCTTCGCGCAACAATACTTCCCAATATACGCAGCAATGAGTATTTGTGCTGCAGGATTTTTCGCTTTACGAACGATCCATTTTATTCCCTATCATTGATCTATCTGTGCAAACGCTATTATAATTATTTCATTGAATATCAAAATAATATAATATTTGTTTCGACAAGAATAATTTCATCGGGGATCTTAGCAACCAAATGGTTTCAATTTTTTTCTAACATAAAAATACTTTTTTCTCGTTTTGGATGCACTGCGCCGCGGCACACCTGGAATCGTCTCGCGTCACACCGGTTGCGGAGCTCTGATCTATCTGATCAAAAATTCATCTTTTTATAAGAAACATCTGCCGTTATTTATTACGACTATAATTTATTTTTCATAAATAAATCTATAAAATACATAGTATCATTAAAAATGTGGAAACATGAAGCCGAATACATAAAATCAATTACACAGTAGCAATTTATGAAACACAATTTACTTTAGCAGTTATTGCCAGAGTTTATCATAAACGTGTCGATAAAATATATTAATATTGTTGATTCATAAAACTAAGCTATATCCGTTCAAGATATTCATATAACATCACACCGTGCATAATCCACTTTGTTATAAAAATAGTCGTAGTTATTATTTTTCATCAACTCTCGTTTGCTTCTATGTATGTCGTACGTTCAGTTTCTTAAATTGATTTTTTAATCGATCTATAGATGAGTTCTCAAATGCATTTGTGATGTATAATTCGAAATGGATGCGCACTCTTAGACTGCCAAAAGTCATGAGTGACAAATATACTCTTTGGTTATTGTTCTAGTTCAGGAAAGTGTTAAATCTCGGAGAAAATGACTTTCTAAGTCATCGTCAACCTCGATTTGCATGTGATTGTTCAATGCAAATGTTTATCACAGTTCTGTCGTTTTTGTATTATTTTAGACGACGTCAGGCAGTTCTGATATACATATTAAACAAATTATGTTTGTTATAGGCACTAGCCACCTTAAACAAACATGCATAAAATAACGACAATAAATATAACATTTTTATTATGAAGTAGTTATAACGTTTGTTTAATTATAACAAATTAATTGGTGTAATATTTTTTACTGCATGTTCGAAATAAGTTTTTTACGTTACTACAAAAATTCCACAACAACGATTATAATCATGTATAAATGAAAATAACTGCCGATGTGGCAGGGCGTTGCCCGGTCCGTTCCCTAATCTCCGAATTCCTCACAAAGTCAAACCAATTCACCCCCAGTATCCGACCCAAACATTCATTCTCAAAGCTCAGCATACGGTTTTACTGAGACTTCGTTAGGTGCCATGATTCACTACTGTAAATCAGCACGGGTAGAATGCAAGCGTTGAACAAATGGCAATTGGTTTTAATCCTTATGGAGAGATGCTGGAACTGGCCAGGTCACGTGCTGTGGATGCCTCCGAAGAGCCTTAATCCTGCTTTTGCCTTTTTCCAACCTGTGAGATTCCGGCGACCTGGAAGACTATCGGGTACTATCCATAGGATGTACTCGGCAGAGCTGAGGGACTCTGGCATGTCATGGGAGGAAGCAAAGCGATTGGCGTGAGACGGGGAATCACGGGGACGCCGGGTGGTAGCCGTATGCTTCACATAGGGAGTGAATATGGAAGAAGAGAATACATAAATGACAATAATTTATACTTAAAAAATAATAAAACAAAAGTTTCCGCAGCATGTGCGTTTTCAATCTCAATAAAATTCAGCATCGACTACGAGAGCTTATTTCTTAGTAAAGTTATTTCGATATCTTTGGTGGTATAGAACCGACCTCTCACATTTATGGTTTCGCTTAAAGCTTCCATAAAATAAATAACGATTATACTTAGCAGAAAGATTAAGCTCAGAGTCACATAATAATTTCTCATGTTTATTGCTAACACAAGTTCCAGTCTAATACTGTCACAGTAATAACAGGCCAATCTGATATATGATAGCGATAATTTGCTGCTGTAACACGCCTTTCGCTAAAATTAACCCATCAACTGCCGTTAAAAATTGGGAACATTCGAAGTTTACGCGTTTTATTTCGCATACCACTTTACGATTAAGATTTACAGCTATAAAATATTTAACTGCTTACAATTCTAATCTTTGTGCCAATCTACTTTTCGTTAATATTAAAGCTTTTGAAATTAAATAGAACTAACAGATATAAAAAATCTAAAAATGTTAAGATGTTGAAGCCAAAAGACAAAGTAAGTATCAGCGACCAGGTATTTGGTAGCTTCGTCGAATAGAATAAGGAATAACTATGGGTTTCAATGATAAATAAAAATTTAACCAAAATACTAATTTTAACACAGTGACATTTGCGGCTTTCATCGTAAAAAGGGCTGACGTACAATTTTGTCGTTATGATCAAACATCCTTGACGTAGTGTAAGTGCATAAGCTTTACAAATCAATTCGTTGTACACTTTAGTTCCAGTTATCAAACATTAAATAAAAAACGAAGTGATGCATTATGTAAATTCCGATTCAGGCTTGTTCAATTCGTTTGATTGCCTAGTAAATTCTTCAGCATTATAATAGCAAACCGAAAATCATGTAATTTTAAACTATAGCTTTAAACTAAATTACTCCCAATAGATATTGACATTTCTAGTTTCCCATTTAATATTTGTATTGTCTGTGTAATTTTTCGTGTGTGTATATGTATTTTCCTAAATATCAATGTCTATCAAAGTGATTTAAAGTAATTCAAATTATTTATATACAATCAATGATCATTTAAATAATATATATATTTATGTCACATTTTCCCCGCCTCATAAAGTCGATTTTATGTTACAGCAATGTTTTATCGCTGTTATAATTGCTGTTGTGACAGTAAAAAAGTTTTATTTTTCTTTCTTTACGGACAAAAACATGTACTTACTTCAATGCATTGTATCTCTAGCGTAAATATGGATATTACAAATTTAATATCTTCAAGTGACGTTAAATACTTTAGTTATGACTCATATTAAATGTATATTTAGTAACACCAAAGTAATTATAGCGAGTAATTCGCAACTGTATTCTTATCTTTGCCAGCTTCCTGTCATACGTCTCGGGGCGTCTCGAGATAACATCGTATTCAATAACCATAAATAGCCGTTCCGCGAGCAATAATTCTGGAAGGCCAGCAAAATAACATGTCCGCCTTCCTTCGTTAGGTTATTATGATAATCGCGTGTTATCGCTTATGTTTATCGTAGCTCACTAAACGACTCGCACTGCGGGCATGTAAGAAGCGAGGTGCTACACACCCCACTCGCTCGTGAAGGGTTAATTTCGTTTTGGACAGATTTTGAATAAACCCGTTGCGATCAAAGCGCAGATAATTATTATGATCAAATATTCAATAAATATAATTCGTACAGTGTTATTAAACAGTAATGTTGTTTATATAATAAGTTAGTGCTGAAATCGTATTTGTCATTCATTATAATAAGATGAGACGAGATAATGTAAAGTGTAAATGATTTATAATTTATGAATTTTAAGCAAAGGTTGTTTACATGAATTATTTATGACTAAATAGCCTCATGTTTTTTCAACAAATGTCGAAAATATGCCTGAGTTAATTGAATGATTAAAAAAACTAATAAGACATTTGTAATAACTCTTAATTATGTTACTTACATATAGAGTTTGTTTGCACTTGAGAGTCATTTTAAAAAAGAAACCTTTAATTTCCAATAATATAATAATATTCTTGTTGTGATGAACAACTATCTTAACAACATATGCAGTGTGTTTATCCACTTAAATGCAACCGGCTCAGTCCGTTGGACCACTAAACGCTTCGTTTTCTGTACTGTGTATATTGTATTTTTTTATTATTTTATTGTTAGGTAAAGCTAGCACGTATTTTTGACTACTCTTTTAAACTCCGACCCGCTCGCAATATGAATTTCATATTATAATAAAGAATCTCAACAGAAATTATTTGTACGAAGACCGATTATAAGTGATTCGCTCAAGATACAGTAAGGAAATGACTAGAAGTAAGCTAGTAGCTCTTTCCACAGTTAAATCAATCAATGAATGAATATTTTCATTATGGGTTCCAGACCCATAACTGAAGACTCAATAGTGTTGACCACCTGGTTACAGGATCGACACTCAAAGCAGTATAAACGATTTAAATTTGAACGTTTAGGGAATATCGTATAATGTGATAATTATAATAGTTGAAAATATGTATTGGTAATCAAAGGGTTGGTAATACTATTAAAGCAATCTCACTGACTAGTGCTAAAACCAGAAGATGGCGCGCAACGCGATAAGCCAGCAAAGTTTAACGCTAAACAGTGAATTAACCCGTCTGCTTTCCCGCGAACCTGATACACAGTGTATTAAAATAAGTCCCGGTAATGGGTTTGAATACTTTCATCTTTATCTCGCCGTGTACGGAAGATAATCCCGGCTTTATGGTCACCCTGCATACAAACAAGCCCACGCGTGTAATGATAGGGGAACCACGCATTCCGAATATGTTTGCGGACGTTATTGCTGTTAACGAGTTCGTTGCGGTTTTAGTTTGGCGCTCGACACTTGTGTCTCTTTTTAATGTAAAGAGCTGTTTACATTAAATTTCAATGTTTACTTTGACTCTCCATTTTAATTTAATTTAAAATCATATTTGCATACTCAGGTCGTTTTCACGGGCCATTTTTGTGACAATTTTTTAATCCGTTGGTTAACCTATGTAAATAGAACAATCACTTTATAAACATATGTAAATAAAAAGTTTTCTTCGTTCTGCATTATTAAAAAGGATATTTTTTACCTGATTCGTTTAATTTCAATTTAGTAATTAAATCCATTTTTCATCAAAATCAAAATTGTAATCTTAAGTGATCATATGACGTCAAATTGCTAGTTTTAGATAATGAGGCATTTTAATGCCATTCATATACTTTTAAGCAATGGATAAAATGGATTCTAAAACATGCAATCATCTTTAATATAAAAAAACAATACCTTCAAAACATAATATTTCTAAAACAATAAGGAGATTTGTTTAAAAAAATCATAGCTGATTTAATATTCCATATTATGATGTTTCTAGTGCTTTGAAAATATCATTGTGCCAATAAATATGAATAATTCTCTGTTTTAAGTCATTAAGGCGTAACTACAAAAACACACATAATTATTGTTAAGAATGAGTACAGAGCCTCATCGAATAAACAAAAAAAAAACATATATACATATTTAAAAACAAATTGGTTTCTTCTGTCTTTTTATGATTGTATTCATGATCATAATGATCATAAGTCTCGAATTGTTGAATGACGAAAAAAATGGTTTTAATTAATACGGAAAAATCTTTTGGATAAAATTGTTAAGTCATCACTTACCTACTTCATTCTTCTAATAGTTAAATAACTTATGAACACGATTAACTTTTCATTTACTTTGATTAAAAAAACAATACATATTACTTATTATAAGTTATTTATACTGTAGCTAATTTTAGTTATTAATAAAAGATTATAGGTTTATAAATAGTCTTGAATTTCCACTGTGTTTTCCTTATTGATAAAAATTAGATAGATAATTAAATTTTCCCATCTACTTAAGCAAAGTATATTTATTATTTTAAGCCAACTTTCTCGTTATAAAAAAAAACCCCATCAATTAAATATAATAGATCAAGATTGATAACTGGGTTAAAATCTATATTTATTTCTTAATTCTATTAAAAGAATAACATATTATTGTCAAAATGATTTATTTTAAATATTATCTTAATAGCGTGGATAATTAAATGCCATGTATTGGAATCAATTACGACGCAGATTGATTAAAAAATAATTTCAGCATTAATATGTCTGTTTTTGGGATTATAAATAATGATTATATGTTATACAGTTTTTTTTATCTTGTAATTGAATTCAAAACAATAATTGAAATAGATGATATGTAAAAAATATGGGACACGGATCTAAAATATGTCACTTATTGATTTATCAGATATTAATCATGATCAATTATTATTATGCACTAAATTGGTTTCGACTACTTAATCGCCAGCGTCACAACGCCACGTGTATCGGCGTAAAGTTTTATGTATCATAATACATATATATGCAAAGTTGCTGTCACAATTAATGCGAGTTACGAGCCTTTCCCTGTATCATTTTATTATGAGAAATCATAGCAATTACATTAATTTAATAGTATAATTATTACAATCTGATGATTTTGAGATAACCTTTCATTTTCACCTAATATTCACCTGAGCTTATTAAAACTTTGCTGCCGAGGGCGGCCAAGCAAGTAGTGTGGACTGGGCGCAATGTAAACCGCCAACGCGGTGTAATTAAATGAATCAACTCTAATGCTTTCTAATGCCTGGCGTTTGTGTGCTGCCACAGCTGTGACTTCGAGTGGAAACCGGGCTTAAGAGACTTGTGTAAATTGTTAGAGCTGTAGTGATAGAAACAGAACGAAGAACATTGCCATGTAGTTATTTTTATTCGATACTAGAATATAATTTGTTTTCTTATTTTGCAATATTTTATTTTCGAGTTTGATTGCGGGTACACAGATTCAACGCTTGTTGAATCGGCGAACAGTCATAATAATCATAATGTTTTCCGTTTTTAAACCCGGTATTTTGGTATTGAAAAACGTTCCGAAATAACGAGATGACGAATTCGGGAATACCGGTATTGCTATTAATAACCATAACCACCCTAAAATATTCGGCGTTATCAATAAATATTTGGTTATATTCATTTACCGATTTCAATTCGAAATGATTGATTTGCAAATATTGTAGCTAGTAATCAGAATGCACTACCGCTTTTGAAAAAACGTAATTGCCACTGTTTCATAGTGGCTGTTGAACTATTATTTCAAAAGAAAAACAATCTAAGGGTTGACTGCATATTATTTTAGCCGCAATAAAACATTAATGGAACGTTTTCTCTCGAATTAATAGTGCTGTGGATTAAAAACAAACCATTCTGTGACTATTTTACGACCTTCATTACATAAATTACTAGAAATACCTTAAACAAATATCCTCCCTTGGGACGGGTGTCGCATCGTTATTGCTAAGCTATTCTAAAATAAATCAGCTGTTCATTATTACACCAGACTATTAAAGTCTTAATAAAACATAATAAACTTAACTTAGTCTTCGCATAAAAGTCGATTTACAGTAAATAAGCATGAAGGGAAGCAACTTTCAGCTTAGCGTTTGGCTTGAGGCAGTGGCTGACTGAAAAATAAAAGAAAAGGATTGCATATCGTCGCTTTCATTGCAAAATTGCATATCTGAAAAATCTCATTTTTTCAGAGGAACATAAAAACAGTTTAAAATATAACTTTATCGAATTAAAATCACCTAATTTTTGCATACACTTAAGGCGAATAAGTAGGTTTTATTCTCATTTCGCGAAAAGCGTTAATCGTTTTCCGTCTCCTAAAAAATTGAAACGTCGAAATATTTTTTTTTTTTAACAATTGCACTCTCAAAGTTTTTGTTTACTTTATTTAAATGGAAATAGTAAAGTTTTCAAGCCTGTCTAGCAAAGAGTTTCTTTTATTTGCTTTACGCCGTGACTAGATTAGGGTTTATTGTAAGTTATCGAGATTTGGTGTCTGAGACAAAATCGTAGAACAAAGTATTTTTAAGAAAGTTATCCGAAGGAAATTTGCAATTTATTGACCATAAAAATTCTATGAAAAATTTTCAAATGTACCGAAGAGTTCGTCTTCTCGCACTTTTTCTAACTGATATTTAAAGTAGAATTATACGTCGATAATTATTTCGACGTTTCATATCTTTTAGGCAATGGAAAACGATTAACGATTTTCGCAAAATTAGATAAAACTCTACTCTTTCCTCTTAAGGGCGATTTTTGCAGTATTAATAATACAAAAGTCCAAAATGCATATGCATATGTACAATTATGCAATGGAAACGACGATATGCAAAATGCCAACTTCAATATTGGAAGATCGCTTATATTGATGGAGATGATTTACTTCATTTATCTCCCACTACTTCTTACAGTATTAAAAATAGAACTTTTGAAGACAAAATCTAGTACATAATACTTTCTTTCTCTCTACATACCTTGTAATTATTTTATTTATGTAAGGTTATTTCTGTAATCTACTTGTTACTTAGTTGTTCAACCTCTCTTTTTTCAAAGACAGTAGGGGTAGAAGAATAGAGCTAGGACAGGACTTTTGGTTAGCTGATCGCTCTCGCTACGCTACGTTTTTAGGGTATCGGATTCGTGGAAGGGATTTTTTTAGACATTAACATCCAAGCCTTCGAACAGAAATCTTTTACATAAAACTGTCCATACTGGAATTCGAACCTTTTGTTTTTACCCAATTCTTTTACACTATAAATAATAAACAACGTCAATTATTTATTTTTTCAATGTCAAATATTCTTTCATTTTACCCATCAACTAGATATAGTCATATAGTCTCAATTGACTCGATTTTAAATTTTCTGATGTTTTAAAGAAATTATTATAACAGGTGCAATCAAAACATAAATATTTTGAACCCTTCCCATGACGTCACTGCTTAATATCTATATCGTTATTCAGCATTACTGTATTCATATGCAAACGAATTGCAACCATGTAGGCATATCGTTGTGTAAGCTGACATTTTATTATTGCGGTTAAGTTTTTACTTTACGAGAGATATCAAATCAACTTTCCTGTTTATATTGATCGTTATCTCTTCGGATTTATCATTAGTTTTAAAATTAATGCCAAGATAACAAAACGATTTACTTGACTCGCCTTAATAATGATAGTGGCTACATTCAGTTTGAGAAGTTTATACGTTTTGGAAGTTTAAGCTGTACTTATTTGTCATACGTTTAGTCTAAGTTAAGGCTAGGCTTAAACTTCTCACCAACATGATATGCAAGGCCTTGCTTATGGTGATTCCTGGAAGCAGTCATATGAAACCGTGGCACACCAAATATCTTTTTTTAATCATTAAAAAATATAAGGAATCAAGTATGTATTATGAATACAAATTGCTTACTAACAGTTAATGAGACCTATGTTTTTTCAATTAACAAAAAGTTAGATTTGTAAGAGAAGTTTCAATGCCAGGGGTTGCGAACCTTTTCCTGTCGGTAGGCCGTATTCATTTGTATTATGTCAAATGAAACTGCATTAACAATACATTCGTAAAAATGTTTCTACACTGGTTTGTAAATAAAGGAAAACTAAGAAAATTAGACTTAACTAAAATACCGCAGGTTTGTCACCTCCGGTCAAGCCTTTCAAGAAGGAATGCTCATCACGTTGATCCATTTTCTTTTTTTTTTCAATCCTGATTATAGACAATAATCGTCGTCATATTTTGAGACAAAGCAATGCTATTATGGAAAAGTTAAATTCTGAAAGCTTTAAAACTTAAAACAAATAAACCTGTTTTTCATATATATTCTATCCGATCGTTGCTCCATCAACTGTGAGTTTATTTAAAATTTTGAATTGCATTGCCAATAGACGGCTAAGTAAAATATTTTTTTATATCAAACGATATCCCATTACATGTATTATCTTTTCCCATAGAGAGTGCAACCGGACTGTTAGTATTTTTTTATTTAAAAATTCTTTCAAAACGGGTATTTTTAAATAGTATACAGAATACACAATTGAATTTGAGATTAGAACTATTAAAAGTTAGTAATTAAGCGATTGTAACGGTATTCGATTTCCAAATGTTTCCTAATTGAATAAATTGAAAGAACGTCCTGTTTTTTCTCTAAAACAATTCATTTACGCATGTCTATCGTTACCTCATGGTACACTGGTTGTGCATTACTGGTTAAGAAGATTCACAGTTCTCCTCCTCTGTTTATTTAACAATTTCGTTCAGTTGTATCGTAATAATTCGTTTCAAATAGTACGTGGAGCATTTATGTATGAACTACCAATATATATTTATAATATATATTATTATATTATATGAAATATAAAAATATATAAAAAATAATTTTGTTTACATATCAACATTATTTTTCATTTTTACCAAAATGATTGATGGCGTGCGTGGTGCAGTTGGTAGCGTCGTGGGCTACGGCTACGGATGTCTCGGGTTCAATTCCCGGAGCCGACAGTTTTCATAAATTGGTATTTCAATCGATTTATGGATTTCTGTATGTAGTCTGAGTGTTTGTGATATTTAAAACTCTCTCCCGCCCATCCCATCCACACGGGGCGTAGCGAGAGCGATTAGCTAACCACTAGTCCTGTCCTAGCCCTATCCTTCTTTCCCTACTCTCTTCGATAAAGAAGGTTGAGCAACTGAGTAACAAACAGTTCTCATAGAAAGAATCTGTTGAGATACTTCCATTAGGAGAGTGGACATGGAAAAAAACTCATTTTTTTAAATTCATTATTAACTAGAATATTACAAAAAGTGAAATTTTAAATAATATTTTATTATTATTTTCTAAAAATGAACGAATGCTGCTAAGGAATCATTTTCTGAATTTTAGGAATCGTATTCTGAGTGTTTGTGTTGTCTAAAAACTCCCTCTTCACCCACCCATCCCATCCTCACGGGGCGTAGCGAGAGCGATTAGCTAACCACTGGACCTGTCCTAGCCCTATTCTTCTATCCCTACTCTCTTCGATAAAGAGAGGTTGAGCAACTGAGTAACAAACAGTTCTCATAGAAAAAATCTGTTGAGTTATACATTAGAAGACCATATGCTCCACATTGGGAGCGGAAATGGAAAAGAAAAGTGTATCACTCACAAATAAACTGCGCTATTAACAGAGCTGTTTACTCGTCATTAGCTATTGAAACTCTGTATAAATAATTAACAGTTAATTAAGTGGTACATGTATCAAACATTAATTATATAAATATGATATTTAAAAAAGCATTCATAATTCGAGCCTAATACCGCTAGCATGCCTAAATAATACGACTGCCAACTACTAGTGGTTGCCTGCTTTGATATAAAATAGATTGCCTCTGAAATTATATCCTTTCCAGAATTTATTTATTGTCACCTTCATTCGTCGCTTGTTTACTGCCTTTTATGGTTCAATTACTGCCCGGAACGGTTACACCACACGTTAAGGAGTTTGCGACTAAGTGGTGTGGCCGCCCACCGAAGCCGCCCTCCCCCTAATCCGCCCATTACGACCGTTCTAATGAGATGCAAGTCCTGACTTATAGCCTCACTAAATACGCTCTCTTGCTTCGCATGTAAGCGATCCACTGTAAAGTAGTCGAAGGTAAAGATACTCCATCCAGGAGTTGTTACATACACGTTAAAGTGTTTTTAGAATTTATAAAGCATTAACAATATCAATCGGGTTTTTAGGGTGGTAAGGACATAGAAATCTTAAATAAAAATTAAAATAATTGAAAATTAATAATTTAATAATATTACCTTGTACCTCTATGATGTCCATCAATCATTCGGTTGTGCGGTAAAGGGTTCGAATCTTCGATTAGACATTTCCACAGTGTAAACCTTCAATGGATACTTGGACATTTCAAGTGCTAGATGTCTGTATTTTTCATGCCCTCCCTACCTATTCAACAAATCCTTAAAACGTGCCTAAGAGAACGATTGGCGATTGAAGAACTATAAATTATCATCATTTTATACTCACCGTCTCTAAGGTTGAGTGACTGCTAACAGCAGTATTTAAAGTATGAGGGTTCTTCGAAGATTGACTTTCATTTTTTCTTCTAATTGAAAAACAAAAAAAAAATCGTCAAGAAAGTCTTGTGAATGAGTTCCAATAACGTATATTTTAAAAAACTTTCATAAAACAGTATATGTCTGAACTCATTCACGTCCATACGAAATCCGGCGATATCCGAAGGTTGAAATATGTGTAAATAAATTAACGATCCTTTAAATCCGTTGTTTTTGTATTTAAAATTATAATGTATTTTAGATAGATTTTACTTGATAATACGTTATCTTTGTCGGAAATTTATTTTTCATATTAAATTAAGAAGATGCTTCTCAAAGAGGCGAAACGTTTAGTAACACAACGAGTGGAATAAAAAAGTTTTATTTTAAAATTCATTTCATATTTTTTCTGTCATAAAAAAATTCTGTTTAGTTTAGTAAATAAAATTAACGTTTCTGATGCGATACAACTTGTTGTGTTTTTAATTTAAGATAAAACATTAAATTAAGTTTCCAGACTCTGCAATATGAGCAACTGGCCATGAAAAACGTCTACCTCTTTGCCAAACTATTTGTATGTAAATATTATGGGCAATTCATTTAATCCTGGAGCGCTATGCACAAAGAGAGTACAGCGGTTTGTTTTGATGATGTTCCCGCTTCACGCAGAATACCATCTTACTTAGGGATTGCAATGAGATATTAATACCGGAAAAATATATTAATACCAGTATTTTATAAATATGAGCAAAAAAACGACCACTTGGGACAGCAATACCAGACGCATAAATAAAAAACGGTATTTTGATATATTGCATTAAGGCTTTCAATTAAATGCACTTTTAACCCTGTGGCGGAAATTGGTCGAAGGATGACGGACAGGACGGGTGAGTGCCGCTCATCTTAGACAACGAATAAGCATAGAAATTCAACGTGGCAATGCTGTCGCCGTTATGGGTACGCTCGAGGTATCCAGGGGGATGCAAGAAATTTTTTTCATTCTGGGCGATTACTAAACATTGAAAATTTTAATATTATGTTATTTTAGTAAATTGTATTTTATTGACTAATAAAACAAAAAAATGTTAATAATGTATATTCATCAATTAAGTAATTTTAATAATGTTGTTAAACCAATAAAATAATTAAATATATTCGACAGTATCTTTTAACATTGAAGAAATATATTACACTTACGAAAAATATTTTCACATAAATAAAATAGTTTTCACTCAATATATAAATACTCACACTTTGAAATCGATAGTTGCACGAAGCTTAGTGACGCAAACCAAACCAGTCCTACCCTAACATAACCTACTACAACTTAACTAAGTTTGTTGAAAGAATCCGTAACTAAGTGAAAACTATTAAAATCAAAGTTTGAGTGTACCTAGTGAATACTATCTAATACAAAGTGCAATTATTTATAACCCTTATATTAATTAGCGGTGTTTAAAAATATGTTCATATCGTAATCATAAATATGGTGATGTTTATCTGAATAAAAATATTACCTAAAATGGCCAGTTTAACCCATGCTGAAATCAATCTTGATCTATTATTTGTGTAAATAAATACAGCTGCAGAAAATGTCATATCACATCCAATGCATCCAGTTCACAGTAAAAAAAATAACTGTAAAAACGGTATGTATTTAATTTTCAAGCCTGGTATTTCGGTATTGAAAAAACAGATGAAATACTGGCATCCTAGTTTAGTAAGCCCTAATCTCACCACAGTAGCTGGTCTTCTTTTCCCACTGATTTTATTTCATACAAACATTAAAGTGTATACAGTAATAATACACCTAATGAGTAAACCAGTAATATCATACAGATATCTCAAGCAACTCCACTGGTTCGGCGCTATGAAGAAAAGTAAATGAAAAATATCCCGTTTCTATCTCTAGTTCAATGTTACATTAATTAAGAAAAAAAGCTTGGAAATCATATTTTTAATAAATTAAAAAATATTTTAACATTCAGTCGATTCTAAAACTACTTCAAAGTTGATTTTATGATTTGATTAAAACGTTATAATGTCGGTGAAGCTACCTTCATTTGGGTACAGTACTAACTCAAGAACATTCAAACAAATGAAGAAAACGTCAACATGAGTTTTATTTAGGAGAACTGTTTTTTTATTCGCGTTGGGAAACGATTCGATTGTGGTTAAGAAAAAAGCAATGGTAAGCTAATTGCCCTCGTGAAGTCTCATTTTTAGAATCAATGCTTTGAACACAAGCCCAACAATCGATTGATGAAATTGTCCGTACGGGGATTGGAAGCCAGGGAACACCGTAATCGAACGTTACTTTTATAATATTAGTTTTTATATTAGGCTTAAGTAGATATGGTCTCGTAAAAAGTATAAAATTTTACAAAAAAAAAAAACATTCAGGATACCTATTCACTATATTTCTTAAATGAAAAATTTACTTTAAGAAATAAACGCTCTGTTTATTATAATTATTATGAGACTTATAGTTTATTTTCAATATTACTAATTTAAATGTTTTGAAAACCAGATAAATAATGATTTTATTATAATTATGTAGATGGATTACCCTTAATGCGAGCATCAGTGCAGAGTGTCTTGTGTGTATACCGCCAAAAAAAATTTCGATTTTACCCTGTAAATGTCAGTGTTGCAAGAATTCTATGGTAAGAAAATTCGTATCCCAAACTCATTTCACGTGCATTTTATTTGACCATTTTTTCCTAAGCAAAAAAATGAAAGTTTTCTTCGATATGAGACCAAATCACATGCCAGAGTGTGCAATATACATTTTGCGTTATAAATCCGATGGTCGGCTCTCATATACAAAATACAGATAAATAGTTTACCCAGAGTTAATAAATTTTTTAATGCCGTCAAAAGTGGCATCTAATAGGATACTTATTTATTGATTAGATTTCATTTAAATACCGCATCGGTCTAACAATATAATAATCTCATTAAAAATGTAATCGCTATATAATATTATGAAATTGACCACAGTATTATCGTATAGCTCAACGTTAATTTTCCACAAACGCATTCGCTCTAAGCAGACCAAATTGCATATTCAACATGTTATTCAGTTAGTGGAATGCAAAACCAGTTCCATGTAAATTTGAAATATGCACCATGTATGTCAGTGATGGTTAAAATCTAGTAAGCGAGCAGTTATAAGTGAAAATAAACATTAAATATAAATTAAACTTCGAATAACTCTTTTTGAAATACAAGAGGGCTGGAGTTGTATTCATTTTTCTGTTGTAACTGAGGTGTAGTCATTGATGACCTTAATAGATATTGATGTCTACCCTTATCTGTGTATTTCATTAGAAATTTCCCCCACCCCCAGTATAAATATGTCTCATTTCATCCCAAACTTTGTTGCTTAATTTTATATTTAATTTTTTTCAATCAAGAAGTTTATAATGTTAACGCGATTAAACACAGATATCAACTTTTAAATAAAAGTACTTTATGACTTTCTCATAAAAATTTACGATATATCTTTAATACGCTATTACCCAGAAGACCATAAATAGTATTGATATAATACTGTGTATTGTATTAAAATAAAAAAATCATGTCGGTTTATATACATAGAAAAACGGTTTACATTCACTGGCGTAGCCCGCGTCGTAGAGGATCGTAGAGGTTAGTCGCTCGCCATTAACTCGTGTTAAGCCAACTCATCACACTCTTGGGCATTCTAATTCAAAATCAATGCGGACCACTATTAGCTAGTTGCCGTGATCTCCGCCAGAGCGCTAATTTATTTACACAACTCGCCGCCAGAGCGACCACTAAATGAACCGCTCGGATATTGGGTTGGATACTGGCTAAATGCGGTCGTGTACCGTGATACATGACCTGCAGCTGGTACAATATTTTGTTGTTACTAGCTCGAATATTCTGAATTGTTTTCGATAGTTACGATGTCATGGAATTTTGGTGATTTGATAACTGGATTGCGGAATAATTATCGAATGCTATTCGGAGAATTTCAATTATTCGCTGTTTATTTGCGTGGTAGAAACAATGACTTTGTTAATTGCATGTACATTTCCAATAATAATTCGACATCTGTTTTAACCACACTTATTTATTATTGTGCTTGGTTAATACTAACGTTCATTTTAATAACTTATAAATTTAATTATTTGTGTGTGTGGTTTTATCCACCCCCCTAATAAAATGCTTAAGGACGATTGATAATAGAATGTCCTAGATAACCAAGTATCCATTGTCCTGCATGATCAATTACTCAAACTTTTTGACTAAAGGGCCACAGTGAAAATTCAAAATGAGTGTCGGGCCGCATGTAAAATAGTATTGTAAGATAAAATGCATTATTTAATATCATGACAATGGAATTTCAACAAAAAAGTGACTTTAGAATTCGAGACGAATGAATCTGTTTAGCATCTCTTTAATTTTTTTTTAATTTCAGGTGAAAATTTTGTAGTTGAGATTCTTAAATCAGCACGTAAAAAGTTTTTATTGAGATTCACGGTAGAAATCTATTTTTCACCTAATATGTAGGCTTAACCAAATTTACCCATAATTTTTCTGTGCGTCATGGGTTGTGTCGTGCGTTACAGTTTGGCAGATAAATCATGACGAATATTTAAAAACATATATTGGAATAATTATTAACATAATAAAGGTAATAGACAAGCTTCGAAAGAAAGCATTTTAGCACATTCCAAATTGTATTATTTACATGATTGCTAATATAGAATATATTATATATTATGGAAATGCCAACAAATCTAGCCATTCATTCTAAGACTTCGCGTGAATCCAATGCGTTTGTTTATGAAAAGACTTTTTATATAGAAACTAACTACATATTTCTTTTTTTTTTAACTTTAAATGCAGGCTCAGGATAGTTCACCATTTTGGTACTTTTCGTTTTCGTGCCGATACCGTAGATTAAAAAAGTCTTTAGAGATCAGAGAGATGGACTTCTGCAATTTTTGTATAACACCCAACCCAACCGACAGCAAAAAGCGGATTTAGCGAAAGCGAATAGGTAACTAATAGTCATTCCCTATCCCCATCATTCCACACTTACCCTCTCTAAAAAGAGAGTTTGAATGAGTTATAAACAGTACCTACACGTAAATAAAAAATAATTAAAAAATGCTATGTGTAGTACACATTCCAAAAATCATGAAACAAGCAGCCTCACTCTATTTTAGATATATGCTCATTTTCCAATAATTTTATTTTTATCTAAAAAGTAAAAAATGATCTCCAGCTAAGCGAAATTAGCTTAGTTCTTAAATGAAATTAGTGGAATAAATATTCAACATAAGTTTTTTCTGTATATCTTAGAATTCTAATAAGAATTTACAGAAAAGGTTTTCAAAACTTAAATGATTTTTATGTACCTATTTGAACTTTGCAACTTTTCTCAAGCAAAATAAAAATTTTAAATACATTTATTTGTTTTGCAAAATCCAAGTGAATCAATGTGAATATACCGTATGATTCCATTTACTTCAGTATGTAACACAGTGGGGTTTTATTGTGAGAAATAACTAATTCCAAAAGAAAGCCAAATAAAAGCCACTGAAAGAAGTGATAACGGGGTCGTGTTTCCGGTTCCGTCTTTTATAAGTCGTGCGAACTTTCTTTATTGATGAGATAACTAAGTTCCATTTCTTTGTCTCTCGCGCGCAGCACAAGTTAATTTGCCACTGTTATTACACCAGACGCTCCCGTTTTGTTAGTTATTTCGTAGAATCTCGGATTTTCAAGCGTGATTCGTAGCCATTCGGTACACTTGCGGCAAGTACTGGCCGACACTTGGTGTAGTTTCTGACCAAATAGATACGGAGAAGTATTAATATAAAATATTTTTCACAGAAACAACACGCACACTTATACTTTGTATATCTATTGTTTACAAATGAACGTTTAGTACAGATTGTATGGGAAACCTACTTTAAAAATCAATTATTAGCTGAAGTTAAAGTAAACGCTTTCGTCACTTACAATTTTTGATTAGAAATGATTTCGTTTTAACGAAATATTGCAGTCAGTATTCGTTTTTATTAATTCCTTTTCATATCCATAGCCTTCAACTGATATTTTGAATACATGT
This sequence comes from Himalopsyche phryganea, assembly GCA_022494535.1. Taxonomy (NCBI): domain Eukaryota; kingdom Metazoa; phylum Arthropoda; class Insecta; order Trichoptera; family Rhyacophilidae; genus Himalopsyche; species Himalopsyche phryganea. Next base: position 905,335 of record JAGVSL010000033.1, read on the forward strand.
TTGAATAATTTAAGACATCGACTGAGGGTGCTTGATGGAATTTCAATATCAAATTTGGATTATTGAAATTTTGTACACTTCCATGTATTTTGTCATTAACGACCCGGGTCAGTTCGAGTCCATTCGTGAGCTCGAATGCCTGAAGATGCCGAAAGGCGAAACCCGGGACGTTAGTGACAAAATACACGGAAGTGTACGAAATCTCAATAATCCAAATTTGACATGTTTGAATACGCAGACACATGATATTACTAAACGAGAATAAGTGGTTGCAAGGGATTTAAAGTCTTTACCCAGTCCCCACCCGAGTAATAAAAAAGACATTAAACTCAGAGCTTGCTTTTCATGCAGCTCGTAGTTTCGGTGAGAAAAATCAATTCTATACAGCTAAGTATGTAATATACGTGCGATATGAATGTTTTTAAATAATTGATATTAATGCGTTGAATTAAGATTGAATGAAACGGTGAAATTTTCTTAATATATTGCAGCTCGATCACTGCATTACGATTTTTTGGTAGAAGTAAAAATAAATCAGGTTTTTGCAGAAAAACTTTATAAACATACCACTTTTTTTATACTACTACCACATTTGTATAATAATCAAGATCGGTTTCGCTCATCACAAGCATTATCTACTGATAACAAATCAATCTTTTCAAAGCTATTTATATGAAGTTGAGTGTTAATAATTACAAAGTAATATATCAAACTATTAGTTCAAGAACTATGACAAAAAAATATAGAAAATAAAACAAATTATAAATAAACGAAATTAAATAGTCTAAAATTAAATATTAAGGTTTTTTTGCAAATAAATAACTATTGATCTAAAATTAAGTCACATTAAAACTCAATTATTTATGGAAGAAAATTTTTTTGAGTTTAAAAATAATTCATAGATACTAACAGAAATAGATATAAATGTGGAAGAAGTAGAAAACAATTTGTATTTTATTTTTAAAATATAATGCGTTTCCACCAAGAATTGACAGTGAACACCTTAAAAGTTTAAAACTTTCATGTAAAAAACACATTTTTAAATTCTTATAATTTAAAAAATAATACCAAAGAAAACTACACAGTCGGTTTTAGTTCATTATGAGCTTTGAATATTCTCATTAATATCAGAATACTTCGTGGCTTGGCAATCGTATTACATACTAACCAACTCACCACCGGGTAGTCTCTTATAATAACCAACGCAGCGGGTGTAGAAGGGCGAGAAAAGCATTGTCCAAGCTTGAATTGCAGGACGTTCGGGATTATCGTAAGGCTCTATTAAGGCTTTGCTTTGAACACGGCGCAAGGAATGTTATTATTAGAGAAATGCGTGCGATTTATTTTAATTGTGATTATTATTACTTCATAACAGACGTATACTAAGGCATGTGAATTATGTATGGCAACCGGGTGTAATTTTATTGCAGTAAACATGTGAGTCGCTAAATATATCACAAAATATTATAAACCGTAAATAACATTCTAAAAGCTACCTCATACCTTTTTGGTCCATTATTACCACAAGAGAACTCATCGCGCTTGGAAAAGGAAATTATAGCTATGGCGAGAGACCTGTACGAAAAAATTATGCTTCTCAGTTCCGTCAACGTTATTGACAAAGCATTATTAATTGTCAAATAATATTTAACCAATATTCGATATTCTGCTGACGCTGAGCAACAGGTAGACACTCGTGAATGTCTGACGAAACTAGGTCACAAATAGTCAACGCGACAGTATAAATAGACAAACAAGGAAAAACTGGATTGATTCAAAACTGGACCAAACTCTGAGCTGCACTAATCGTCAGCATCCGTCATACAGTCTTAATCACGTCAAGCAACAACATTGGAATCATCTTCCTAAATAGCTATTTATGTCGAAGAGAACATACGTATTTGAATCATATTATCAATAATAATTTTTATCCGTTATAATTGTACCAAAGTACTATGTGCCGCGACTTAAAATATATCGACATTTATTTTTCTTTAGGACTTAGGTAATATTGGACCAACATATCGGCCTCACTGAGAAAAATGATAAAAAAGTAGCGTCACATGAAATATTACATATAAATGTACAACACATTAAAACATCCAATATGACTTCAATATATAAATTATTAAGAATGATTTTAAAATAGGAAGTGTGGTAAACTTATTCTAATCGAGAAATCAGAAATCCCAGCTGGAAAGTGTACAAACACGATAAACACAGTGAGGATAAATACAGTAAGGAGCATAAGGACGCTCGGGCAGTTAGAGTAAAATGAGAGGGCGAGAAGCGAAGTTAGTTAATTGAATTAAAGCGTCTCGGCGGCCGCAGCGGAGGTATTAGGGTGGCGGGCGCTCGGCCGAGGGGATGGGGTTTGCTCCAATCTGGTAACTTAATAGGCGTCCGCCGGCAGAGGCGTTAATCGTCGCGGTGGACCGCAAGGATTTACAAGGATCTGCAAACAACTTTGACTAGGTACTATGTGCTAACGGCTCCACTTGTCTGCAAGTATAATTGATACTGGGACCGTGCTCTGTGAACCTGTTATAATGAGAACTCTTGTTAAGGCGTTCGGTATATACATATATTGAAGCTTGATTTATTTATATTATATGATAACATTATTTAATTAAATCCATCTGTTTATTTTTGATTGGATACTAAATATATTGGATATTGTTTTTCGCGGTAGGTAATAGATAACTCTCTAGTAATTTCGTTCAACGAGAGTTACATTTCACGAAATTTTCATTTTTTCTTCAATCTATTGATTTGTATTGAAAAACACGGATGGCTTCAATGTTTAAGTAATCAATTTAAACAAATTTATTTAGCCATTCATTCTCATCTCTTAAGTATTGAGCATTCTATAATATTTCTGGTAGAGAGAAGATGGAGACATCCCGGGCAAAAAAATGAATGTGAAGCGATCCAGCTGAGGAGGCAGTGCTCTAGCAGAGATGGCTTCGATTTTTTGGTATCCGTAGGATTCTATTAATCGGGAACCGATCTATTTAAATGAAGAAGCAGTGCTCCAGCAGAGATGGTTTCGATAAGATGGAATCCGGCGGATTACCAAAGTTGCTAGAAAGCTTAGACAACCAGCTTAGAGGAATTCTACTAATCAGTAGCTTCTAAGCAAAGTGACGTTTGATTGAAAGGGTATCTAAAGAATTTCGAGAACGCATTACATGCGCCTTTTAATATACAACATGACACCATCTATTATTTACAGTAAAAAGGTGACAGATAATATTATTAAACGCACGCTATAATATCTAATATTAAACTTGTTACTTGACCCATGTACACGACAGGACAGTTGTTACAAGAATTTTATAAATTGCCATAGTATTTTATGTTTAACTTTTCTCATGACTATGGAATATTTTTTTTTTCACTCTATAAAGATGACGTAAGCGTCTATTTGGAGTGAATGTATGAATAATGGTAGAAATTCATTGACACAAAGCATTTAACTATTTATCGACAACATAAAGTATAATTTCGTTGGCTCATTTCCGTAAGAATACTTGTTTTGTAAATACTGCAAGAATATTTAATTATCGGCGAAGAAAACTTGTTTGTATCACAGACTTACAAACGATTTTCCCGTTTCTTATATATAACTGTCCATTGTTTTATGCATTATAAAGTATTCGCACAATAGCTACGGTCCATTGTTTAAGAACTGTATCAGAGTAATAAAGAAAATATAATAGCCTAACTTATGCTCTTAATGAATATTATGCGCCATAGTCTTACGCCAAGTAATAAAGGGTTATTCAAAATTGTATGTGACCAACTGTACCAGTCGTTGCATATAGCATAATGCCTGTGACTCTTCAACAATTTTTTACTTAATATTTTCAGGATTTATGTTCCTTCAGGTACAAGGCGCGAATTTCTGTGATGTTCATATTCTCTTCACATCTTTCCAATTCTAAATACTGTCCCACATTGGTCCTCTACCAATGTTGAACATATTTATAGACTCATTTTACAGTTTATTAAGAGAAATTTATCATAACAAAGTCTGATTGTAAGTAAGTCGCTTGACTTCTTCGAAAGGGGTAAATAATGGAAGACAGAAGGATTTATTTTATAAATTTGTCTGATGAATCCCTCTGTTCCATCTCTCCTGGACTAAATATAAAATAATGGATAACGTCGCACTATCAATAATATATATAGATAGTGCGACGCTATCCAATTGTTCATATAGATTGTATATGAACAATTGGTCACTTTCAATGAATTATTAACTCTATTCGCCAATGTTTCATTTTGCACGTCATGGAAAAATGACACAAGATTCTCTTAAGATTTTTTTGTGAACAAAAGTAGTAATTATGCTGATTGAGTAGAAAATGTATTACATGGCCAAATTTATTTTTCAGTTATAATACATACAACTTCTTTTCATGGACTAAAATTACAAGTCACTTGTGTATACGGTCAATTAAGCTTATATGCAAATTGTAGAAAGAATAATATTGCTTTTATACATGTACAGATTGTTAAGAAAAATTTTTCTCAATAAACACATTTTTTACTTTGTTATTTATTAATATCACCGATTGAGCGTGTATGCTTGAACATATTGATTGTGAAAAAGAAAAAGGACGAAACCCACACAAAAAAATATTGTGTATAACTCAGTCAATATATAAAATATCGATTGTGGGAAGGTAATCACAATGTGTACAATTTACAAGTTTTGTTTAGCCTTTATACAATATTTGTGTGTGGGTTACGTCCTTTCTTCTTTCTTAAGTCGATATATATTGGATTCAAATTCTACACTTCATGTTCCACAACGATTTTCCGAAAGATATGAAAACACAAAATTACGATCAATACATCGATTCCTTAGTTCCAAAGTGTAACAACTCAAAAATAATAGTTCTGAGATGACAAGCAAACAAGATTTTCGGTGTGTTTAATCTTCTACAGTACATCTAAGTTTTGTGCAGCAAAAAAAAGAGTTTTATTTTTATAAATATATTTCCTTTCCATCAAGAATTAACGGTGAACACTTAAAGAGTTATAAATATATTTAATGCAAAGCATGAAACGACTACGTAATTTTATCGATGAAACATCCTGTCTTTGACACTCGACCGTATTTACAATACAATGTAATATGACAGGCAACGATAGGTTGTAATGGAAGATAAATGAGTGTACGAACCTTATTCCCTCGTCTGACAGACAGTCGCTCAGCCTAAATGGAAACGTTTCGAATAATCCATCTTCATTTTATTTGGATCATCCATCATATTGTGACAATGGACTGACAGTGGTAACATTAATTCCGAGTGTAAAACTGTTTCGACGCAGCGGAGAAAAGAAAACCCGAATGTCCGGGGTTATGAGTTGTGACAGCTGGAATATTCGGGTCTTGTCGTGTCATCGTAGTTGTTTTGTATCAAATAAGGTCTCAAAGTCAACTGACTCTCTCTGCAGCTGGGATTTAATTAATAAGATATGTATGGGTAATCTACACGAATCGAGTGTAAGAGTTTCCCGGCACAGCTTAACGATATTATTTCAAATATTGATACATGACGTGTAGACGACAATTATCGTATTTTCTCGATTGTAAAATGTTCGTTTTTTTTAAACTATTTTGGAATTTCTGAACTTTCAGTACGTTTTGATAATCGGCGACGTCTTACAGCAGCTGTCAAAAATGCAAATGAAGATATTTTCTGGCAAGACTCGCAAATCGATAAATCAGAAAAATCAGACACAGAGTCTGATGAAGATTCAGACTGATGGTAAGAAAGTATAGATGTATATAAATAAATGTGTTATAAAATACTTACTTCAATGGTTTAAAATCATTGTCATTCGCGATGTCATTTGAAATCGATGACGTCTTATCGTCGAAAAAATCGGTACATATACTAATTTTTTTGTAAATATCTGGCATTACAGCTGACAGCGAATGCGTCAAATATTTTAAAAAGTCACTAATGTCACATGATCATAAAATTCAATTGAAAAAATCTAAATTTGATATTGACCTTGCTGGGACCTGAAACAGAATCCACTTGATTAGTAGGGCAAGGCCAACAATTTTATTCCAATATCACACTGCAATTGCGATGAAAAATTGTTGTAATGTTTTTCATTTATCAGTTTTAAAATGTCAATTCTTGGTGGAAAAGTATTATATTTAATTTAAGATATAATTTAAGACATCGACTGAGGGTGCTTGATAGAATCTCAATATCAAATTTGGATTATTGAGATTTTGTACACTTCCATGTATTTTGTCACTAACGACCCGGGTTTCGCCTTTCGGCATCTTCAGGCATTCGTGTGCTCGAAAGCCTGAAGATGCCGAAAGGTGAAACCCGGGTCGTTAGTGACAAAATACATGGAAGTGTACAAAATCTCAATAATCCAAATTTAATTTATTATATTTAAAAAGCACGATTTATTTTGAACTATTTACACATCTTTACAATGATCATGACCTGGTTATTATAAGTGGAAGTAGTACAAAACAAAATATGTTTTATTTAAAAAAAAATGTCTTTCATTACAACTATTAAAACATACTGTATTTCATTTAAAATAAAACAATAAAGTACATTACATTCATAATAATTAATATTCAAAATTATACATAACTCACTTAGCCATATAAATTAAATTGCATGGAGGCGTTTTCAAAACGACATGTGATATAAATTTATATGAATCCAGTATGTAGATAGACTTCCATAAATTTCCTCATACGAGAGGGTGTCCATTTTCACCCCTTGTAAATTGAACGACTTCATGTAACAGTAATTAGCCCTTAGGGTTAACACATGTTAGGATTCGAAAATTATATACCTAATGTGAACTTCATTTAAATTCAATCTCTGCCAGGATCAGAGGCTTACGCCTATAAACGAAGCTGTTTTGTAATTTTTTTTAATTCAACGACATCATTAAATTTGGCGTAAATTAAGAGGGCATAATTAATTGATAAATTAATGATAGTCCCAAAGCCGAAGATCATTATTTTTGGGTTTTTGTTTTAGTCAGCAACGTGCGGTCAACGTCTCTAGTTTTGATTTAATTAGTTGGTAGAACTCTTCACGGACGCCGACACTAGCGTCGCTAGCTATGGTTACGGATGTCTCGGGTTCAATTCCCGGTGCGAACGGTTTTTATAGATTGGCTTTTCAATCGATTTATGGATTTCTGCCCGTAGTCTGAGTCCTCCTCCCACCTATCCCATTCTCACGGGGCATATTAGCTAACTACTAGTCCTGTCCTAGCTTTATCCTTCTATCGCTACTCTCTTCGAAAAAAGAGAGGTTGACCAACTAAATAACAAGCAGTTCTCTTAGAAAAATTCTGTTAAGATACCTCCATTAGGAGACCATATGCCCCACATTCGGAGCGGACATGGAAAAAATAACGAAGTAGATGTCGGGATGTCTCAGGTTCAATTCCCGGTGCGGACAGTTTCATAAATTAATCTTTTAATCAATATTTTCTATTCCTAGTCTAAGTGTTTGTGATGTCTAAAACTACATCCCAACCACCCATCCGTTCCTTACGGGGTGTAGCGAGAGTGATCAGCTAACTACTAGTCCTGTCCTAGATCTATACTTCTATCTCTACTCTCTTCGAAAAAAGAGAGGTTGAGCAACTGAGTAACAAGCAGTTCTTGAAATTGAAAGAAATTGAATGCATTTTTTCCACATTGTCATGGAAAAAAAAATTAAATGAAGTGTACTTGCTTACAAGCGAAATTTGTAAATTCTGAGTGAAACCACTTTTGCTTCTGTAATAAGTTCGACGCTCAAAAAATTTCACTTGTACCCAAAATGTCTATAATAACATTTACGTTGTCCAATCTGGATAAACAGATTGATACGATAGTTATTCACAGTGCGATTTCAAATTAATTGAGACAGTATTACAAACTAATTCACGGTTTTCAATCAATGAAAGACGATTAAGTTTAATTAAAAAGCAAGCGCACTGCAAATTTCAATAATTTATTTGCGATAACTAACAGTTTAATCAGTGTATTCACCAAAACCGTACAAATACTCCACATTATGTAAATTTTCCCCAATTTTCCGCTGGAAGCAGAACTGTCAGGTGACCATAATACAGAATAAACTATTCGCACTGAGCGAGCAGCATAGTTGGCATTATATTTAATTCATGTATTGCTCCTAAAAGAGTTCAAACGACTAAAAACAGCCAGTTCGCATAAAAAAACTTCTGTTCAGATGCTCCATTAAGAATCTATAACAATTTCTTCATACGCAAACTAGCTTACTCGACATGGGAAATTTTTCAGGCCATAGAAAAAAACTAAATAATTCAAACTACCATTCCGGTTTGCAGATTGAGCAGTCGATATGCTACACAAAGAAGCGAACATGGTATATTATATATGTATAACCTGTAAATATAAACCCCAATCAGTGATTTAAATCGAATTCAAACTCTCGTTTTGTATGGCACTGATGTAAAGTGGAGTAAAATACAAAAAATGTCCGCATGTGAGCCGAAACGCAGAATGGTGACATAGACAGAAAAAAACTATTTTTTCATGGTGAGCATACATACAAATTTTACAAACTACACATTTTACTTTAAAAATATTGCAATAAAATAAAATTTAACACAGGAATGTACTTTTAAGAAACACAGCGGCTTAAGTCACACAAAAATTCTTAGGTCGTGTAAAATAAAGACAACTTACACCATATTATATCCCCGACATAAATGTATTATTTATTTTGATGATGGATGATTTTTTTATACAGATATCCGTTTTTAAAGGACTGTTTTGAAATGTTTCACATTATGCTCTCAATTCTGAAATTATACTATATATACTTAAACCGATACAATTCAGTATATATTTTATTACTTGTTTTGAATATAGTTAACATTTAAACTTAAAACGTAGATTACATTATTTAAATGTTTTATCTCAATTTATGTATGTAACTAATATATAAAATCTAGCACGATATGAATTAAAAAGTAGTTGCTTATTCTTCAAAAGTAACAGAGTAATAAAATGAAAATATGGTCACATTACCAACACAGATTTTCGGTCGTTTGAATATTGGAAGTTAAATTACATTCACATTATTGCGGCAGCAAAACAATTCAGTTATTCAGTATAAAGGGAAACTATTTTACTGGTACATTATTCTGTCTGGTCAACTGAAAAATTTATTCAAAATTTAGATAGGGTAACCTGTTCTTATTTTGGACTCCAGAAATATTATTACGGCTCCTCGAAAAATCGTTTTTGAAAATGTTAATTAATAATGATGAGCTTGTTAAAATATATTGATTGTTCATAAAAGTCAAAAATTAATTTCAATAGTATTATTAAAACCACTTGTCTCTGAAATATGAAAGATAAAATGCCTTTATAATTTTTGTTGGATTTGTAGAAATATTTCTTGAAAACACTGTTTTATTTACTTATTTCGTTGTCATCAAAAAAACAATATAATTTTTCATCTTCTTTGACAATGTCCGTTCTCAATTCGGAACGTATGGTCTCCAGAAAGTGTCACCAATATTTTCTGTATCTCACTAATCTGCTTCCTCACAAGTACACCCTATGGATAGTCATCGTGAAGGTCTTCGAAGGAAATGTGACGTTCAAGTTTCTCCGATGCGTCAGCATGTACATGGACAAGATCCAAAAAATGATAGGATCCTATGAAGAACTGCGATCGTTTTCTAATCTCCAGATTTCAGATCAAATTACAGTATCGCATCACCACGTCTGTTTTCGATTAACCTAACCTTTTACATGAACCTTGAATTGCCACGATAAAGCATCACCATGATAATATTTGCATTAAATGATTAACATATGATTCTGAACAATTGATTACAATAAAATAAGCCCTTAAAATCGAGATTATTTTTTGATCGTTTTCTATCTTTGAAATTCGTGAAGTGTTGATAATAAATCCACTCACTTTATTTCGGAATTGTCACGAATTAAGTTAGTATGAAACACTAACTAGCCCAATCAGCACTGTGAAATTTTTCATCGCTATCCATACGTCCACAATAATTAGCATGACCACTAAACATACATCTGAATGTTTCCATCTATCTATTTGAAATAATATGCTAATAACCGAAATGCCACCATAGTTTGAACGTAACAAAATATTAAGCTCTTTCTCCAGGGATTGTGAGGTGTTCCTTCAACAAATATTGATTAACATTATTTTTTTATAAGCTCCTAATTGCTTTTATGAGAACTGGTGAATTAATCATTAAAACTCCCTATTGCGAGAGAGCAAGTAAAGAGGGTCGAGGTAAGGATTAGAAGTTGGTTAGTCACTCTCTCTACACACTGTTTTTTTCTTGGATACAGGGAGGTTGGGACGGTGGAATAATATCGCAGACATCTATACCTTTGGATACAATGAAATGTCGTTCAAATGCCTGATTTTAATCGCTTCAAGCTATCGTTTTAAAATTATGGTGAACGGCTATATTTTTTTTTAATTTAGGCTGATTGCATCATTACATTGATATCATATTTATATATTTGTGACAGTATATCCCAGTCCATATGCTTTTAAAAATATTTCAATTTAAATTTACCAATATCCCTAAAACAAAATTTTTTTAATAAAAATTCACATTCGCGTTTGTTCTTTCATCTTTGTTCGTTATTTATAGTAATATTCAATAGAAAAATTAATATCCATTTTTGGCTCGTTTTGCATCTATTGTCCGCTGCTGACAAATAGCATGCGGCACACCACATCGAATGGTGGTCGATAAATATATTGACGAGGCTTGCAGCGTAAATAATGCTGATGGATTCCTTCGACGGGATATGCCGAAAAATTCTGACAATCCAAACGAGTGTTGCTAATTAAAATTTCCCGTGAACAGTTTCGCACCATTTTGTTTATTGATTAAACTTCTTAACGGATTTGAAACTCGATTTTCGAATTCAGGGAATGCAAATTTTTGACTCCAGTTTGAAATGCGTAGCGAAGTAACCAATAGTATGTTCAACAAATACATAATTGATTTTGTTTTCATCATTACAAAATACACGTTTTGTAATAATATTTACCGTTAAATAATTTTCAAATACGTGTATAAAAATTTTACAAATACATACATGCTTGATCAACATTATATTTATTATAATATGAATCTTTAAATTGAAATTCACCATTAGTTGAAATTTCTGTAATAAATAATATTAAAGGACTACGTTTACATGGATAAAATAAAAAAAATCCATAATTATACATTATATTGTATTTATGGTATTTCGTAATGTAGGTACTCTTTCGATAGATATAAATCTGATTCTAAAAAGAAATTGTCGCTGTAGAATTGATTCCTCGAATATCCGTTTAGACGAAATTCATATTATTAATGTATTTTTTTTGGAGATGCATATTTTTGAAAAATAATCATTAATACAGCCTTATCTTACTGGATTACAGATACATTAAAAAGTTCTCCACCGGTGCCCGAAACAAATAACAAAGGATTTACAAAGTTATCAATTACACTATTATTTTTGCCATGCCCGCTCGCAGTGTAGAGCCATATGGCTTCCTCCTCTAAGTATCTCAAAAGAAGCTTTATACGAAAACTGCTTGTTACTCAGTTGCTCAAAAAGAGAGTAGGGATAAAAGGATAGAGCAAGGACAGGACTAATGGTTAGCTACCAGCTTTCGCTTCGTCCCGTTTTTTGGATCCGAAGGGTGGGAGGTGGGATAGCTAACAAACCCTATAATTCTATCATAACCCTTATATAAAACTTCGATACTTTAACTTTATTATAATTATACGTCATGACTTTGTCGTCAGAACAAATGATGCAATTTATAAAAGTAATTCATATTTTTTATTTCCTTTAATACACAATCAAATGATATAATTTATTATGAACAAAATGTATAAAACCTGTGCAATAAATAAGAGGATCATGCAAAATCCAGGGGCGGAGAGGAACCAGATGTCCCAGCTCATATTTCATCCATTAGAAGCTTTTCAACGGGATTAATTTATTTTCGAATAAACTGCCTAGGTACGAAAAGTAACCCTCGGTTTCAGTTCCACCCCAAACCGCTTATTCATAGTCACTACCTTACGGCAAAGATGGAACTAACGCAGTGTCCATTGTAACAGTGACTCTCAATTCGTGTTATCGTAGTTTACACTAAGAATGTGAATTATATTTATGTTTTTTCATTTTTTGTCTTATCATTTAGAAATATCTCCAATATTATACGATCTGGCATTAAAAATGTTTCGCTGAGTCAAATGTAAAAGGACATTTTTTTCGACTCCAATTGAAATATGATTCCAATATACTTTTTTACAATAAATTGAAAATTATTACAATTTATTTCAAAGACTGACAGTTAGCTGTCTCATGTATGACATTAAATGTGAGTCGCTGAGTGACTAAACACGCTCATGGCGATTTTTCAAAAAATAAGTTTTTAATGTACATATGTGCTCTATCGACAAATCTATCAATTTTTCCAGTTGCAACACTAAAATTTCGTCCTATTTCGTCCCCTGTTTAAAAATCAAAATTTTTGTTGATTCTCGTTTTACACGGTTGACGCGCTCCGAAAAAACGACAATGTAAAAGAATATTTTACTTTTCGTTACACACAAAATAACTAAAATTATACTTAAATCTATCATACTGCCCATAAACGTTTTTCGCGATTTACTTAAAACTCTAAAAACCTTCAGGAGCGTCTTAAGCAACTCAGAGCGTCTCATATAACATAATTCATGACTCGTTACCCACCTTCGCTTTAATACGTCACCAAATAAATAGGGACAAGTTGAAAAGGGAGCGTTATTATATATGTAATCACGATTATAAAAAATATATTAACCGGATTGGTATGAATATAAATTCAGACCCAAAAGCTTTCTGGACTTATGTCCGTAATATACGTGACTCTTCTGCTCAGCTCTCATCCATGTCTCTTAACGGCGGTGTATTGAATGGTTACGGACCTATTTCTGAGGGATTCGCGCAACATTTCAGGTCGGTTTACTCAAAAATTCCTCCAAAACTTATTCACTCAGAATCCGAGTACACGCATTCTTCTTGGCCCACGCTTAATATCAACTATTTTGATGAGTCCGATATGCGTTACGCTTTCTCGCGTCTGTACCCAAAATCTTCAGTGGGTCCTGATGGTATTCCTTCATGGTTACTTAAAGGCTGCAAACTTTTTTTAAGTGCCCCTCTAATGTATTTGTTCAATTTAAGTTTAAGTACCTCCACTTTTCCCGAATGCTGGAGTTTGACTCGTATAAGACCGGTCCATAAAAAAAGCTCTCTGTCAGAGATAACAAATTTTAGGCCCGTAGCAATTTTATCAGCACCTGCTAAACTTTTTGAATCAATGCTACATAGATATATCTATATGCATGTTGACTGTCAGTTAACTGATTCCCAACATGGTTTTAGATCAGCGCGCTCAACTATCACCAATCTAATGGTGTATAGTGAGTATATATCAAAATCTTTGGATTCCCATTGTCAGGTTGATGTAATTTACACGGACATTTCGAAAGCATTTGATAGTGTCGATCACGATATTCTGATAAATAAATTAAGTGCTATAGGAAGCTCAAATAAGTTAATTAAATTTTTTGTTTCTTATTTGTCAAAACGACGACAATATGTTGAATACGCTGGATGCGCATCAAATATTTTTCCAACATATTCTGGGGTACCACAGGGATCGAATCTCGGTCCAATTTTATTTCTTATTTTTATTAATGATATTGTGGAAAGCATGAGTGGAATAAAGTATCTGCTCTTTGCAGATGACCTAAAACTGTTTTTAACTATCAAGAAGGTGTCTGATTTTACTATTCTGCAACATAATATAGACTCGATTTTAAATTGGTCTATAAAAACAAACTTGACTTCAACTTTTCGAAATGCTTTTGCATTTCTTTCTCTCGCTCAAGATTGCCTATTAAATATAACTATGTGATATCGAATAATACTTTACAGCGTTTATCTGAAATTGTTGATCTCGGTATAACGTTTGACTCTTCTTTCACATTTCATTCACATATTAATTCCGTTGCTTTGCGTGCTAGCAAACTTCTCGGGTTTATAGTTAGGCAAAGTAAACCATTCGAAAACCCAACTGTGTTTCGCACTCTATACATTTCCTTGGTTCTCAGTACGCTTGAATATGGATCTATTATCTGGAGTCCATATGAAAATTCCTACAAGTTGAAATTGGAGCGAGTTCATAAGAAATTTCTACGATATTTCTATTTCAAAAAATTTAAATATTTTCCTTTTAATAGTTCCCTAAAAGAGTACTACCCAACCAAATTTCTTTTACGAATGCTATTTTTTCACTCTCTTGAAGCACGAAGATCGTTTTCGATTCTAAAGCATTTCTCTCTTCTTCTTCAGGGACGAGTTTATAATCCTGAAATTCTCATGTCTATTAATTTACATGCTCCTAATTGTTATCTACGTGGCCGAAACCATATCCAGACAATTTTTATTCTTAAAACTTGTTCTTCGCGTCGGTCATTCGAGTCACCAGTTGCCAGAGCCGTTCGGATGATTAATGCACTGCCTAGAGAGCTGGATATTTTCAACACTAAACTATGGATATTGTTCACTAAATATTTTTTCCTTTTAAATTAATGTCTTTTTTTTTTATTATTTAGTAATTTTAAAAAAAATGTTTTTATTTTCATTATTGTTTTTATTAGTAGTACTGTTTTTAATAATTATTATTGTTGTTGTTACTGTTATTATGTTTGTGGAATGCATGGCGCATTGGCGTCAGCTGTAATGCCATGCATTTCAATTTTTTTAAATTTACAATAAATAAATAAATAAATAAATAAATATGTACGAGCCAGACAAGAATACAATATTATAAAGATATAACGAGTTTGGTTGACGATCGTCAGCTTGAAATGAAGTGATTATAGCAGTAAGTTGAAAGCTCATTTTGGCTTAATCTTAATTGATATGTTATAACAATAATTCGATTTTATTGTATAATTGAAGTTGCAATCAATTTTGTAAACTGGGATATAAATAAAAATCATATAGTTGAGTCTAAGAAATTCTCAAAACAAAATAATGTAAAAATTTGTTACGTTTTGTGAATTAAATTCTAAAAATTTTAAATATCCCTGAACATTATATCCTCAACCTTTGCGGGTCGTCCAAAAAGTGTGCGGATCAAACGGCATTAGGGCAATATTTCATTCAAAGGGGCAGATACGTACTGCGGCAATGGGCGGCCGAGATTCAGGAGATTAACTGCTCATTGTCAACCGTTGAACTTATTGTTGTACCCTCCTCGGACTGAATTATCTCCTGGATATTAACACGGCGCGTAAGGAACTAACTCACGGGCGGTGAGAGTGTGAACGGACTATCGTAGTGATTGCAAACAAACTAGAATTAATGAAATTACGGTAGCAGTAAGATTGTAATTTTAAATTAAAGTTGTACCCTTTTACTGTTGCAATTTTTTTTCAATGATACTTTTTTGATGTAATGAAATTGATTTTTATTTCAATATTTAATTTAATCGTCGTCATTAAATTAATTTGTCATGATGTGTTTGTTCATTCTTTGATGACAATTAACACGTTTTTTTAACTGTTATTAAATTGTTTGAAAACATTTCTCGTTATGTTCAAGAAGAGGACCATTCAATGAATAGTTTTTATTTTAAAGTAACGTAAAAAAATGTTTTTTTTATATATTTTACATTTATTGACATACAAATCGCTTTCAATTATATGTGCCTTGTAGCAAATTATTATGTCATCGATATACACGTATTTTAATTGCATATATCGATATTATACATATGTAATAAGCTAGTATTTAATACAATCACTAAAATCACGTGACCCGAAACGCAGAATGAAAATTTGGGTCTTACGAAACGTAATACTCGCTTGTAGCAACACATTATGCTTGTCATTTTCTTCAGCATTATTGACTAAGCATAATTAATTGTCGATCAAATAATATTTTATTTGACCGATATTCGACACGTATTCAGCAGACGCTGCCTAACAGGTGAAAAATCAAGTCATGACGATTAAAGAAGATTGACGCGACATAAATTTACAAAGAAGAAAGAACGGGATTCATTCTGTAACCACCCTCTAAACGTGATTTCTATCGTCACTCGCCGAACAAACTCTGAACTGCATAATCTTCATCATCATCATCCGTCCTACCGTCACGCATTCAACAACAATTGGAATCGTATTCCTAAAAAGACGTCAATAACTAACATTTTTTGCAATTAATATCTATAAACATACGATTTAATCCATTTCGGCAATACAAATTTTAAATCCCAATTTAGATTCATTAATCTAATAGAGACACTGTACGGGTTGTGTATTCTACCTTTAGTTTGGCCATTAGCCTATAATAGAAAGCATGCACTAATGGTGTCACACATGGGGAGAATAGTTGGCAAACACTGAACAACTATTCAGTAATTTTGTGTCGTGAGGTTAAAAAGGGTACAGGTGACTGGGTCGCAGAGATTAGTGCAAACAATTCGTTCAATTAACACATTCTATTTTAGAAATTGCCCATTTTCAACGTTAGCACTTGCAATTTATTTTATATTGTACAATAGATCAAATTAAATTTTATTATACTCACGGCAATACTATATTAGCAAGTATCCACAATATTGATGAGTGAATGAAAATTGTTATATGCCATGAAGAAAGTCATCCACTCACAATTTTGTAGATGTATCAAATCAATGATATAAGTAACTCGGTGAAAATTTATTCATTTATATTTTAATTTTAATAATGTTTTTGAATTAGTTTAAACATATTTAACGTATTCTTTATTTAGTGAAATATACACAGTAAAACAAAGGAAGGGAAAGTGATATTATTTGCTAAATCAAATGCAAGAGAACGATTTTTTATCGGATCCAATTCAAATTATACTTTTAAGGTGTTAACTGTCAATTTTTGGTGGAAAGACATTATATTTAAAAAAATAAAACACAATTCATTTGTAAATATGCGGAAGTAGTACAAATGAATTGTGTTTTATTTTTTAAAATTCAAATTATAGACTAAGAATTAGCTGTCTCAAACAAGAAACATGATATAAAATTATTTTAAGAGCTGTTTCTTGCATAATATGTACCCAGTAACATATATTATATTCTAGCTCTAGCACATGCAATTAAAGAAATACATTTAGATGGCATCACATATTATGCATTTAATATTGTCTAGAAAGTGTAGTACATTTTATTCTCTATTAGTTAGAACAGCCATATCTTTCTGTGAGAAGCATTAGTCCATTAACAAAAATACGATAGTTGACTGGAACAACTTTATAAGAGATTTTGTGTGGCGAGTTTCGTTAACTGACACGATAATTGACGGAAATTCGTCCAATGCATGCAATACGAAATTAAAAAGAATGTTTATTTATTAGTTACGTTATTCGTTCATTAACTACCACGTTAGCCTTTCAATTACCACCGAACAGGAAAGTATCAAATAGTTAATATAAATTGAGTGGTTCGAAGATTTGTTTGTTTTTGATGGCTCTCTGCTATCTCCAGAATTTTTTTATGAACGGTAAGTAGCTCAATAATGATAATACAGACGCTATCATTGACGTGTAAAGTGATACTATTTGGGATATGTTAATCGCTTTAAAAATTACACTCTCCAAAATAAATAATTTTCAAACAACGAAAAATACAATTGATTTATAGACAATATCGATACTTGGATCGTTAAATATTTCTGCATCACTAAATTCTCAATATTTAATGGAAAGTAATTTAACATGGAGTAGAAGTCTATATAATATATCAAACAGGGAATAGGTACCAATCATCTGTACGTGTTTAACACGAATTAATGGATCGAATGCATTTATAAAATATGAGCCTACAAATCACTTTGAGCATCATGATTCATACTATTATACACCAATCGATGAAAGTTGACTTCTGGAAGTATTTATTATTTTACCAAGGATAGAGTACGAAATCTTTTTAAGTACAAATAACAATTCTATACGAGTAGAATCTTATTTTCGAAATGCTATATTTAATTATAATTCATAAATATCGTTGACTACTTTCTCACCCATTATTCGAAGTATCGCGTCTTTGCAGTACTTTTTTTACAATTATGAAATAGATTATGGAACCTATTTATTCTTCCATAAAGTTTTGGATGTTTATGTTTCTGATAAAAAACAACTACTAATTGAAATGATTATAGATTTTGAAAACATATAATATTATAAATCAAACAAATTTAATATAATATAAACAACAAAGCAATAAAGTTACATTATTTGACTGTATATCATAACCTTTTTTTTGAATTTTACACTCATTTCCTAGGCAACCAGTTTTCTATGATTGCATTTATTTTGGATAAATAATAAAACTTAAAAATAACAAGAAATTTTAATTTATTTAGTCTTGCAGTATAAAATTAAAGCTTTTATAAAAGTTGCATCGCCGTCTCTCCCAGGTTAACTAACAATATATTATTTATTGAAGACGTTTTTCTGTAAAAACATTATAACTTGACACGACCCATTATTATTTAGTGCGAATCGTGCCCAGAACTTTCATCGAATCATCTCTTGTTGCGCAGTCATGAAAAAGACAACTTAGTAATTTGTTAAATCGCTTATTTGGCAACAGGGCCTGGTTTAAAAAGTGGTGATAACCTTCCTAGGCCGCATTCTAAGCCCTTACAGAAGTAAGTAGCAAATTTCACTGTTTCAGAGATTACATTTTTTTCGCCAGTCTGTGCCGTTTTTCGTGACCGTGAGCGGTCTGGAGCGCGTCGCTCGGCCGTAGGCGCTGACCGTCAAGTTAACTTTTACAGTCGCGTAACGATTTCGGGGGCTTGATTTATTTTTAAATGTCAATTGAGTTTTTTTTAATTGTAAACACTACATGTAACTAATTGAACGAGCTTTTTTGAGTGTAACTGAGAGACTTCCCCATCATCAACAGGTCACTCGATTTATCGCATCAACTATAAAAAATTGAAACGATTTTTAAATTACCGTTAAATGCATTTAGCGGTCGCATTGTTTCGATTTTTTCTGTTATAATAACAAGGTACAGTAAAAGTACTTTAAATATTTAAAAATTGGATTCTTTGGCTATTACTTGGAAATAAATCACATTTATCTTGCTGTATGTTCAAATATTTAAGTTTTTTCCTAATCGGGAGAAGCTATTTTTTATCAGGTCATATGTAAAGGTAAACTTTTTTTGAATTCAGTTAATTAGTCATAGCTCTTCTCTTCTATGCAAGCCTTTAAAATATACATTAGTTTGTTGCAAGTTTGTTACAAAGGGGAAGTGTGCATAAAGGAAACACAATGCAATGCCTGCAACCATCCTCCGCCCCGATATACAGAATATAAATAAATAATGTGAAAATATTTAAAAAATTGAAACGCTTGACAACACAAACATTGATAATGTTGAAATCTAATGAATAATAAAAACCACCTAGAGTGTAAAGCTTCACTAACCCAGTGAAAGCTTGTTTGATTGAAAGTTGTTTCTTATCCTATACTTCAAATTAGTCCTCTTCGTATCTCACCTGTCCACGTGTGTCCATATATTGTAACTATAAAAAAGCTTCATTAAAAGCACATCAAAATAGTGAAGTACATTTTGATCTTACGATGTCATATAATCCAATGATTTATTATGGCATTATGTATTAGTACGCCACGGGCACAAAAGCTAGGAGCTATCGATAACTGTAGAGAAAAAGCTCAATGTGAAATTTGAATTGTGATTCAATGTTGGTGTTGCGTTTTTTTTAACGATTTCGAACCGTGTACAATATAATTGAAAAACAGTATAATTCAGGTCTTCGAACCGAAATAATGTATCAGCTTTTTTAGATCGATATAAAATATTTTTTTAATACAAATAAAAACATTTAAAAGTAATTCACTTGGAGCTGAACTGAAATCCGGAACGAAAACCGAAACGAAAAAAAATAACAGTTCAAATCCCTGATATCATTTTTAATTTCTAATTCCACTGATCGATCCAGTATGTGCGTGGTAATGTTATGTAGCAGTTATTAATTATATCGATGTATTTCGATATTTTCGACTTATCATGACATATCGACATGCCCAATGGGCAATGATTGATGTGAAATTCTGAGTTACCTGCATTAAAGCTGGAGAGGCATAATAATAATGACATATAGATAAGAAAACTGAGTAATCAGCTTACAGCGCTCAATCATTGAACAAATATAATGCAGTACACATGTGTACACTATAAAAATCAATCAATCTTGAACATTGTCAAAAATTATTACCCAACTCACAAACATGCCTACATGATCAAACAGAATCTATGTCTACATGTATTTATACAAATACAAAAAAATGTGAGCACTATTTTAAATTTTAAATTGTGGATACATTTTTTTAAATTTATAAATCATATTTCTGTAGCAGATGCACATTTTTTTTCAAAATTATATTAATATTATTTAAATCTGCTCCGTAATATTTATTTCTTTTACGACGTTGGTGCTTATAATTCGTATGGCTCGTCCTGTAGCAAATAGGTACATACTGTTTCTGAGTGTTGACTTTTCATCATATTTAAATTTGTATTCAATGGCATGGATGCCTGCGATGCTTAATTACTTTTCCTTCCACTATTCCGGTCTCAAAAATTAGTGGTACTCTCCTTCCCTCTCCTCCATCCATACTTTTTCTCCTCAACAAAACATAGAGGTTAACCAACTGAATAACAAACAATTCTCATGAAATCACTTCTGTTACTATGCTCCACAATATGCTTAATATTATGGTTGAAAAAAAATTGCACTAAAGTAAAAACTTTTCATATTTAATTCGATATGTTTTGAAAAACGAAATACTTAAAAATCAAATAAACCTAAAAAATGGCATTTTAGAAGATGAAACAAAAAAAATGTATTGTTAAATATATTGCTTTAATAATTATTGTTGAAAACGGAATATTTAAAAGTCAAATAAACATAAAAATGGCACTTTGGAAGATGTAACAAAGAAATACATGGTTAAAAATACAGCTTTAATAATTATTGTTGACATCAAAATTAGCCGACCAGTTAATATTGTCGAATACGAATGATGTATTGATCAAAAAATAAAATCAGTGCATTAATAAAATAATTTTGTATGCAAAAATATAACATATTAATTGACAACCACTGACAAAACGCAACGCTCTATTGCAATGTGTCAAAGCAAACAAGCCATTGGTATGATAAATAATTCGTATGGGGAATAATGACACGACCTAAATGTTAATGAATCGTGGATAATGAAAAATTATTGTACGCGATATATCATTTTGTATGGTCGCGAGGGGAAGTCACAGTGGCTCTCAATACGTTGTTATTTTTCATCTCTTTCAGCTGTATGAGTTTTATGACATAACTACGAAAAAGTCACATAATTTTTTCAGTAGTTCACAGGAAGAACGTTGCAATCAATAAAATTTGTTTTCTGGTTATATTCAAAAAAATGTAAACCATCATTCGCTATTGGTAATGGGGTATAAAATTTTGTTTCCCGTACTTACATTCGAAGCGACAAACAACCCCGTTCATATTTCACCAAAAATTTGTTGGAGATTTTGATTTGACAAAGCATATATCGTCGTTGTTCTGGAAGAAAACACGAACTGAAAAATACCAGTTTTGAGTAATTAGACTTTGAAGTTTGTTAAATGTTTGAAATAATATACATTTTTCATTTTTGATTTAGGTTGTTAAACAAAACTGTTTTTAAGTAAAATCATAATTTATAAAAACATGTGTGTTCTTTCATACGATAAAGATTGAAATGAGGAATATTTTGGTATAACTAACTCAATATGCCATTTTTTCGATTTAGTGTTTTCTTCCAGAACAGCGACTATATTATCCTAAAGATATTAGATTTTAATAATAATAGACGTCCGCGAACGAACGAATTCAAACGATATAATCTTTGTTGTGAACGATAGTCACTTGTTTGCCTCTATGGAAATAATACAACCATCGCGAATCACTTTCTTTCTCCCAATAACACTTCTTTGTCAAAAATTAGTAGGCAAACTGAAAAAACAAATCCAATATGTTTTAACCACGGATCATTTGTTATCCCACTCTAAAACCGCTCTGTAGAATGAGAAAACGATTAACCCGTTAAGAATATAATAATATTTAAACCATGAGTCATTGTTTTTAATTACGCAGTAATACGATTCTAATGAACGAATAAATAAAACCGAATCAGAATTTGGAAAAGGAATCGATGTTCTTGTATATTTTCCATGTCTAACAAACATGTGTCATTCGGGAAAACATTTATCACATGTTTCGATGGTTCTCAAAGTGTGTGGCACCCGCTGTTCTTGTTTCTGGTCCCCTGTTGTCTCACTTTGAGATATCCCCTTTCAATAAATTTGACGCCCGGCGAGTACTGCCATTGTCTATAATCTAAAGGAACCATTTAGCTTGCACGCTACATAAATCATTTGGCAGACCGCATTTTCACAATGCCCTTTTTCTCTTTGAGAAATATCCCCCTTTTCTTTTTCATATATTATACATGTTGTATATTTTCTTCTCTCGTGGTCTTCAAATCACTTAAGCTTAAGTAAGTCATATGGATAATTATTTATCCCACCTTAAAAAAAAAAACCAACGAAATATACACCCATCCCTCGCTTAACACGGAAGATAGGCTCTGCTAGATCACCGTGTTGAACGAAACCGTGTATAGCGAGACTAAAAAATGTATGGAAAAGAGGGGATAGGTTCTTTTTTAGAAATATTAATAAAATAAATACACATTACTTTTGAAAATTTATTGAAACATAAAAAAATATTATTCGATCTCACTATCACTAAAAATTATATCTTGGGAAAGAGGGGGTTTTCTTCTTTTTGGCTGAATCATCAGTGCCTTCTTCAATTCCTTCGATTATATTTCCATCATTTTCCGTCGGCCGTATCAAAAAATCTGTAATCTTTGACTGTCTATCCGTTTTGAGATTCGTGTAAATCTCCTCATATCTAGCAATGCACTGTTTTTAAAGCTCGATCAATATCCGGATCATTATTTAGAAAATGACTCTTTATATTTCTTGCCATTTGTAATCCATCTTTTATTGTTTTTGTAGTAATAGTCGAAAGTATTTAGTTCCACGTAAATTATCAAAAAGTCATATATTCAATAAATTGTGTGGTAGTTTTGTGGAAATTCATTTTTATTCCATTTGTTGTGTAATTACGTGTTACATGTGTTTCGCTTCTTTGAGAAGCATCTTTATATCGATTTTAAGATGTAACGTAGATCAGAAGCGGAGTCATTGACATTGGTTCTAATTCATTACATATTATATTACACATTATAAATTACAAGTGGAAGAGTGGGATGAATGTTAAAGAGAAAATGAGATCATTGAGTAGTGGTGACGCCCATAAATATTTTTGTGGTAACTGTCAAAACGGTTATATCGGGTAGATCACTAATAGATTTAATTCTAGAATCAATCAAAATATAAGAAGATGTGTAATATCTTTTATTTTTTTTATTTTAAACGATTAATAATATATTTTATGTTTTTTTAAACCCTCTAGAGTCATAAATTTCAATTATTCTTCAATATTATCACCCTGTATTCATAGCCAATATTTTATAGAGGCTACAAAGCAATCACGACCCCACTTTTCTTTCGCTCTTTGAACAGGTTCTTGTTTGCATGGGACGTGTTTATGACTTTATTTTTCGAATAAATTATAATCTTGCATAACCGTAGACAAGAATAAACTTAAAAAATAGTAAACCTTGGCAATTGTCTATGAAAACAACAGCTACCTTTTGACAACTACTTGTTTTTCATGTATTGGTCGATTATGTTATAATATAAAATATTACTGTAATTGTTTTATTATGGGTTTTTAATACAAGCTTTATGACACCATGGTATTTTGATTCTACTGGTAGCCTTTCAGTGTCAATACCTTATAACTCATAAAAAACAGATAAATTATATACAGAAAATAAAATATAAAATCGACAAAAATAACTATTTTAGAATGTCAATTCAAATCAACTAAAATATTATGATATATTATATATATTTCTTGTCTCGGTATTATCATGCTCTAAATTACTTTTGAATGTGAAAACCATATTTACAGACATTCACTAGATCACTAGATATAATATTGTACACCAACCCTTTTTTATTGAAACATTTTCGCTTCATATGTGGAGCAATCGGGCTACTTTTTCAAGTGAATGTTTTAAGTATAATTCACAATGTCAGTAAATGACCTGACCTTACGTTTTCGGAGAAGGTAAAGATTAAAGGAATGCGTGACGACTGTGGTTAGTTTTAAATCGCTTTTTCTAGTTGACGCAGACTTTTGGGTGATGGATAAAAATATGTAAATTTACGCATTCAAAATTTACATTTTTATACTATTTCAATCAGTTGTCACTAAGGCGTATAAATAAAATATTTGTAATGAACGCCCTCAATGAGGAGTATATGGGCATAGTAACATAATTTGTTTTACGAAAAATTGTTGTTATTCTGTTGCACATCTTGTCTTTTTATGAGAGGTAAAGGATATAGGGATGGTGCTAGTAAATAACTCGGAGTTAGCTAATCGTGCTCGCTACGCAATGTTTTGGGATTGGATGGATGAGAATCACAAACATCTATACCATTGAAAAAATGTTTATAAATGGATTTGAAAAACGATTTATGAAATTATCAGTTACCATAAAGGACTAACATCCCATAGTGTTAGTCAAAAGTCAAAACTGACATTAATATAACAAAAGTGTTTCGAAAAACTTCTTAATTAATGAGAGAAGAAAAAGACCTACCATCCAACAGGTCATAATATATGTCATAATAAAAGCTATTATTATAATATAATGTATTTCAAACCATTAATATATTTCAATACTTTGATTAAGCATATATTTTTGAGTAAAAAATTAGAGATCTTGAAAGCAGTGGAAAATAAAAGCATTTATTTGGCTTCCTGACAATTGGGTATGTGATAATCCGTTTAAATGTCAGATACTGATTCACACACAACTTTAATATTGTATAAATTTTAATTATAGATCCCTCCTTTTGTAGCACATATGAAATGGTGTCATCAGATTGAACAGTCATTCATTCGAAAATACGCTATGTCTGTTTGAAAAGCTCGATTAATTCATCTGCAGCTTTTAAATATTATTTGATAATTACATATGAAACATTATCGCCATAAATCAAATTCTCACTGGCAACGGGTCGGGTTTCACATTTTTTTGTGGACATATGCAACTTTCGAACGCCATGTAAATAAAACTAACAATGCAGTTTTTCCAAGCTGCCATTCAACCCCCAAAAGAGATATAAATTCAACAGAATCAAACTGTACGTCATAATTCACCCAAAGAAAAAAAATGCGATATAATGAATACAGCATTTCCACGGACGACATTAAAGTGAGAACGGCAATAATGGCAGTACAAGGGAACGTTTCTGAAATGTTTTATACATAGGAACCCCTCACCAAATTATTTTGACTCGATATATTATATATCTGCCACTGTTGTAAATCAAAACACTAACTATAACTAAAATTGCATATTGAGTTAGTCATACCAACATGTGCCTTATTAATTATAAATTTTCGAAATTAATTATTTATTTAAAACTAGTTTTGTGCAAACGAACAAGATTACAATAGTTGTCCTAAAATTAACCTCTAATTTATTAAGTGTTTATTAATTATTTTATTCCAGCACCGTTTTTGTTCATTTCGTTTTACTGGGAGTGAATGGCAAGCGACTTAGTGTATATATATGATCTGTAAAACAGTCGAATAAGAGCTGCAACACGTGAAAAGTCCCAGCTATATATTATTATGAAATCGCATTACAAGTTAAAAGTTATTAAGGAATCGGGTTCCAAGTTTTGTATAATTAAAGAGATTTACTTTACGAATAGGATGGTAGCTAACCTGTCTGGAAGTATCGACGGCCTTGTATAGCCGAGTGATTTTTCAGTCAAAGATTAATTACTTTTAAGATGTTAACTGTCAATTCTTGGTGGAAAGACTTTATATTTTAAAAAATAAAACACAATTTGTTTGTACCACTTCCACATATTTATAATGATCAGGACCGGTTTCGCTCATCACGAGTCATCATTTTACATTATTATCGTCATTAATAATTTTGTTCAGCTAAATTGACTTTTAATGTAGCTATATTTGTGATTGTAGATTAGTATTTAATGATTTGCAAGAGGTCCATAACATTTTAATTGTAGACTCTTTCATTTGATTTATGTATAATTTGTTTGTTAATCAATATTTTCTTGTCTCAGTTCATGAACCATCAGTTTTATATACCTTCATTTTTTCACTCAATTTTATATAAATACGCCTGTTATGTTTGTATTTTTATCAGTTGATAATGCTCGCGATGAGCGAAACCGGTCCTGATCATTATATATATGTGGAAGTAGTACAAACAAATTGTGTTTTATTTTTTAAAATCAAAGATTAATATTAATGTACTTTCAATTAGTATGATAGTGTGCGTGTTGTGCGTGTTTATGCTTTAAGCAAGAGTTGCCATCTGTATTGATTAGTTATCACAGATACTCCCCCTCTAGAAATCAAGAAGTAATTTCTTTATATTTGATGTGGAATCTGTAGGGGTATAGATATTATATTTTTTACTTACTTTGCACAGTCTTACAAAACTTATAGTCATTCATATTTGCGAAAAAAGGGTATGTACGAGTATGGCAAGATTAAAAAGAAGAAGATGCAGTCTGTTAAATATATTGTAATAATAAAAAAATTCTAAGAGAAAATATTGTGAAGTAAATAAATGTAAAACAAACCACTTAGCTTAGATTCTAAGATTATCAATAAATATCTTAAAATACTCATGACAATATGTATGTATAGTTCATTAAAAAGGAATGACTAATTTAAAACATTGTTGATCTAATACTATTATTTTGTATTGATTTGAAAGATACATTTATCGCAATACTCTCGTTTATTTGAAAATTGATTTTTTATGATTACGAAAAATTCAATATAAAATTCAGTAAAGTAAAACGTATCACACATAAAATATTCGAAAGAAATTATTCAATTGGGCGGATGTGAAGCGACCTCTACAAAACAACACAAGGAGATTGGTACTTTATTTAGAATTGTTGATAATGCATAACCCAACAAAAGATTTAGAACCACCCGTCATGGGGAGTGGAATAAAAAAAACTTAGTAACTAGCTGAGGGTGAAACGAAATAAAACATAAATCGTATATTTAGGTTTCATACTTCACGGCATTACACGCGAAATTGCCCCATTGTCAGAGTACATTACTTATTATAACACGACAAAATATGTGTAATAAAAGAAAATTTATTGCCTAAAATAAATATCATACAATGCGCCCTAGCCTAAGACAGTTGTTGCCAATATAGGGATTACGCCATTTTATAGTATCACATGAGTAGAGTTTTTTTTTTATTTGACACAATTTAAGTACTTACATAATAATATGATCAGGACTGGTTTCGCTCCGTTGATATTTAAACTGATATAAATCATCAGTCAAAAATGTTTATTCGCTAACTTAAAATTGTATGACAAGTATCTACTATAAATTGCAGTGTAATTATACAGTTTTAATAGTCAAGTAGCTCTTGGGCATTCATCCTAATCGGTTACGGCGTCATTGGGTTCAATATTTCACCCAGTGTATGAATGTGTGCTCAAAGGCATGAATATTTGTGTTGTTTATATTCTGCTCCACCCATCTAGTCTTTAAAATGAGGCGTAGCGAGAACGATAAGCTAACTACTAATCATTTTTTATTCACATCATACCATTACACTCACAGAAAAAGAGAGGTTAAACTACTGATAACAACCAGTAAAAATAACTACTGTTGATATGCTACATATGCATCACGTTAGAAGTGAAAATGGTTGAAAAAATAAATTTTCCTTCATGGTTGTGAGGTATTTTAGTAGTAATTTGAATAAGGGTTGTATATCGCTGTTATAAGAGATGTTGAGTCAGCCAGAATGAAAAATCCGGGAGCGGAAACCGAAACATTTTGTGGTACCTAGTTGCAATGAAGGTTTCACGTATGTGCATTTTCCAAGTGTTTTACTTTCATTAGACATTCCGAGCTAAGTAATTGCAACTGTCAAATCAAGTTTTGTTTGTTTGTTGATAAGAAGTTAAAAAACAGTTTTAGTGAAAGCGACATATACAAAAATGACTTTTTAGAAACATTCTTTTAATTGATTTAGTAAGCTAGAACGTCTCAGTCAATAATGTTATAACTAGCCATCTAAGGCATCTATAGGTTTTGTTATATTTCTTGTCCAATAAATAAATGCAGCAGTAAGCTTTCGCATTGGAGCAAATCTGATCCAATTATTTTTTTTGTTAATGTACTATATTAATTACCGCGAGCTGTAAAAATACCCACATTATTTCCAGGTTTTAATGTGTATATATCGCACCCTTGCTTTAAAAGTGACACTACACAAAAATACATTTTTAGACTTAATAATAATAAATCTGATGTAAAAATACTACCCAGCCAATAATCAATGCCACCAGATGTCGCTTTTATTGGTTAGACTAGGGATATGAAATAATCTATAAACTGTAGTTTTTTTAATTTGTTTTAAAAATTTATGTTTTTGTGTCACTTTTGAAGAAAGTGTGCGATATATATTTTGTATATTTTTTTCAACCTCTTCGCAGGACCTCAGTATTCCACAAAAAAAAATATGTAATTTACAACTTCAAATTGTTATAATAAGGAAAAAAAATCCGTAAGAATTACAAGAGTATGATGACAGCTATTTGTACTTCACGCCATTCATATAATAATCCTTTTTTCAAACTGTGAACTGATGATTTCCTGTATAACAACGCCCAACTATTCGTCATCAATATAAATTTATGTTACAGAAGCGTAAGCTATCATTTCACCGAAAATATGACGACAAATATCCCTTCTTATGTGAGATGAGATGAGAGAAAGATTTAAATGTTTCACGTCTTCGCTTAACATGGCACCCTTACAGACATTGCATACCATACCATCGCATAAAAGTTTACCAATGTGTGCATTGTTGTCCTTTTAATATATCCGAAACAAAAAACATAAACATCACGTAACACAAAATGGTCCCTAAAGAAAAATAGTTAATACAGCACATGTGTTTAATTTTATGGAGCTTAGCAAACTGTAGCATTTACTGAATACTACAATTGTTAGCTTTTTGTTAGCATATGAAATTGTAAAGCTCTAATGATTCTAACTGATATATGACACACCCTGGTTTTTCATAAGTATAAGTGTCATTAGTGTCCTGAACTGAAATCGGCCTGCGGCAAACAGCAATATTTCGCAGAATACGCTCCTTCCTGTTGTCAGGCTTTAAAAGAGCCCCCGGCATCGGCCGCTGGACGAGTCCATTTTTACGGAAAAGGGTAGCTCCAACTTTGCACGGAGTTTTTTTGAATTTTTGTAGACAGTCGATTACGATCCGCCGAGTGGGACGAGCTGCGGTCTCGTGGCAGCGGAGGTGACATGTGAACTGTTTGTTTTTGTGTTTTGATTTGCGTTGGATTTAATTTAAATTCGTTGTGTTATTTGTATTATAACTTAAAGTAAATTCAGTTGCTAAGTAAATGTAAATGTAGAATCAATTTTATGTGTTAAGATTTATATATTTGTGTAATATTAAACCACTGCATCTTGAATGGAAAATAAATAAGTTTTTAACCGGATCTGAAATGGTGTTTGTCTGAGATCAGCCCTTCCAGGACTCCGGATAACCAGCCGCTCGCCTCTCTTCGATCCGGGGTCTTCTCATATAATATAAGACATCGACTGAGGGTGCTTGATGGAATTTCAATATCAAATTTGGATTATTGAGATTTTGTACACTTCCATGTATCTTGTCACTAACGACCCGGGTTTCGCCCTTCGGCATCTTTAGGCATTTGAGCACTCAGTTCGAGTCCATTCGTGTGCTCGAATGCCTGAAGATGCCGAAGGGCGAAACCCGGGTCGTTAGTGACAAGATACATGGAAGTGTACAAAATCACAATAATCCAAATTTGATTCTAACTGATTTTTATTAACATATTAAATAACTCATAAGATGTTCAAAGTGAATCTATATATCTATTCACATATCCGCTCAGGATTATCTTCTTTACTATAACACAGAAATATGTGTGCTTGCCTCTCTCTCTGGCTGGCTGTCACAAGAATTCCTACCAAGCGGTGAATAATAGTTACATAACATTTGTAAATCTCATCCTTCCTTCCATTTCTGGATCTACTGTGCTATTTTAAGATTTTAACATTATTATTAATTGATAGACTATATTTTGTGGGTGTTATATGACGAACAATCCACAGTAATATTTTTATCTTCCGATATTCAACATGCAAGCAAAAAAATAGTGCCATAATAACGCACCCGCAAATAAATGTCTGTGTTTGGAAGTTCAATACATCCATGGTGAAGCCGGGAAGTACAACTAGCTAATCTATTTATAGAAAATAAACGTCATATTTATAGAAGCATGGTATGTAAGCTGCCGTATTCCAATAAAGAGTTACATTTTTGTGATTTAGTAGAAAGTGAGAGTGGTATGTACTCATAATGAATGGCTTACAATTAAATGCACTTTTGTTTAGATCATATTCACTTTCATAAAAAATAGTTTTCATATATAACAAATACATTCCACAAAAAACAAATTCTTTCACTAAAAATAAAGTGATCCAAATAAATCACATAATAAAATATATATTTTAACATTGAATAAATATATTACAGTTACGAAAAAATATTTCCTCATAGATAAAATAGTTTTCACTCAATATAAATACTCACACTTTGAAATCGATAGTTGCACGAAGCTGTGATGAAATTTCACTTATTCTTCTACCCTATATTAGGCCGCCTATATTGTCTTTGTTCTGCGCATTAGAATACATTACACAAACCAACCCAGACCGACCCTAACATAACCTACTACAACTTAACTCACTTTGTTAAAAAAAATTGTTACTATGCGGCAACTTTTAAAAGCAAAGTTTGATTGTACTTTAAGTAAGTTAATACTATCTAATTCAAAGTGTAATTATTTATAATCTATAAAGAATGAGTTTGAATCTATTCCGGGAGTCGCTGGGTAATATATACCAGTATGATACAAAATTTCTGCCAGTAGTAGAATATTGAGATTGTACGCAATAAAGAATTCTTGACAAATAATTGTTTTTAAGTAAAGTACACATTCTTTTGAATATATTGCTATAGGTAATTCAAATAATATAAGTCTCTTATCGTTGTAATAAAAATATACCTTTTGGCATTAAGTAGTATTTACTCTACCGATAAGCAAACCGTTGCATATTATAAGTGCATTGAACTGTAATGCACTGAATGTTTTCAAATATCAATGCATTTTTATGTGAAATTGTATGAAGTCGTTAAAAATTATTACGGAATATATTAAAAATTTATATATATATGTAGGTCCATCGTAAATAATTAAAGTTTGTGTTACCATTGTGAACGGTTAGCTGTGGTGATAATTAAATATAATTTATAAGTAATAAAGTATGTCCATCGTGCCTTATGAAAATGTCTAAATATTAGTTCAATAATTATTATATGATATATGGTTTTTGAATACTAGGTTACGTTAATAAAGATTGACATTCTACTTTAACATATTTCCCTGCAACCATTATCGACTCAACCTTCATTATATGTATAGTATAAATTTAGAGTATTTGTGCCAATCCTATAAAGATAAAACAAAGTGAATATGTGTCATTAAATTAGTTTAGTGATGCACAACCTGCGGCTAAATGATATTTATTGCAGCCCACAGACTACATACAATTATTTAATATTGGCTAGCGAGAAGTATATTATTATTCATTTCGGTATCAACTTTTGCAAGTTCTCAAGAACGACAAATATTAAGTCAGTTTTGTCTACAGCGCATTGGTTACCTATTCTTAGAATCTTAGAGCATCACTTTCATATAATGCAAAGTCTTTTCGGAAGCAATTAAATTCTATTTCCCACATTTAATATACAAATTTCATTTTCTGTTCATTGGGTTTTGGGACGTTCGGTCCCTGGGGACCCTCTGCTTTGAGGACGGTGGCGGAAATTGGTCGAAGGATGACGGACAGGACGGGTGAGTGCCACTCAAGTGAATACCTTAGACAACGAATAAGAATAGAAATTCAACGAGGGAATGCAGTCGCCGTTATGGGTACGCTCGAGGTATCCAGGCGGATGGAGGAAATTTTTTTCATTTTGGACAAGTTTGTTTAAATGTTTAAAAAAAAAAAAGAAAAATGTTTTTATGTTTGTGGTAATGTATTTATTTATTCATAATTTTATATTTAAAAATAATAACTAAATAAATAATTTAAAATTAATTTTATCCAATTAAAACAGAAATAAAAAACACGTATATACAAATAATGCAGCGTAGATAGGGTCAATAATCAGTAGTGTTCCCTCCAAGCCGTCAGGTTGACGCACACTCCATAAAAATATTCAAATTTATTTTTTGAGGATGTGTATATTCATTTTTTTACCATGTCCGCTCTCAGTATGAAACATATTGGGAGCGGCCCAATATGAAACATATGGACTACGAATAGAGCTATCCCAACAGAAGTTCATTAAACGTGACCTGCTTGTTATTCAGTCACTAAACTTCTTTTTTTTGACGAGAGTGATGGGGTGAGAGTTACGACAGGACTAGTGGTCAGCTAATCACTCTCGCTAAACCATGTTTTTTATGATCAGAGCACACCATAAATATGATATAGGAATGTTGTTGTTTGCAAAAGGTTAAAATCATCAAATTTGTTGGTTTGGCCTGCTCAGCTTATGGATTTTCTGCGCAAATGGATTTTCTGCGAATCTCTCGTCATATAGGGAACATTGTCAGTAGTATCTGGTGAACAGTTATTAAATTTAAAATAATACTATGTATGTCTAGACTTGAAAGACATTGTATCATTATCTGCAAAACTTTTAACTTCTGCGGGCCGCGAACAATTGGAAAATGGATAAATTGACAAATTGATATGGACGCTATTTTGTGACACAACCGGAATCTGATTCATAAAAATTCGTGTCGTATTTATATATGATGTTTGATCGTGCCAATACTGCTAATCTTATAAAGATGAAGACCAAAGGATTTTTTTACATTCATCATGGCAAAATTATGACAACACACAACAGAAATTTTTTATTATATAAATCTCAGTAGAAATTATTTTTGCAAGACAAAATTAGATGAAATTGTAATTCATTAAAATATCTATATCATTCAGTAACTATAAATACAAAGGTTTCACAGCTTTCTGCTCATAAAGTCGGCATCTGTAGCCTGGATGTTGAGCTGCACTCAGCGATCAGACGGCACGCTCATAGTAATTGGAAGGTTTATATAAAATGGTGATTAATTTATACAATTCAATATAAGCGAATCCATAAAATATGTTTCGAAGTAAGCAATGATGTTTTTATTTTCCATTTTAATAATTTAAATGTAGGTTTTTTCTCTAAATAAGTTGAAACATTTTGTTTCCAACAAATGGTTATTTCCTTAAAAATATAAAACCTGCAACCGCTTTTCAATTCGATGAAAAATTTTCAGGAACAAATAATATTTCATAAGACAAAACAATTTTTCCCGCAAATATAACAATTTTCCATAAACCAAAACTTACCTAATTTTAAATTGTTGAGATTTTGTACATTTCCATGTATTTTGTCACTAACGACCCGGGTTACGCCTTTCAGCATCTTAAGGCATTCGAGCACACGAATAAACTCGAATTGACAGTAAACAGTGCCTAACGTTTATATACAAGATACAAATACGACAAAATATTATTTATAAGATAAAATATTATAAGTCTAGGACCCACACTGATACCTGAGTTAAAAATTTCAAGAATAGCCTTAATCTTTGATGGAAAAACAAACGCATTGATAAAGTAGCGAATTGCCGGTGACTAACCGATGCTAGAATCACCATGGATTTTACACTTATAATAGCATTGTGGGTTTTAAAATGCAATTCGAAGAAAGGATAAATATATACAATCATTCCAAATTTAGCGAGTTCTGTTGGGTGACTATGAGATGGATTTATTAATATAGTAATGTCAATATTTTTTTTTCTTATTGTTAATTTATATCCACGTAAAGAATACAGCAACGGAAAGTTTGGAAGATTCAGTGCTCGATGCTTCATTCGTGTGCTCGAATGCCTGAAGATGCCGAAAGGCGAAACCCGGGTCGTAGGTGACAAAATACATGGAAATGTACAAAATCTCAACAATTCAAATTTGATATTGAAATTCCATCAAACACCCTCAGTCAATGTCTTAAATTATATCAATTTAGAATAAGCAATGTAGCAAATCGATATTTTTGTTGAATTCAACGCTTTTCTGGATCATGATTAAATGATTCACCATAATTTGTAAGAATAAAAAGTTTTTCAATGAAGCCTTGAATTCAGTTTCAAACATTCATAAATTAAATTACGATAAAATAAAAATATCACATAACATGAATACAAGATTTCCCAGTGGTGGGACTGAAGGGTGGGGGCAAAAAATTAAAAAGCGTGGCGGTGTACAGCATTTAGCGCAGAGGGCACTTAATTTATAGGGAGACATAAATAAGCATTTTTGGCGAAATTACGACGTATTGTCCTCCTCTCCGGTTATAAATCTTGCGCTTTTACACTCGCATTGTCAGATTTCACAACTAATTTATGTATTATCCACGACGGGGAGCCACAGGAGTGCCGTGAGCCCGTTTTAAAATAAAATTTACCGACATTTTATACCCTAATTTTCTTTCAATGCATTTACTGGGTATGTACTGACATTTCAAAATATTACGGCAAATCATCAAAGTGAAACAAAATTACAAAGATTGAAGCTTTTATAATATCTTTACTTTGACATTTTTATTTAAAATAACTTTTTTTAGCAGGATTGGTTTCACTCAATTAGTAAGCATCTGCAACTAATTTCAAAAGGGTCACTAGCTGAATTTAATTGTAGGTTCAATTTTTAAGAACATAAGTGATTTAGATACGATTATTGTTTCATTATCTCTTTTAGTATACATAATTCGACGGTGTTTTGGCCTCAAAAAACACGAAAATGAGTTAATGATTGCATCTCATTTTAAAGACGACAGAGCAGGTCACCGCCAACATGTAAATTAGAAAAATAAATTGACCATTTTTTAAAAGTAAATATCAAATTACATCGGTTTTACGTTTAAAAATTCTGCCCCTATTATATCGACACATTTTTTTTTCTCCATGTCCGCTCCCAATGTGGAGCATATGGTCTCCTAATGGAGGTATCTTTACAGAATTTTCTTCGAGAACTGCTTGTTTTTCAGTTGCTCAACCTCTCTTTTTTTTTTCGAAGAGAGTAGGGATAGAAGGATAGGGCTATGACAGGACTAGTGGTTAACTAATCGCTCTCGCTACGCCCCGTGAGGATGGGATAGGTGGGAGGGAGTACTTAGATTACGAACAGAAATCCATAAATCGATTGAAAGATCAATCTATTAAATCCGCACCGGGAATTGAACCCGAGACATCCGTAACCGTAGCCAGCGACGCTACCAACTGCGCCACAGACGCCGACGATATCGACACTCACTAAGTGTAATGTCAATGATTCATAACGCAACTCACCATATAATGTTTTAAACAGTTTTTAATAAATATAAAAACAGTTTTTACAACAATTCCTGAACAATTTCAATTTTGACGATTACATCAATTGGCCAAAACACCGTTGATATAATATATTCATTAAGGATGAATAATATTGGATTTATTAACTTGTATGTAATATTATCTTAATATTCTGCAGCTTTTATAAAAGTCTATTTATTTAATTATCAACTTACTAATCAAAATTATTGATATTATGAAAATATAAGTCTTTGGTCAGAGGTGAGAAACCTGCGACCTATGTAATCACTACATTGAGACTTTTTACAATTTCAATATGTTTAAACTAATAGGTTAAAAATAACAAAGAATTTGGTTCTGCAAGAATTTTATCAGTTGGTCATGTTTAAAGAACACAATATATAAACTCATTTAATAATAAATTATAACAGATTCTCAATTCGCAAACCACCTCAAAAGAATCACACAGCATAACTCTTAAATCAGGCCCTGTATGCCTACGGTTGTGTAATAAGAAGCCTAGACTCAATTTCCTAGAACAACTGGAAAACAATAAAAATCATCAAGGTAATAAACATCCTTAATGACAAAACAAACGTTAATCCATCATCCTTACATAAACCATTACAAATAATCGATAAAAAATCAATGCATTTTCTTTTTCGTTTTCAACGATGAATTAATAATGCCGTGTATGTTCCTTTTCATTAAACAACTCAACAACACAATAAGTATATTAAATGTTTTAATTTAAAATAAAAGTTATGATACTGAAATAAGTGAGATGATATAATAATAAAGCTATATTAAGTTTAACCATAGTTCTGAAGATGGCTTCAAGGCGAAATAGCTATCAAAAACTGATAAAATTCTTGTAGTTCTGAGTAGTTGCCAATTAAATGCCAATTCAATCAATATTTTATGACTATTCCGCTCTTATATAAATATGTACTTGCATTAAAAAGTAAACTTTAATATTAATTTATTCAGTACATTTATTTGAATTGATATAAATATAACAACTTGAGCGTTAATCTAAACACGTGAAAATACAACAATTATTCTTTTTTATTCACACATGATAATAAATATATCATAAATATTTAAATTTAGTTGAAATAGTGATTTATATTTTCTTCCTCTGTTATTATATTTTACATTACGGTGTATCCTTGACAATTGTAAACACAACCCTACTAGCCTGTTGACATGTCAAAGTGTATTCTAAAAGACTGTCCAAAAATACTAAGATCTGATTAAAAATTCTATTCAAGAAGTTTGTGTTTTATGGTCACTTAAATTTAACTTTTGTTGTGTAAACGGAATATGTTAAGCGTTTCACAAAAGTTTATGTATAACGTCCACGGTTCATAGAATTCATTATAAATTATAAAACCAACAAAACATGTGCGTTGGGTTGGCTATTCAAATTATTTATAAAACCAGCCACGTATAACAAATTTATTAAAGTGAACACGGTTGAACAGGTTTTTAGACTCTCCCGTGAATCAAAATAATGCATAATGCACGAAAAAATCTCCGACCCAATGAATCAATTATGATGCAGCTCGTTTGATAAATATTCAAAATCGTTTTAGCAAAAATCACATTTTTTTTTTGTACATTGCGAGAAGCCATTCAGAGCAAATGCAAATAAAAACATCTGCATTTTTGCTATTCAGTTATTCGTTAATTTCTTATAATGGAACTAATTTTGATACCCAATTTTGTTCGGTAGATTAAAGTTAATTGAGAAACGGTCTTCATGGTTAATTATTATCTGCATTAATAAAAGATTTTATCTCGCTGGAATACGTATTTATGTGTATTAAACTTTTTTTTTTTTTTTCATAAATTTGGTTTCACTTCAAAACATTGTATACTTCTGAGGTAATCTTTGGAATACCACGACTTCTCTAGATGGAAACGGTGTCACTAAGCCTGCTGGTGGCTAGCGATTGATGTAAGAATTCGGAGGAACTAGATGATTAGAGGAGATTGACTCTAGTTCAAGAGAAGACGAAGAATAATTGCATTTGAAATTTGCATTGGAAAACTTAATGCAACATATAGTATAGCTTTTGTTTTACGATCCAGGGACTTAACATCTAGCCGTGAATTTCCGTACATGACATTTTCAATCTACATATGATTTTGTATCTCTGAATGCGGTTGTGTGCCAATTTTTCAATCCTTCCTTCCTTAAGCACTTTCAAAAACGGGATGCATTTCGATAGAACAGATAAATAAAAATGTAAAAATTGTCGGCAGTAAGCTTTCAACAAGAAGTCTTGTACATTATTTTCAGACAAATTAGCAAAGAAGGTAAATCAATAAAGCTTTAATAATAATCAGTCACCAATTGTCTTAATTAAAAAATACAATATGGAACAGAAATTCGCCTACACTGCTAAGGAAATCATATATTATTAAAAAATCACAAAGCTTGAATTTACTTGCATAACTTAAAATTAATTCTTTGGAATGTTACAAGGAACGCATAAACAAAATTCCACTGTGAAATGACGTTTTGAGATTTAGTAGGTACCTAGCATACAAGAAAAAAACTGTATCTTACATAACCTCTTTGGGTCTCGGCGGGCTGATTTATTCAATTAAGGTTTGCTTCGATAGATCGGCACAAATAGTAATTATATATTAAATTTGTTCTAATTTAGCTGTCTGTCTGTAACGTAGCACACACGCACACTCTCTCTGGGGAGAGTTCGCGGAGAGAGTGTGTATGTTAGCGCAAGTGTTACGTAATATTTTACAGGTGAGTGAATTTTTAACGAACAATACACA
The DNA here is from genome assembly GCA_022494535.1 of Himalopsyche phryganea. Lineage (NCBI taxonomy): Eukaryota > Metazoa > Arthropoda > Insecta > Trichoptera > Rhyacophilidae > Himalopsyche > Himalopsyche phryganea. The sequence goes on from JAGVSL010000033.1 coordinate 944,088, forward strand.
CACAAACGTATTGAGCGAATGTTAACAGGTGGCCTTGACGACTGTTAATCCTATTAAATAATGCCACCGTATTTTATAGGTGCGCGCTACCATGTTATTCATGATGATAAACGAACAAACCAATTTTAAATTTGGATTATTGAGATTTTGTACACTTCCATGTATTTTGTCACTAACGACCCGGGTTTCGCCTTTCGGCATCTTCAGGCATTCGAGCACACGAATAGACTCGAACTGACAGACAGTAAACAGTGTCTAACGTTTATATAGAAGATACAAATACGACAAATATTATTTACGAGGTAAAATATTATACATCTGAGAGCCGCACTGATACCTGAGTTAACATTTCGAGAATCGCCTTAATCCTTATTTTGTAAACAACACATTAACAGAGTGGCGAATTGCCGCTTTCCAACTACTTTTAGAATTACCAGTGATTTAACAATTATAATAGCATTGTGGGTCTCAAATCTCAATAATCCAAATTTGATATTGAAATTCCATCAAGCACCCTCAGTCGATGTCTTAAATTAAACCAATTTTAAATTTCAAAACGAGATTATTGACACAATAAATCAACTAGCTACATTGCACTTCAATTTCCATCAAAGCTGCGCTCTAAAAAGCTTCCCCATTCCCCAGGCAATAAATAGACAGGCAGTGTTGTAAAAGCTCGTTGTTCGCCGTTCAAATACTTTAAAATGTTTTCTTTATTCGTTGCAATTTATTATTTATACTGAGAATTAGCCATGCATGGCCTACCGGCGTTCTGTGACTGCCACGGGGGCCGATATAAATAATAAAAAGCAAAATTTACGGCCATAAATTGTACAGCTTTTCAACGCAAGAATTGCACCATGCGACCTCATTGTATTTATTATAGTTGACTCTGTTACGTCCTCCATACAATTGATAAACTATTTTACAAGGAATTTCGGATTAAATCAAAATTTCAAACGAGTTTATAATAACTATAATAATATGTAAACTGTATAACACTTCTATATACACATCAATTTTTTCTAAATTGTGAAGGATTTTAAAATTTATTATATACAGCTGTGAGGAACGAATCAATAGATAACAATCCAGACGACGTGACATATTTCTTTTTTTTTTCTTTGGACTCACTTGCACTTGAAGACATAGTAGAAAGAAGTTCCCCACCCTGCTCAAGAGACTCTGAATGAGTAATTGCTTCAATTAGATGTGAAATTTTATACATTCTTTTTACTATTTTTGTTCTAAAGTTAAAATAAATAGTTACTTCATTGCAAATGTAAACAGCACAAAAATCCTTCAGTTTATATCCTTAGTCCTAAAATTGGTTGAATTATACTACACCCGGCAGGAGAGCTTATTTATTTTCGTCTGTTTGGTTATAAACTTATTTATTTATTTGCACTTTCAATATGTGCAAGGGAATAAATAATTTATCGATACGTTTTGTTGGCCCATCAAAGATCAAATAGGCATTTTTCGACAATGCTTATTGAGTTGAAATATAATTAATGTGTAAAGAAAACAGTTTTTTTATTTACTTTTTTCAATGAAACGATTAAATGTTTAAATGCTTTTTATCAATGAAGAAGTGCTATAAAATATATTTAAAAAAAAAACAAAGCGTTATTCTATTCAGTGTGCTCTTAAAGCTGATACTCGTAAGTAGAAAAAAAACTATATACCTATGTACAAATAAAAATAATGCAATTAAATTTTTCTCCTTTTAGCAGCGATAAGTCCTGTTTAGTAATAATTTTTTTACGAGTGGAATACTGTTGGGAAAACTGTAAATATCTATAAAAAAAACCTAACATATTAATAAAATAATATTTAAATTTGACTTTTTTCTAGTTTTGTCTTGGCTGGTTTTATAATATTTTCACAAATATTATTATCAATTAAAAGGAATTCGTAAATTTAATCTTCTACATCAATACAAATTAAACACAAAGCATTCTACTAGTTCCACAAGTTTATATGATGATGAGACTGGCTTCTCTCAGCTATGGTGAATTTTCACCCTAGTAGGGTACGCAAAATTATATTTTTTCATGTATAAAATATCGTCGTTGTTCTGGAAGAAGACACTAACAGGAAAATACTAGTTTTGAGTACATTGAAACTTGCCAAATGCTTGAAATGCCATACGTTTTTCATTTTGTTTGTTTGTTCAAAACTGTTTTTAAGTAAAAGTATGATTTATAAAAATAAGTCTTTTCCGTCATACGGTATAATTTGAAATAAGGAACATTTTAGTATAGCTAACTCAATATGTCATTTTTTCGGTTTAGTGTTTTCTTCCAGAACAGCGACGATATATTTTTACCAAGAATTGACAGTATGTAACTTAGTATAGTATATAAATGGAAAAAAACAACTACAAAATGTTTTCTATACACTAGAACGATTTCAAACGCATCATTCTTTTACGATTTTTTTCAATATTATTTTTTAACCCATTCATTACAAAAAAGCGTCAAAAACATTTCCATAAAAACCCATCAATAATGAAACAACAACATTTCGAGTCAGCGGCGGACAAAAAATTGCCTCGGAGAATAATTTATGGCATGAACGATCGTTTTGTCAGGTCAAAAAATGAAATTTATCCCTTCCTGTTCCGGAGGAAATTAAAAATCAATATCACAGTGTCTAAATGCGATTCTGACATAAATATAAAAACATGCCATGATTGACGATGAAAATACATAAATATTTTTTTACCACCGTCCCATTCCATAAATTGTCAAGTAAACTCGATCACGTCGCTGTATGCTGCCTAGAAAATGATCAAAGATTAGCAATCGTAGAGTTGAGTAAGGGAATTCTATTTGAATTGGTCTTGAATGAATTTGTTTAATTTATTTTTGAGTTTATCTCAAAGCTGTTTCAAATCATAAAAATAACTGAAACATAGGCAATTGATTAAATATTGATTAATCATAAATATAAGTAAATATATTTCAAATCAAGTACAAAACAGTCTTCCTAAAAATTCTTATGACCGCTAGTTATTTTCTCTTTAAGCTTAGGGCAACTATTCAAATAGTATTCGTAATATTTCATAAAATCATCGAAAGATCACATCACAATTTCTCCAAATTTCAAGAACAATAAGGAATACCCCAGGTAGAGCTTTTTATATATTTATCCTTCTCAGGCGCTTTCAATATCTCGGATAACTCAATGCTAAAAAACCCCTTTAACATGCTGTAATTTCATTGATTGAATAAATACCGTTGTAGTACTCCGACGCAGCTGCAAATTTTAGATATAATAATACAATAGAACGGTATCGGAACGTGTATTAATTATTTAAATGATTTTTAAACATTATTTTCATTCTTCAGAAACTATTCAAATATATTCGAACAGTTTTAGTTCAACAGTTAAGACAGAACCAATAGCAAAAGAAAACATCTCTATAATTATATAAATGAATTCTTTCGTGCCCTCAATTACATGGTGGCTAGCAGGATAGGTTGGAAAGGGTTGGAAAAGATGAAACAAAACTAATCCATGCCTTTGGATACATTTCTATTAATTGATTTGTCGCTTATTTCAATTTATAGATAATTATGCATTCTCGATATCATAACCGCACTACAATATTACTCTTAATTTTTTAAGCGTAAGGATTGGATCCATAAAAACAACAAATCCATTATTAGAAAAATACTATAGTAAACCATGACAGGTTTGATATAAAATATTGTGCTGACTTTATGAATTGTTTTCTCAGAATGTTAATTTAAGCAATACAAATGTTAATCATTATGTTTTAGTGTACTTTCAAGAATATAATGAATACCGTTTCACCGGAATTGCAGTCGATCAATATTGAATAAATACAAATTATCCAACGGTTAAAATTTGTTGAAGCATTAAACCATTAACCCTTTTCCGATAAAGGGGTTTTTATTTCTTTCTTTAACTATACGAAATGAACAATGCACCCTGAATGATTCTTTTTGTTTTTCACTTGCTTGAGCATGCATTGTTTGAATAATTGCTACGTATATAATTCACCATTCCATACAGGCGATTAAAGATGCATTGCTGGGTTTATTATTAATTTGCGTATTGATTTATTATTTCACAGCACTGTGACATTGAACAAATGAATCGATGCGTTATCGCAAAATAAACATAATGAAAATAATATTATTCGCAGAGCTCGATTGTTTGCCGACAATAAATTATCCGTAGTAATGAATTGACTTTAGTTATTTTTTATTTGTATAACGTTTGATATGTACGCTTCCATGCGAAAGATTAAATGCACAAGGTAAACACTCTGGTATCGCGTGAATGACTTTTTGGAAGAAGTTTGTTTTTAGTTATGAAGTTTTGGATTTGTGAGATTTCTCCGGTTTATGTACCGCAGAACGTTCATAAATTAAACAAAAACGCAATTTGTAATACTTTCTTACATGGCCGCTTAGTAGGTGTCTAGACTGCCTCTTTCGACTCTCTGGTTCGATGCCATGGTGGAATTTTTGAAAAGTTTTATCGGGAAATTGTATAAATTCGATAAGTGGCCGTGCATTCATTATTTGAATATCGCAAAATTCGTGCATTTTGGGCGATCGACTTCCGGTCGGGGCTTGCAGGCCGTTCGATGAGTGCTTTATTTACTTTTCAGAAATTTGGATATCGCATTCGTTTTTTCGTTTCTGAAGCAATAAATAATCATCAAAATAAATGAATGCTCACAATCTCTTTAAGTATAACGCCAGCAGTCGTCAATAGTTCTAATACCTGCCACTCACTTGTGTAACTTTGTCGATGGTCACACAATTTATTATAAGTACGAATTAATTTTTGGATGATTAAGAGAGTATTAAAAAAAAGTTTTCTTTATTTAATCTTTTTTCGTATGTTTCTAATTTAAATTAAATCAATTACTACACCACAACCAACACAGTGCCTATTAGTGTGGGGGCTGCTTTGATTGAAGATCCTATGTAAATGTGAATCAGAGGAAGGATTTTTAAAAACTCTTAAAAAAAAAGTAATTGAAGAAGAAAAGAATTTTTACAATCTGACAACCCCCCCCTTGATCTAGCGAGATATTTTATTACTTGAAGTTTAAGAAAAATTTTGCGGATTTAAAAAAATCTTCGCGGACCACCGGTTAAGATGCAGTGCTCTAGTTCAGTGTTCCCCAACCATTTTATACCTGCGGACCGGTAGAAAAAGGCAAAAATTTTCGTGGACCACTAATATTGAAATAAAAATGGTTTTTTATGTGATATGTTTAAATTTTATTTTGTGGCAGATGGACATACCTATAACTAACAAATATACGTATAACAGTCTGATACAATTCAAATTTAACAAAAACAATGGGGGGGTTATTTTCAACAAACTAATGCGAATCCTGCTGTTGCATCTTTGCTAATATATTGGATATTCTTGGCTGCATTGTTGTCTCTGACAGACGAAGGTAGGGTTTTGCATCTGGGTTCACTATCCAAGAGCAAATATTTCCATACTCCCTGAGTGTACCTGAGAAGATTTATGACTGTCGATTCTGACAAACCCAGCGACCATCGTGTCTCATCATCCTACCTATTATTATTATTTAATAATAACTAAAAATACAAGTAAACGTGTAGGTGAAAGATATCCCATTTTTAAAATTTTTGCATGGTGAATTTCTTGAAATTGGCATGCTGTTTACGGCCCGGCGGAAAGTCTCTGCGGCTCGGTACTGGGCCGTGGACCACCGATTGGCGAACACTGCTATAGTGGACGGTAAATAATAGATTGACGATCACTGCACTACGAAAATAAAAAGTTTTTTTGTATAAGTAGTACAGTTGAAGCAATGCTATCCGAACATTAATTTCTCATGAACGTTTCAAAAGCATTCCAAATAAATCGGTAATGAGCAAAGCGAGCTACGGTTCAACGAATCGAATATAACAATTAATCGCATTGTCCACTTAGCCACGGAGCCGTGTTAAATCGCTATATAAACTCTACGTATAATGAAAAAATTAAACCAATAAATGTGGCGATAGGATCGGAACAAAGTAGCAGTACGCTGCGGTAGTTGGAGGGGAAGGGGGGGGATGGAAAGTGAGGCAAGTGGGAACAGTGGCGCAATAAAGATTTGTTGTGATAAGTAGCTCATAAATCACTTGAGCATAACGGGCCGTGGGTTGATAGGCGATGTGTCAATAGATATGCTTGCCCTGTCACGGTTGTTGGGGTGACTATTATTATATTCCCCACGCCGCGGTTCTTTAAAAACAAGCATCTGCCTAAATTCTGTTGACGACAAAAAAATAACGATGTATCTAGCCCCACAAGTATTTTAATACAGATGAATTCCTTTATAATGAAATAATATTTTGGTTCTGTCAAAATACTACGTACCTTATTTCATACAATTACATTGTATCGCGAAAAGAGTCCGCATTTTTGAAGAACAAAACATATACCAGCCGACGCAATGTTGACGCCAATCATTATCAACTCACTTTCTTCAGTCTAGACTCTAGAGTCTAGAGTCTAGACCAGCCATACTCAATCTGAGGCCCAGCAAGCTTTTATGTGCGGCCCAAAACAAAAAAGGATTTTAGGACGTTGTATCAAGAATTCTTTGTTGTTTATAAAAATCCCTGGCAGCTAGAAACAGTAACTATAATAAAATTAGCTGCATTCAGATGTGATTATGCAATGCTATTTGATGAACTTATTGAGTTTAAGAACGATACTAATCTGAAAGCTACTTTTAAAGAAAAGAGAGAGGTAAAAGAGTACATCGATTTTTGGAAATTAGTTCCTGAAAAATACAAAAATGTGCTTTCCTGTTGCTTGCGTTGTTGGCATCAACGTATCTTTGTGAATCATCCTATTTCAACATGAAATATGCGATAAACGAACGCAAGAGTCGACTTACCGATTCCCACCTTGATGACGTATTGAGGGTAGCATGTAGCAATTATAAACCCGATTTGTCGAAAATAGTATAAACGGGTTTCAACCTATACTGTTTTTCCCTATATAATTTTTTTTCACCATATCAGTATATTGTTGTGGTTCGCGTAACTAAGCAAACATGCGTATGCGGCACGAAGAAAAAAGGTTGAGTATGGCTGGTGTAGGCTGATATCTCACAATAAATAGCACAACAAAATTGCTGCTAGGCCACACAAGATGTTTAAAATCTACATTTGAACTTGAATAAGCATATAATTAAACATCGAAAACACTGAACATTGAAAAGGAAAAAATTTATCGAGTCAGTCACGGTTAGATCTAGTTGGTGACTACTGGGATGAAAAACATTTCATTTGCTAGGGCAAAATCAGCTTTCCATTCCAACCTAAAGATGCAGCTAGTTGCCGTATTATCTATATATATAAATATGAATGTCTGTTTGTTGGTTTGTTGGTTTGTCCGGATCTTATAGGCTCATAAACTACTCAACCGATCGCGACGAAACTTTCAGGAAGGACTTATTGTGATCATGGCGGGAAATATTATATTAAATAAATGTTTGTTTGTCCTTCACGCGTTCCTTTACCATTCATACGATTTCGATGAAACTTCGGTGAGTTGTTGTGCACACACCCGTGAAGGGTTCTGAAGAAAAAAAGAATCAAATACGTACATACAGCGATATCTAGGAAAAACTTTCTGATTTATTCGTGTACGCACCAGACGAAAAACAAAAATAATGTGTTATAACATGTGTGATATTGAAACTCGGGTTCGGGTCGGGCCAGACCTGAAGATGATGGGCTCGAACCGGGTAAGTCTATGAAATTTCGGCCTGTGTAGACCTCTAATCCAAAAGCAGTTGAATAAACAGAATTAAAACACAAACCCTTTCTTTCTTTGAGTGGCATTGCAAAGCATGCCGGGTACTCACTAGTTAATTTATAAAAACTCGAGAAATTTTCTAATTTGACCATCAAAGCTACAGCACACCATCTGAAATATGTAAATACAAGTATTTTTAGATACTTGCTTTATCATCTAGTATTTGAGGCTCATTATTTTCTCTCCATTCTTCTTTTAAAAAGAAGGTCACCCGTACATCGTCTTCTGGCGGTAGGCATGTATTGCAGAGTGAGGAATACATTTACTATTTTAAACTGTAATTTAAAAGTTGTAAGATAACATTTTATTACATACTGTCAATTTTTTCCAGTGATTTTGTATGAAGATTTTTCCTGCCTGGAATCTTCTTAGACATAAATAAATTTTTAAATGAAATAAACTGAAATATAATAATATTTATAAGTAGAGAATTATTCAATAAATGCTTCTTCCTCGTCACAGTTATCCACTTCAAAAGCTTCAGCCTTATTATGGTGTATCAGAACGCCGCCCTTAATACTCCCTCTAAATGGGGAAGTTGGCCACATCTGCTTTAGTGTATATAGCAATCATTTTTATATAGTCATCCTGAGACACTCCTGCAAATCATTTGATAATTTAACATGCAATATTACGAGATACAGCTATCACAACTGGTTTCTAATTCACAGTTGATGATGTCGGATTAAACATAAAATACCCCAGGGACACAAAGATTCGGTAGACAAATTAACGGAAAAAACTGATTCCAAAATGTTAAGTTAATCCCATTATATTTCGGTTGTAATCCACAATTTTCGGTTATTTAAAACGTGTCACCACATCACTGACGGGGTTATTATATTTTTTCAAAGGGTCGCAACTCGCAACCCCAAAACAAAATAAATGCACTGTGAAAAAAAGATTACTGTCTCTTCTGAAAGCTTTTTTTAAAGCTGTATTTTTGTGATATTCATCTAAGCCGTGGAAAGCAAAGTTCTTGCAATTGGGGAGTATACTGAGCTCTTTATGAATGAATGAAGTGTTGAATAGAAAATAAAGTCACTATATTATATTCAGGGTTCAAGATGTCAATACATTTATATACTAACGTAATTTTTTTCCGTTATTCTATGGTTAAAGATATGACATCGTATGCAACACTATTTCGTGTTTTAAAAAAATCTTACCTATTACTCTGCCGCCCATTTGCAAATATCAAATAAAATCCAAAGATTAACAAGTCAAATATATTCATAATTGAAGACGCAACGATCCAATAGAATTGGTTTGAATCAAAGAAGTAATTAATGTTCATTAATTTACAGAAAAATTTTAACATTAATCAAAAAGTTCACCAAGCAAACATTTTTATGGACTGTTATTTAATCGTTTAATTAACTTGTAGCCAAATACATTAATATCTGTGATTTTAGAATAAACCGCTTATTCTCTATTGTAACCTAACCTCAAAATTTGAACTTTCTTAGAAAAGGGCAGTCGGCTGATTTTAAAAGAATTTATAATTATGTATAGAAAATGACACATTTTTAGTTTTTTTTTTTACATTTAAATTTTACAATGTTTATTAACCTTTACCCTCTCCAGCATTTTTTTTCCACAATTATTGCGTGACCCTAAGCTATCATTAAAATAACTATATCTCTAAAACTAGTTAACTTATTTGGATAAAGTAAAAAGCATTATCGGCGTCCGTGGCTCAGTTGGTAGCGTCGCTGGCCACGGTTACGGGTGTCTCGGGTTCGATTCCCGGTGAGGACGGTTTTCATAGATTGATCTTTCAATCGATTTATGGATTTCTGTCCGTAGTCTGAGTCCTCCCTCCCACCCATCCCATCCTCGCGGGGCGTAGCGAGAGCGATTAGCTAACCACTAGTTCTCTCATAGCCCTATCCTTCTATCCCTACTATCTTTGGAAAAAAAAAGAGAGGTCGAGCAACTGAGTAACAAGCAGTTTTCGTAGAAAAAGTCTGTTAAGATACCTCCATCAGGAGACCATATGCTCCACATTGGGAGCGGACATGAAAAAAAAAAAAAAAAAAAACATTATCAAAAAAAAAGATTGTTTAAAATTTTTAAAAGCTTTATTCACTATTTTTGACAATTTATATAATTTTAAATTAATTTTGAAAAATTGAAACCACAGAAATTACACTAAAATTAAATTAAAACTGTAAAATTACTAAGACAATAGCGAATCAAACTACACAATTACAATTAAAACCTTAAAATTACATATAACATATAACAAATTATCTCTATATATGAACCATCTTTAATCTTCTCTACGACCCCGAAACGAAGATGTTTGCTTTACTTATTATGAAAAAAATATTTTAAATAAGTTAATATTTATATTTTGAATCCTTTTATCATAAATAAGTGTATTCCGATCGCTAAATGTGTCATTATCAACTGTCCCGTACGGGGCAGCTAGGCGGTTAAAGGTTAAATGTCGGACAAATTACTAAGTATTGGCGAGGAAGTATACCAAGCGAGCTCCAACACATCTGTTTAAAAAACATAAAAGATAAAATAGTATTTACCTGAAGCCTTGCACTTCCACGCTGCATATTATGTCAAATTCCGAAACAATATTGTTTAAATAATTTGAAAGTCTTTTCATTGGTAGGCACGTTGTTCTAGGCTGTAAGCTTTGGATGATGAAAAAAAATCATATCCACGATTCCTCAGATAATTATTACGAGCATAATGTTTAAAATTATAATGAATTTCGACTTCGCATGGGATTCCATATGCTTTATGTTAGTTAACACGGCTAAAAACACTATCCAACTTACATGACCTATTGAGATTAGTAACAAGATATCAAATGCCAGGTTGTAATTTATAATTCGAATTTTTTTAACGCAAAATGTTAGCAATTAAAATTATCCGCTCATCATTATCGACGCTAATATCCGGGATCGAAATTACAGAAGCCAAATACATCGAATTAAAAATAGATTTGATATCTGTAATAGTAAAATACCAATCATATAAATCAAAACTTAAAGGTAGACCGACAGCTCGAAACTCAAAGCCGGATATTTAATTTATTTCAGGAAACGTTATAGACATGATAATATCGGAGAATTTTATATCTTTCGACTGCAATAAATTCGTTTCATTTAAATTGGCTTCTTTATTACTCAAAATATCACGAAGCAGACGTTTTAATATGCATGATTTATCGGTTTATGATATGAATGATATAAGTAATATAAAATCAAACATTCCACACTCCACAATTGTTATATTTGTTATTTGCTACAGATTATCGCAATTTGTCAGTAACGAAATGCACTAACGGTCAGCAGCTAACTAATTAACTAAAAATTAATAATAGGTCACTATTTATAAATCATAACGCATAATTAATTATTTTTCGGCTGTATGTCGCTCTTCCTTTGCCAAAATCACAATTTACCATTTTTACAAAATTTTGCAAAATTCCCCATTTTTAACCAATTTTTGTGTGCATATTAATTTTTAAGTAGGTTGGATTAGGTTCGCTGTCTATATTGACTTAGAGAAAGGATTCTTGATTCATTTCGAGGAATTGTATAAATATCGCCAAAAAAGCTATGCCATCATTAGCACCGACTTATATCACATAATATTTTCAATCTATTTATGGAAACTTCACAGGCCTTGTATTGTACCGTTTATTTTCTTAATAAAAAAAACATTCGGTTTAAACAGACACCCCCTCACCCGCATCGGCTCAGTTATATCAAGATCCTCCTCTACGTTTATAATGTCAACAACAAAAAAGAAGCCTTGTAAATATTGACATTAATTTTATTCAGTAATTTTTCTTTTATTTATTTCACTTAATAAATTGAAAACAGTTAATAAAATGCAATTACTTAATTTAAATAAATCGTTAAAAAAAACTTTTTGGCCCCCCAAAGAATTCTAAGCCGTTTTTCTACTTTTTGTCTAAGAGGTTACCGACCCCTGTGCTAGGTAAATAAGTTTCGTAATTAGTTACTGACAATGAATTTTGACATGCAATACTAATTTACTGATCATTTTGAAACGGTATTTCAACACTTATGTTATCTACTGATCAAAAAAGTTAATAAGATGCTGATATTACTGACCAAATAGGTACGGACTATTACAAACATATGGTGCACTTTTTTTTTTTGATTTGGATTTGAAATACCACGGTCTTCACTGTTTTAAGAATCGCAACTAAAATAAATATTATATCTATTGGTAAACAGCAGCAGTGAATAAACAAATTTTCGGTTAAGTAATAAACGATAGATATTATCAATATTTTGTATACCCACTCATCGATCTGTCGATTGATTTATAGAGTTGTATCAAAGGGCATGTAAGCATACTGCCCTGCAAAGTAAAAATACAGTAATTACGGAAAATATCGAAATGAAAGTAAATGTATATAATATGATAAAGTGGAGAATTTGGGATATTTTACGCAAGAAAATCCACAGTTAAATATATATTTTGTTCCTACTAAAATAAGATCAAAATGTCTTTGTAACTATTGAATGTTTACTTGAATTCGTAAGTAAAAACACAGCTTCATTGTCATTTTTGTATTTTTATTTACAGCTATATACATAAGACTTTTTAATATTATCCCAAAAAATCACTATCCAGATTTAAATATTTCTATACCAAAAGGTAAATTAAAATAGTTCTGATTCTGAAGAATCGTTGAATATGTATATACTGTGTTTTTACTTAGCATGGTAGTATATTTGTGATGGTTACACCTACCATATCCGACCTGAAAATGAGATGTAGGGAAAGTGATTAGTAAACCACAAGTTGTTTTCTAGCCGCCCACTCAACCTTCTATCCATATTGTCTCTGAATTGCGATATTGAGCGTTTGACTGCAAACCAGTCATCATTTAATTCGGTTTCATTTTTTTTGAAATGTATCAGCCTGAATAATTACTCCCCGATGGGATCAGGCTGCCTAAAAAATACATTAAAAAAAATATTGAAGTCGCGAACTTTTTTAGATAGTACAGGTTTTAATGTTTGAAATTTAACTTTTGATATGACTAAGATATTGCCTGTGAGAGCTGACTGTACGAGAATGATAAATGATAAATGAACTGGCATTATTGTATGAGCGCTGAACACTGATGCATGGTGTACTTATTACGTAGCATGATCGATGACCCCTCTCTGATACTGGAAGCATAAATCATCCTCGGCCTCACCGAACCAACCCATCAAGGTAAAGAGCGCCGTCGCCGAATTGATCCGGTCGATCGTGAAGTCGATCAATCACGGATGAAGACCTTTTCAATCTCATTTACGTGTGTAATTACGTTTTTTTATGAAGCATGATCGAGGATTTATCGGGATAATTAGACACTGCTGTTGGTTGGGTAAAATTGTCAGTTTACGAGTTGTTAGTCATACAAATAAATATTATTTATAGTGATTTTTTTTTTAATTTGAAAAAATATTTAGCTATGAGTATCATTTGGGATTAACTTGAAACTTTTTAACAAAGTCGCTCAAGGTTGACGAGAAAAGTCTCAATTATCTGATATATCTTTCCAAAGTGAAAACAATATTTTTTAGTGAATATAAATGTAGCTCCTAGTGGATATTGATTATTAATCATATTGCTTTCTGTTAATCCTTGGTGGAATACGATGATTTCCTTATTACGTTGTTAACAAAATGTAATTGGATTCAATAAATGAAATGTCTTTATGGGATCAACCCCATTAGATTCAAAAAATCAATGCAGTGATTTTTGCCAGACGCCTCTAGGTAATAAACAATAAATTGACGTTTCTGTCTCCGGCGTCTCGACACTTAACACCTAGTGGAGCAGAGGTTGAAAATATTTCAATAACAGAACTGTCCAACTAAATTTATTTACACAGGTTTCACAGCGTTACTAAAATCTTTAAGTAAACATTGTAATGGTAATAAATAATCTCAGGGCACTTGAAATGTTAACAGTTAAATTATCAATGCATGAAATACACATATTACACAATTTTTCATAAAACAATTAAAGTAGGGTTTTCCAGTGAGTAATTCGCCTATAGGGATGAATATTAGAGTTCCAGGGGGGGGATTATCAACCGTTTATTAAAGATTTTCAACATCATATATAATATAGGGATTTTGTACACTTCCATGTATTTTGTCACTAACGACGCAGGTTTCGCCTTTCGGCATCTTCAGGCATTCGTGCACTCGAATGCCCGAAGATGCCGAAAGGCGAAACCAGGATCGTTAGTGACAAAATACATTGAATTGTACAAAATATCAATAACTCAAATTTGATTTTGAAATTCCATCAAACACCCTCAAATATAGACATAGACAAATATTTGGAAATCACCATTTGAGTTAGACTTAGATTATCTAGACAAGACATTGGTGAAAAGGGGAAAAGAGATATAAAGGTTGGGAGCCGTTGAATTAAAAGAGATCGGATCTCTTATCTTATATAAGACATAAAAATATTTAAAAAATAATAACCATGAAGACCGATGCAACAAAAATATATGAGTGAGTTATTATTGAAACCGATCCTGTTTTTTTAAGTGTTTCTGTTTTTTTCTGAAATACAAAAATTTTTCATGATTTTTTTAAATATTTTGAGATAATTTAATTGTGTACCAGTAACCCATCATGCATATTTTCAATGAGGGGTGGTCGATAGATACAATCACAATATTGTTTAGTAAACACATACTTAAAAATATTAATTATATATCAAATGGTTTTTAAATAATTAAGAAGTTAAAATATTTCATTACATAATGTAAAATGATATATATTATGCATATGGTCAAACGAATAGTAACCAAGTAAATAGTCTTTCCTTTATGGAATTAAAAATTTGATATTTGTATCTTATTATAATATATAGCAACTAAGTTAATTCCAATTAAACTAATAATGAAATAAATACTTTTAATTAATTGGCGTAAAAGAGTTAAACGCTAAAGCACTGAAATCAAGATAAGGCACCTTATGCTTAGTGGCGTCCGTGTGGTGTGACGGTGAGACTTGGGGGTTCAAAAGATTGAAATCAATGACAGCATCGCCTCGGGCTGACACTGATTAATGTGAAAAACGCTTTCCACCCCGAGACACTAAGGGCGGTTTCCGACGTCTTCACACCCTCTCGCTCCATCACACTACGTCTAAGACAGCTCTATGAAGATTCTCGAATGTACATTTTTACATTAAATTTCTTATTAAATGTGATTATATTTTTCATAAATTGAAATTATGGAAGAATCGATAAAAATAATACTTATGATGTACACTTGAATTTCTCTTAGTACGGATTGTACACAGTTTTGACATAGTAAAAATATTATTTTAACAATGAACATCTGCATGTTTTTGGATCCGATGAGTGCGAGGAAATGATAAAATCACGGACAACCATCTTTTTGAACATACACTCTTAAATCTATTGTAAAATCTATTTGTAAATGTGTCTGTTTGAAGATACGAACTCATGGCCACCGCGACTAGGGCATCCAACCCCGAACCGTTTTTATGATCCTGGTATTCCGGGATTCAGAATATTTTAATTCCGTGATTCCGGGATTGGTCATTAAGTGTAATTTCGTGTGTTAAATTATACATTTATAATTTAATTTGTGTCCATTTTTGCGACAATTGGAATATGTAGCTATATGATTTCATATTTTTTTGGGCATTGGAATGGTTTTCTTTATTCATTTTAAATCTCGGGATTACGGGATCGAATAATTGGTCGGGATCCCGGATCCTGGGATTAGAAGCCCTAACCGCGACCGAGTAGAATAAACGTATTAACAAGTTTAAAATACTTTTTCGAGCTGCTCATTTTACTTTTTGTTAGACCGAACTGCACGAGACAGCGCATTCTCAAAGTAGAATCGATGATGAAGTATATGTCGAAGTCATTCAGGAAGTAAAAACAAAAGATGAAATAGGGTGACTGGCGATATTTAAAATTCACCCCCAGTTGTCGATAGCCGGGGGCCGGATTTTCGAAATATGATTACGGCCCGCGTAGATTGGGTGTATTGCAAAGAGGTGCGCGGGTGGATCGAGCCCTTCTCCAACCGCCACCCTATTATAACAACCAGCCCTGGGGCGCATCATGTTTGGATAAATAATTCAATTTTAAAATGGATGTATAAATTGTAAAATTCATATTTATCAAAGGGGATGTAACGGGTCAACTGTTTTGAAAAATGGTCTTTTAATATATTTCACTTCGTATTGTATATCAAATCAATTAAAATTGTGTGTTACTTGAGTTAGTACTCTTTGCTACCTTTATTAATTGCACTTCAAAGTATCTGATATGTACAAGTATTATTCTCAATAGCTAGGCCACTTTGAATCAGTTTGTAACGCTTTGCGATACAAATTGATCCATACACTGCTTTCATCTGGGGCCATAAAATTTTTTGACAGAAATCTTACATTTATTATGCATTCAATACATATATATTTCAGAGCAATGGTACATACTCAAATGAAGAAAAAATTACGTAAACGCCGTGTGGTCAACATCTACTGTTGCTAGCCATGCGGCAGTCGCTAGTAGAAGATTTTGGAAAAGCTCGCCATTTCTTTCACACTTATAACTACCCGTTTGCTATGTTTCAGCCAATACTTTCAGTAGGTAATTGCGTGGGACTCTTTCAAAGTTTTTATACCAAATTACCTATATCACACAAATACATCCCCGTACCTTATATAATGTATCCAGTCATTGTCTCCAGTCTTATCAACACACTCACTGAAAGTGAATATCTAGTACAAATAACCATATACGTAAATGTATCTCTAAAAATGGAGTTTGATCGATTGACTCACAATAAATCTTTTTATAAGATATATACTTAAAATGCGTGATAATGAATGTGTTTCAGTTTAAGAAATATAATTTAAGCTTAAGACATCGACTGACTGAAAACGAATTTGATCGATCTTGACTCGAGCACACGAATGGTCAGTTCGAGTCCATTTATGGAAGTGTACAAAATCCCAATAATCCAAATTTAAGAAATATATTTATACGGCTCATATTTAATAATGTAATAAAAAAACAAATATGTACCCCACCAAGATATTTAAATTAATCATTTAAAATGTTTTTTATGTAAAATTATTTGTTGATATTTTTTTATTACAATGTATAGTTATATATAAAACAGAAATTACTTAAGAAGTAAAAAATGTATTCATAATTATTCAACAAAAAGATGTTTTTTAATTCTATCACATTTTTTTCTTTTGTAAATATAATTGATGCTAATATGGGATAATATAAGAAGACAAAGTGATCGGCACTTGATAAAGAATTCAATAGGTGCCACATGGTGGTATCATATGCTTCACATAGAGAGCGGATATTGTCTAAGAAGAAGGACGCTACTCAATGTCTTTCATATGGCTCAGTGGGTCAGTAAATAACTAGCGAATCAGTTAATAATATTTGACACAAATTATTTCTAAAAATATTTACAATAACCAAACTTAAGTTCGAAATATAATAATATTTGTATTCCAAATGGTCATTTTATAAAATTGAAGTAACACCTTTCAAAAATTGACAAATCATTTATCAAAATAGGGGAGGGTGAACTGGGGTGAATGTGTCCTTTAGTGCTATTTGTTTTTTGTTAACAGGCCATTGTTATGCAGTTTTCAATTTCGTGTTTTTTCAATGGTACATTTTTTTGGTTGTTTATTCGCGGTTCGACTTGCTTTTTTTGTTCAATGGTGTTGTTATTTTTATTTGCGTTAAGGACTTTGTTAAATTTCAATGTTTTCACAGCTTCTTGTTCCCAGTCTCACGTATTATAATATTTATGAGTGCTTATTTAATTACCAGAACTTGCAACAGAAATTATTTTCTGATTACCAGTTTATACAAATCACATAATAACTAGAATCAAAAAAATATTTCATAAATTTATGAATTATGAGTATACTGAGTGTGGAGCATATGGACTCCAAATAGATTAACTCAACAGAAGTTGTTTTGACTATAATTAGTTGTTATTCTGTTGCTTACTTCTTCTTTCCGGAGTGGATAAGGATAGAAGAATGGAGGGCAATGAATTATCTAGTAATTATCTAATCGCTCTTGCTACACGTCGTTTTATGGATCGAATAGGCGTTAATAGACATTAGAGGTCTGCACGGGCCCGGGCTTGCCCCGTGGGCCGGGATCGGGCGAATAAGGGCAATTCAGATTTGGGCTCAGGTAAGAAATTTAATTTCCGAAAAAAATATTCCAGGTCATGAGTCAGCTATAAGGGAATACTATTCATAACTTAAATATTTTTTCCGGTGTGCTATGACTATCGATGGAAATGTGGAAATAATAACATAAAATATTATTTGAAAAATATAAATGAAGCTCTGTATTGAAAACAAATCGGGCTTTTTTCCGAATGAGGAAAATAAACCTGAGCTTCGGGTAACAAATGTAATATTGAGCTGGGGCTGGACTGAGTCAGAAGATGTTAGAATTTTAATAGACACCCATGCCTTGGAACACAAATCCATAAATTAATTTATATTGCCCGTAAGAGGATTCAACGCAGTGGACACTGAGACCGGAAAGAACGAACGCCCAAAAGCGTTAACCACTCGGATTTTATTGAGCTATTCTTTTAGTACCATGAGCCTTGACGATAGGTAACACATAATTATATAGTACTGATTTTCTAATCGATGTATTAATATATCCTTCTCACAAGATTCATCAATTTATAAAAAAATACAATTACAAATAAAATGCCTCTCCACCAAGAATTGCCTGTTTACATCTTCAAAAATCATTCATCTATCCTTACTCTCTCTCTCTGCCACTATCTGAAATGCAACGGTAAGACTTAAAACAAGTATATATGTGTTAAATACATAAAATTGAAATACCCCAATATAATATACCTACTGAAATACTTCGCTTTGAAAGCAAAAATTGTTTAAGTTACTTTTACAATGTCCGCTTCCTATTCGGCAATGCACATGTCCAAAATTAAACAGTAATAGTATATTACGATCCCGTTAAATTATGAAAAAGGGTTCATATTTCGAAAAACATAAGCAAGAAAATTTAATATTAATATTTTTTTATGAATATCACACTTGGTACCTATCGCTTTAATGTTGTTTATAAAATTATGCTAGTATATCAAATTTAACAATCAAAACTGTCAAACTGAGGATATTATTGATCACCGAAAAAAAAACTTTTTACAAAATGCATTTGCGCCCTGTCCCAGCTTACTAGTTAAAAATATAGGGCTGCCAAAACTATTGTCAAATTGCGAGAAAGTGTAACCGCTATAAGATGCATCATCAAATTTTATTTGACCATATAGTATAATATATCTATGATGGGTGGACTTTTGGACGATTTTTCAGAAGAACAAAAAAAAAGTTAAATTCTGGAGTCATTTTTAAAAAAATAATGATTATATTCTCAATAAGGTTATCATTTTTACTATTTTTATCTAAAGTGTTTAGATATATAACGAAATGTCATTAAAACAAAAATCAATGTAAATGTATTTCTAGGACCATAAAAATATTTATTTAATGAGGAAACTTATACTATTGAGACCAGAAAATAATAGTAATTACATCACATTTAATATAATTTTAGTAGAGCATCTGCAACGTATTCCGTTTGTATCGTAAAAGCGGTCTTATATTTGGAATATTTTTTCGTACTTAAAATTAACAGGAGTTACACTCATAAGTTTTCCTGTCGTAGATATTGCGTTCAGACAACAGTAAGTTATTTTATTCTTTTTATAATTCAACTAGACAAGCATTTTTGGCTAGTTCCGTAGCCGAATAGTGAGTGCGAGGGAGTTTTAAGACATCACAAACATTCATCGCTACGAACAGAAATCCGTAAATCTATTGAAAGACCAATTTATGAAACTGTCCGCACCGAGACTTGAACCCTAGACATCCGTAACCGTAGCCAACGACGTTACCAACTGCGCCTCGGAGTCGTCGAATTGATTTAGACATAATATATTAATTTGTCAATAATATTTTCTAATACTAGTCGTTTTCTGTTTACAAAATTCAACCAAATAATTGACAACCCTATTTGATACAAACACGTACCTTACCTAGCGAGTGCTTTTTCGATATAAACGGCTTTGACAGGGCTGTTCTCCTAACGACAGGATCGATCCATCATATTTAATTACCTATCTTTAAATTGTATCAAATTTATAGGATGTTAGATGTTAGGGGAGCGATTGCAAATGGCGTTATCGTCGTGTTACGAGAAAGGGTGTCTGGCGTATAGCTACTTAGGTACTGGGTTATTCTGGTTAGAGTGGTGTGTCGAATGCATAATGTGAGATATTATACAAACCGCCGCCAGGTGGGGAAAAATGCCCACTCCTTTGTTATTACAGCTGCAGTCATAATAATTATGACGAACTGTGTTGGACTATATACCATCTACATACCTAGTTTCCTGCATTAATTGGTACTACATTGTATTTACAAAATACACCAGATTCTCTTTTTAGACAGTTTTTTACACGCTTTGTTTTGCACGGTTTAAGAATACTAATTATTCTCTCATACTATTTTTTTGCTTTTACACTGTTACAAAAAACGAATTATAATTTATTATAAAACACAGTATAATTGTGTATAAATAGATGTATTTAAAAATACTTCGGCTTTTTGACAATAGCAGACTAATTTAAAATTCAAGTGTTCATTACTCATGTATGACTTGTCATTGTTTTGACACACATATCTGATGCTCTTCTTTGTTTCGATTTTGTTCCCTGTCTGCTTTTTATTTTTTAATGTCTAATGTGTAATTTAAATCCCAAGTGATGTAAAATTATTATTTACTGATTTATGTATCTCATTACACTATTGTTATATAAATATTAAAAAAAATAATTCGAATTACTTTTGAGTTCAAGAATTTTATACTTTGGTGGTATTTTAAGTATTGGACCGTATCTCCCGATTTTTATACGTGAACCTTATCTTTTTGCACGGTAGCATGGTATTATAATTTTAAATACAATATTTACAATTTTTAATGAATTAAAATTTCTGTATTTTTTTATAATCAGAAAATCCATTCAGTGACCAAAGATTCCAATTTTTCCAGATTCCAAAGATTGCGACCAATTCAAATGTGTGATGGCGGACATGGGTATTTGCTTGTAACTTGTAATACAAGATATTTTCAAATTATTTATTTTTTATTTTTTATTGTTTAAACAATATATAAACTTCAATAATTTTGATTAAAAAAAAGCAAACTTTATCAGACATCAAATTCACTGCGATAACAAGTGTATGTATATGCATTGATATAGTCAAAAAAATATGTGCAACGAGAAGGGGCTGTTGAAATATGGACCTAAATATAATGCATGCATAACGAAATTATTCCTGCAAAAATAACAATAAATTTAATCTTTACGATGTGGTAATATTAAAACCGATTACTCTTGTAAGATGGATCCATGGGAGAATGAAATGTTTAATTTAATTTCTTCGCTGTTGATTGATGGATAAGTTGCTGGGAAAAATATGGATCAAATTTTTTATAACGTCAATTTTAACAAGGTGCAATTAGAGCAGGAACTGGTTTAGCTGGTTGAGTGTGCTGTGAATTTTCATGACCTTTTATCTAGGAGGAATGTTTTTCTGTAACATACAAAAGTTTATTGCTATGGCTCAAGTCATGCAGTTACTTTTGTTTTCAATATTGTTTGTTATATATAGTGCGTAGAAATTAATAAATATAATCTTTCTGCAGTGAAATTATAGGTACATATATTATCAATGAATTACATTAAATGTACGTACCATCATATTTATAAATTCGGCGTCCATGCATATCGGTAATACCATCGCTTAGCAATCAGAAAATTTCTGTCTCGAGTACTAGCAAAGATATTATCATAATATTATGATGATTTTTCAAAATGACTTTTTGAAATCTTCTGCAACGCTTATTAACTGGTGTCGAATAATTTGAATGTAATTCTCCTTGAATTTACCTAAAGTGATTTAATAAAAAAAGACGTACCTGGCTTGTTGGTAACAAGCTGGCGCTCACAGACTCGAATCCCAATAACGACAGTTTCATACATTGATCTTTAAATTGATTTGTGGATTAGTGTTCGAAGACTTCCATGACGAAAGGCCAACCAACTATTCTGATTTAGACCCATTCTTCCATCCTTAGTGTATTTGAAAAAGATAGGTTGAAAAACTGAGTATCAAGAAGTTCTAGTCGTAAAAATCCTATTGAAATAAGCTCCATTGCGTGACTCTATACTCTACATCGGGAGCTGGCATGATCCAAAGACAATTATTTTATTTTATTTAATTTTTACGACAATACAATATAATATAAGACGTAAAACGTTCATCAATTTTTCAGTGACAATCTACTCTGAAAACAGTTTTTTAAACTATTTCGTTAATACATGTTTTATTACTTTGAGAAAAATATTAATATTTGGAAACGATGTAAATTAAAAGATACCCGTTCGATAAATATAAGAGCTATATATGTGTGAACTCCAAATGCACAGTAGATTAATTGAGGTTTTGCTCAAACAGAACGCATTTCATAGTCGCCGAGCAGAAAATTTGCATATCAATGATATGGAAAACGGAAAGCACCCATTCCTTTTTGTCGATTATTCTGTCCACCACTTGGGTGAAAATAAATTGACTTTTTCAACCCCTGAACTCGATTGCCCCGCATACCCCTGTACCTTCATATGCGGCTTGTCAACAAGTTAGTGGTTGACAACAGAAAACCGTCGTCACAAAGAAAAACACGGAAAGAACAGTATCATTATTTTTCTGATTGATGATAAACAACTACAAACTTAACATAATCACTCTATCAACTGATCCTTAACAGATCTAGTGAGTATGAAGGATTAGAAACTAACAGTAAGATGATCTGAAATATAATTTCAAAGAAAAAATAACCGTGTTAAAACAACTCATATCATTTTGAATTATAGATTTGATTGAGACATGACTTGAGTATTCAAATCGAATATTCGAATATATTCGGTTCTTTTTTGAAATTCGAATACTGCAAGATTACATTTATTAAATTATTCGAATAATATTGGGTCATAGTCAAAGTTTGCTCTTAGATGCGAGCATGCGCGGCCCCGCAGCAGTTTTTCTAACTCAACTCGTGCTGGCGCTCACTCCAATACAAACAGTTTAAATTTATTATTTGAAGAAATGTCCTAAATTATGCGTATAAAAATGTAACAAGTAAAGAAAATTAGCCACTTTTTTAAATTAAATATTTGTATATATTATAATAATAGTTTTAATTATATAAAGTAAGTCAGAGACACTTATTCTTATAAAAAATATTCAAATATCATATACTTATTTATTTTTGCAAAAATGATAAATTATGGCGCGCATTTGTTGGTTTGGCCTTCTCAACCTTTGGATTTCGGGCTCAGAGAACCTCTCATCTTAACTTAGAGGAAACATTGGTCACAGTATTAATGCACATTCATATATTAAGCCACTGAGTTAACAAAAAAATAAATGAAGGTCTTGATGGTATCTATTTTGTTTATTTAAATATTACAATCCTCATGTATGTGTTTACAATTTATATGTTACGCCAGAAGTATGAGACAGCATCGAATATACATAATGAAATTATTCATATATTATTTTATTTGAATAGGGTTTTAATATTCGATATTCAAATATTTACTTTCAGCGAATATCTACAATACCTAGACATGGACAACTTTGATGCCCTGTAGTGTAAAGAAGGCTTATATATTATTAATGTTCGATTTAATAAAGAATAATAACCACTTAGATATACATATCACCTCATTGACACGGTAGTTATATAGGTTCCCAAAAAACTTAGCATAGTTCAAACCAATGTGATTCTAAACTACCATTAATTTGTATTTAAAATGTAAAATTAAATTTGGTTGTTATTTGGAGTTATTTAATGCTTATTGATTTAATTGGCATTTAATAGGTAGGACCCCATTATAATAAGTTCAAACAACAATGTATGTAGGTATTTAATTTTGCAAGAATTATTTGATATAGATACATATTAAGGTTTTTTTTCAGTTTGAAAATCATCTTCATCAATAAAGACTTAAATTTGGATTATTGAGACTTTGTACACTTCCATGTATTTTGTCACTAAACTTCCCGGGTTTCGCCTTTCGGCATCTTCAGGCATTCGAGCACACGAATGGACTCGAACCTCAATAATCCAAATTTGATATTGAAATTCCATCAAGCACCCTCAGTCGATGTCTTAAATTAAATAACGACTTAATAGTGAAATATTTAATTGTTTGCTAATAAGAAGCCGAATTGATAAATTGATAATAATAGTAAATTAATAAAAGAAATTATTTTTATTGCACATATTTTAAAACGAAGCTTACCGTGTACACCGTGTCTTAAATTAAATAACGACTTAATAGTGAAATATTTAATTGTTTGCTAATAAGAAGCCGAATTGATAAATTGATAATAATAGTAAATTAATAAAAGAAATTATTTTTATTGCACATATTTTAAAACGAAGCTTACCGTGTACACCAAAAAATGTACCTAGCCAACTATATTAATTAACGTGACTCAGTGTCACCTTTTCATTTTGTTTATTGGAAATTAACACTTACAAAAAATACTTATTTCATAATTTTTGTTTTAAAATTTCAAACTATTTGTTGGGCAGTCAATCTGTCTATATTTAAAACCACCAAGTGAAATGAATAAAAGGTTTATTACTCCATACCCTGTCCCTTCAACCCTAAAGTGCGTCGGGATGATAAATTGGATTACAATTGGCGAGTTGTTTATTAGCGTAGTGGCCCGCGGGCAGAATGAGGGGGCTTGGTGGTAGTTATAGAGACAGAGTGATCAAGGGTGAGAGTAATATGATAATTTGGGTGCACTGCCATGTGATGAATTTTGAAATAGAAAATATCTTTTCATAGCATTACCAACCTGCTTTATTAAACCGTTGCTCAACCTACCATTTTCAGAGACGGTTAAAAAAATTTATACCGACTAAGCTAGGATACAAATTTATTGCTATTTAGTAATAATCACTCTTAACGCTCGCAGATTAAAAAGTAATATCAATGATATTCGTACACAGTGGCGGATCAAGAAATTGCCACAGGGGGTGGGAATTCAATTTTAAAATAAACATGATACATAGATAATACATTTAAAAATAGATGATTTAAAAATAGTATTACGGTCTACCTGGAAGGGTCGTGAAAACAACAGTCGATACAAAATAAAGAGAACTACAATATATTTATTTAGATAGTGAAAGACTAACAAGTTCTTGATTCTAGAAATTTATGCGAAAACTTAGCCTCCTTTTACACTAATAGTAATAATTCTTTTAAACTACTTAATTTAATTACTTAACTAGACACTTAACAAATACTGATAGGATCATATTGATATTGCTGTAAGATGAGATGTATTTAATAGTCATGCATGTGTTGTTAGTCAGTCAATGAATGGACCCAAGCAACATAGTATAATAATTGCAGTGAACCAGAGATCTTTCGCCTCCATGAAAATGGTAGAATCACCGTTAATTACTTGCTATCTCTTTCTGTTGTGATGAGACAAATGACTCGAGTAGAATGTAATAAGAATTGACTGTGGTCATTTGTTTCCGTTACGCAGTGATACAAATCGAATGAACGAATCAGTAAGACCGATCGGAGGGGGCAATCGATTGAATTATTCTCGCGTAACGAGTGACTCGTTTCCTATTACTAATATTATATTCTATTAACACTCAAATTGTGGTGCTTAGTTGAGCATGTTTTGAGTTTAATGACTATGCAGAGTTTGAAAGAGAGATTGACATAGGAAACCACCTTTTATGTTATATAACTTGACACACCCTGGTTTTTGTTAAGTATAAGTTTCATTAGTGTCCCGAACTGAAATCACCCAGCGGTAACGACAATAATTCGCAGAGTCGGCCTACTCTTGTTGCCAAGCCGTTCAATAGCCGCCGATCACGCCCGCTGAACGAGTCCATTTTTGACGGAAAGGGGTAGCTCCGACGAAGCAGGGAGTTTTTTGAAATATATGAGTACACAGTCGATTACGATCTGTCGATCCGGGCCAATTGCGGCCTCGTCGCGGCGGAGGTAACGATGTGAATTGTTTGTGTTTGATTTGCGTTGGACTTAATTTAAAATCGTTTGTCACGTAATTTGTATTATAACCTAAAGTAAATTCAATTGCTAAGTAAATGTTAATGTAGAATCAATTTTATGTGTTAGGAATTATATTTTGTGTATTGTAAACCACTGCATCTTCGATGGAAAATAAATAAGTTTTGAACAGGATTTAAAATGGTGTTTGTTTGAGATCACAGCCCTTCCAGGACGTTCGATAACCAGCCATTCGCCTCTCTTCGATCCGGGTCTTCTCAAACTATTATAAGTTTAGCTGGGTTCTTGGTTGAGCTGGAATCCCAGTACAGGCAGATTCGTAAATCGATATATTGATTCATGTGTATGCGATATATAAAATTCCGTCACACCCATCCGATTCTATAAACAGGGCGTAGTGAGAGCGATTGGCTGACCAGTAGTCATGCCCTAGCCATATCCGTATAGCCCTACTATTTCAAAAAAAGAAAAGTTGAGCAACTCGGTAACAAACAACTATTGTAGAAAAACGCATGTTTAGATAAACTCGATTACTAGTTAATATGATCAACATTGGAAAAGGACATATTTAAAAAAATGTATGTATTGTAAATTAAATAATAACTATTTTTTGTTCGGTTATATCATCATGTAATGTTTTTTTGTCCCTCCTCTCAGTGTTTCACTTAGTTATGTACAAATCCCAAGGATACTTTCCACGTCGTATTACAGTCGGGGTGTCAGCTATTATTAAACTAGCTTTGAAATATTTTATTTAGGTGCACTTAAAGCAAGATTTATCACGTCGATTTTCGAAGGGAAGGAAAATATGCTTGAAATGTTCACGTGTAGTTAACATTTGTAAAAATTCCGTCTTGTCACCAGAACATTAACCAGAGCTATTTAGAATGGTTCTTAATTTCCAATGTTGGAATTCGGAAGTTCATTTAGGTGGATTTATTTCGTGAAACATAAAACATAAATTATTTTCATTGTGTGTATATTTAAACCATAGTTCATTACGTGATGTATAGGGCAATATTGAATTTATAATAGTGTTACACAAACTAATGTAATTTGATATTGATTTTAAATGTAATTAAACAATCACTTTAAAGTGTTAACTGTCAATTCTTAGTGGAAAAACATTATATTTTTAAAAATAAAACACAATTCATCTGTACTACTTCCACGTGTATATAATGATCAGGACCGGTTTCACTCATCACGAGCATCATCAACTGATCAGTATTACAATGAATGTAATAAAACAACGTAACAGAAAAAATCTCGGGAAATTGAAAAACTTGGCTTACCCGTGAAAAATCTCGAGTATGTAAATATGAACACTTTTATGTTGTTAACTGTCGATTCTTGGTGGAAAGGCATTATATTTAAAAAAAGAGTTTAAATATAATGCCTTTATAAGAGTGAACTTAAGAGTTTAATTACTTGAAGCCAGTATTTTTCGCTTAGTGTCTTCTTCCAGATAACAACGACGATATAATGTTATATTTGAAGATCATAATAGGTTCGCGAAGTGAATGCTCATTTTTTTACTTAGGATGGGTATAATTAAAGTATACATTTTCACACTATAACAACTTTTTGGAAATGGCGATAAGAAAGAAATGTCCCAAAATATGTAATACCTGATGCGACAATGTACTCATCGAAAATAAAAGCACCCCAAAAAGAAAAGCACTAAAGAAAGCTTACACCCCATTCTCAAGATCCCGAAAACGCCACATCCTGCGCGCAGGAGGTGAGAACACGCCGTCATGTCCCAGGAACCCGGCAAAAGGACATGACGCGGCATCCGGCGAGGGGGTGGCTAACCACACACCAGCCTTCTTGTTTGTTATCTTCCTCTTTGTTGATCGTCGCCAAAGCGTCAACTCGGAAGAAATTAAATGTAATGAGTTGTAGGAAAGCGGATGCGGGACCAGATTTCGCGCGGGAAAGTATTAGAAACAGTTGCTGTATACATATCTCAGTGGCGTCGGTAGCGAGAAAACTTAAATGAATTTAATACATCTTGATAAATCAGAAAACACCGGTAGTGTTTTTTAACCTAAACATATGCAATACACATTCGTACACACGAAAGAACATTGGTATACTTTCGTAGTTTAATTTTGATTAGCTTTATGTATCTTATTAATTAATATTATAGACATAATTACCAATTTATTATGTTTGAAAAACCACTTAAATTGAAACAAGCTATCATCAGTTGAAACTATATGTTTAAATAATTATAAAACACAAAAAGAGTTTACCTCAAACTTTTTCATGTAGTCAAAATCAGAGGGTATTGCTATCAATTATAGGTTTAATTTGAATCCTTTAAATTTCTTACACTTTCATAAGTTTTTCACTAACAACCAGCGCTTCGTCTTCCGGAATCTTCAAGCGTTCAAGTAAACAGATGTAATCCAACTGACAGTTAGTGACAAAGCTTATGAAAGTGTACAATGTTTAACACACTAAATATAACATGGATGTTCTATAAAGCACCTACAGTCAATATCTTAAATAATATGGTTGTTTAATGTTTACCAATCAAATATGATTCTAATAAGGTAAAAGGTATTTAGTTCCACAAAATGATAAATTTAAAATTGCTCTCAATTATATTTTATAATTCAAACGCCAATCGATTATTATGATATTTTTACATACACATTAAATAATTAAATCAATGTAATCATTAACTGGTTTGCGTACTCAATCATAGATGGCAGTGACAATCAAATTACTCCCGTCATGATTTTCCTTGCACCACTAAATATGATTTTTTTTCCATGTCCGCTCCCAATGTGGAGCATATGGTCTCCTAATGGAGGTATCTTAACAAGATTTTTCGACGAGAACTGCTTGCTACTCAGTTGCTCAACCTCTTTTTTTTCGAAGAGAGTAGGGATAGAAGGATAGGGCTATGACAGGACTTGTGGTTGGCTAATCGCTCTCGCTACGCCCCGTGAGGATGGGATGGGTGGGAGGGAGGACTCAGACTACGAACAGAAATCCATAAATCGATTGAAAGATCAATCTATGAAAACCGTCCGCACCGGGAATTGAACCCGAGACATCCGTAACTGTAGCCAGCGACGCTACCAACTGCGCCACGGACGCCGACGCCGACAATATGAATAACGTCTACTTACTAAGCCTAAATAATACGTTTTACTTCAAAAAACTTTGTACGCTACTGTTTGTGAAAAAAATTCCACCGGCGATTGAAAGGAAATTCATCACCGCTATTTATATATCGGCAAATCTATAAACTTCACAATATATATGAAAGTCTATATACCCAACCATAAATGTGGATATTGCCATGTTTTCTAAGCTAGACTATGTTTATATTCGACGGAATCATCTCATAAAATAGTTTTAAATTTTAAAGTATGTATCTATGCGTCTCTGTAGCCGAGTGGTAAGGCGTTGAGTGATCTGCAGCCTTCTAGGTGATTGGTCTAATTAAAATTTATTGAATGCAACCTTACGTAAGCATAGATGAATCAATGCAGGGTTCCAACATAAATGGGTTTCCCATCCTTACTCTAGGGCAAGGGCGGTGAACCTTTTCCTGCAGGAAACCCGCATTCATTTATTTTTAAATCAAATAAGGCCCCATTTAAGAAACATACACAAAATATATGTATATTATTTTGTAAATGAAGGAAAACAAAGAAATTTATTTATTTATGTATTTGTTTATTTCAGTCATAAAGGCCGCAGGTTCGTCACTCGTGCTATGGTTTACATTCTTCTTGACTGCTTGGTCAATAGTTCCGATAGTATTAATCACTGAATATTTACTTCTTCGATCGATCTGTTAATTTGTACCAAAGTACACGGTGTCATTTATATTGACCCAAAACCGAACTATCGTATCCTGAAAACAGTACTCGGAAAAAACCTTAAGTCGTATAGGTACTAACTATTTAAATTAATCCTTTCCTTATCCCGACTATTTTACTTTTTTATCATAGCCGCTCACAATGCAGAGCATATGGCTTCCAAGTGGAAGTAACCTCCCTTTTTCGAAAAGATTGGGGATAGAAGGATATGACTAGTGGTTAGCTAATGGCTCTCACCTCGTTTTTATAATCGGATTCGTGGTAAGAAATCTTAGACATCACAGACATTCATCCATGGCTTTGAACAGAAATCCATAAATTGGTTGAAACAGCAATGCACCACGGACCCGATATTATACTTACCTATTTTTATACCCAATTTTTCTTGAAGTGATCCATAGGTACTTAAAAATGCCTCAAAGTGTGAACGGAAACATAAAAAAAAATCTTTTTCATTTGGACAGACAACTTAACACCTTGCTGCAGCATATTAACTCGATACACAAAGACATTGAATTCACTTTAGAAGTCGAACATCAAAAAAATTTGATTTGCTATCTATCGAAAACCTCCTTTATTTTTAATTTAAGAATTAGAATCATTGTTTACCTTAGAGATGAATAACCTTGCGATATGGTTAGTCTGAAGATTATCAATTTTAATTTATACATAACTAAATATCTGTACGTTTATTACAATCTTGTTAGGGTAAGTAATTGTCATGATTCTTAATAAAGCAATACTGCATGTTGTTTATTATTGTTAAGTATTGTCTTTATACTATAATAATAAATAACAAATATTATTTTTTGTCTACCGAGGCAAATAGCTACACTGTATTTAATAACTGTAGGACATAAACAGTGACAAAATCTGAATTCGTAGACGTATTCCATTATATATTATCTTTTTATCAAGTACACTTTTGTCCATAGCAATTAGCAGTCAATTGAATTCGCCTGCATTTCTAGTTACATTGGGTGTAATTATTTTGTTTCCTCTATACACGCAAAGTCTACTTAAACACATTGACACATGACTTTATTACAAATAATAAATTTTAACGAATCTGCTCATAGTTATTTCCACTTTTTTACAATAAATATTTTACCGTACAAGGAACAGATCAAAAAACAATTTTCTGTCGCACAATTCTTCATCAATTTACTGTGTTTCCGTTAAATAACATTACATGCAATATTCTTCAAAACTATTGTTACGGACGTACTACGATATTACCTTTACGTTTTTGAAACTATGAAAATGAATACCTCATTTTCTTTTTTCATAAATTGCACAAGATAGTAGTCATGTAGCTTTGAACTCTTTTCCTTTGTGGAAGTATTATATATACATGTGACTCCCCGCTCACTCTAAGCACAGCACCTTCCGCAGACCTCACGTTTTTCCAGCAGCCACCTTCCAAAGACTGTTATCTTTTACTATCCAACTTGCCCCGTCTACAGCGACACTCTTTATGCCACTTCATAAAAGGAGAAACACCCTGCACAGTGGCCAAAAAGTGTCATCTTTTCTCGTGCATTATTATAGTATGTAATATCATAACTGCCTAGAAAACCCATGTTCACTGTAATGTTAAATTTCTATGTGTATTAGAGGTCTGCACGGGCCGAAATTTGATGAAATTACTCGACCCGAGCCCGTTCACTTCAGGCCCAACCCGGCCCGATCCCGAGTCTTAATACCACACTTGTTATCCGACCCCGACCCGAAGAAAACCCGATTTAAAAAAAATTCAGTAGCATAAAATTGATTAAAATTTAACACACTTAACGTACCTACCCAACTTTTTCACATGTAGAAAAATCTATTATTTCACGAAATGATTTCCACACATCACAACAGTCACCACTTTTTAACATTTTCTTTATATCGTTGAAACTCATTTTTGACGAATCTGTTGTATTTTTTTATAATGAATTTTTCTGCACATGACACAGTCGACTATCTAAAACGAATAGAAAGCAGATACTGAATAATATCACACTTTATTCATTAACGAACTATTTAAACCTACTATCTTGATGCTTAAATAAGTAAAGCATTGTTTTACGGATCAATAACAATTTTATGAGTTTTCAGTTTCAGATTACCAAAATATAAAATAATGCCTGCGCACTTATCAAATAAAAGACTCTATTGTGTCCAATGATATTCAAAACGTAATAAATTATTTTTGTTATCAGTAGTATTCAGTTATCAAGAGTACTCATGATTCAAACATTTTCTGAAGAACAAATCCCTTACCCGGGCCCGGCCCGAGCCCAAATAACAATTGTCTCTACCCGCCCGAACCCGTCCCACGGGCCAAGCCCGGGCCCGTGCAGACCTCTAATGTGTATACACATGAAAGGTATTATTCAAGCTCAAGAACCAGTGTATATGATTAATTATTTTCTAAATAGTTTAACACTTTTTTTGCGATTCTTATCGTATTATAACTAATACAATATATTAATGGCTGTGTTAAGCATAGTTACCGTATCACAATTAAATCGGGGTTATACTGACAGAACGCTTGAAGTCCGTTTCTTGACGATTTTTTGTTTTAATTGTCAAAATGTATGTATATAAAGGCTCTACCCACTGGTAGACCGCATGAAGTAATAGAATATTATATATTTATTAAAAATAAAACTGTAGTAATTTATAACGTTATTTTTTTTATTTCTGTAAAAAGCATGATATAACTATTACAATTTATCGATACTAAATCTTAAAATTAGTATGCCAACAAGATTCTTTATAAATCCACAAAAACTATTTATAAAAAACAAACAATTATTGTGTTTGGCGGAAAAAGTACTTTGAAAAAAATAATGCTTTAAATGCGATTATCTCCGAACTTGTTTTTATGACTTTATGCCTGCTGTCAGTAAACCTTCGATTCGGATTACTCATTATTGAATACACAATTGACTCATTATTGAATTGATCATATTGATAAGGAACCAGAGAGGCATGTGGAATGCATCACGGAGTCAGATAATACAGTGTATGCATGCTCGTGCTAGCAGGTTTTTCTTTAGAGAATTCCCACTAATATTATAGGATCTGTAAGTCTAGTTCCAAAGGTTCCCAGTCTGCACAACGATTATCATGCTTTATCATCATACATGGTAAAAAAACAATACGATGCAGCTAGTCGACAATATTATAGATTTAAACGATACAGCTTAGTTATTTTCGACTGCATAAAAGCACATTAATAATTATTATAGCTTCACCATTACCGGGTATAATAATTTAAATATTATGGGCTAAATCTTGAATTTAGACTTTTAAAACGATTCTGCAGTTTAAATTCTCATTTTCGAGAAGATTATAATAAAATTGAATGATTGAAATTCATGCAATAGATAAAATTACTGTATATTATTTATAATTTAATTATTTTACATAGTTATAAGAATAGTCTTATTGAATTCTAATATGAATTTAACGTAAAGAAATCCTTGTTCACTTGTCAACAGAGTACAACAAACATTATCATTTTTTAAGCGATATAAATAATTGTTGTTTTAGTCAGTTTCAGCTAAATACATTAAATGTGCTATAAAAATAAATTCTTTTCATATTTGTAGCTGTTTTTGTGAAATTATTTTTTGACTAATACTCATAATTATTATTAGAACTTCTAACCAGATAACACAACCCAAATTATCCTAATATTTAAAAAAAATCTCAATATATCGTCGCTGTTCTGGAAGAAAACACTACATCGAAAAAATGACATATTGAGTTAGTTATATAAAATGTTCTTTATTTCAAACGCTACCGTACGGAAGAACACACTTATTTTCATAAATTATGCTTTTACTTAAAAACAGTTTTGTACAAAAGTTCAATTACTCATAACAAGTATTTTTCAGTTAGTGTCTTCTTCCAGAACAACGACGATATTATTATGGTTTGAGCACATTGTATGGCCTCAAATTATACTGCAAATATGTGTTATCGTTGTTGTTGGGCAGCACAGCTAAGCATGGGAATAAACTCGGTGCGTTCGTTTTACTCAATTACGAAGCCACGGGTTCAAATCCCCAGATGGACACTTTCATACATTCAATTTATGAATTTGGTTCTACTATGGAATACTTGTGATTGTCTTTACATTGCTTTCCACCCACGTGCGTAGAGTTACTTTTTGCCCCGTCCTAATCCCATTCTTCTATCCTTCCCATATCGGAAAAGAGAGGCTGAACTAGCTTTCATAATGACATGTTTCATTACGAGCTCATATGCTCCACATTGCTGCAGACGCGGTAAAATAACTTAAATTGTAATAGTACATAGTTTAATTAATATTTTTTAAAGTAAACAGAGTGACGTTACTTAGATGGGGAAGATTGGGCTAAAAACGTACAGCTCTGGTTACAGAAGCACAAGCAAACGTTGAGCTGAGGGCTCAGTTATCAGCTGCGCCGGGCTTTGGTTACTTTTGTCGCTAGCTAAAAACAACACGACTTGAACAGCTTCTTGCTTAACAACTCGCTCAAATGAGTTCATCGGCGTGCTAGAAAGTAGATTCAATAACAGAAAAAATATTTTTGGAAGATTACGACGGAAATTTATTATCTATTGTATAATACTTGGCTGGATTCTCTATCAAACTTTAAGACATAAAGCAAAAGAGAAAAATAAACCTCCTCACTGCTTAGGTGGCTATTTTCTCCTTTTTGATATATTACGTACCTATATATTATTCCCATAATTTGTCTGATTGGATCACTAAACTATCACTATACATGGTGGACTGAATGCCAAGTCAATTGTATGTTTACTTTCATATTTCCTGATCGAAGGCAAGGTACTTTCAAGTAAGTAAACAATAAAAACATAAGTATCAAATGTCTTATCTAGTTTTACAGCCAACCAAATATTCGGAAGTTCGGCTACTAGTCGGTTACAAGTGAACCTTTTAGAAGGAGACGTATTTTTTTACAATGCAATTGCAATGAGCCACAGGGCAAATAGAAAGTATAAGGTCCAAGAATTTGTGTTCAGGTTTTTAGTTATAAGACCTATAGCTATATCATACACAATTATTTAAGACATCGACTGAGGGTGCTTGATGGAATTTCAATATTAAATTTGGATTATTGAGATTTTGTACACTTCCATGTATTTTGTCACTAACGACCCGGGTTTCGCCTTTCGGCATCTTCAGGCATTCGAGCACACGAATGGACTCAGTTCGAGTCCATTCGTGTGCTCGAATGCCTGAAGATGCCGAAAGGCGAAACCCGGGTCGTTAGTGACAAAATACATGGAAGTGTACAAAATCTCAATAATCCAAATTTAATACACAATTATTGTTGAGATATATATATAGATATAATGGCCATAAAACACATTGAAAGCATATGTATTTTTCATCAGATTATTTAATTACAATAAAGCAAATGTTTTTATCGAAATGTACTATAAACCCATTTCATCAATAATGGTTATTCGAATGACGAGATACACTGAACAAAATCTAATGAAGCCTTTCTCAGATAACTAATTTTAAAAACTAAGCATTTTTGTCTTTATACATTACACATGAATAAAAGCCAATTCTTTTTACGTTTCGCACTAACTGGAGTAGTAATTAATCATATTTTATTATCTGTAATACAAATTCTCTACTTTTAACTCTTCTGAGAATGTCCGAATTTTAATCAGAGTAGCTAATCGGTTTTAGAAAAAGTGACCATAGTGGAAAAGGTTAAACTTTAGCCACAATAAATATTATTATTGTGATGACAATACTTACTCAATATTCAGATCATATTCTAAGGGATTGCCAAATCACACACAACCTCTTCGATACTTACAGAAATAATCACAATGAGTATGTTTGTCTGTTAAAAATACACTGCATAAATCCAACAGTTGTACGTGGTTTGTTTTTTATATAAATAAAAAATACCCTCTCTACAGATCGCCACTGCTTCAAAGCATCCCCTGTCTAAAAGAAAAGTGCAGCTTGGCAACTAGCAAGTTCGTGATGACGACACTGCTTAGCACTTACCCCCAAGCACCTACCCACCCACCTCTTGCATAATAATATATGACGGGGTAAGTATGCAAGGGGTATCACAGCTTTCTTGATGAGATACACGGTGACTGCATTAGCTTTTTTCTTCACTTACGGTGTTGAAGTAATTTCAATTTGAAATGATTGCATTAAGATACACATTAATATCATCAATTGATAATACTCGTGATGAGCGAAACCGGTCCTGATCATTATAAACATGAGGAAGCGGTACAAATAAACTGTGTTTTATTTTTTTAAATATAATGCCTTTCTACCAAGAATTGACAGTTAACACATTAAAAGTTAATAAGTTTGTCTGTATCCTAAAAACAATAAATTCTGAGGATATAAAATAAATCTCAGCTCATTGCACACACTAAGCATAATGGGCGTGACTCCTACCAGCTCACTACATCATTCCAATACCACCGAATTATGAATCTTGTTTATTACAGCCCAGACCGGTCTGCAGGCGTTTTATTATTATCACATATCACATGTAGGTATGAAATTTTCTCATGACCTAAGCGTCCGCGGCGTATTTAAAATAAAATGTTTTACAATACACACACACCCACACCCAACAAACAATACACACAGTTCTGACGTAACGCAAATGTCGAGACAAACGAACAAAAATAACAACAGCAATCAATCCGTCAGTATGGAAACTAAAGAACAGTGGCGTTTGCGAGTACGTCGTGAGTGACAGCAGAGATGGAGAACGCGACAAACGCAAGGCTGCAAGATTCCGGCGTGATGCTGATGCCGAGGGAGTGAATCGACGATGATCACAAATATCTCCGGAAGCTGCACAAGCCAGACGTGCCGCTTACGTGGAAGCTCATCGAAAAGCTGAAGAAGCTCGAACATTCAGTATTTCAATTTCAATACCGTCATCTATGATGGGCGTCCCATTAGTACAAAATAATAATCGTAATTTCAAATGACGTCCGGTTAAGCTATTTAATTTGTAATTCCATAAACATTTCAAATACATATTTATAATAATTCAAAGAATCGATAAGGTATTTAGAGCAAAATATTTAGGTTGGTTTTAAAGAAAATATCAAATGGCCACGTATCCCGCTTCTTGCTATGGTTTTCGTATTCTTAAATATATATCACCGTAGTGCAGTAGTCGACGTTGTTGGCTTCGGTTACGGATCTCACGGGGTTAAATCCCAGTTCAGACAGTTTCATAAATCGATGTTTATGATGTTTAAAATTCCCTCCCATACATCCGATCCTAAAAAGGGTGAGAACGATGAACTAACCACTATTCTTGTCCTTGCTCTATCCTTCTGTTACTACTCTCTTAAAAAAAGACAGGTCGAGCAACTGAGTAACAAGCATATCTCATAGAAAAACTTCGGTTTAGATACCTCCATTAAGTGGGCATATGATCCGCGTTGGGAGTGGACATTGTTAATATATATATATATATATCAAATATCAAGACTTCCTACAAGTATTTCCTGAAACGATTTCAAATTCTGTTAATGATTGAAAAGCTACAATCATTCTCTTAAACTTAAAAAGTTTCCGCACAGAATGCCTACAGGTCTATAGCCGACAGAAACTTTTAGTAAGTCATTACTTAGCTATTTTAGACGCAGAAATGGAATATAAAGCCTTTTTGTGTACCCACCCTAGCAATATAACTAGACAAGAATCAAGGATTCCACTTCGCTGACTGCACAAATAGTTTCAGTAGGATAGTAGAGATGAGGAAAAAATGCCATCGCCTAGTCAGTGTAACAAAGACCCTTCAAGTGAAACACTGTTGCAAGAAGATGTTATATTCTTGTATGTATTTTGGGCTGTAGGAATAATTGAAAAGTGTTGCAAAAGATCCCTTGTATGTATTTATTTTCCTGCCCTCGTAAAATGAATGCGTGCCGCGGCGCTAAGCCCCCCCATCACTTGAACAAAAGTGAGAAATTAAAATTGTTTTGTTTACGCTTCCCGACTGCGGCTCTCTCTCTGTAAGCCACTGATCCAGGGCTTAGTGGAGATTTCGTTTCTTGCGCAGTGATAGAAAAATTCGGGCTTCTGAACGCAATGCTAATTTTAAACTATTTTCGTAACGACGTTTTGGTGATGTATTGTCTTATTTCAAACAAAAATACACAAAAATTAAAATTAACGGTTATGTATTTATCAACATACTAAACAATACTTTTTGCTAAGAAAAATTAGTCAGTTTAAAATTGTTGTATGTTACATAAAATAACAAAAATGCTTTTCATAGATACTTACTATTGAAAACAAATGGTGGTAAAAATTATAATAGGCAAAATTAACTCCTTTTATTGGTTGAATTGGCATTTATCTGATAGATATTCATGATGTAGATAAAAACAATGGTGTATATAGTCCTGTCACTACTATCATATATTGTCGATGGCTATTTTGACATATTAAAATTAGACATCAAATCAATATAACCTACTTGCAAGTGTTTTCAAGTCTTAACAACCTGAACAAAATTAACCATATTATTAGATTATCTACCATGTTCGCTCCCAATGTGGACTAAATGGTTTCCTATCAGAGATATGTTAACAGAAGCTTTTCGACGAGACCTGCTTGTTATACTCAGTTGCTCAAACTAGGAATAGGATATGGCTTGAACAGTAATAATGTTTAGCTTGTCGCTCTCGCTACGCCTTGTTTTTAATATCGGATGAGGATGGGATCATAGATATCACAAGTATCCACGACTTCGAACAGAAATCCATTGAAAAATCATTTATATAACTGTCCGTACCGGGATTCAAAGCCATGTATTAGATACAACTATGATAATCTGTCCGTGTATACTGTATTGGGTTTTATTATATAACTCAATTCAGCTTTTATAATTGGATGTATGATAATTCTGTGCTCATACGCTTAGAATTACTTGCTCAGAGAGCACATAGTATATTATACATTATATCAACCAGTGCAGGGGCGAACTGGCCATACAAGCCAGGTTTCCCGATGGCGTGTGGGCCCCGTTTTATATTAAAGCCCCTCCGTAAAATCAAATATCTTTTTAACTATTTCATTTTACGTGTTTAAAAATATACAGGATAAAGCACTTTGGGTATTTCATCAATACAAATAAATTTTCTTACCATATACATAATGAACTGATGCCTCATCATGATTATAAACTTATACTTCTCTATGCATGTTTTAGCTGTTTGTGTCATGTGAATTTTTGTAATTATTAGTACAGTTCATATGAATTAGTATAAAGGGTAGAGGCCCTCTCATTTGTGGATGGGCCCCCATTGACTCTTGACAACCAACCTTTTTACTAGTTTAGTCCGCCACTGAACTAGTACACCAAGCTTAATTCGTAAAATCCAATGGACTTGAAGCTGACCATACTGGGTATATCTATGAATAGTAAAGTTGTCATATTAATTTAAAAAATACAATAAATTAATGGTTGTTTTATTTTAGATATTATAACTGAAAAGACATTTACTAATGGTTTACCATCTATGCAAAATGCGCTATCTCCGCGGGGAGAATAATAGGGAACACGCTGAAGACTTGAGATTGAAAAATCCTGCCTGATCCCGCACGTCCTGCGTTGTGAAGGAACTACCTCATACGTCTTTTGTTTCTCTGCGCCGTCTTCACCTGTGAATTGCACATCTGTCTTCAGGTGTGACAGGAAAATGGCAGTGCATTATACAGTGACGTGTACAATGCCAGAGATCGGCAGCTAAGCATGAAACAATGATTCTTGTTTGTTAATAGTGTTTTAAAATATTTCAGAAGTCATTTGATACTGGAGAAAAAAAAAATTATGACAATATGTCATAATTATTATTATACATGTACTTCTATTCTTAGAACTTTTCAATTTCTCCACCGTTGCTCAGCAAAACCGATCAAGATATTTTTTTCCGTGACCGCTCCCAATGTGGAGCATATGGTCTCCTAATGGAGGTATAATAGAGTATGGATACCTAATAGAGTAAGGATAGAAGGATAGGGCTAGGACAAGACTAGTGGTTAGCTAATCGCTCTCGCTACGCCCCGTGAGGATCGGATGGGTGGGAGGAGGGTTGTAGACATCACAAACACTCGGACTACGAACAGAAATCCATAAATCGATTGAAATATTAATTTATGAAAAACGTCCGCACCTGAAATTGAGCCCGAGACATGCGTAACCGTAGCCAATGACGCTACCAACTGCGCCACGGATGCCGATCAAGATAATACTATACAAAATTTGTGGAATAAGTACTCCAAATTGGTCTGCATTTATTTGATTATTAGTAACTATTTCAATTGTTGGTCAATAAGAAATAATAAATGATCAGTATACACTTGATTATTATTAAACTAAACGGTCAGATATGTATACAAAACAGTCAGTTATAGCCTAACTAAAGTTTTGTATATTTGGCAATTATTAACTCTCAAACATACTTATTAACTGAGCATTTTTGGAATTAATTACGCACCAAATAATTAGTTACCTTAATTTCAATGTCATAAAATTAGATATAAGTGCTGAAGAAGTCTCAAATAAATTTACTAAAAAGATCAAGACCCAGTTAGTATTCAAATGAAGGGCAAATCAATACAGTGAAAACAAAATAAATTCTAATTCTCAAGGAAGCAGCAAATAATTATAAATGGAGGAAATGTAATTTGATGACAAAGACATAAAAAAAACATGCAGAATGAATTGAGTGTGTTACTAATATTTTCATATTGGTTTCTTTCAATTTTATAAATCACCTTTGAACTTTGAACTGACAATAACACAGTACATTGTTCGATAAGTCAATTTTTATAATTTATTTGAACTGATGAAAAAGGCTGTGACTCTTTTCAACAACTTTACGAACTGACCAAAAAAGAGGTGCCATCAACAAGCATATCTAACGAGGTGAAACGCAGAATGACGAGCATTCGTTGATGTAATATCTTCGTCAGAACAATATTGGACAATAAAATTAACAGTAACAGCTTTACTCAGTAAGCATTGTAGTAAATAAATAACAATGAATGAAACAAAATGAAAAATTCTAAAACAGTTTATTTTACAATTTCCGACCTTTGCGTCATTTTAAATTACTTTCGCGAAAAGCTAATGGTTAAATTAAATGGGCATTTGGAATATTGGACGTCTTAATTATTTTCCGGCGTCAATACCGAGAACTGTTTTACCAGACAACAAAAATGTTTGTGAAGGCGGTCCGGTCAAACGGAAAGAACACTTTTATGATTATTGGCATACAATCCACCACAATGTGCATAACAATAACGTGCTTAACTGCCCCTCAAATGAAATTTCGAGCCGATGTGCCCGCCGGGAAAGTGGACAGACATGCCACTGGATTGAGGCAGGTCTATTTAACTAAAGGCCGAGGTATTCAAATCTATTCAATTAATTTAATTTATAAACAAATGCTAGTGTAGTTGATAAAATTAAATTTTATTTTTAGAGTTCAAAAAACGTCTCAATTGATTTAAGTCCTATTTTTTTTACTGAAACACCACAATTTATTTAGAAAACTAGACTAAAAATTAAGGAAAATACAACCTTATTCTCTATCTTGTATGATTTGATTTAATTTAAAGGTAACAATAACGGTATTTATTTAACTATATAATAATTTCTCATATTATTGTCTATATCTTTAAGGTTAGCTTGGAATAAGTAAGTTTAAATTCGTTGAAGCTTATTAGTGACGATGAGGTTATGCCGAATGACGATAATGTGTTAAATCTATTCATTGAGCTTTGAAGAAGTTAAAAAAATTTAGATTTTTTTCCCATGTCCGCTCCCAATGTGGAAAATATGGTCTCCTAACACAAGTATCTTAACAGAATGTGTCTACGAGAACTGTTTGTTACTCAGTTGCTCAACTTCTCTTTTTTTGAAGAGAGTAGAGACAGAAGGATAGGTCTACGACAGGACTAGTGGTTAGCTAATCGCTCCCGCTACGCCCCGCTCTGTAAGAACAGAAATCCACAAGTCGATTGAAAGATCAATCTATGAAAACCGTCCGCACCGGGAATTGAACCCGAGACATCCGTAACCGTAGCCAGCCACGCTACCAACTGCGCCACGGACGCGGATTTTATTATAAGTAAAATTCTTGTTTGTCATTTTATTCTTATATTTCCAAATACTTCGTATGCACTCTAAATTGTGTGTATGGGGATATCTCGCTTATAATAAATTTCGATGAAATATAATATCTACTGATAAATCAAATTTTAACATTAATTAACCGATTTAAAATGAAATCGAAATCTAATACACATTTTTATAACTATTTATAATTTTAAAGAAATGGCTAAATTTTATTATTAACGTTACCACTTAGAAGCCGCGACACACGCTTGTAAACCCCAGCACATCACATCGAAATAATATATAAGCCTAAACAACTGTGTAAAAAGTCTTTCAGTTTTCAAACGAAGCCGCTACCTGTAAATCTTTCAAAGAATGAATTGTTTGAAATTTGTTGTTGCCATCTATTTACTGCAGGCGCTTTGTTGGGGTAACATAAAAGCTTACTTTGGGCGAATTATCTAGGGCGGCATCTCTCATCTTATAACTCTATTTGGGTGTTGTTATAATTCTCGTTTGACGGCACTGCGATTATAAAATCATAAATTCATTGAGTTGTGCATTACTTCATTCACTTACCTAGTCGTTTTTTTGTATACTTATGATAATAAACACATTTCAATTTTTCTTTGAGGATTATAATGTTTGGTAAATCCATAGCACTATTACAACATCCATTATAATATTTTATAATCATAAATATTTTCTCTTAAATTTAAAAGCATAAATACAAAGTACTTACTATATGTATTGTAAAGTTTGAATGTTCTATTTTCGTTGTTGGTTACAATTATGCTTTTAAATATTATTATGATCAAACG
The DNA here is from genome assembly GCA_022494535.1 of Himalopsyche phryganea. Classification (NCBI taxonomy): domain Eukaryota; kingdom Metazoa; phylum Arthropoda; class Insecta; order Trichoptera; family Rhyacophilidae; genus Himalopsyche; species Himalopsyche phryganea. The sequence goes on from JAGVSL010000033.1 coordinate 987,001, forward strand.
TAAGGCACCCATTAAAAGTATTTTAAATTCGTCAGTTTCAATAATCCTTAAGAAATCAGTTATGTAATTGATTTAATGAAGTATTTTCCAAGATGTTTCCTGATGAATCAAAGTAATAGAATGATTATTAAAACAGACGTGTACTTCCAAATTCTTGACAAAACTCTAGGTGCTATCGATTGATCTATCAAAAATGATGCTCCAACATTAATAAATCAAATAGTCACATTATTTTTATTTTTCTTTTCAATATTTTCAAACACACTAGTCACTATAACATAGTTAAAAATCAGTACCGAACAGCCTTGTTATATGGGGAAATGTACTCTATATTTTACTGACGACATAGTTGCGGAAAGCGTCACCCAACGGTCGGTGATAATGTATTAAGTTTTCTGAAGATGATTTGAAAAGAGGCAAGCCAGGTGTCACACCTTGTTAGAATAACAACGTTATTATTTTATTTTCTCACTAAAAAAGATGAGAAGACCCCAGGATCCAAGAGAGGCGAGCGGCTGGTTATCCGGAGTCCTGGAAGGGCTGATCTCAGACAAACACCATTTCAAATCCGGTTCAAAACTTATTTATTTTTCCATCAAAGATGCAGTGGTTTTCATTACACAGATATATAAATCTTAACACATAAAATTGATTCTACATTTACATTTACTTAGCAACTGAATTTACTTTAAGTTATAATACAAATGACACAACGAATTTAAATAAATTCCAATGCAAATCAAAAAAAAAAAAAAACAATTCACATCGTCACGTCACCTCCACCGCGACGAGACCTCGCTCGTTCAGCTCGGCAGATCGTAATCGACTGTCTACAAAATTAAAAAAAAAAACTCCTTGCAAAGTCGGAGCTACCTCTTTCCGTAAAAATTGACTCGTCCAGCGGCCGTAGCCGGCGACAATTTAACGCCTGGCAACAAGAAAAAGCCTATTCTGCGAAATATTGCTGTTGCCGCTGGGTGATTTCAGTTCTGGACATTAATGACACTTATACTTAAGAAAAACCAGGGTGTGTCAAAGAATTTCCACGAAGTGACCGCCTATATGGACTTGTATATAAAAGAGCTCGCAATCCGATTAGGGATAGCTGGAGCAACCTTTAACTCAATGCGGAATGTCTGGGACTCACGATTGTACTCGGTAAGAACCAAGTGCCACTTATTCAACGCATGCATCCTGACGGTGTTGTTACGGAGTCATGGCACCTCACCAAGGCACAGAGTGACCGTATACTGTGCTTTGAAAACAGATGTTTGCGGCGATTACTAGGGGTAAGGTGGTTTGATTTTGTCAGAAACTCGGAGGTAAGAGAGCGGACGGACCAACCTCTCTTATTACATCCACAATAAAAAAAAAGCGACGATGAACCTGGCTTGGACACGTGCTGCGGATGCCCCAGGAGAGCTTGAATCCTGCTTGTCTCTTCTACCAACCAGATGGATTCCGTCACCTTGAAGGTCGCTGATGACCATCCATAGGATGTATTCGGTGAGCTACGTGACGCTGGGATGACCTTAGAGGAAGCGAGGAGACGGGGGGGGCAGAGAAGCTTGGAATATGGTTTAAAAAATATATATATCAACGTTAGACATTGTTTAATGTCTGTCAATTCGAGTCCATTCGTGTGCTCGAATGCCTGAAGATGCCGAATGGCGAAACCCTGGGCGTTAGTGATGAAATACATGGAAATGTACAAAATCTCAACAATTCAAATTTGATATTGAAATTCCATCAAGCACCCTCAGTCAATATCTTAAACTTGCACTCACTTGCATCTTCATTATTTTTTTCTTCTGGTTCAATCAACAACAACAATAAAAGCTCATATATTTCAGATATTTCACTTTTTTTCTACATCAAGTAGAATGTTTCTCCACGGTCGAACGAGTGTTACTGAATTTATTTTGAACCAAGCTTAAGTTTTTTACTCCGTATACCGTATCCAGTATTATCATTTATTTTTTGCATAATTTAATCAAATATGTAGTCATATTCGGTACAAAGGGTTCCCCTAATGGTACGTTCATGTCATATTAAATGACAATTCGGTGGTACAAAATTTCAACCTGCTTTAAACATTTAAGCACATAATGTTTACAAACGCGTACAGAATTGATGCCCGGGTAATTCACACACGGATAACCACTGTATATGTCACTAACTTTCAAAGTAACTAACAGAAAGCTCGTGACAATGATGGTCAAAAATGAGATGATTAAGCTCACATTCTGAAAGGTAGAATAAGTATAACAGAAGCCAGGGGCACGACATGGTATCAAGAAGTTTTGTCGGTATCTATTTGACACGCTAGAAAGGCTATGCGTTCATCTAACCATCTCAATATCGCTTCAAGTTACAAACACGTCCCACTGATTAGGTGCTTTCATATCTGTGGGGATTATTTTGAAAATTAGTTGCTTGAGCGCTCTAATCCTGAGCTTTTCGAAAATACTATACGACATTTCAATGCGCCCAAATCTCTTTTTGGGATTAAGGCGGCCAAAGCTCTCTGGTTGGACACTTTTTGCACATTATTAATGAAAGCGGATAAATAATATCCAGTTTCATTTTTACCTGTGCGGGGGAATCGGACACACAACGATTGAGGATTATTTTGGGTAGTTCAGTATTCGGCATTTTTATTTTTAAATTTGTCACAAGTTATTAGCCTTCCATATCATGTTAAATGTCCAGGTGGTTATTTTATTACCGCCATTCTGCCAAAATAATAACCGTTTTAATAATTTTTTTCTTTTTTGTGATATCGACACCCCCTACGTATTATCAAGTATTTGTAAACATGAGATTTTACAGGAAAGCATTTAAAAGATTCATAACGCAATTGCAAAATAACGACTGCATATATCGTCTTCAAAGGACAGTGCTAAATCTTATTTTCCCTGTTGTTTGATTCCTACCCATATAACTAAGTGCGTAGACGACGAAGATGCAAAGGACACATAATCACATATTTGACACTTACGTGATTATACTCAGGGAGTGTCGTATAGTATCTATTTCAAGTTATCAGTGTATCTACAAAATAGCAAATTGACTTAACAATTTCTTTAATAATTTTCAATTTAATGAAACAATAATATTATATGCCTCAAATTCCTAAATCACATACGTACAGAGATCTATCTGATCATACAGCGTGCACAGTATCATTTATTTGTGAAATCGATTCATGAATATAATTTCAGAATGCTTCTTTTATCGTACTGAAACTAAAATGCAAGATTCCTAATTTAGTTTGTTACTAGTTTGGACAAAAACGTATTCTTTATGTAATGGATATACCCGCATAACGTCCAGCTAAGTATTGTCTTGCTCAAATATTCAAAATTGATTTGTGGAAGGAAAAAAATTCGTTTAAAAACCCTTTACAAGGACATTAAGTAAGTTCACTCTGTTTTATATATAGCTCAGGGGAAATTCATTTTATCATAAAATTCAATATCGACTAGAACGCACTCTACAGGATCTGGTAGTTGCCTTTAGTATTAAAAGTATATACAATATTAAACATAGTATTGATATAGGTTCGATGCCGCATGTATCTATATGAACAATCATTACTGTATCTACTCATTTATATTGATTTTCTGCGATTTTCTGATTGTCAACGCAAGTCATAGAATCATTTTTTACCGTTTTATACTTCAGTGGAAAGTTATTTGGATCTGTATATGATTTACAATGACAGCAACGTATACCATATACACCCATCCCTAACTTAACACGATTTCGGCTTAAGACAGTTGTCATTTTGGAGATTTGTTCTATTAAATCTTGTATTGTAGTGTCTTGCATTTCCACTTTTGCTACAAAAATAATAAAAGATGGATTACAAATGGCAAAATAAATATAAAGGGTCATTTTCTAAATAACGATCCGGATATTGATCGAGATTTAAAATGTCAACGAGGAATGAAACCATGCATTGCTAGATATGAAGAGATTTAAATGAATCTCAAAACAGATAGACAATCAAATGTTACAGATTTTTGAAACGGCCGACGGAAAATGAAGAAAATATAATCGAAGGAATTGAAGAAGGCACTGATGATGACATTCAGACAAAAAGAAGAAAAAAACCCCGTGATAATTTCTAGTGATAGTGAGATCGAATAATATTTTTTTGTATCAATAAATTTTCAAAAGTAAAAGCAAAAATCGCCCACCGTCCACCACGGAAGCCTTACCTGACGACCCGTGATTTAACAGAATCTATCTTCCTTGTTAAGCGAGAGATGGATGTAATACAACAGTGAACAGGCCAGTTTTCCTGTACCTCTACCATAGTTGTTAAAGAGTATTATAATAAATAATAAAATGTATAATATTTAGTTGTAAGTTATGACGCGTTTGACAACTATGGCGTGTTCGTTCTTCGACCACGTTGTATGTATTCAGAATGATTTTCATAGCCCTGCGATGTTCCTCTCATTTTTTAATGCTGCGAAGCCATTGTGTCATTTTACTGTTTTTAATGCAAGCAAAATTTCGTTTAACATCTTTTTTACGGTCAGCCATAAAACATTGCCAAATTACTTGGCTGCGCCGTGAAATACGCAGGTAATAAAAGCTGCCATATTACCACCGCCGCCATTTCAAGCAGATTTAGTGCAGAAAATGCACACTGCATTATGCATTTAATATGCAGGTAGGTATCATTTCGCGCTCATAAAATTTTGATTCCCCAAACAATTGCACTTTATATTCAAGCGAATATATTATTATTTACCTATCTACTATGTAAAAGAACAGGGCATCGTCGTCGACTGGTACGATGCCATATTTTTGAGGTTGTTAAATAACAGAAAAACCAGGCCAAAGATAGGGAATTTTATGGAAACAAGGAAAAATTAAATCTGTAGGTTTGCAAATAGCATTATGTATGTAAGTTAGCAATGATACTTTCACTTTTAAGGTGTTAACTGAAAATTCTTGGTGTAAACCGGTCCTGATCATTATAAATATGTGGAAGTAGTACAAAGAAATTGTGTTTTATTTTTAAAAAAAAAATGATACTTTCATTCATATCATTTCCATTCAAGAATCGAAAAATATGAAATTCATCTAACATATTGAAATATTCGCATAAAACATAATATATTATATTGTGTTTTTTTTTAATTCAGCACTATCTGTCATCTTTCTAAATAAAACATTTTGCTTTTAATATCTCAAATGTGTTTTGTGAATATGAATAAGTAGTATTTTTTACGCGGCTTCGTCCAAGATAGAGGTCGCTTATTCATTAAACACTTTTTTTTTTATTTTGGGTATACTTTGTGTAAAACCCATGAAATGAGAATTTCACTGTTTTAAGTTTTATAATTTTCAATGATGGATAATTTTCCGCTCAATCTTTTGATTTTTTTTTACAAATTATTCGATTCTCATGAAAAGTTATTATTTGTGACATTTATATTATAACATACTAAACTTATAGTCTCTAAGCAAATTAAGCACAGATTAAGTTGTTATTACGACATGACAGATTATTTGAGTATGTATCGGTTGCTAAGCAACATTTGCTATTATTTTTTCAGTTACTTTTCATTGCGATGTCAAAAATATAGCGTTTTCAGTTTAAGGTTAAAAGTTGTGAATTGAAAGTTGAAAAAAGCATAGTTGACCTTGAAATAGCAGCCAGAATGACATGTGCTAACTTCACGTCGCTTCTGTACACCGTTTGGGAGGAGTTCTTGTAACCAACAGACATACAAACAAACAAACAAACAAACAAACAAACAAACAAACAAACAAACAAACAAACAAACAGATTTCTACATGTATTTTGTGCTAAATAGTAGGGATGAATATCCAAGTATGAAAAATTCTCTCAACAGAAAGTTTTCTCATCTGTATAGTTTTCAATTTTCACAGGAATATCAGCCACATTCTAAAATTTCTGCCAGGCATCCTCGGATACCCTTTATAAAAGGACATGTCCGAGAACATCCGGATCTACGATAACCCTAGTTGTAATCGTAATCTAAGTAATAATAAGTAATCTAAATAGCAATTTACAATCGATATAAAAAATTGTATAAAAACAATGCACAACTAAATTTTGTGTTCTCAACTCTCAGCCTATCCTCCATAGTTCATAACTAATATTTGAACGTATCACATTATACATAATCTAAATAACATGACTACCAGGTTTATCTTAACCTCATACTTCTATTCTTACCCTGTCTGAAATGAGAGAATATAATTCTGTAATCAAATAATTGTCATACAATCATTACGGTCAATCTGGGTAACTTTGGCCCAGTTATGTAGGTTTTTTTGTATTTTTATGGCTCGCTATTGCATTTATGTGTGGTATTGTTCTACATAGAAATGAATTAATGTCTTAAGATGAAATTTAACTGACATAAATAGATTTATCGTTATAATTGATATATAAATATAAATAAATCTAGGTGGGCAAAATTTTCATTCAAATCGGGTAATTTTGACCCACGATACAAATAATCACTGTACATACTATACATTCAGTGATTTTAAAGTGTTGGAAACTTTTCTTAATTACATAATTGAGATGGGAAAAAATATCCAGCAAATGGTTTACAGATTAGTAATGCAAATTGAAAATATGGCTAATCCAATTTATTTCAAGAAAAGTTTTTAAATTGTATTTTATCACTCCAAGCTGACAGTTAACAAATTCAACAATAAAACAAATTATGTTGCACATTAATTCATATTTTTACCACATAGGCTACTCAATACATTTGCTTAACTAAAAAATATTTATATGGCATTAGTATTATCATGGTATTATAATAACACCTTTTTCCATGTAGTAGGCCAATCGTCGACCGATGGGCAAACTCACTCAAATCGATGATACCTTTTTTTGTACAACGTAAATAAGTTTATGTTTTAGACATCGAGTCTTTCTTTCAGATAAGAATATTGTTTCATTATGCATTTTCTAAAATAATTATAATACCTAATTATTCATAACCGTTGGAATGGTTCTTTATTAACTAAAACAGAACAAAAACTAATCTTATTTCTTAGCTATCGTCAAATAGTGCTAATCATACAATGTAAGTATATCGTAATAAAAATTGAAACCTGTTTTTTTTGCCACCGTAAAAATACTTCAGCATTACAACCTGCTAATTAGTGATTTTACAACACACTAAAAATAATTTACTTATGGCCGGATTTTTTGAAATGTGGACAGTGGTGGATTTATTATTAGAAAAATTATTTTATGCATTTATTATTTATATTTAAACCTAGCACTTGATTTCGAAGACAACATTAAAAGATATATTGGAAAATTTTACTCAAATTATGCTGGTTTAATGCTTTTAAATATATGTCAAATTCTTACTGTTGTATGTGGAGATCTTAGCATTTTTTATTTATTCCAATGGTTCGGATTTGGGCGTTTTACTGCAGCTCTACAATCATATTGAAAGTGAAAATAAAACTAGCATAATATACTGTACCAGTTATGCATATCAAACAAGAGCGAAAAGGCGACCAATTGAGGAAAACATCAATAGTCAGAAGGTTACAAATAATTTTTATTTAATTCAGCACTGATAATATATTTATTTGCAATTGAAAAAACGATTTTGGTTTCGACCGTATTGGAAATCTTTTCTTAATCATACGGCGATTTTATCATGGAATCTACTTTTAGATGGCTAAAGAAAACGTTATATTTAATTTTTAAAGGCACGCGTTGTGGTTAGGAATGTAATATTGAAAAGCTTTCAAGTTTTTTTTTTTTTTTCATGTCCGCTCCCAATGTGGAGCATATGGTCTCTTAATGGAGGTATCTTGACAGAATTTTTTCTACGAGAACTGCTTGTCACTCAATTGCTCAACCTCTCTTTTCTTATTCGAAGAGAGTAGGGATAGAAGGATAGGGCTATATGACAGGACTAGTGGTTAGCTAATCGCTCTCGTTACACCCCGTGAGGATGGGATTGGTGGGAGGGAGGACTCAGACTACCAACAGAAATCCATAAATCGATTGAAAAATCTATGAAAACCGTCCGCACCGGGAATTGAACCCGAGACATCCGTAACCGTAGCCAGCGATGAAACCAACTGCGCCACGGACGCCGACTTCAAGTTTTGAGACTGGAAATTCTCATTTTTAATGTCCTACAGGACCTTACAATGTGGACAATTTGAGAGGTAAGCATACAATTTGCTATCATTTATAAGGTACTAAATCTGCTTATATTCTGTAGCAATGATAGTTTATGGTCTTTTAAATGTAATGTTACACTATTTGCTGTAGAATATATATATATCATATCGTCGCTATAGTGACAGAAGGCGATAAGTCAAAAAACCTTGTTTTGTAATAATCGACTTTTAAGAAAATCATGAAATCTAAGACTATTAAAATACTCATAAATCATTTACGACTTCGATTTAAGTGCTCCTTTAAGTAATCCTGTTTTATTGTAAAGTCAATTATTGTTTTTTGTCACTAATAACTGAGAAAGAAATTGACTTAATTCGTACTGATTTCTTTAAACTTCGTAAAAAATACATGGTATATGACTGAGCTTGTTTTTTCAGACATCCTAAAATCTATCGCACTGCATTCATAACTCAAAACATCCTATTTTAGACTGATGCTTATTTGTCTCTTAATTGAATGATATATCATAACTCTTGATTTTTTCGTTCTGTTATTTGTAGTAAAACTAATTGCGACAGATGTGATGAAAACATTGACATAGTGTGACTTGTTACTGTTAAATATATTTTATAAACTTTGTATAGAATACACCTCTTATATTTATTAAAATATGTCGGTTATGTTATGATTTTTTGAAAGTGTCAAGTTTCGGTGGCCGGGTAAGATGTTCAAATATCACTAATTGAAATTGAGATCATATTTTAAATACGAAATATTATCACTTTTAAGGTGTTAACTGTCAATTCTTGGTGGAAAGACACTATATTTTAAAAAATAAAACACAATTCATTTGTACTACTTCCACATATTTATAATGATCAGTTACATTATATCGGTTACATTATATTTATACTGATCACGAAATATTATGTTTTATTGTATTCATTGTATTATTACTCCGCCACTGTTTATATTCTTAAGTTAAGTGCACAATACATTATCAGCTAGCAATAGGCAATTGCTAAAATTCGTGATGGCCAGACCAACGAACACGCTTAGATTTCTCACTGATTGTATGTAAATAATTACACCGCTATACCTTGCACAGTGTTGTCTACAGATGAAGATACCCACTTTGAAAGCAAGTCGGTTTCCTCACAGAACAGCCTCGTAAATTTTAGAATTATTACTGCCGATAAATCATGTTTTTTCGCCGTATAATGTTGTTCGAAGGCAAATTCTCGATGATTTCTCTCAGCGGGGCACGGCTGTCTTATCTTCGCGTGATCTTAGTGTGTTAATAATGATTATACGTCAAAATTCAAGCAAACATGATTAGTTGGTTGCTCATTTTTAACACGTTCAGTAACTATCGATTTTTTTATTCTGCTATAAAACTTGTTTTGAATTTTACGATGCACAGATCAAATACTGCTGGATGAATAGATTGTTAGGTATATATATATTAATAAAATAGTATGTTTTGTTTATTACAGATTCGTATTTCGTATACTAGATGTAAATTTCAAGCCAAGTAAGTTATCCATTTTTTGGAAGTGTAAGTATTATATGACAGTTAACCAGTAGAATATTAATTATATAGCAATCATATTTGAAGAATGAAAAAATTTAGCACACTGTTGCTTGAGCCTACCTGTCTACCTTTACAGTATTGTACATTTATTATACCTCTTATTATTGCTTGTAAATTAATTCGACATGGCTTTAACAGTCCAGTTTTGTCAATTTTTTTATTGTATTATTCGAGATCACACAAATTTTAACACTCAATAATACTTGGAGAAGGAGCTAACCTCTTTTTCTTCAAACAAATGTATGAGTACTTGATAAAATAAAGTTGCAGTTTTTAAGGATATACAATTTTATTTAATAATAATTACAACCAGACATTTCAAAACACAGTTATGTATTTAATTGCATAAATATATGTATTCTGAATAAAAAATAATGAGATATTATTCAGTAGAAGTCATAATAACTGCATGCCACTTATTTATCGCGGCTAATAATAAGAAAAATACACTAATTATAGTAATAAAATAACATATCTACTTATAAAAATAGCCCGCTCATTTTTTATACACTCGCTGTACTCGTTTATTCCTCACGCCTCACGCCTTTTTCGTGTACCGATAATTATCTACTCACTCAACTACCTAATACCTAAATCAAGGTGCAAAAAATATGGTTGCTAGTTTATTTTTATTGCCAAGAGTCATGCGAAATATTCATGTAAACTTCGAACTGAATAGATAGCATATTAATAATATATAAAGAAGTCTTTCAAGTGAAGTGTAAAGTTAAAGTTACTGTCGAATTATTATCATCTCCAAGAATTTATGTTCAGTTGTTTGGGTTATAAACCTGTAACGTACACAATTATGGTTAAGAAATGTATAGAAACAATGACTATACAACACACTGAAAGCACAAATGTATTATTGATCATTTTATTTAAATCCAATAAAGCAAATGATTTTAACGAAGTGCACCAAAAACTCATTTCGTCAATAATGGTCATACGGACGACAAGATACATTGACCAAAATATAATGAAGCCTTTCCTAAATACCTAATTTTAAAAAAATAAACTTTTTTTAAATACTCATGTATAAAAGCCAATTATTTTTACTTTTAACTGGAGTAGTAATTAATTATATTTTATTATGTGAGATACAAATTTTTTACTTTTAACTTTTCCGGCAAAGTCCTGATTATTTGATTGTTTCGAGAAAAAGTGACCAATGAGTGGAAAATGTTAAAAAATGGGTAAGGAATTCTTTTTTGGAATATGTAGTTTCATGATGTCATCAACTAGCTTTTTATGATTAATATTTTCAATTTTGAATTGTTGAGATTTTGTGAATTTCCATGTATTTTGTCACTAAGGACCCAGGTTTCACCTGTCAGCATCTTCAGGCAGTCAATTCGATTCAATTCGTGTCACTAACGAAGAAAATATATCTAAATGTACAAAATCTCAACAATTAAAATTTGATATTGAAATTCCATCAAGTATCCTCAGTCGATGTTATAAATTATTAATATTTTCATTCAATAATGCGTTCCTGTAAATTTGGAGTCGGAGTTGTAAAAAACGGAGCGTATCTGACTCTTACTTTATATAGCAGTTCATGTTTGAATTACTTAACATAAATTTAATAAAACTAAGAATGTGTGAAGTGTAAATAATAAATCGGTAGGGTTTCTGTGTCTGCAGTGCAAATGAATATGCAGAACTGAATGATGAAGAACTTCTACCGCTCACTTCGGTCTACAATTTACGCGTGTCATTTTTATTTATGCCATTGTCATTTTTTTGATCTCTCAATACACACATTGGTACGCCATGGGTGATAAAACCAGGAATTGCAGAACATTTTGTAGAGAAAAAAATCAATTATACGACTGTGCGACAACGTCGGATTCGATTCGAACTCCACAGCTCAAGAATAATTAAAAGGCAAAATCAATTATCTAGTTTCCTAAGTAAGCCACTATAAAAAATAAATCAATGCCACATGATCATTAGACAATTAAAGCTGAGATGTCCGCCCATAAGGCTGTGCGCAATCTTCCGATGGATCACTAGGTGATTTTCGCATTTCCTAAAATACATTCAAAGCTAACAAAAATACATTGCAAGACGGTGCAAAATTATTAGGCACCTAAATGTGAAATGCTAAATATTGGCTAACGAGTATTCTAGCTCGGGATACCTATTCTTAAAACAACACCTTCAGTGACATGTGAAAAATTATGCAATTAGGTAAGGACCACTGACACCATCTATTGAAGTTTCCAAAAATCATTCTCGTTATGAACCTTTACAAAAAAATATCGACTTACAATATGAAACCGAATTGGACGTGAAGTATCTACATTAAGGAGAGAGTATTTTGCAGGGCTGTGGAGTCGGAGTTATAAAGAACAAACGACTCCGAATACTTTCTCTATAAGGCGCATTTTTGCATTTCTGCGTACTTTATGTACTTCTTTCATTTTTATTTATACCTGTAACATCTTCGTGTCCTGCAATACACATAATATATATATATGCATAATATGAAAAATTTGGCTATTTGCCGGATTGGTTGGTTGGTGTTTAATTTGAAGACCAATCTATATATTTAAAAATGAATGTCTGTTTGTTGGTTTGTTGGTTTGTCAAGATCTTATAGGCTCCTAAACTACTCAACCGATCGCGACGAAACTTTCAGGAAGGACTTATTGTGATCATGCCGGGAAATATTATATTAAATAAATGTTTGTTTGTCCTTCACGCGTTCCTTTATCATTCATACGATTTCGATGAAACTTCGGTGAGTTGTTGTGCACACACCCGTGGAGGGTTCTGAAAATCTAAAATTGAAAAAAAGAATCAAATACGTACATACTGCGACCTCTAGGAAAAACCTTCTGATTTATTCGTGTACGCACCAGACGAAAAACAAACATATTATGTTAAAACAAGTGTGATATTGAAACTCGGGTTCGGGTCGGGCCAGACCTGAAGATGATGGGCTCGAACCGGGTAAGTCTATGAAATTTCGGCCTGTGCAGACCTCTAATCCAAAAGCACTTGAATAAACAGAATTAAAACACAAACCCTTTCTTACTTTGAGTGGAATTGCAACGCATGCCGGGTACTCACTAGTTACATATAAATAAGAAAGGTAGGAAAAAAAACTCACAAAATTAGAGGTTTTTTAGTCGTAATTTGAGTCGGAGTCGTAATTTGAGTCGGGCTGTTGGTCAATGTCGGAGTCGCGCGTTCTTGGACGACTCCACACCCCTCGTATTTTACTTAAAACCATAGTTTTATGAGTAAATATTTCATTTTTCGTATAAACAATGCGCAATTTCATATCTTTGTGAATAATTAAAAAATCAAGTTTACGTTATATGTAGAAAATAGTGTTTATTTGTCAATCCAACGTAAATCAATTTATGCCAAAAAGTTGAGTTTTTAACTGTGAAAGACCTTTTTAAGCCGATACTCTTCGCCACTGATAGTTTGTCTCTGAAAAGTCTTCAATTTTCATCGACGAGTGAATATTTTAATTAAATTATTGGTTATATTTTCCGCAAAGAGAATGTACGTTAAGAATCATCTGTTTGCAACATATAAGGTGATATTATAACGACACAACGAAAGGGTAACTGACAGACAAGTAGGCAAGATGGAACTATTTGACTGCAGTGAGCTGCGAGAGGCAGCCAAAGTGCATACAACCTTTACATGTGAGAGCCACTTCAAAACCTGTACAACATTTTATGCTTACCTTACAAAATGTGCGATACTCACACCCAACACCTTTGTTATAGCTCACTTTGAGAAGTTGGATCTCTGCCACCTGCGTAAATATGTTTTTTTTTTGTATTGTGAGAACAATTAAGAAAAACCATTCGTAATATAAAATAAAAACACCAAATATAATATTTGATATTGCTGCTTTAAAAAAAAACGACAGAATGATTTGCGGCCTCAACCGGGGTCAGACAAGGCTGTGTTCTGGGTCCGTTCCTCTTCATAATAATCTTCGACTTTATCCTGAAGTCAATTCCACCCGACCGAGGTGTAGCCGTTGCTTTTTTGTAAACTTCTATTATTTTATGCTTGGTGCAATATTAACTATTTTATTTTAAGTTGGTTACATTGCTTAATCCCTGTTTAAATCCATCGACTAAGGGTGCTTGATGGAATTTCAATATCAAATTTGGATTATTGAGGTCAGTTCGAGTCCATTCGTGCGCTCGAATGCCTGAAGATGCCGAAAGTGTACAAAATACATGGAAGTGTACAAAATCTCAATAATCCAAATATGTATTTATCATTCATTGACTCAAAATCCCTTTTGAAAGTACACCTGTCGGTTAACTGGCTGACCCACTGGTGAAACGATCCTATGGTGAGTTGCGTTATGAATCTTTGAAATGCAGTCCTGTAAATTCTCACGTTTGCAGATACGGGATTATAAGTAGGGAGTGTTGATATAATAGTGGCTTACATCAAGTGGCCTGGTCAGAATTTTAAACCTAAAACCAACGTAAAATGATGTTTCCCTTCCAAAAACTTCCAATTGGACTGAGACCTACTCCGTCATCCTTAAAATGAGTCGCAATCATTAACTCATTTTCGTATTTTTTTTAAGGACTACATCAATTGGCCAAAACATCATCGAGTTATATTGCTTTTGTCGAACATTTGTCATCTCGCTCATAAGCATGTTCGATTCCATTCAACCACTATCGTAAAAAAGAACGAGACTGCACGTCTGCAAGCATCGTCTTGTTTTTATGATGCCAGCTCATGTTTCCGCAAATGACTAACCTACTGAGCATATATATTATGTACAGGCTGTTTATAAAGACTTTTTCGCATTTATCAGGATCGCTTGAAAAATGAAGAATTGGGATTCCACTGTATTTAATAATTAATACCTCGAGTTGTGTTGGCAGCGCTATCCCATCAACACTGTCAAACAAGCACACAGGGGTATAATATTCACATGTTCTCAAAACAAACATTCATGATGCACAAACACTAAACTTGACACTGCACTTTATTCCAGGGCCGCACTACTGACGTGACATTTCAATGAAAATAAATAAATTATCATGCACTCTTTTTATCTGCGTTACAAAAGGAATGAAATTATGGGAATATTATTTTGATTTGCGAATTCGCACGAATGTTAGTGTTTTTTTTATCAAATTTTCATCCTGATCCACTATATAAGAATGTTAAATTATTTTAACATTGCACCTAGTAACAATAACTGTTTTTTTGATCGCCTTAAACGATTATGTCATATTGAAATAACGTGTAAACATGATCCATAGACAACATTTTATTTTTATTAGGTTTATAAAAATGAAGTACATTTTTTTGAACTATTTCAACAATTTTATGAAATGATCAGAACCGATTTCTCTCATCGCGGACATTTTCGATTGCTTAAAAATAAAATGTGACTTAGTCTAAGTCGTTGGATTCTGTTACGGATGACTCGGGTTCAAGTCCCGGTACGGATAGTTTCATAAATTGATTTTTCAATCGATTTATGGGATTTCTATTCGTAGGCATGAGTGTATGTGATGTATAATGTTCCCTCCCGCCCCTCCCATCCTAAAAACTGGGTGTAGCGAGAGTTATTAGTTAACCATTAGTCATATCCTAGCCCTATCCTTATATCCCTACTCTCTTCGGAGAAGAGAGTTTGAGCAACTGAGTAACAATAAGTTCTAGAAGAAAACTTTTGTTGAGATACATCCACTCCTGGAGTCCATATCGTCGACTTAACTAGCAAACTGTGTATCTACGTTTCAGCAGAATGATTAGGAGAGTTTAAAAACTAAATAAATTCAGATTTAAATGTTATTTTTGAATTTCACATAAGCTATATAATAATAATTTTAAATTACTCATATAACATATGTAAAATTCACAGATTAACATGGCTTAAAATTTTCTTTATTCAGTTTTTAAGCACTCCTGAACTTGCATTTCTCTGACATGTAAACACGCAGTTTGCTAGTTAAACTAACGATATGCTCCACATTTGGAGCGGATATGGTAAAATACTTATCAGTTATTAGGCTGTGATTATTTTCAATTATGAAATACTCAGTTATTCGATAATTGAATATAATAACAACCACACAGAAGATATGAATATGCTGAATGTATATGAATATTATTTACGTATTCACTAGCATTTTGTAATAAATTTATTCAAAAATCGACTTTTAAACGGGTATTTTTATTGATAAGTAGCTAATAATAATTATGTGATATACATAACCAAAACGTCGTGCAGGGTTCTGGTTTTTCTTGTAAAACTGTTATGTCCAACTCCATTAATTTAATTAATAAGATTATTAATTTTGTTCAGTAACAATGTAAAAAGAATTTAGGTTGCGTGAAAAATTTCCATTATGTTTATGGTACTTTATTCATTATCATATAAAATTCAATAAAAATAACATTTAATTCATGACATATCATATTATTAAGTACAAGTTGGGTAACCCTCTACCAACTGGTCTTGTATAATATATTTACACCACTTCATTACATGAAAATAATGAGAATGACACGACGAAATTTTGATCGAATTACGTGTGCTTAAAAATGCAATTTGAAGAAAAACTTTATTTATACTCTGAATGTGTCTCTATAATGAAGATATTGGAATTGAATTAAGAAGTTGAGAACTATTATCAAAGAACATAAATGAAAAATATACTATCAGACTTGTAGAGGGAATACTAGAATATTTTTTTCTAAAAATTGTGTTGTTGATCCATCGCCGCCTATTTGTTTCTATGTACGTGTATTTTATTAAAAATACAGCCTGCTTATTCGATAAACAATTAATATCATTGTACAATAAACTCTTCCAAAAAAACTCCGGGTTGAATAGGTTAAGTACCTGATGTACTAACACAAACATGATTACAATGCGAAGATGCACCGACGCACACATCGACAGAATCAGCGCGTCACGTGACGTGTATCGATATACGTGTGCATAGAAACGTCATGTTCACACATGCAAAGCTCGCCGGCCGACAAACGGGGTGTCATACGTTGGAGGGGATAAGACACGGCACTCCACAAAGTCTGTGAAATGCAAAAACCAGACGTGGAGAGGGCAAGCGCGAAAGAGAGCGCTTCTGTCTGAGGGAGATAGTTCGCTCGTTACGTCACGCGCGGCAGGAGTGCTTTGAAGCGAGCCGCCAGTCGAAAAAGAACTATTGCGCGGAGCGTATGTGTTACGCGGCATTAAAAACTGCTGTATTATTACGTGAATAATATTGACACTTTATTTATGAGTTCTTTTTGTTGTTGAAAGCAAGGCGTTCAGTGTTCTATGGATTTTCTCCTTACCGGATACAAAAGTTGTGTGAAATTATATTTTCAAAATATTGTGATAAATAAATACTATTGTGGATTTTAATATAAATAAAAAATATGTGGTGGAAAACTAAGTAAATAATACTCACCGTTTGCCTTGTGCTTACTCCTTAAATGTGTTTTTTTTTAAATAATTATTAATACTATTGTGCAATTCTGTGGAAAAGTTTCCGTTTTTTAAGGATTTTCCAAAATGAACACAATGTTGACTTCAAGTAATCAGTATCTGAGGCCGGAATACCTCACGCCTCTCCCAACAACGGTAAGAAATACTATTTGTATATCTGATACGTAAAAAAAACTAATGACAGCTTCCGAAGTGCTGTTTTTTTATTATTTATAGCTAATTAAATTACTATCAAAAACCCTTTTTAATATCCTGTAGCATGATTTTTTATTTTTTATTTTACGATAAAATTAATTTATAATCCTGACAAATGTTTAATTATAATTATTCAACGATAACGCTTAAGCTTAAATATGTAAAAAAAATATGAGAATATTTTAATTTTGATTTTCAAGGCTTATTATGTTTCGCCTATTATTTATTTCCGCATTATTATTCACATACGAAAACGACAAATTTTACACAACCTAGGTATTATTTAGTTACTTTCATTTGTTGCGCAGAATGTTTATCTATAAAATGATTGATTATTTATCATTCTTTATTATAAGTAAAAAGATTGTTAAGTTTAATTGCAACATAGGATCGACATAATATTATCTTTGTAGACATAGTTTTATCGTTAGCAATGTCCGCCGAATTATAAATATATTAAATAAACAACACAAAAGACATTACAAACTGATCTCATTCAACTAGAAATTATCTGTAAAAAATACCAATTATATAAATGCAAGTGTACATACAAAGTGATAAAACTATAAATTGTTAGTTTTGAGATATGGCCGATCAAAGTTTTGACTCATCTTAACTGACTCGTAAAAAGTGATTGCTTATTATTTGTATGAATTTTTATTCAAATAGGTGGTCAATAGTTTATAATTTTAGGATTAAATGTCGTTTCTTTATGATGCCACGATTCACAAAAATATATTTCTCCAATACGATATTTCAATATGTATGTAGGTATATAGAACTGAGGAATTATTTAATTTTACTGATTTCCGTCTGCAAATATCGCCTATTGAGAGAAAACCTGTACATTTTACAAACTGTACTTTTGTGGAACTCTAGAAAAGCGGTCTTAGAATGTAATGGCTAACTTAATTCAAAACATCAAATTGTTGACTTATCTTTCTATGGAACTGGGCCATCGATATATATCTAATTATTTTCAAATCTAAATTAAAACCTTGCTAAAATTAACATAAGATTCTTTGGTTTCATAATATTATTGTAAATGACTGAAAACTCAATAAGTTTGGGAATTCCTTTTTAAATCTAAAGAATGAAGGATTGAGTGATCAAAATCAGTCAAACATTTATAATTGATCAGAATTACCGCCGAATCTATGGAAGTTGTTTTTCGATATTACGAATTTTACAAGCTACCGGTAGACTGCGGGCAACAGTTTGAGGACCATCGCTTCTGAAAATTAGTTGATATTCGTATTATATTTACGACAAACTTTAACTCTTCGTTTGTCAATGATGATTTATTGAAATTTCTCCATATTTACAATGCAAATGACTTGGTATATTAATATTTTGTACCCGCCGGTAAAATTATTAATCTTCATAAATCATTTTGACAGGATTTTTTGACACATGTTCTATACCACTATGATAAAATGAATAATATCATTGTCATACAGTATTTGATTGATTTGCGACATTAGTGCTACGCCAGTCAAAGGTTAATTCGAATATTGTTCTCTCGGTGACAGACGTGATGTCGTAAATTAAATAATTAATATTGATAAATCTTTAATCTGTATAAATATTCAATGACACAAAATGCTGACATCCAAAGTCTAATAAATAAGAATCTAAGTGTCTAAAAGAGAACCATTAGATCTAAAATATTATCAAATATATTTATTACTACAATTTCTACAAGATATCAGAACTACTTTTAAATCTTAACAATTAGGGAGTAACCAAGTGTACCATTTGTTCATTGGATGCATTTTAGCGGCACAGCTTTACGGTAACAACTTGTGGCAACTCACCAAAACAATTTTGTTTTCTTGAACTTAACAAAAAAAAACAAGCGGCGGTCAGTATCGGTACATTTGTAATTCAAAAATAATAATTCAACTACTCAACGCCTAACATCTAACTTAGGATGTGAATACCAAAAAAATGTTTAATTGAAACAATTATTAACCACCCTATTGAGAAGACGAACTAGGTGAAAACAAAAAACCACAGTGCTATGAAAACTCAGCGTGGTACCCGTTAGGGCTTCCAATCCCGGGATCCCGGTCAATTATTCAATCCCGGGATTGATATCCAGAAAATCCCGGGATTTTGGGATTCAGTAATGCTATAAAATAATTCATATATCAAATTAAAACTTCCTGATTAACTACAACGTGTACGTCGGGTTTTTTATAAAACCTACAAAATTAATATAGAGTTTTGTAGTCTCCCTCCTTCTCATATTTTGTAACAGCCGTTCTTAACCAATTTGAAATGGAGGACAAATTAGGACCGCTTCTTAAATGAATGGACGACAATATTTTAAAGCTAAATTGAAGGACTTGTACTCTTTTTGGGTACCATTTGTTAAAACCTACCATAATAATGAAATAAATAAAATATTTTAATCAATACGTTTCTATTTTAAATATTTCTCTTTTTTTAATGACTGTTTTTAAATAAAAAAAAAACCATTCCAATACTCAAAAAAAGTATTTAATCATATATACATTCCAATTGAAGCAATAATGGACACAAATAAAATTTTAATGTCCAATTTAACACATGAAATTACTCTTAATGACCAATCCTGGGATCTCGGGATTGAGAAATTATGAATCCCGAAATCGTAAAAAATGTCCGGGATTGGATGCCCTAGTACCCATGACCACTCGTACGTCATCAAAATAAGTCTTGCAGGGTGTATAACGCAACGTAACATCGTCAAGCGTTTTCCCGTGATTGCATTAACTTGGAATTGGTATTTACCCGCTACCAACAGGAAAGAGAGCTATGATTGTTTTTTGATTAGTTGACACTTAACTTGCAAAATAGATATCTATGCTCTATATCTTACGAGGGAAATGGAAATCAACGAAATTCAATGCCGTTAATGCGTTTGATTGATTTTTAGATAATAATACAGGGGTGGGGAACGTATACATGTCGAGAGGTTGCATTCATTTATCTGTAACCTAATAAAGCAACATTCAATTCAAACTACAATTCAACAGATACTTATATTTTAATCTAAAAAGTATGGAAATTATTGTGTTAAATTAATGACAAATATTGATTCAATCAAAATAGTCGTACTCCAAACATTTTATTACCAACATTAAAATTGACTCAGTAATATATCAATTATATATACTGCGTAAAATTAAAAGAATTATATTAATTAAAAACATTTTCGTCTTCTTTAATTTCTCTCCTCAACCTTTTTTTTCAAGGTGTAGATGAGTATTTTGCAAGTATGCCGACGCTAGTTTTTTCAAGTTCTGTAACTGCGATAAAAGTAACGCAGCGGCAGTGTTGCCACACGCCGGAAAATTACGCCGCCACGTTTGAAATAACTTATCTTGACTAACTTGCACTAACTGACTGACGTTGAGTAATTGATGTAAACTGCTAATTGTTGCAAGAGCTCTTTCGAGGCACGTTTTTTCGACGGCGAAATGCATTTTCAACATAACCATTTGAATAAAATAATATTAAAAAAACAGAAATTCTAGGCCTCTATGCCGACACCTAATTAACTGGTTGGATCCAATTTAGAATGTAAATAATTTGTCTTGTAAGCGATAAAGCGTTTTTTATTACCTTAATAAGTCAATATAGAAAACCTGATATTGTACCTGTTCTATGAAATTCCGCTGGGTATAAAGTTAGAGATTAATTAGGTATGTCTCAATCGTATATGTATAAAAACAAGATAAAACGACAACCCAATTCCATTTTGCCGTTTTTATTTTAAATTTTGGCTTATAGTTACATAAAATTTAACAAAAGTACTAAAGAAATCGTTATATCTAAAATATTGTTTCTTTTGTATTTAAAGTTTACTCAAAGCATTAATATGCATATCAAGGGCTTTGTATCAAATTTATATTTCAACAAAATTTAGAACGGTTGGAAATTGAAAAACAATACTTCTAGTGTAGTTATATAAGTATATTTTTATTGGAGAACATTGCATCCTTAGTTATTATATACAGGAATGTAGATTTTTTTACCTAACAGTGTTCTCAATTCACTTTTGACATTTTGATAGTTACAGTAATTTTGATATTGCTTCGAATAAAATATAATTAGGTTTTAATAATATTATTTTCGCTTTCTCTACAAATATTCACATTTCATGAATTCGGCTTCGAAAATTTGATACTAGAATCTAATCAGCGTAAGTTGTCTGTTGGAAAAAATGCGAGACCAAAAGAATCACTATTCCCGTGTCTATCTCATTACACTCTCTTTTGACATGCATTTTTTCCGTAAACGATCTAACCCTGACATAACATAACTATTAATAATATTGTTGACTTACCAGGACTAATCATATTTCAAAATACCCCTCGCGCATATAAATAAGTTCAGAGGAAAGAAAATAAAAAAGTCTTGCATAACACTCCATTACGGGAAGAAAATATTACACAGGGAGCAATAGAAAATCTATAGCTATATAAATGGGTAAAATGTTGTGAAAATTATATGAATATGTATTACAAAAAAAAAACAGGTTGATTGAGTCGCTGAGTCCCACGCTCCCAAAGGTTTTCAGAGTTTTGAGTAAATCACGAAAAACTGTTATGGGCAGTATTTTGTATCTCTTTGTAAAATAATCTTTTACACAGTCGTTTTTCAGAGCACGTCAACCGTGAAGGCATTTTAGATTTCCAACTGGAAAAATTTATAGATACGTTGATATAGCACATACGTATTTACATTAAAAACTTATTTTGTCAAAAACGCCAGAGGGGTTTTAGCGACTCGGCGACTCAATTATTGATGACGAGAACAGCTGATACAGGAAATAAATTTGTTTTATATACGTAAGTTGCATATTTACAGTTTTTACAAGTAAATAATTGTTTTAACGACATGATATCTGTAACCAGTAAAATTTTATTGCCTTGTTTTTATAAACATTTATTTAAATGTTGTTATTTCACAACACTAAATTGTTAATTGTAACAAAACAATTTTATACCAATATAATTAAATTGTATTGTATTGCACCACACCTGTAGTATTATTTGTAAATTAATAATTCATTCTAATTAGCAGGTATGGTTATTATTTAGTAAATCCGTATATTGCTCTCTATGTTTAAAAACTCCGTAGATTTAAAATAAGTTTATTTAAAATTGCTTAACCCGATGAACGCGCTGGACATATTTGCATATCCAATACTTTATGTCGTACCTATTTACGGCCAAACTAGAAGAAAACACATGTGGATATATGATTTAGAAAATAGTTAAATATTTTAGTTAAAGAAATTAGGCAACAGATCATGAAACTGTCAAGTAGAACATAAGGAAATATAGTTTTGAAAAGACTGACCGCAGCCATTTTTCAGCTTCTTCATTTTCTTCGATTTATTTGAGCGAGAATGCGACGAGATTAGTTTACTTCTTGGTGTATTCGGGATAACTAATATATATTTTACATATTTATTCATTTTTTATTGTTGAAATTGATGTATTTTTAACCATAGTGAACGCTTTCACAAATCAATAGGCTGAAAATAAATTTAAACGAAAAAAAAAAACGGCTCGCGCTGTAAGGGTTATGTTAAAGAAAAACTGTAATAATGTGATTGTTTCTGTTTATAAAATTTTGTTATAAATATCATCACTTCTTCTAAACAAAGTTTTAATGGTATTAGGGGTTAGCTTTAAAATATATTCTTATTTTGCTAATATCAATACAAATAGAAAAAGGCAATGTATAATATAGAATACTGGAATACTAAATATAAGGTGTTTGTACTACTTCCACATGTTTACAATACAATTATGTCTATATTTCGACTACCTATATCAACGAGACATCTCGAGTACGCGCTTTACTTTTGTCATCGTTAGTTGGCTTACAGAAAAAGACAGGGACATAATGTGTAAACTGTTACCATGAATTAATTATGCTGTCGTCTGTTAAGCTCTTTTTCCTAAAAGAGTAAAGCGATCGAAATGTGTCTTCGGCATAATCTTTTTTTTTCGAATCACCGCTATCAGATTGTATATCTTGTTTATTTTGATACTGGCTGTAAAGTCATTTTAAATTGAAATATACAATTCGCAATAAAAATTAAAAAAAAAACACGATAAAAAAGATAACCAATAGACAAATATAAATTCGTCATTAACCATTACGCCGCTAGTCAGAAAAAAGCAAGGCAAGATTAAAGGACTCGTATATGAGTCCACGGACAGCAACCACAGTTCTTCAAGGACTCAAATATGAGTGCGCGGCCATTAAGCTTTATATTAAAAGAGTAAATACATTTATTCGATTCTAAGTTAGAAAATACCGATATACTACCTGTCATGTTCGAAAAGTCTTTCATTCAGTATTCTAATTAACTAGGTTACATTGTTAAATAAATTGTAATACACGGAAAGTATTCGAATAATTAATTAAAAAGAACAAAAATATGAATACAAATTGACAGCTGTTATAACATTCAAAAGATACAGGTTATTAGGGTATATACTTTCACAGTCTAAGTTAATTGAATGAAATATAATTATATTATTTCCCGGCGGCTATTCCAGTTTCAATCAGTTTGTTAGTGTCACCACTTCAGCACTCAAATTATATTAAATTCAGAGACAGGCATTACAAATTGCCTCATAATCGCTTTAATGCTTTTACAAAATTTATGACATCCTGCTTTAGTGCAAGGCGGTCGCCATTGTTGTGACCCATCATCTGTTCTCAGGGCTGCCATTGCAGAATATTATTCACCGTGTTATTATAGAAGGCAAAGATATTTTTTTTCCATGTCCGCTCCCAATATGGAGCATATAGTCTTCCAATAAAGGTATCTCAACAGAATTTTTCTATGAGAACCGTTTGTTACTGTTCTCTTTATCGAAGAGAGTAGGGATAGAAGGATAGGGCTAGGACAGGATTAGTGGTTAGCTAATCGCTCTCGCTACGCCTCGTGAGGATGAGATGGGTGGGAGGGAGGACTCAGACTACGAACAGAAATCCATAAATTGATTGAAACATCAATCTATGAAAACCGTCCGCGCCGGGAATTGAACCCGAGACATCCGTAACCGTAGCCATCAACGCTACCAACTGCGCCACGGACGCCGAAGATAAGATAATTATTGTGTAAAAATATTTATTTTTATTGATATTTTGCTATATACGATTCTTTTCTGTACATTTTGCGTAATTTCCATAGATTACATTTTGCTAAAATGATTCTATCACCTCAGATATACCATGTTTTAATGTACACCAAATACTATTTTTGCATGGATTATTTTTTAAATTGCACTGTTCAATGTAATGGAACCAATTTTTCACCTATCTGGCTATATGTTCACGGCTTCTTTTTTTACACGTTCCTTTTGCTTGGCCATTTTGCATGGAACGTATTTCAACGAGTGAAATTGAATGCATTATTTAGAACCAAATTGTCAATTTTGCTTTGAAAAATAATTAAATCTCAAGGATACATTAAGGACGAGTATTAATTAGGTACCACGACGTTAAAATGACTCAAAATACACCAGAGAACACTTCACTGTTCCTATTTATGTTCATGAATTAAAATTGATAAGAAATTGTTTGAGACACGTATTTTATTGACAAATATTAACATAGAAACTGAATTTAATTTTTTCAATGAAAATAACATTTCAGTTAAACATTTTTTTGAATCAAATGAGACGAATGTATTTAACTTGTGTATTTAAAAAAATATTTGCAACGTAAATGCAGGAATATAAAAAATAGCCTTAAATAAATGTCACAGTGTTACGTGAAATTACGCCTCATAACACCTGGCAATGAATGAGCTTATGCGAAAGGGAAAAAAGTCACTTTTTTTTAATATTAACAAAGCTAATAATATTACATATGTCATACATAAGTATTGTAATTTATGAATTATTTTTTATCGAATTCCAAATTTTGATAGCCCTACATATTTCAATTGAGTAATAAAAGAAGTTTTGACATGCAAATGTTGCGGCTCATTCTGTCGTTTTTATGCCAGCATAAAACTCTATTGCAATCTTTTATGTTCTTCGCAATCATTTGTTTTCCTAAA
Organism: Himalopsyche phryganea; assembly: GCA_022494535.1. Classification (NCBI taxonomy): domain Eukaryota; kingdom Metazoa; phylum Arthropoda; class Insecta; order Trichoptera; family Rhyacophilidae; genus Himalopsyche; species Himalopsyche phryganea. The sequence goes on from JAGVSL010000033.1 coordinate 1,012,511, forward strand.
GGTGCTAACAATGTAACTGACACTATTGAAATCTATTATTCCATATACCTACACTTGTCGCATTCATGCTGTTGCATATTATAAGTGCGGGTATTGTATTATTATTGCATTTTTTATTTCGATTTCTGTCCAAAGATCCGTTTACTGAAGCTTTATTTCGAGACAGGTGCTTCGTAATTGTTTTAGTATTATGAATATATTTGCTTTAGATTCTTTATAACATACTATACAATTCATAAGGCAATCAACAATATAACCAATCATTTTATTACAACATCCCTAAATGGAAACGGTTATACATTGCATTTCTAATCGATTTATGTATTTGTACCTAAAGTTGTGATATATTAACCTATTCCTATTTGAACTCATCGTCGCTATTCAGGAAGAAAACACTAAATCGAAATATTGACATATTGAGTTAGTTATACCAAAATGTTGCTTATTTCAAGCTCTACCGTATGCAACAACACACTTATTTTTATAAATTATACTTTTACTTAAAAACAGTTTTGTACAAACAAACAAAATGAAAAAGGTATAATTTTGAATTTGTGTAGTGTAATTTGGGGAGTGTACAAAATCTGAATAATCCAAATTTTCTTAAATTATAGAAAAAGGTATAGCATTTCAAATATTTGACAAACTTCAAAGCCCAATTACTCAAAACCAATATTTTTTAGTTAGTGTCTTCTTCCATAACAACGACGACATATCCTATTTGATCCTGGAAAAAAGGTGTAGTGAAAACGATTTGACAACCTTTAGTCGTTTACCACAACGCCATCTCGATGAACTTACTTTCTGTGTATTGAAATGATCCACTAAGATTTATTATGTTGCACGTTTTTTTCAAAATATGTATTTCAAATAGAATCTTATAGTGCTTTTATGTTCTCTAAATTAGACGTTATAAATATCCTCTTTTTTTCATTACTAGGTAAAAAGTAAAGCGTGACTCATAAGTCGTGTATAAAACATTGCATATAGGATTCAATAGTTTTATAAATAAATGTCAAAATTATAACAAAATGTAAATATTCCATAATATTTTTGTTAAAGGAAAATAAAGAAATAAAAAAAATCATTTGTACTACTTCCACACATTTGTAATGATCAGGACCGGTTTCGTTCATCACGAGCATTATCAAACTTCAGTTGATAATGCTCGTGATGAGCGAAACCGGTGCTGATCATTATAAATATGTGGAAGTAGTACAAATGAATTGTGTTTTATTTTTTAAAATATAATGTCTTTCCACCAAGAATTGACAGTAAACACCTTAAAAGTGAAAATAAAGAAATTCAATAATAGAAGATGATTTTTTTAAATTAAATTAAATCCATGTGTTGAAGTGAATGCTTTTACTTCATTTTTACCAATTTTTATGTTATATAATTTATTACCTGAAAAGAGTAAATGGAGATTTATATTTTAATACCACAGAGAATGTGACCAACTGCATTTTTCACAAAAATGGACTAAAATAAACGTTTAACGAAAATTATAGATCTGGAAAAATGTAAATATTACGTATCTATTCTCATAAAAAAAACTAAATCAGAAATGAAACTTCAAGCAAATGGTTTTTAGATGATAACGATTTATCAAACGGGTCTCTTGAAAATTTTACTATTTTCCTAGATAGTAGAGTTTTAACTAAAAAATGTTGATTATACATTTCCGTTTATATACGTACTTAAATCAAAATTAAGATTGTTTCTTTCGATGCATTAGAAAAATACTTCCTTGGCATTGTCAAAAAAATGTATTTCATTATCTTAATGTGAAAGTTTGAAATCAAAATAAAAAAATGTTCTTTTTATATATGAATAGTATCTACCTATTCCTAAAATAAGTCGCGGGTACACGTTCCAAACTTTAATATTCCCAAAATCCATCGGCTCACCGCCAGACGTGTGTACGTGGATAATGAAAATGTCTCCCGCTTTTGTGAAAGGTGCACGTCAACCACAGCTTCCCCGCAAAGGGGTTGAAAATTGGCGGGAAAATTCCACATTTGTGCTTATATTACGGTATGATTTGCGGTTTCACAACCTTTTCATGACGGAGTCGCGAGATTAACTTCATAGCGTACACATGATTACTACACTGCGGACTGATATGTCATATGATTATTTTTACGGTTAACTGTTTTTTTTTGTCGTCCTTGTTTTACTGCGATAATTATTTTTTGTATGCCCTTCAATATTTATACACGTTACATATTCTGAAATGATAGGCATATAGTAATGCTGGTCCGATATCAATCATTATTTGAAACAGTTTTAGCCCGAAAGAGTAAATAAAAAGTCCACGACCCCATTATTTTTTTAGAAGATTGTGGGTACTTTAAAATGTAAAAATTCAAAGCCATTCTTTCACCCCTGAACCAATTTTCTATTTTCTACATCTATTGTATCAAAGTTAAGATGTACTTCATTATAGAGATTTATTAAGTTAACTTTTCCTGGTTTTATTTAACATGCAAAACCCGAAAGAAAAATGTGAAATTGGAGATCTCATAATATATTAGTCATTTTGTTTTCAAGGCATATAAAAATACATGTGTATTTCAGGACGAAGAAGGAAACGAGTGTATAATTACTACATATTTTATGAATCTTTAGTTTATTATGAAGAGATTCTTCGTTTGTCAAAAATTTAAACAAATAGTATAACTCATTTTTTCACACAACACATTTCTCTATTTGAGTATTTATCTATCTCCCCTTCTTTTCATATAAGCATTCGTTCAAAAGATTAATAGCTAATCTTAACTTTTATGTTCAAAAATGCACATGTCAGTTTAAAAAGAGTAACACTGTATATGCATATGTTTGTATGTGGATACATTTAGCTTGTTTTGTTCTACCTTACGACCGTAAGGCTTTTCATAATATGTCTGTCAACTCGGCAAGAAACTGCCTGAAACTGAAATTTAATTTTCAATTCGGTTTTGTTTTCCTGTCGTGTGCACCCACCGCCAATCAAAGTTGGCTTTTTATTATTACCTGTATATAGTAATATGGAATTCTATTCTACAATATAGCGTTTAGAAACCGCGATATTCGAATGTTTAGTAAGGGTTTGAAAATTCATATTTGTAGGTTAACCAATGGTTTATGATTACATTTTTGATAAAAATGAGTCGGTTTATTTTAAGAACTATGTTTTCTATGTTCTATCCAATGAACATGTTTAAATATAATATTTAACATGTTAAAAAAATCTATCTATATATATAAAAATGAATGTTTGTCCTCTATGCATTCCTTTACCATTCATTCGATCTCGATGAAACTAAGTGAGTTGTTGTGCGCACACCCGTGAAGTTTTCTGAAGAAAAAATGTAAAATAAAAACTAAAAAATGTATCAAATACGTACGAATAGCGACATCTTATGAAAAACCTTCTGATTTATTCTCTTACTATGTTCGGGTAATGAGTCAGCCATATGGCAATATTCATAACTTAAATAATTTATTCCACATGTGCATATCTTTGGAAATATGGAAACAATAACATATATTCTTTGAAAATTATAAATTAATTACTGTATTAAAAAGTCGGGCTTTTTTCGGGCTGCGAAAAATAAATCTGGGCTTCGGGTCGGGTTCGGGTAATACGTGTGATATTGAGACTCGGGTTCGGGCCGGGCCGGGCCTGAAGATGACGGGCTCGGACCGGGTAATTTTATGAAATTTTTGAAAAAACTACTGGGATATGTAACAAGAACATGCCAAAACTAAATTTTATGAATAAACTTATTAAAAATAGAAGTTATAGATAGCTAAGAACAAAACTTGTCAAACAATCAATTTAATATAAAGCATGTAAAACAATTGAATAAAGCCTTATTAATTAGTTTTGGTTATTCAGATTCACTCAAAATTAGAAGGCATTTTTATGATAAGGTTTATACCTATTATATCTTTATTTCCTTTGTAAATTTATTTAGCAGTGTTCAATTGCTTCGATATCCAATTGTCAAAGCATATGCCGTTAAAAATATTTTTTACCCAGAACACCTTGCCATGAATATAAAATAACTTTAAATGATTATTAGACGTAATTTTAATGATTTATAATCTCGTCGCGCTTATTCATGAAAAATTGTATCAATATAAAATTTTTGGAATTTGAAATGAATCAAATTCTAAGTAAAAGCAATAAATACAGCGATAATATTTTTCATTGCTACTAAAAATTACTTTTCTTAGATTAAAATCTACTATTGCCATCTTGAATTTTTTTCTTTTGCTGTGTTTTTAATGTTATAATTTTCAACCAACAGTTTATTTACTCATGAAAGTGAAACTTGAATATTTTTCTTATCATTTGTAGACGCAATAATATCATTATTAAAATTTATATTGTTTCTTTGAAGAGCAATTTAAAACTTCCTTTATGACTTATTGCTGATAAGACACGTAGACTTAGTTGGAAAAGAATGAGTAATAAATGTTTTGAATATATACATACATATGTGCATTTGAATTTGAATAAATTTATATAGATGAGAAAATTTAGTTATGGCTGCGCCAAAAATTACACGATCTTTATGTTATTCTCTGTAATTGTATCTAATATTTTTTTTCTCTTTTTGACAGTTGGATGCGAAGAAAAGTCCACTGGCTTTATTGGCACAAACCTGCAGTGCGATAGGCGCAGATCCACCAAACCCAAAACTAATCTCAGCAGCAGAAAAAGCGAGTCAGAAATCCAGCCACAAACACTCCTCAGACAGCTCAAGAGAAAAGTCCTCGCCGTCTTCTTCAATCAGTAACAACTCTAATGAAGCTCCCCCTAAAGCTAGTTTCAAGCCTTACGAGTCATGTTTAACTGCCAGAGACAAAACTAGATCTCCTGAAGATAGAACGCAAAGCGGACAGAGAGTGAGAACGCCAGTTTCATCTAAAAGCAGCTCTGCAAATACTCCAATTCAACCGAGATGTGCGAGTAATCACAGCTCATCTTCGCAGAGAACGTCACCCTCGAATCAAAGGAAATCTCCCACTGAAAAAGAGATGAGATCTAGTCCTTCTCGAATCTCTCCGCATATTTCGAGAAGTAATGGAGAACTTTCAATGTCAAATGGGTCTCTCCATAGTCCGACGGGTGCTAAAATAGGATACACTCCAAGTGTTCTCAGCTCCAGTAACGATCCAATGGTTAAAGATATGCCACTCGGTACGTTTAAGCCAGGACAAGGAATTCCTGTGTCCACTTCTGCATTTCTTGGTGGATTACCTGCTCCCGGTTTTTCACTACCTGCCGATCTGATGGCTGGTGGTTTTTTAGCTGCGCAGCATCATGCTCTTAAAGCTGGCGCATTAAATCCATATCTAAGCTATGCTCGTCTAAAAGCTGGTGTAGGAGACGCGTGTCGTGATCCCTACTGTACGGGCTGCTCACTAAGTGCTCATTTATTATCTGGATTTAAAAGTGGATCATGTCCAGCTGGATGCGTTCAGTGTGATCACGCCAAAGGACCAGCGTTCCCTCCGCCCGGACATCCTTCAGCATACGCCCACGCGCAACTGGCAGCGTTGGCCGCCGCTTCACAGCTGCCTTATGTCTGCAGTTGGGTGGCCGGAGACTCTGCCTATTGCGGAAAGCGATTCGCGGGATCTGAAGAACTTCTTCAACATTTACGAGGACACGCCGCAGCGCTAGGAGAGGCCGCTTCTGCCGGCTCGCACCCTCTTTTACCCCGAGCTTACCCGACCCCGCCTTTGAGCCCTTTGGCTCCCCGTTTCCATCCTTACAGTAAACCTCCTCATCTTCTCCAGCACCACCAGTTACCTTTCCCAATGCCTCCCCACCCGTCCCTGGCGGCGTACTTCCCGCCTTATCCTCTGTTCGGTCCTCGCGGTCTCCATCCGTGAGGTTGTGACTGAGCGTTGACCGGCGAAACGCAAGCCAAATATGTGACTGTGGTATCGTAAACTCAAATCCCTGTAAATATTACTGAATAGGTTCTCTTTAAGTAATTTATATATATAAATACGGTTCACTATCGGCACTCGGTGAAATCCCGCATCGGAAAGGATATGGAACACTGCGCTGATAACATGAGACCGGGAAACGTTTTACTGACGTTTACGTTTTAATTTCTGACAGTAATCCGTACTGAATATGAAATTAAAATTCTCTCTTCGTGTTTTCTCGACACTTATCAAATTAAAGACCGGTTTTTAAAATAATCCGACGTTAATTTGTATAAATCCATCACAGTAATTTTAAAATACGCCGCCTCGAGCTCATGAAGATTTTACGTTAAGAATCATAATATAACATCAAACTATGTATATAATATAATATACATGAACCTAACTCATAATTAATACAGCCCAATTTTTAAAATATATAATTTTAATTAGCTCTCATTAATAAATTGTTTGAGTTAGTTAATTCAACATGATTTTGACCATTTTAACTGATGTTATAATCGAAATAATATACGTCACTTTATACATGATATAAAAACCAAATTTCTTATTTAAAAATTAAAGGCGGTGTTCTGTATTTCCTTTCTATATTCACTAGTCTCGAAAAGTTAAATCTATATGTTTTTGTAATACACATCTGTTAGGCGACATATCTCTCTTTTGCTACAGGCCATATTTAATTATATTACAGTAATTGAACACAAAAAGACTTTCATGTTTTTTATTCGTTAACTTATTATTCGTACATGAAACACATACTTGCTAATTTTTCAATCAAAACGAATACGCAAGGAAAGACTCAATATTATTATTATAATGTGATTTATTCATATAATCAGTAATACAAGTATATATCATCGTTGATTCTGCAATATTCTAAGTAAATAAAAATCATTTTGATATCAATAAATCCATAATTATGTAATGCTTGTCTATTATTCGCCATAAAATAATTGCATTGACTATTCCATTTTGCATTGTGTGATCGTAACATATTTTCAGGCACTGTAGAATCAACAATAATATTTGTGAATGTCCATGGAAAATGCACGTTCCTAATGTCAAAATATAACATAAACGTTGTTTCACAATACATTTTGATTTTTGAAGTATTCAATCATATTAAATATTATGAAATATTTTTCTTCTTATATCTTCAGATGTTCAGTTAAAACATCGGAAAAATATTGAATGAACAACATGCTTAGATCTTTCTATGGCTTCTACATATATTTTATGTAACATCATTATGGGATAATATATTATTTGTAAACAGTCTATTATTCCCTTCACACTATGTAAATCAAAGAAAAAAATATATAGGTATACAAACTATATAAAAACCAATATTACCAAAGGATTTATGAATTTGATTTTTTTTTCTTTTCCCAGTGTTAAAAAATATTGTATTCAAATAAATTCAACGATTCATGAAAATCTCTTATCAAATCGTTATAAATTATTATAGAATGTATAAATAATAATTATTCTAGAAAAAAAATGTAATCCAGTCGACTGTATTATTCGTGGTTTCTTTCACATAAACCAATCAATTCACGTAAATTTAATTTCAGATCTCAATTATTATGTCGCTTTTAACTCACAGATTTATCAAATAAAAAAAAACTATGTAAAAATGTAAATCTATTTTTCGTGTATTCATAATGCGATGTTATGCGTGTAATTTATATATTTTAATGAATATTTTGTTATATTAAAATATCACCTACCAAAATAAGCTTCTAGTTACTAAATTGTAAAAATATAATTTTTGTAAAAGAAAAAATGTCGTCGATTTCTATTATAATTATTTCTCTGAGTATTATTGAATATAAACTAAAATCACTATTAAAAATTAAAGAAAAAAATAATATATTTGATGTCATTTTTTACGTGACGTCTTTTTTATGTAGAGTTTAATTTGAAAAATACTGAAATATTGTTTCAAAAAATAACATATTATGTATTGACATAAAATCACTTGTTTGTTCATTGTTCAATTGGAAATGTTTTAGTCGTAATTTAATTGTTTTCACATAATGAGAGAATGAAATAATAATTATTAATATGTATCATAATATAAAAAAAGAAATATTACCTTCGGCAAATAAAAATAAGCACAGTTTATTGTTATATTTTATAATTTAATGGTTATAATTATTATTTAAATTTGTTGTTTGAAGTCAGATTAATAAATGGAAAATATAATTTGAAAATACGATTTTTATCTTTTTGTTTTTTTATTCCCTCATCAACTTATTATTATCGATGTGTAAAGGTTGACGCAAAACTGCGTAGAACAGGTGCTCACCACCGAAATAATATATAAACAAAGTATATAAATAAATAATACAAATAAAGTTTTAATTTTGTTACACTCAGAAATTTAAGATTTACATATACGAGGAAAACATTGTAATTAGTTGAAAGAGATTGCTTCTAACGATAATATTTACTGATTCATACTGAATTTGAATACAGATTTTCTACGATGACTGATAAATATTTTTTGAATAACGATGGTTCACACAATGTTTTTTTACGCAATACATTGGTTTCAGAAATTAATGAAATTGAAAGTAGCAAGAATGTACGGCAAACTTAAATTGGCTCTTTTAAGTCGTGTAAAAAAATCTTTTACTTACATAATAAACCTTGAATTTTCTAAAAATTAAACGAAAAAAAGGTAAGATTTTTTTGTCGAAAATATATGTAGACAAATACAAAATAAGAGTTTGAATGCGCCTTTAGTTCGCTCCGCCGGGGATAACTGCTCAAGTTACGTCATCTGGTAAGGATACGTCGCCAACGACACGTGTTTTGGGGAAGTGAAGAAATAGACTAGTCTAGGGTAGCTTTTGATTTGAAAATTCGCGAATTTTCAGGTACATATATTTGAAATAAAATACACAAATAATCTAAGAATAACGTATTGTATGAAAAAACTAGGAATTCGACAAGCATGTAATATTTCACAAATAAACAGATTTCGCTCAGTTAGTACCAAAGCATTTTCAGCTAAGCCATGGCTTGAAAACAGCTTTATTATAAAAAAAATAACGGTAGATATTAGATTATACTAACGAGAATTTTCGCTGCACACGAGAACAGTTGAAAATGCATGTTATGCGTAACTAAGAATTCTAAAATATTTTAATATCCTATTGAATATTCGAATAATAAATTTAATGTTTAAATTTCATCATAGTCTCATTTGTCTGGTCTAGCGTACTTGTTATCACATACTAGTTATCAGCACGTGTTTTGAGTCAGTATTATGGTATTTAAATTAAGAAAATAAATTATATCAAAATATAACATGGCGCCAAATGAAATTTGTGGTATCCCAATGGTTTTATATATATCAAAATAAATAAACATGGAATAATTTATCACATATTCGAAAATACGAATATCAAAAAAGAGTTGAATATTGAATAATCGATTGGAATCCCTACGCGTAACTGGTCCATTTAATATTACAAAAAGCGTATCATATTTTAAAATACTCCACCAAGGATTAAAAGTAAAAAATAATGAATGTATTCTTATCGATGAACAGGGCTTGGCACAATTTAGCACTGACAGGCAAGGTTGTGGCACGCTTACAGAAGCAAAAGCCTTATATATGGTGCCCATGAAAACACTTTTTGGCAGCAAAAAATGCAGGTCATTGTTGAAAACTTATGAAGAAAAGAATATATTTATTGCAGTACTATGAAACAACAATCCAAAACAAGCAGATGAATATTAATGCCAGCATTATTTATTTGTGTTATGATTTTTTTTTTTCAGATAACGAAGCTTTTAAATAAGCTTTATAGTGAAAACTTTAAGCACACAAAATTCGTCAACTTTACATCGCATCTATCAATCATAATTCTGAAAGTATAATTAATCAATCAATAATTCCGTCTAAATGTAATTTAGTTGGTGGATTTTTACCCTTTAGTTTGACGCAGGGCTGAGTAGTCGTTTATAAAAACTCGGCTCTGACTACGATATTAAAAAATGTCTAATTGTTTTTTTCCTCCCTCAAAATGGTTTTTGGTGTCGTCTTTACATAAAAAATTGTGTACATTCCAGATAATTCTAGTGCATACATACTTATACGACTAATAGGCTAATTTTTAAATATATCTAGCGTACCTGCTATTAGGTACTAACGGAATAAAACTTAATAGTCAAACATGCGATGTGAATCTGCCAAATCAGTATTTTATCGCAATACTTCGATAAACAATTAGACAATAAAAAAAGTGAGCCGGAGTCGCACAATTTTCTCCGACTCCCGAGAACACAGCCCTGGTTTTTAAAAAAGTATGTTTTTATATATTTTTATTTAAAATGATTTTCTGAGTATCTGGTGAGTGGACTGTAAAAAAGAGTTTCTCGCTATCCATGCAGTTATCAATACTAACTACAATAAAACCAAACAATTGAGTCGATGCCGTTCATAATCTTCGCTATGCGATAGAATTCCGGGCGCGTTCCTTTGAACAATACACAATAAAATATTTCTTAATATAATGAAATAAAACAAAGTGAATCACGAGACGCCCTTCAGAGGACTTTAAACGCGGAGATCGTTACGCCTGTTGCTCCCGATACGAGACAGTAAAGAGATAACAATATGACAGCCAGAGGCGGTAGCAATAAAGATGTTATACTGGTTTAAAAAAGTCTCGGTATAAATTAATTAACTCGCAGGATACAGACACTATGCATAAATTATAATATTATCAGTGATAATTATTTTCGTGTAATTTTTACTCGTAAAAAATTGTCTTTAAGATTAGCAAAATGCAGGACTTTTGAATCTTTCTATAGTAGAAACTGACTGTTAAAAATTAATGTTACTTGTTGTTACCTCATAGCTCAGAGATGGTAATAAGTATTCGGTCAATATGCCAAAATAAAATAAATTAACATTAAATTTCATTTCATTTCCTATGTACAGATTATAAATCAGTATGTATTTATATTTATATAATCAGTATATATTTGAAAACAGATGCTTGCGGCGAATACTAAGGGTACGGTGGTTTGATTTTGTGAGGAACTCGGAGGTAAGAGAGCGGACGGACCAGCCTGATGGACCTGGCTTGGAAACATGCTGCGGAGGTCCCAGGGGAGCCTGAATCCTGTCTGTCTCTTCTACCAACCAGATGGATTCCGTCGCCCTGGAAGGCCGCTGATGACCATCCATAGGATATATTCGGTGGAGCTACGGGACGCTGGGATGACCTGTGAGGAAACGAGGAGACTGGCAGGGGACAGAAAAGCTTGGAGGAACCGCGTGATATGCTCCAAATAGGGAGAAGATATGGTTTAAAAGAATATGTATATATGTATAATTATATTAGCCTAATATAAATACAACATAAAATATAATAGACAAGGTAAAGTAATATTTATTCAATAAAAAGAAATGATGACAAAATTAAAATAGGGTTACATATATATAGAAACACAAAATTATTGCATTTTTTATTTTCTATCAGAAATCTTTTGCTTAATATTATATTAATCGTCAGATTTTGAAGTCGATGTCTGGGTGGTATAAAACAGAACCTTCCTGTGCTAAACTATTTTGAGTCCTTGAATTATTATGATTTCTGGCATGCTATTTAATTTTTTTTTACCAAATGTAGAGCATGTAATGGTCTCCTAATGGAGGTATCTCAACAGGATTTTTCTACCAGAGAATTGTTACTCAGTTGGTCAAACTCTCTTTTTCGAAGAGAGTAGGAGAATAAGCATGAAGCTAGGAGAAGACTAGCGGTTAGCTAATTACTCTCGCTATGCCCTGTTGTTAGAATCGGATACGTGGGAGGGAATTTTAGACATCACAAACATCCATGCTAATTAACAGTAATTCTTAGATCGATTGAAAAAACAATTAATGAAACTGTCCACACCGGGAATTGAACCCGAGATATCCGTAACCGTACTTAACGACGTTGACTACTGCACCACTTTTCTATACATGTTTTTATACTTTCTTATCGAGTTTTTAGGGCCACGTTCTGACTCTTCATTCTTTGACAATCGATAACATTCCATTTTAAATTATTAATGAATGTTTTTGATAAGAACTATGTATATATAAAAAAATGTAAATATACAGCATTTTTAGCGACAGATGTATAATTTTATACAATTGTGAGAATTTTGCCAAAACGCGTTAAATTTTTTTGTACTGTAATTTTCGTTTTAAAATTTTGAAGATATTTTGACTGTTTCAATACTAATAATTATGATGGTTTCCATTATATTTTTTTAGTTAAAAATAATTGAATCTTCAACACACGTTATTCCTCCTTCAATTAGTAAATTTTTGTTTATTAAAAACATATTATAAAACGAAATGGAAGAGTTAAGGTATAACCAAAAAAGATAATACTCAAATTGCCAGATTTGTTTGTTTTTAAGAAGTCTCTTCCATCACGTGTACAATCTTTGTTTCAGATTGTACTGAAATTGACTTTAAATCATAAAACCTACTAAATCTCAAAATAACAATTAGCGCGATAATTTGAATGGTTCAATAATAATAATAATACATTTTATGGGTTTGGTCTCGCATTGTCAATTATTTGTACCTTACACTTCGTCAGTTCAGCATGTGGTCGACCGCAAAGGGTTAACACTTGAGCGCCGAATTTTAGGGATTCCGTTAGTTAACCGAAAACCGCCGTCGAGACAAGACAAGATACGCGTTTGAAATCTGTATTCCAGTGGCGTCCGACAAAGGGCGGCCGAAACGCCATCGGCATCAGTGGCGCAGGGCCGCTTCTTGACGGTGACAAACTGCCCGCCCAGCGCCGCCCGCGGAATTCCAAATTAGAAAATAAAAAAATTCATTGAAGACACAGCGACCATTGTTAAGATTTTCAAAGAGAAGCGGTGGACGCTGGTCGAAGGTTTTATTGCTAGTAATTTAGTTGAGTTGCCACAGGTAGTATCAAATCGCAACTTTCAACGATATCAAATTTGGATTATTGAAATTTTGTACACTTCCATGTATTTTGTATATATATTTTGTATTTGTATATGTAGTAAAATACATGGAAGTGTACAAAATCTCAATAATCCAAATTTGATATTGAAATTCCATCAAGCACCCTCAGTCGATGTCTTAAATTATTTCAACGATATGATGATAAACAATATTTCCTTTACAGCTTCAGTGACAAATAGTCGTTACTTAGCGATTATTTTGTTTTTGCATTGATAGGTGTGGGTTGTACTGAATCGATTAAAAATCTAGAGACAACTTGATACAGCGTGGCGTCATGCACGTTTTCATGCGTGTGTGTGACTGTTATGCTACCTCTAGCGAATTATCGCAGTAAAAATCCAATACAGCATATTTATGCATCAAGCACGTGCTGTGAATGCTTCTCTTTCTCGCATGATTGATTGCAAGTAAAGTGAAAGACATATTGGTGCTAGCTCTTTTATCTTACATGAACATACGCAAGTGAGATAGGGAAAACTCTCCCTCACATCGAGTACATATAATATGCATAAAATGATTAATTTACCGGCCATTCAAAATTCATTATCGAGTGATCAAAACAGACAAACAGATCGGAGTCATCTGACTCTGACAACTCCAGCTCTGCCATAATTTTATCCACTACGCCAACGTCGACTCCACACCCCCTGAATTTTACAAAATCAATGGCAAAATAAATAAATGTTGGTTTGTGTTATTTAGAATATTGCATTAAGCTGGATAAAAGTTCCGTATTATTCCACGCCATTTCGGACAAGAGCAAACTGAAGCTTCTGCCAGGATTGGCGAGATTAATAATTAATGGTTATTTAAAATACTTTTAATATTACTGTTGGTACCTGCTACGTTCACGAAAATGTTGGCAACGTACCAGTTAACTAAGGTAGTATCGTTATCGTCATCATCGACATCGTTAACATTATCGTCAACTTCATCAATTGAAAGAATGGCTTCGATCTTACCAAAAATATAATAGAATTTTAATAACGAACGTTTAATCATAATTATTATGAAGTTTTGATACATGAGATATAGCAAAGGAATGGGTTATTATGAGTAATAAACGACTTCTAAAGCCGTTCCTTTAGCAAAAAAATATTCATTTCTCAGAAGCACTTATCATATTAAGTAGTTATGCTATTTCTTAGGAAAGTGAGTAATTTCTTATGCAAGAACATTATGTTATACTGCAGTGGCATAATAAATAACCGCCATTCGAAAGAACCACTAAAATGTCAGCTTTAAACACCACTCACGTGAAATGAATAAATAATTTTAGTCGCCATATAAAGTGGCACTTATTAACATTATCTCCATCATCAGGCTTCACCAATTATTTACTTCTGGGTGGAGTCACGGTGTCATGGGCTTCGCCGGATTTCAACATCAACAATATTATGAACGTATATATACGTACTGCTATTATAAAATTTTATTATTTTATTGTAAAAAAGAAACCTAATGACCTTTCAATCGTATGAAGACTAAAAAATGTTAATAATATATAATAACAAACTATTTAATGAAACATAGTGAGTAAAACTCCAATCATGTCCATTTTGAACTTGTCTCAGTACTGACAACAAAACGTTAAATCGTCATATATTCAATGGATTCGGTAGTAACTTCGATATTCCTCTGGCTGTGTAACTAAATGCGACCCGTGTTTCTTCTCTTTAAGAAGCATCTTCCGAATAACTATATCGCAAGGTTATTTATTTCTAGGGTAATGTCAGCGTTCGTGGCGCAGTTGGTAGCGTCATTGGCTACGGTTACGGATGTCTCGGGTTCAATGCTCGGTGCGAACGGTTTTCATAAATTGATCGTTCAAACGATTTATGGATTTCTGTTCGTAGTCTGAGTGTTTGTGATGTTTAAAACTACAGCCCACCCATCCGATCCTCACGGGGAGTAGCGAGAGCAATTAACTAACCACTGGCCATATCATTTTATTCCTACTCTCTTCGAAAAAAGCAGTTTTCATAGAAAAATTCTGTTAAGATACCTCTATTAGGAGACCATATGATTCGCGTTGGGAGTGGACATGGACAAAAAAAACAGTGACTAATTCTAAACATAAAAATAAGCGGTCGTGCTGGATTATGTCCTTCTACTGGACGTGGGGAGGGGGTAAGATGCAAAGGACAATAATACTAATTACACAATTAATAACTATCAATAAATTTAATTGTGGTAATTGTGATGTTTTTTCAAATAATTTAACTCTCAACTATTTGATTTTAATTCCTTTATTATTATTTAGTCAATTAAATTGTGCTACATTATTATTCTTGTTCAAATTATGATCATTTTCATTTTAATGATTTGCAAACTGTAAAAAATTATTGCTAGTAATTATCCTTGTGGTATATTTATATTAAATGCGAAAATGTTTCTTTCTTAAAGCTTTCATCGTGTGGCCAGATTGCTAAACATGCAAATTCATTGGAAGTTATATTATTTTTAAGAATCGTCTGAAAATGAAAAAAAATAAACATTCAAACAAATTATTACTGAAACCTTCTTAAATTTGATTCGTTAGAACTAAATTCAAATGATAAAATACAAATGTGATTGGACCACAAATATAATAATATATAGTACATAGAATTACTTACAAATAGGTATTTAGTATCTTATCTTACCCCTTTTCTTTTTTTTTTATTCGTAGGGCCTAATTATGTCATTCTTATAGTTTGTACACTTTTCATAGTTTATATTTTATTCACGGAAAATTAAGATATCTTAAGAGGATGCTTTAAATAAAGTTCAAAACTATTTTTTTCCAATAAAGCAACACCTCCAAGTTGCGCCAATGTATCCAGAATTCTCCTCGAATCATCTCTCACTGCACAATTAGTATGTTTACCGTTCACAAATATCCGTTGTAATAATAATCCGGCACCGATCGTTGGTGTAGATTTCTCTTTGTTTTTTTGTTCCCTTTCCCGTTATCAGGTGGGATCCTTTGCCGACAAAAAGCAGCATTTTTACCAAAACTTAATCTATTGTATCACGGCTTTGAAGCCAAATAGAGCACTTAGAGTTTGAGGGTTGGGAATCCAACCTCAACGTTAGCAATGCGATTAAAATACACTTTTCATTATAAATTTGTAAACTGTGTATTAAAAACTTGTTTTTTTTTTGTAACTTTTACTAACTTCAATAACTGTATAATTTAAGACAACGTCAGTTGTAAATTTGAATGAAAAACGAGTTTTGCGCAATCGTGTTATCAGAGGGTCTACATGCTTAAAAAAACACAGACAACTCGTAAAATTTTTTTTATATCCTATTTTCAGTATGAAACAGCTGATTGAATTTATTGATACAAAAAGCAGGTATGGAAATATCCGAAAAAATGCTAATTTTGGTTAACGAAATCATAATTTCTTAAAAAAATATCAATGTACTATTTTTCTTCTACCATACTTTGTTTATAAAACATAGACATTAATTAATTTTTGTTGCAATTCCTAAAAAGATCTATCCTGTGCTGCTCTTCAGTGAGCAAAGTGATTGCTTGCGAACAATCAGTCGTCGTTGACTTGTTGCATTACGGATTCGGCCAACTAGATTAATCCTTTTTCGTTTCCTACCGTCTATTATTTCGTCAATTCAGTAATGTTTTTACTTCTAATGTTTCGTCCTTAATATATTTACTTTGTTGACACAAATCTCAGCAGTGTCAGTATATATACAGTTTGTTCAAAATGAAAAGAACGCTAACTATGTGTAATGGTGTCCAGGCTGTGTAAAAAAGTCAAATTATTTCATTGGGCAACTTTTTGTACATTCTTTGTTATCTAAAACAGGTTAAAATAGCAATAGAATGGAAAGAGGTCAACAAATTTAAAACGAAAAGATAATGCAAAAATACTTGTGGGTTATAATTTAATAAAACCTTTAGTTTAGGGTATAAAATATCAAAAGTAAACAGTTCTTCAAGAATTGTTCATTTTTCATTTTTTTAGGGAACGTGTGATGGCGAGAACTAATTCTATAACAACTAAGTATTTGGGTGAGTGTTCCTAAAGTCAGCCGTCGTCAGTGGTCGGCCTTTTGAGCTTAAAACTTATATAATAGTGTATATAATTTAAGATATAATTTAAGACATCGACTGAGGGTGCTTGATGGAATTTCAATATCAAATTTGGATTATTGAGATTTTGTACACTTCCATGTATTTTGTCACTAACGACCCGGGTTTTGCCTTTCGGCATCTTCAGGCATTCGAGCACACGAATGGACTCGACTGACAGACAGTAAACAGTGTCTAACGTTTATATAGAAGATACAAATACGTATATATTGTATACACGTGGACTCGAACTGACCTCAGTTCGAGTCTATTCGTGTGCTCGAATGCCTGAAGATGCCGAAAGGCGAAACCCGGGTCGTTAGTGACAAAATACATAGAAGTGTACAAAATCTCAATAATCCAAATTCAATAACTGTATTGGACTTTTTACAACCAAATACAATAAGGATATTGACCTGGAACGACAGGGGTGTTTTTCGCTGTTGAATGGTCCTGGAAGGTGTTTATCCCTTACCGAATCCTATAGAAGAAGACTACTACCTCTTTACCTTCACCTCTGCCCAACCAAGTGTATCAAAAGGGATTTAAAT
Source organism: Himalopsyche phryganea (assembly GCA_022494535.1). Taxonomy (NCBI): domain Eukaryota; kingdom Metazoa; phylum Arthropoda; class Insecta; order Trichoptera; family Rhyacophilidae; genus Himalopsyche; species Himalopsyche phryganea. The sequence goes on from JAGVSL010000033.1 coordinate 1,030,122, forward strand.
GCGCAAAACAGAACATAGGTATATGCATTACCAAGAATATTATCATTATGTATCGGTACAAAATCCTTCTAAGAGCATTTACAATCATTTTGTAATACCGTTTCTAATGCATTTATTTTCACATGCGTATCATAAACTGAGATTTATTATAACGTCTAAATGTAATTCGCAGTTGCTTGTGTTTTACAAAAATGTTATAAATTCTGTTGAATGCTCAAAATAGAATGAACACGTATCGTCAAGACAATATTACTAGATTTAATATCGTACCTTGAATAGTAGAATTTTCTTTATTAGAAGAAACATTATATGAATCAATAAAAAAGATCCGTTCAATTCAATAGCGAGTGAATACATTATTCCTATTTTGTATCCATTCGGAACGTTGATTTTTATTGACGGCAAGTCGTATAATTGATTTGTCTCTGACTATAAACATGGCAGCACTGCGTTTTAGTTTATGGCCTAATCATTTTACGAGCGGAGGGAAAAAGGCTTCCATTAAATTTATTATCCAGAACTAGTCGCTTTGGACATAAATCAAACGGCTTATGGGAACAGCTTTACTAAAAATAGCCATTTTGTTGTTCGTTATTGATACTAAAAGTCACTCTATCAAGTCTTAGACAAGTCCGCTTTGTTCGTTTCCACCATTTAGCTACCGGAATCTCAAACGAAACTGTCTTCACAACCATTTCCTACAAGACATGTATTTATAATACTCTCAAATTTTTGAGGAGTAGTATTTAAATATTATTAACATATTTAGATTTAACGGACATTATAAGTTTAACCTTTAAAAAAGACAAGGAATAAAAAGGGGAACAAAACTATAATAATCCTATTGCCGACAGTCGTGCACAACCTATTTGACAGAAGAGTCAATTAATCCATTTTTATATTGCTGACGGGCTGCAGTAGGTCATGGAAGAATGTGATTCCAACAAAGAGGGTATACCCCTAGAAGGTAGGGCAAACGATAAAAAAACAGCATGTTATAGAACTCTTTAGCACAGAAGAAATACGTCTCGTTAATTTAATAAATACGCAATGATGAAAAAATATTTTAAAATAGACCTTTTGACTATTTTTTTATATTGCTCTACTTTCGTACATTCAACATTTGAACATGTTTTCAGGAACCAATTATGTACGGACATCGATGGCCGCATGTATACCACGCTGTAAAATCCTTATCATAATATAAATACCTGTTTATGTTTTGTTTGTCAATGATTTTTCGTAACGGAATTTATTGTTAAATAAATGACCCATCATCGGTATTTTGGGAAGATAAAATGTAGGTTAATAATATTAATTCAATGTAATATCATAAATTGTATTCATAAACAACCAAGCAACGGAAGACATAACAATATTTTTGATTGGGTTTTTAAATTTCCGAATATAACAACATTAGCATTGGATTTATATTTTATATCTGTAATAAAGAGAAAATCATTAACTTTTTATACACAATTCCAAAAAAGGAATCGATAAAATACAATCACATTAACTCAGGTATTTTATATGTTAATTAAATGATATTTTCATCGTTAAATTGACTGTAGTAACATGATATTTGGCAAGATAAGTATAGAAAATAATATTTTGTGAGATTTTAATCAATTTATTAGAAGTGTATTTACATTATAATATGTATTTTTTGTAATGAAGTAGTAGTATAATTAAAACCGCAAAACGTTCTCAAAGTTTTCATCGCTTTATTTAAAACCCGGTTTTTATCAAAAATATAAGTTGTAAAAATGTAAGTCTTTCGGTTTTTTACCGATTTCAATACCTGTATGAATGTACTTACTGGTGTTACATAATAATCCATTGCATATACAATATATTGCTTATAAATTTTGGTAACTTTTATTCGACTTGTGTAATTACAGATATTTTAGCATTTTTGAATAGATTTGCCGCCAACCTTTGAGGTCGACGGCTAGTGAGAAATTATTGTCACCTCCGGCTTCCAATACGTTATATCGCGTTCTGTATATCGCCCATCTCGGAGTATGGTATGACGAGTTCTGTTGGTGTCTCTGCTTTCAAGTGTTGACAGCTCGTCCATGTTGTCCCTCGTATCAATTCGTTTCCCCACATACATAACTATTATAACTAATAATCAAAATATATTCATTTTATCATAATTCTTCGGTTATAATATTTTAAATGAATCATTAATAGATTTGTGGTTTATTGACAATAGCCTGAAATAAATGACCGGAATTGTTAATGAAATACGGAGGTAAATAAAAAATGTTGAGAATAATAACTAAGGGTTCAATAAAAAACTCGATAATGAATAATGTTGTTATGATTACGGCTAGTTCTGTATTATTTAAAAAGAATAATTAGTTCCGTAAAGATATACAGGAAACACTTTTTCTAACTCTTCGTTTCGACAATCATGTCGATCATCGAATTCAAAATGTCATGTTTCAATTATTGAATTATTGAAAAAGTTTGGAGGTTCTCTTAAAGATGTTTCGTAATAAACTGATCAAATTCTTTCAATAATATTATGAATCAAGTGATTAATGTCACCTATGACGTGAAAAACGCGTTCCCGCCGCAATACAAAAAACTTTGCGACGCGGAAAACGCATCCCCCGGAGCTAACGTGTTAACATATTATAAAAATTATATTATATAACACTGTTTACATTATAAAAATTACTAATTATAGGTTTATGATATTTGAAATGTATAAAACGTTTAAAATATAGTAAAAAGAATAGTTAACATTAGAAATTGGCAAGGAAGTTAACCTGATAAGTTCAGACAAAATCTACTTTAATACATTCAAAAATAGTGCTCATTGAAAATTGTTAAAGCTCTTTTCAGTGGCATCTCCATTTTGGAAGAACAAGCAATCCATGTCCACGATTCTTCAAAAAATGATCAGGAACATAAAGCTTGACTTTCTTAAGAATGACGGAATTCTCATTATATGTATATGTGATATCAAAAAGGAAATAAGATATCTTTGAAAACATTATTTTTAATTTAATATCAACCATTGTAATTAATATTTATGTCGTATCGTTATCAAACAATCTACAACACCTTTTGTTTTATTTAAATTCTCTACAGAAGTCGGTCTACAGATTTAAAAGGTGAATAATCATCATGTCAGCCTGAAGACTTTGACTGAGGACTGGGAAAAACAGTTAGAATATTTTTGTTTTTATGATTAAGTAAATAATCATAACATTAACTTCTGTAAATCGCTTTTGTATTTAATCACTATCTTTTCTAATAATTATATTATAATAAATACAGCAATATTGTCACTGTGTAAAATGCACAATAGATGAAGCTTTAGAATAACAATGGACCAACTCCATGAAATCATATTTCGAGATAATTGTATTCCAAGTTTATGACTCATAAATAATTCATTCAGTATGTTCAATGGATTCGGCGGTAACTTTGTTGAAATTGATTTTTAATATAAGATTAAAATTTATTTGAATCTCCTCTCCACGTCCAGTAGAAGGAAATAAACACATACCACCCTTCATTTTTAAATTGAGGATTAGAATCATTAGTAACTTTAGAAATGAATAACTTTGCGATATAGTTAGTCTGAAGATACTTCTTAAAAAAGCGAAACACGTGTAACATGGAATAACAAAGTTTTCAATTTTAATTTTATAAAATTGACTGAGGGTGCTTGTTTAAGCTTCAATATAAAATTTGAATCGATCAAATGTTGTACAATTCCTTAAATTTCAAATTGTCACTGACGACACGGGTTTCACCTTTTGACATCTTTAATCATTCAAATGCACGAATGAACTACAACTGAAGTCGGTCAGTTCGATTTCATATATTGGAAAAAGAAAAACATATTTTCAATGAAGGGTTTGAATAACTAATGAGAGAACTTCAATATGTATAGCTGGATGGTAAGGATACGTATTTTTTATAAAAGTGGAGTTGGTCCACTGTTATTCCGAAACAAGCATTTAATGAATGCAATGTAGATGTCGATCAAACGTGGTATCGTTAATTAAATTTCAGATAGAGAATGGCAATTAAAATTAGACAATCTCTGTTAAATTTGAACTATACTACTCATTAAAAAAAAACAAATACCTTTGAATTACCATTTATTTGTATGCTTTTATTAGACATTCCTTGCTAATTATTCGTCAATAGAGTAAATATTAATCTGAGCTATGTTTAATTTAAGAAAAGATGGTCGATTTTATTTATTTCTTTACGTTACGGTCAGAGTTTTCAAAATACAATAATACGGCGTTTCAGTTATCATTTGAAAGAAGGTTCCTGTTAAAGGAAGCCATTGTACCTCTATCAACCATATACAGTAGAGCAGATAGTGGTCGCCAACCAGGGGCACACCGGCACTTTGGTGGCAGCATTTTTAAGATGACCGTGGTGAACATTTTTTTTCACTCGAAACCCCCTCCCCATCTAGCAAAATTAAGATGTAGTGCCCTTTGTCATAAGCCAGCAGTTTTGAGTGCCCGTCCAGTAAAAAGGTTACCGACCTCTGCGGCAGAGGGTTATTTGATAAACTACCTAGACTTTATCAATTGTACGCATGTTTGAATGTAAAAAAATCTTCTATAAATGTTACTGTCACAAAAACTGAATCTAATTCCTCACCCTTAAAGTAAGGGATGATCATATTATTTTATCTCTAACGACATAATTATGGAGGAAATGAATGAGAAATCCATTCTCTTGCAACCCTGTACATAACACGATGAAGATGGCTACCGAATACCTTTGCACGCTTTTAAACGGCCCATACAACTGATATAATCTTTGTACACCTCCGTCCGGCCCTGGACTGGCAGCGCCGGTGATCTTGTGTTTTCGATCATAAATTAGATGATAACTATATTGCTTTACCATACACGGAAAGATTTCTGTCTGTAGCTAATATGAATTGTTGTGAGTCATTACTATAATTTGAAATTCAACCACCTATGCGAAGTACTGTATATCGTTTATTCTCTTTTGTTTTATATAATATGAATGAGACAGATAATATTTCACATCATTTCATAAATTATTATCGATCCTTCAGAAATTTCACGACTGAAAATGTGAAATCTCGGGGTTTACGGCATAAAGACCTTACAAAAATATTTTCACAATCTTGAATTTGACGTCAGGAAAAATTACAAAATACTTGTTCTTCCTATCCGACCAAAACAGTATTTTTATCGAAATGACAGTTTTATATCAATAACCTTTCATAAGGTTAGTTAGGATTGTTAGGAATATAGCAGAAAACAAAAGTTTATGAGTTAAGTGAGAGGGACAGGCTTCCAACTCTGATACAATGATATCTAATTGATAATCTTAAAACTAAAAATATCTACAAAATCGACACTTAAGCGCACACATACTCTTTATCTGTCATGCTTAGTGCGCAAGTGCAATATTATGGTGCGCGTTACGGACGGACAAGCAGAAAAATCAAGTCAAATAATGTATCATCGTTGTACTGAAAGAAGACACTAACTGAAAAAAACTAGTTTTGAGTAATTGGGTTTTCAAATGCTTGAAATGCTATATCTTTTTCATTTAGTCTGTTTGTACAGAATTGTTTTTAAGTATAAGTATATTATATAAAATTAAGTTTGTTCTTTCATACGAAAGAGTTCGAAATTTCGATAAACATTTTTGTATAACTAACTCAATATGTAACTTGTTCGATTTAGTGTTTTCTTTCAGAACAGCGACGATGTATTATAAAAAATGAAATTAAAATTTTATAGAGCATCAGCAAAAGTCGTAAATTCAACATCGATGATCATTTAATGAAACAAGCTATTATTACTACTAAAAATGAAGAAAGTAATAAACTATTTAAATTGCAATTATGACATAGAAAAACGGTGGCTAAACATACCATTTCCGATTGATTCTGTGATAATTCATTTACGATATCAAAATACGATGTGCCAAATGATTTCGAATTGGAAATGAATTAAGATGGAGTCATGGACAATTCTGGCATGTCACGAGAGGAAGGAAAGCAATTGTCAGGTGGCAGGTATCCTGTAGGTGCAATATGGTTGACATGTGCTCCACAAAGGAAGAAGACGAATATTAAAAATAGTCCTGGGAGTGATTAAATCTTTGCCTGTGTGATTCGATCTATATTGGATAGACAGGAAGGAGTATTTCCACTAGATTTAAAGAACATATAAGATCATTTAACAATAATAATAAAACAGATTCTCAATTCGCTAACCACCTCTTAAAAGAATCACACAACATAACTTTTTATTCATCCCCGGTATGTCTACATTTGTGTGATAAGGCCCTCAGACTACATTTTTTAGAACAACTGGAAATTAATATATATATATATAATCAAGACAATAATTTCCTTAATGACCAAACAAACATTAATCCATCACCTTTACGTAAACCATTATAAGAAGCTCATGTAATTAAGCATAATTAAAAAAACCTTTTCCAAACACACTATAGGTACTTTGAATAATTTAGTTTAAAATAAATATTATGATATTTGAATACGTGAGATGACCTAAGATTGTCTATCTCTTCTAAGCAGTATATATAGATAAGCTAAAATAAGTTTATGTATGGTTCTGTTTAAGTTGAAACAGCTATAAACTACCTAATAAAATTGTGTAGAACTAATTTCTTTCGTATGTTATCCTATTATAATGGAGTTCTACCAAGTAAATGCCAATTCAGTCAATCGATAAAATCTTTACTTGTTCGAATAGAATCGATAGGTTTTACTTACGTCGTAGGTTGAAAATAATTTGAATGTTATTTCTACTGTGTACCCAAATAGCTTCCGTTCTTCCACGATTGAGCAAACTCGCTAAACGACGATTGTAAATTTGCTTTTATTCGACTATCAAGTCGCCCGGCCTTTCCTATCGAGCATAAATACGCATTATCGTTAAAGTGTCTTAGTCAAGTCGTAAATATTTGTGGCTAGTTTCAGTTTTGAGTCGATCTGTCGGTGGGATGCAAATAGGCCGTGTTTATGTGCTTGCGTATTCGTGTTTTCGAGCCAAGATTACAGCGTGATCTTTAGAAAACGAGAATTTGAATAGAGATTAAAGTAAATTATCATCAGGCATGCTGGATCATTCCAACAAGGCTTTTATAATCAATAATAACACCTATTATGAAATGATTTTTTTATTAACTACATGTTCTGCTTGGGGAAGCAGAATAAATTATATAAAAAGTTGGCTATAAATGAAAATATTGGTGGTAATGAAGTCTCAATGGATAACATTCCAAAACAATTTGAATCTTTTCAATGGATTCGACGGCTCGGAGATATTAATTATTAACACAAAATAAACGTTGATAACTTTGGTATTCCACTGGTTTCTTAAATTTATTCCACAACCGTTAGAATAATAAATTTATCGATTGTAATTTTATATTTAAATTTAATAATCAATAAGTGAAGTGAATTTCGTTTAAAGATCTGAACAATCCCTGCTGATAATGTAAATTAAGCAAGGATTCCATCTACATCCCACCCCAGCATTAGTATCAATTTAGTATTGATTCGTCATCTGGTGCATATTTTTGCAAGCAATAATTTTCCACATTTAAATGTACAGAAGTCGAAAAAGACCAGAAAACAATATATATTTTTTTTCAATTTCAATGCTTTTCGACATTGTTCTATACGGAGGGGTCTCGTGATACCTATTTTTTAGAAAAAAAATTAACAAGTAGAAAATGTAAATAAAATGACTGAATATTTCCCATCGTCTACGACAGTGCACAACCGCTATACCGCGGCACGTTAGTGTACCAGTGAGATGATGATAGGTGTGCCGTGGCGCATTGTTTCATTGCAAAAAAATCAGATAACTTGTGCCTTATATCCAATACTCTGTCTACTGATATAATTCTTTTATCATAATGTGGTTTTATTAAATGAAAAACATCATATAATTTCTGCTTCGGTACTCTATTCACATATTTTTTTACTTTTAGTGTGTCGCGAAAAGCTAGGGAAAATTGTTTTGTCAGCGTAAGAGAAAAGGTTGCGGAGCCCAGGTCTACGATATTTTTACGTAAGTGAAATGAAATACTCTTCTCCAAAGCTGGATTCTTTATATGGGATGATTTCTGTCAAAGAAACAACTATTTACAGAGATATCTACATATTTGTTTTCAAATAAAAAGGTCGTTAAATACATCGATACCGCTTCAAAATAACAGATGACAGTTTCAGAAATATAAAATCCTCAATGACTACTAATAACTGTGTGGTGTGTGTCTTACTTTATTAACACATTTTTAAAATATGTGATGTTAATGATAATCATTAAGAATCAGAACTATCGACTTTTTTCCTACTGTTTAAGCGGTACACGGTTTTTTTTTGAAAATATTATTTCAAACTTCATCACGCTTCATAAAGGTGTACATATATAATTCAAGGGAGTGTTTTCTTTAATAATCACCAAAGAAGATAATGATATCAAAAATCAGTCGCCACACACATTTGGCACTCACCGTAAAACAGTAAAATTCTACTTCATACGTTTAAAGCTCATAATTTATTTAAATCGCGTGTATACTTTGACGTTTATGTTACCGATTTCGACGGGAAGGTTATGGAAATATCTTTATGGGCCATGTTCGCACATTTAAGCAAGCATAATATCTTTGCCGACTTCATACGATAATTATTATTCTGAAAGCATTTTTTTGTTACTCTTAACAATCTTCAAAGTGTTTTTTATTTTGCTTTATTGCCACTCATTAAAAATCAAATAGGTCACTGTTCAGAAGCTTAATCTTTTATTAATTTGATCTTTAAAGACAACAGTATTTTGAAGACTCAATAAATTAAACTGCCAGAACATGTTAATAGCGTTTCTGAAAATTTAAAAATTAAAATACAACCTTGTTTTAATTATTTACTATTTGACATGCTTCGTAAATCTATTGCAGATAGATTATTGTTTGGCTGTACGCATAATTAAACACTGCTTACAAATATATATTAAAATTCATACAAAATTGGTAAATAACCACTCAGAAACAATCTTTGTTCGTAAACTATTTTGAAGATATTATTAGAAACCAGTATTGTAACGGCATTCATCATATTCGATTGCAATATCCACAGATTCAAATAAATTCACATTTTAATCGATTAATAGAATTTTCTTCCAATGTATGAATGACTGTGATGTTAGCATTCCTCTTTCGCTTACTCGATTCTAAAAACGGGTTGTAGAGAGAATTATAAGCTAAATCTATAAAATTTATGAAACTGTCTGTACTGTGATCCTTCTAAATAGAATAAAGTGACTGAATAAAAATCAGTTCTGATAAAGCAAACCCTGTTGAGATTACATATGCTCCATATTGGAAGAAAATGTGGTTAAAAAAGACGAAGAAACAAATTGCGTTCATTAAAAATCATTATCGGTTTTTTTTCCAGTGGGTTATTCAACCTGATCGGTTCAAATCATTACGATCGTACTCTAGCTATGTTACCTGACAGTTGAGGATCTCTGTGTGAAGAAGCAGAAGAATATACCTAAAGACTTGCTTAATACATGACAGAAAAACCAAAAAGGTCTTGCTTTGAAATCTCTAATAAAACAAAATTATTATATCGTCGTTGTTCTGGAAGAAAACAATAACTGGAAAATACTAGTTTTGAGTAATTGAATCGAAGTTTGTCAAATGTTTAAAATGCTCTATGTTTTCCATGTTGTTTGTTTGTACAAAACTGTTTAATTAAAAGTGTAATTTATAACAATAAGTTTATTCTTTAATACGGTAGAGTTTAAAATAAGGATATAACTAAATCAATATATCATTTTTTCCATTTAATGTTTTCTTTCATAACAGCTACGATATAAGCACGATAAAATTTCGAATGTTTTCACACACATATAAGTTAATAGTGAGATCTTTAAGACATTGCGGTATTCGTCATTCAAGTGTTTGTTTTAATTTGTTTTTTAAACTCTGCTCGATTTGAGATGATGAGTGTTGAGATAACAGATTAAAAATACAATACTATTCAAAATTTATTATAATAATCGAGGTCACCAGTATTGATTTTACACGCCTGTTTCTCATACGTCAAGATAATCTCCAGACGACAGCACTGGATGATCCCATCTTGCATAAAAACACTTTATTGTCTTCGAGATGAATGAAAAATAACATAAAAATATCCGAAAGAGATAATTTAAAAAATCTTTTTAGAAACAGAACAAAATATCGCAGATGACCATCATGATTTTAATATTCGGGGAAAAATTTTAATTGGCCGGTAATAAAATGTAGCGAGATTTAATCGCAACACATGAGGAGGCGGGAGAGAGGTGCTTCTCAATATTTACTTTCAAGAAACCTTTTTACACTTAAAACAATCGATTCTAAACATAAATTGTAGACTCATAAGAAAAATCATAAAATTTTTCCTAACATAAAACCTTGACATAAAACAAATATCTGTTAACTTATAATATATTATTCAAGTAAAATAAATAAATCATACATTTTAATAATATAAAAATAAGGAAACATTCAGAAACAAAAATGGTTTGCTATTTCATTCTTTTTCAAAAGCACACAGTCATTCGAAAAATACGAAATTAAATACCTATTCAGAGCGCAAGTAATATTATTATAATATGGATATGTAGCAAGTGCTGTGAAAGCAATCTGAACATCCTTTTTCTATTTCTTGAAACGAGTAACTTACTGCCATATCTCGAAAAATATTCCCAATCAACCTTATAAAAGCATAAAAGCTGAAAACATGTACAATACAAGAAACAATGACTAAAGCCATAAAAATAAACCAATGACATATTGGTTTACTCCAAAGTATTGAAAATATTTTTTAATAAACCTCCAACAGCAGATTATAATTTTAAAATATTCTTTAATTATTCGAATATCAACATTGATTTTGAAAAAAAACTTAGATTTGCGGTTACGGCATTTCAATCTATAATTGGCAATATGGTAGAAGGTGACTGTTGAGAAACTATTTGAGAATCTTTTAGCTAGAGAGAAAGATTTAGTGGGTAATAAATCGTCGAGAGTGGGTTACGTCGGCCAACATATAGCAGACAGATATGTCGACATTTTTCTCAATTTAAACATCAAATGGCCGCGAGGAAAATTTATTTCCCGCGGCGGCCAGTGTACAAAGCGCCAACTCGCGGCCAAATGTTCAACTAAGACGCACTTTATGAAGCTTTATTGCCCGACGTCCGAAAGTTTACGACCGCACAATTTTTCGCGCGTTAATTTTCTCGTTAACGAATTTATCTGACAGATAAATAAACTTTATTCTCGAATTACGTTTTGTTGCATATCGCGATTACTAAAATTGTTGTTTTTTGGCACTAAATATAATTTATCACGGACACGAAACCGCTTTTTTTCTGCACTGTATGATTAGATTCCATTCTTTAGAACAGTCAAACCTTTTCAGCGCAGTGTTTACGAAGTGTTATTATCTTTTACTCCGCGTACATAGTATCGGTCCTAAGCAAGTTAGAATAAGTCAGTTTTAATGACAAAAATTCTTATTATATTCTTAGTGATATAGAAAAGTTCATAAGCCGTTATAAAACAACAGGGTCTATACCTTAAATTAAATATTTTGACCGTTCTGTTATATCTACATCAGGGTTTTCCAAACATTGCAACACTTTGAATTATTTTGTTGGATAGGTAATATCTATATGAATTCACACATGTTTGAGTTTGTTGTAGCCGTAACAGCATATATAACCATTTCTGGTTTTTGCTTAACACTTATTAATGGAACATAGTTTGGCAAACCCTGGTCTACACAATTTAGTACTATACCACTTGTCCTTATAAGATTATTTCTGTTATAGTAAACTATTAAAATTCAATATCACGTTTCGAACAGTTTCTGATAAAAAAGTTTATTCACTTGGTATTCACAATCAGTTATCGTAAGAGTTTTTTTAAAGTTCTTTTCATTTAAAGCCTTCAGCTGAAATAATTACAATCTAAAAATAATGTATTAATTATCTTAATAAGGGAGAAAAAAAATTAATCTCTACACTCTTAACTCTGTAGTCTGTACTCACCCAAGAAATAAAAAAATGTCAGGAAACCGAGAAGCCGCTTCACAGGCTCCATATAGTTTCACTATCTAAATAAAGTAAGTGCAACATATATTTCTGTAGCATTTAGTATAGTCTCAGTGTCTACTAATGAATAGTCGCTCTTATCCATACATATTTCATATTACAGTCCCATTGTATGCAATATGAATCGAACAAATTGGACAAAAAAAATTGGAGAAAATAATTTTATACTACATACAAATACGCATATCATTGCCAGCATCATGAAACCCGATCCAAGAGTATTAAAAAATACTGCTAGATATAATTAATAAAAATAAACGTTATAATGGAACAATGTGGCAACACGGCATGATTTACAGCTTGATTCATAGTATAATAAAACGATACTTTTTCTTTCCACAGCTAAGCTCATTTAGATTTCATTTCAGTGGCGTTCATAAAAGCAAAAAAAACGAAGGAAGAAATTTAATTAATGATAGATCTATATTAAAAAAGTATATGTTCGATCACCACACATGGATATAAGTAGTGTAAATATAGTCCATCTCTATACTCCAACAGTGAGAAATTTACATAACTGTATAGCTTCTAGCTCATTTTATAAAAAAATTATCCTATAATAGAAAGAAGTTTGAGGTTCAAGAAGGAATTACATGATCTCTTGGTCCCTTATCACGGAATACGTAAAGATTTATACCCTAAAAGCAAACACTTATTACAGAATTTTTAAATCCTAAATCCAAAAATACTCGAGAGTCCTCCGATAATGAAAACTCACATACTCGAAAAATAGTCGAACTTATAGAATTGTAAGTGATAGCGATGATGAATGAATGATCCATTATATGTTATTAAAGTTTTTTTGAATAAGTACGTAAATCTATATTTTCATTACTTGGCCACCGCCGAATTTGGAACTAGAATTGTCAGTCAAGAATAAATTTCTCCAATTGCCATTTTACGCAAAATAAATATTTTATTTATTTTAATAACCGTCGCTAAAATATCAGTTTCGGAATTTATTAAAATGTCACTACTGGTTGAGTATGGCAACATTCCTAACGTGAAGGTGGCACCCTCACTAGCGGTCAAGTTAAATTGGTACATCTATAACAAACTTCGATATTTTTTTGGAACGTATTCCTTAACTTTGTATTAACTTCAAGCCTCGTATAACACAACGTTTTTGTGGAACCATATAACCGTGTAATATTAAGAAGCCCAAGTGTATATATTTTCGCTTAGTTGATATTTTGGAAAGGTATTGTGTTTATGTTTAAAAACTGAAGAAGATTCGGACGCCCATGGAACTCATCTTGAATAAACACATTTTTCATTGCCGGCGATTAATAAACATCACATCAATGTTTCAATTATTTACGCCCGGCTTTATATATGATACTTTTTAAATGCGGCTTCCACATAATATTAATATGGTACTGACACACTCGATTCATTATATTTGTGTTTGAACGCCTGTGGTGATGCGAGCACCTGTTTACCATATATTATATTATCTCCCGGCACCGACGCTTTAGGATCATACGCATCATTGAGACGACTCTGACCGAGACGCGAAGAAGCGTTGCGACTTGCGACTGATAAATACGTCGCTATTACAGTAATGATGTTATAAAATTATTGGCAAGAAGTAAGACAGCGCCATTAAGGATCAACATTAATTCCTCATTTTCTATCATGTATTAAAAAAATAAATATATTTAGACACCATTATAAAAACGTAACGTAATTATTTTTTAACAAATACGTCATACCAAAACTCCCTACGTGTAATCACGTACCAAGTACGTGATTCTATGAGCATCTGTGGTCTAGTTGTAAGTGTTTGCCCAAGCGATCAGGTGGGTCCTGATTCAATTCCCAGCAAGTTCAATATCAAATTAAGATTTTTTTAAATTTAAATTTGTGATCTTGGACATGAATGACTTCTAAAAATTCTCATCGTGTTTATCTCGTATGATTTTCTAATTTTCAAAATATTTGCCGCATTGACAGTCAGCTGTAATGCCAGTAATTTTTATTTAAAAATTATTATAAAAATTATGAAAATAAACATATTAGATGCAACCGTTACTTTGCAACTGCGTTTTCAATATTTGAGAAGCTGTCCTGTAAAATGTCATGTTTGCAGATATGGGATTATACGTAAGGAGTGTCAATATAATTCCAATATGAAACATTTAAAGTAGGTATATACGTTAGATGCATTATTTCTTACCACCAGCTTCTAACTTCATCGAGAAGTTGTTTTGCGAGAATTGTTTATTACTCAGTCACTTAAGGGTGGAAAGGAATTTTAAATAAATCTAGTAAAAAATCAACTTATGAAACTGTCCGTTCTGGGATATGAGCCCGTGAAAACCGGACCGGCTACAGACCAGGTATACAGTTATATTTATAATTTAAGACATCGACTGACGGTGCTTGATGGAATTTCAATATCAAATTTGGATTATTGAGATTTTGTACACATCGATGTATTTTATTACTAACGACCCGGGTTTCGCCTTTCGGCATCTTCAGGCATTCGAGCACACGAACTGAAAGTCAGTTTGAGTCCATTCGTGTGCTCGAATGCCTGAAGATGCCGAAAGGCGAAACCCGGGTCGTTAGTGACAAAATACATGGAAGTGTACAAAATCTCAATAATCCAAATTTGACAGTTATATTTGATAATATTTGAAAACTTTTGCTGAGGGAACGTTCACTGTCAGTATTTGTAAGAGTGAAACTCTCAGAACCCTTTATTGGACAGGTCATCATCACCTAGAATCTAAGTTCCATTATAATGGACAAACTTTTTATTAGGTTTTAGTGTTAAAAATATTTATTTTTGAAAATAAAATAATATGAAAGTAGTAAAATCTTTGAAAACAATGTATATTGTACACATTGGTTTACGAAACATTCGCTCTCAGTATTTGTAAGGATATTTCTACTATTTGACCAGATACTTTTATATACTAAATGCAGAACAGGGATATGAATCTTTGCCAGGAGTGTTGAGCCGTTAAATAACCAGCCCACTCCGTCTATTTAACTAATTCTTACTGTTTTCTTGTTTTTTTTTAATATCTATAATCTGTAATCCCATTTCCAGATAAAGATCAGTTGATTTACAAAGTCAGTAATTTAACAAACCTCTGCCATATTTTTATTGTTCAACTTTCATTGATTACAATATATAATACCTAGTAGTCGAGCTGTTTTGTAGACTGGACCGAGCGGCTACACGTTTATCCTCATATCCAACACATCGTATCTTCGAATAGAAGTAACCCAGTTAACACATTCGTATATTGAAATCGTTTTGTCATTTCAAATTACTTATCTCCCCCGGACTTGATTTAGTAGAGGCTACCTAAAACTATAAGATGCCAACGACTCTCGAATTGGGTGCCGCGACAAGTTGCATGTCAATTTACAGACTTACAACAAACAATTATAGATCTACCGATTGATAGAAATTGACTCCCAGCACGCAACTACGTCAATTCTTTTCTTTTGAATTAACTCAATGGATTAATTATTATGTCATTAATAATTGTTTCTAGACAAATTTAGTATCCTTTGTAATAATACATATATATATATAATCAGTAACCGGTTAGCTGTCGGCTCCGTGCGCAGTGGTCAACGTCGTTTACTACGGTTACGAATGACTCTTGTTCAAGTTCCAGTACGGACAGTTTCATAAATTGGGTTTTCAATCGATTTATGGATTTCTGTTTGTAGCCATGAATGTTTGTGATATCTAAAACTAACTCCCATTCACCCATCTAAATGTGCGTAGCGAGAGCGATTTGCTAACCAATAGTCCTGTCATAGCCCTATCCTTCTATACCTACTCTCTTCGAAAAAAAGTGAGGTTGAGCAAGTGAGTAACGGACAGTTATCGTAGAAAACTTCTGTTGAGTTACCTCTATTAGAAGGCCACATGTTCAACGTTGGGAGCGGACATGGAAAAAAACCGGTTAGCTGAATAAAATTTAAAAAAAAAATCATTTAAAGCGTATAAGTTGTATAATATGTCAACTAAATATAATACGTTTTTATTGATTGAATAGACATTTACTTGGTAGAACTACACTAAGTATTTAGTTCTACAAAATCTTGTAGAGCTATGTACTTTGATATTTTATGTTATGATACGTTTTTGTTCGTAAAGAAGTATATTGTATATTTAAATCTTCTCTTAGAAAATATTGTTGAAAATGCTACACATGGCTCTATCCTGTATTTCATATTACCTATCTTATTTGTTACAGATTTTTTAGAATCAATTGTAGTAGAACTAAAGATAACTGAATGAATAATATTTTTAATTTGTACCTTGAAAAAATATATCAACCAAATAAAATTTTAAGAAGCGCTGCCAAGTTGCTGCATCCAATATAATAAATTATAGTAAGCCTCTAATTTAATTTTATTATTATTCGTATGTGAAAGTTTTATTTCTTTCTGTCAAATGGATGACAACAATACAAATGGGAAGACAGCCATGTTTTTTCTTCTATTATAATTATCATGAAAAATAGATATGCAGCGATATAATATACCCACACTAGAGTTTTAAGATGCTATTCATTGCAAAGATTTTAAACGCCATTATGATCCAACCGAAATAGTAACACGGAAACATCCACTGTTAATACGAACTAAACCAACTGTCGAATCACAATTGGGCAATTAATTTGCTGACATTGATATTATTTCAATTAATACTTATCCTAATGTAAAATTAAAATTGATAACTTTGTTATTCCACTTGTTTTATCACTAACGTGACGCGTTTCGCCTCTTTAATAAGCTTCTTCAATTATGCATTATTCAAAGTTATCAATTATCAAATAAATTTCCACAAAGTTACCGTCGAATCCATAGAAAATAATACTTATCCTATTTAGAAGGGCACGCCAACAACTTTTCGTAATTCTAGCCACATCTTTTTTTTTTAAATTGAATAAAAACCGAATGGGTAACGACTCTATCATGATTCTCCATATATTTTTTTATAATATTAACTTGCAGAAGACGCATACGCGACTGATTTTATTTTATTGAATACCTACCATGCACCAATTTCAATTAAGAGAGTTTTTTGTCATTTCTTTATCGCATTTTCAAAATTTGCAGCTGGAATTTTTTATTGACATGCTTGTTATTTATGGATCAACCTTAACATTATATCGAATGTGGAAAAGAAAAACGACATAACCCACACAAAAAATATTCTGTATAGCTCACACAAAAGGTGCTAATACACTATATTTATATATATATAAATATACAATATATGGACTGCAGAAAGGCAAAAGGACATATCCTCCGTCTTTTCAAAATATTTTTTTTTCGATAATCACTATGTATACAATTTAATACACATTTTGTTTGGGGAATACACAATATTTTTTGTGTGTGGGTTACGTTCTTTTTCCTTTCCAAAGTCGATATGTGAACAAATATTTTTTATAAGAGGATTTTCAATTACGAAAACTTTCTTCTTCTTCTTCGACCATATTCGCTCCCTATGTGGAGAATATGGCCACTACGCGGCACTTCCATTATTCCCTGTCACGCCTTGCTTCCTTTCATGACATGTTAGAGTCCCTCAAATCCAAAATTTATAGGAAGCTGAAATTAAAAAAAAATATGGGAGATATGGGATAAAAACGGTCAAATCATTAATTTCAATAAATTATTTTTACAATTTTTACCGAAAAATTTTATATATTTTTTTAAATATTTGGACATATGAGACGCTGAGTCTCTAAACCCGCTCCCGAAAGTTTTTAGAGTTTTGAGTAAATCACGAAAAACTTTTGTATACAGTATGATAGTTTTAAGTATAATTTAAGTTATTTTGTGTCTTCCGTTGTTTAACGAAAAGTAAAATATTCTTATACACTGTCGTTTTTTCGGAGCGCGCCAAACGAGGATCGAGATCGTGTAAAAAAACGACATTTTTAAGTTTTGAAAATTTTTAAATTTCTAACAGGGGATACATATGGAAGACATTTTTGACTTTTAGAAAAATTGGTAGATCTGTTGATAGAGCACATCCGTACATTATAAATTTATTTTGTTAAAAATCGCCAGGAGTGTGTTTAATGACTTATATATTATATCATGTATGGAAAAGTGGAAGCCTCCTGGATGCCTCACATTTTCTACTCCTGAGAAAAGACGGACGGGAAGACCGCAACTTCGCTGGATGGATGGGGTGCCACATGTCTTACAAGTGCTGGGGGTAAGGCTGAGGAGACTGACGTGGTCAAGGTTCACAAAAATAATACTTCACTTAGCGGCCCATTGTTGATTTATAATTTAATGCTGCGAAATACTTTTCCCAGTGCCGCCGGGAATGGTCACAATCTGACACACCCTGGTTTTTCTTAAGTATAAGTGTCATTAGTGTCCTGAACTGAAATCGGCCTGCGGCAAACAGCAATATTTCGCAGTATAGGTTTTTTTCTTGTTGCCAGGCGTTAAAAAAGAGCCCCCGGCTTCGGCCGCTGGACGAGTCCATTTTTACGGAAAAGGGTAGCTCCAACTTTGCACGGAGTTTTTTTGAATTTTTGTAGACAGTCGATTACGATCCGCCGAGAGGGACGAGCTGCGGTCTCGTGGCAGCGGAGGTGACATGTGAACTGTTTGTTTTTGTGTTTTGATTTGCGTTGGATTTAATTTAAATTCGTTGTGTTATTTGTATTATAACTTAAAGTAAATTCAGTTGCTAAGTAAATGTAAATGTAGAATCAATTTTATGTGTTAAGATTTTTATATTTGTGTAATATTAAACCACTGCATCTTGAATGGAAAATAAATAAGTTTTTGGAACCGGATCTGAAATGGTGTTTGTCTGAGATCAGCCCTTCCAGGACTCCGGATAACCAGCCGCTCGCCTCTCTTCGATCCGGGGTCTTCTCAAATCGTACTGTATTATTAAAAAATTTACAACTGATAAATTTTTTGTTTTATTCTATTTTTTTATAATACAAAATAATTATTATCGTTGAATAAATTATAGCATTTTATTCCGTGATGAGAAGTAATTTCGTACGATTTCATTATATTGGTTGGTGTCACGCGAAATAACGATCAAATAAATAAATCTGAGGCAAAGAAATTAAACCAGTTTCATTATAAATTGATAACAATTATGTATTAATTTATAATCACTTTGAGCAATGGTCGTGACCAAACTTAAACGACTGAGCTTAATTAATATTATAACGCTCAAAGAAAAATTTGCATAATAAATACATCATGTTTTAATGGTGCATAATAATAACAATTACGTGTTTTCAGAGAATCAAGAGTACAGATTATTTATAATAGTTTATTATATAATATATAAATAGTTGGTATAATATATTTCTACACGTTTCCATCTATTCAATCGTAAATGTATATCTATAGAAAAAAAGATAACTTTACTACAAAAGACATTTTCTGGGGAGTTCAAAATAAGCTGTGGCCACAACATAGTCTTATAAAACTTGGATTTACCACCAGTCATCGCTTGCATCAGTGAATTAAAATTATTAATAAATTTATCTAGTTATTGATAACAACTTTATTTACAATACGGCTTTAATATTCTCTTATTAAACTAGAAAATATTACCAGAGAAAGCGATAGAGAGATAGTGTGTGTGCTATGCGACACAAAAATTTATTTAAAAAAACATTTTAAAGTTATTATCACTGGAAAGTAGCTTTGCTACTCCAATATATTGTTTAATTTATTGTAAAAATGTTTTGAACGATTTTTAGCGCTGTCGCTAATTTTCCTTTCCACCTCCGTGTGTGACTCAATTAGATATTGGTTTAAAAATCAGTCCAACAGAATTGTTACAGCTTTATTTTTCCATTTTCTCAATTTTGAAAAAAAAGCACATAACTTAGCATCTCTTATTGCAACATCCCTACTCTTCCCGCTTGCGATAAGCAACATATTACGAAACATAAAAAGTTAATTAATTGCCCACTGTGATCGCTTGACCGATCCATAAATACAGGTTAGTTGGAATAAAATATTTAACGTTTACTTGTATTCATTTTGTGTTAAACTGTGCATAATAATTGACGTATTCCACACACGTATTGCGTTTTACATTCTTCGTCTACTTATTCTATACTCAAGACATTTTAATTACAAGCAGAGTTTGCCGGAAGCACACCTTACAAGGAAATAATGTTACCATTCTTAAGGAAACTTCTTTTACGTAATAATCGGTTTTTTGTGCTTAATAATTTGATCCCTTTTCAAGAAATTGAAGTGTAAACATTCTTTATGATATATTTGTACATCGTTTCCTTTTTTTGCAAAGCACGAGTACTTCAATAATTAATTCATTACTTTTTTATCCATTTGAGTTGAAACGGTAATAATGTTATATTCTCATTATTAAATACGAAGGAATTCGACGGAATGTGCTAGATGCAAAATTAATATCGACGGTGTTTTGGCCAATTGATGTAACCCTCAAAATTGAAATTGTTCAGGAGAGAGTAAAAACTGTTACATTATATGGTGAGTTACGTTATGAATCTTTGAAATGCACCCTGTAAATTATCAGGTTTGCATATACGGGATTAAACGTATTGAGTGTCGATATAATAGTGGCTTACATCAAGTGGGGGGTCAGAATTTTTAAACCTAAAGCCAATGTGACATGATGATTTCCTTCCAAAAAGTGGTCAATTTATTTTTCTAATTTACATCATTTGGCCGAGACCTGCTCTTGTTGTCTTTAAAATGAGATCTAATCATTAACTCATTTTTTTTTTGAGGGTTACATCAATTGCCCGTAGATATGATTTTTGTACTTTTTGAAATGCAAACTTTATATTAAAATAAAATTATCACTGGTTATATATTTCATAAAATGTAGATAATATTATAACAGCGGCAAAATGTTGCCAAGTCAATTAATAAGCTGTGGGGAAACAAATTTTATTTGTTACATACAGATACGACTATAAATCTAAATTGATGTACTTTATAATTGAAACATATTCTTTAATGATTTATACAATGAAACACAAATTATTCATTGATATAAGAAATTAAATATCTAATTGAAACTAAAATATGAATACGAAGATAAAAAAGCATAAAATGAAGAATAAAATAAATAACGGAAAATAAAACTAAAGTCATAACTAAAAATCTATCCTGAATGAATTAAGAAGAAGTCTTGTGATAGGCGTTTCATGGACTCGACGAGAAATATAAGAGAAATTAATATTGATTTGATTAGAAAATTGCGAATGAAAATGCAGTAGGTTTATTATCTATTTAATACTGATATTCATCGTCAAGGTGCTGAAAATCTAGATTCTAGATCACTGGATTATTTTTACGTTTTTTTACTTTATCTTAATAATGAATCAGGAAGAATTCTAATCATTATTCGTTTTTTTTAATTCAACTAATCATAAAAACAACTATTAGAAATTAGGAATGTATTTTCAAAATCGAGGTCGGACCAAACAATAATATTGTTTAGGCTTTATGCCAGTGATTCTTAACCTCCCTCCTAAATTTAAAAATTCAATTGGTTTATCTATTTATCGTTTTTATGTATTTCATGCAATCGATTTCATAAAGCAAGGTATATTAAAACGATTTCAATGCAGAAACAATCGGATACTCTGACGTAAGATATAATATAATTTCGTATTTGAAAAAGCTTTTGATTATGATATCAATATAAATTTAAAGTTGATAACTTTCTTATTCCATTGGTTTCGTCACATTTAGTGAAACAGCCAGTAGAATAACAAAGTTGTCAGCTTTAATTGAATATTAAAATGAATTCCATTTTGTTAATATCGAAAATATTTAATTATTGTATCATTTCAATCCAAAAATTAAAATTAGAAACAGTATTTTCACGAGCTTTGTGAAAAATTGTTTCGATGGATGCGTGAATTTTATTTTTTAATATATTATTATGGATTCCTATTATGGAGGAAAAATCTAAGCCTGTCAGTGTACATTTAGTATTTAGTCCGTTGATGAGAGAACTTGTACAAAGGAAACCAATACCTAGTAACAAACAGATAATGTATAGTAGTAAAGATGATAATTTCATAATATTATCTTCGATATTCTTTACTAGTCATTAAATACAACATAATAACAGAAATAAACAATATTATTAAATGTCTAAAAACGGACAGAATTCACACTGCCGTGTTTCTGCAGCTAACAATGTGAAATAATACTAAAAAACCTACAATTATAGCACATTAACTTGCGTTGTGCTGATTTTATCTGTTACTTGGTAAAAAACATTTACACGATATAAACACTGACAACCGCAAGAGTTATTACTTTGCGATATGAATCGGAATTCAGCTTACTGTATTTGCAAATAAGTTTTTGCAAAAAACGAAGATTAATTATCTTGTCATTATATTTAGCGTTCACGTGAGAAAACCATATTTAAAACTCAGTTAGATCAAGTCAGAAATTAATAGCCCATAAATTAAAAAAAATACTTTTTATTCGTGGTTTGACATTTAATAAATAAAATATTTTAACATAGTACGGAAAGTATGTTAGGGGGAGGACAGAAGGCATTAAGTTATAAAAACAAATCTGAGATTACCGAATTTAAAGCATTATTTTTTTTCAAAGTACTTTTTTCTCCCAAGTACAACTATTAACGTTACAAGATTTGCTATCGATAGGTTATAGTTAAATCATGCTTTTTACCAAAAAAAAGAATAACATTATAACTTTGAAACTGTTTTTTTTTCAGTCATTATATTCTATGGCTTAATGCTTTCTGTCAGCATAACCTCAATTTACAATTGCCGGTAATACAGCTAAGTGGTCAGCGTGCTTATTGTTGAGTGCGGTTTGCATGGGCTCTAGTGCCAGTATGGAAACTTTCATATATTCATTTTTAAATCGATTTGTGTCAGAAAATATGGACGTATGTGATGTTTAACTTCTCTTCCATCAATCTGCTTCTAAAAACCAAGGGGAAAGAGGATGACTAGATAACAAGTAGTCCACTCCAAGTCTCATATTTTCATGTTTACTCTCTTTTGAAAAAAGAGAGATTGAGCAACCGAATCAGTTTGTGAACGACAACTAGGAGAACTGTTTATTATAAAGTAAAAAAAAAAGTCGGCGTCCGTGGCGCAGTTGGTTTCGTCGCTGGCTACGGTTACGGATGTCTCGGGTTCAATTCCCGGTGCAGACGGTTTTCATAGATTGATCTTTCAATGATTTATGGATTTCTGTTGGTAGTCTGAGTCCTCCCTCCCACCAATCCCATCCTCACGGGGCGTAACAAGAGCGATTAGCTAACCACTAGTCCTGTCATAGCCCTATCCTTCTATCCCTACTCTCTTCGAAAAAGAAAAGAGAGGTTGAGCAACTGAGTGACAAGCAGTTCTCGTAGAAAAAAATTCTGTCAAGTGACCTCCATTAGGAGACCATATGCTCCACATAGGGAGCGGACATGAAAAAAAAAAAGTAATTAATTCCACAAAGCTTATGTCGCGGATTTTTGTTCACTAACAATTTTGTCAGGTCTATGATGCAGTGATCAACATCGCTGGCTTCGGTGACGGATCTCAGGTGCTCGAATTCCAGTACTGACAGTTTAATAAATTGATTTTCAATCGATTTATGGATTTCTGTCCAAAGGCATGAATGTTTCTGATGTCAAAAAATCCGATCCTAAAAACAGGATGTAAAAAGAGAGATTAAATAACCACTAGCCCTGTCCTAGCCTCATCCGTCTATCCTTACTCTCTTCGAAAAGGAGAGGTTAAAAAACTGAGCCCCAACTGCTTGGGGAAGAAAAAAATATGTTTAGATATCTGTTTTTTAGGAAGCCATATGCCAAGTTAAAATAAGATGTCTTAACTATGTATACAATCTTGCTAACTCTTCTTTAGTCTTATTTAAGAACCATCGTCGATGACGGTATCGAAATTGACTTACTGTATGTCTAAAGTAGCTAGAAATGGCTATAAATATAATTAGTGAAGAAGACAAGTTATGGGAATTGTCTGTAATATTTTTTTATATATCTTTTTAATTTAAAAAATATACAGTCTGTACATTTTGATACAAAGTTAAATAATTAACTGTGAAATGATTGTGGACACAGAGCGATGCGGCATATAAATAAATAAATCTTAGTGCAAATAATGAATCAAATCTACGTTACCACCTGCCTTGTTTCACCTGTGATGTTTCAGCAGCCGTTAAATTAAGCCTGAAGTTGATGATGACTATCTCACATCCGATTAATAAAATGGCAGCTTTAGGCGGAGCTTGTTTTATTTTCTAACATTTGGAATGGCGCGACAACATCAAACGGAAAGTTTTCATTTGGAATTTATTTCAAAATTATGCATGTCATGGGTTTTATAATATGGTTGCAAGTTGTGAGCTCCCAAGGAATGAAATGACTTCTTAAAATCTCGTCTTTGATTTGATTACATTTTTATGGCGCTTTATTTACACTTAATTAGTAAATAACTACTGTTATGTGATCCAGTAATGTCACTAAAGGCAGCTTGAAGACCCATTCAATTCTGAACTAGACTATTCTTACACTCCCTATAGTTGACTCTTGACCGGAAGACCGTCGTGTACTATATACAGGAACTGAGGGACTCTGGCATGTCATGGGAGGAAACAAAGCGATTGACGGGTGACAGAGGAAGCATGGAGACGTTGCGTGGTGGCCATATACTTCACATAAGCGAGCGAAGAATACAAGAACTATAATTTTAATTGTTGAGATTTTGTACATTTTCATGTATTTTGTCACTGACGACCCGGGTTTTACCTTACGGCATCTTCAAGGATTCGAGTACATGAATGGACCCGAACTGACAAAATACATAGTGTTAGAGACAAAATACATGGAAAGGTACAAAATCTCAACAATTCAAATTTGATATTAAAATTCAATCAAACATCCTCAGTCGATGTCGTATTTTATGTTGTATTTTATTTTACTATGTCCACAACCAACGCTAACCTCGAAGAATAAAGAATCACTTTAAATAGAAAACGATTTTAATTTGTGAAAAAATATGTCATGACAAATCGAGAAGAAAAGACATGACAAACTGGTGGTTTTAAATTAAATAAATGATTTGAACTTGAAGAATACTTGACATATCACTGAGCGAAACTCTAACCGTTGGGCTACAACGGAGTCCAACAAAAGGTTCGTTTTCGAATAGAGCTATCCGTGAGGATGAGATTTGTAAGTTAATCGTATCATGCGAACTTTAAAGGACTTGATAGGGTAAGAAATTATTGATCATGAAAACTCACTATTAAGGTGTTAACTGTCAATTCTTGGCGGAAAGGCATTATATCACGATCATTATGAACTGATGAAAATAAAACCAATTACGTTCGTTATGAACGAAACCGTTCCTGATCATTATAAACATGTGAAAATACTACAAATTAATTGTGTTTTATTTTTTAAAAAACCTTAGCTAAGGGAACGTTCACTGTCAGTATTTGTAAGAGTGATTCGAAAAAGCTCTCAGAACCTTTTATTGGACAGGCATCATCACCTAGAATCTAAGGTCATTATAATGGACAAACTTTTTAATTGGTTGTAGTGGTAAAAATAAAATAATATGAAAGCGGTAAAATCTTTGAAAACAATGTATATTGTACACATTGGTTTTTGAAACATTCGCGCTCATTATTTGTAAGGGGGTTTCTACAAGTTGACCAGATACTTTAATATACTGAATGAAGTAGTACAAAACGATTCTGTTTTATTTTTTAAAAAATCTTAAAAAATATGAATATACTGAACAGTTTCGATCGTGGAACGGAATTAGGTCGATTAGTAAGGATTATTGTAACTATTAATACAGAATTTAAGCGTTTTTATTTTATATACCAACTACTTCTATTCTATATAATGTTATACATAAGTTACTGATTAACAACAATACTTAATGTGTGTAAACTAACAGATTCATTTCAGACGCCTTTCATAACCTCAAAATAAAGTCTTTCTCTTCACATCCTCATTAGGGAGTCACTTTCTTCGTCAATCAATCACGTCTTCTCTTTCACATTTCCTTCCATCAGATATTCCAAATTACAATACTTTATCATGTTTCCCTCTCCCTCCTACAAGGCTATAAATCATACAAATTTCATAACACTTCACAGTGTCGTCAGTAATGCGTTTAACCTTTCACAGCCTGTTTTCTTTTACACCAATTTTCTCAGAATGTATTCTTAGAATATACATTTTTATAGATTAACTTTTCTAAGCTTTATAAACTATTATTTTTGATGTTGTAATGTAAGAACTCGACCGTGTATGAAATAGCGAAATGGGTGGGGGTGAGGTGGTTTGGGTTGATAATTGATTACTTAAGTTATGAAATAGTGTAACAATAATATAGTAAAAATTAGTATTTCAGGGTAAAACATATCAACTATGGAAAAGCAAAAGGACGTAACCCACAAACAAAAAATATTGTTTTTAGCTCACACAAAGCGTGTATTAAATTGTGTGGTTATTTAAAAAAAATGTTTTGAAAAGACGGAGAGTTACATCCTTTTGCCTTTCTAAAGTCAATATATTATACATGTAGATACGAAAATATTATGTATTAACACGTTTTGTGTGAGTTATCCACAATATTTTTCGTGTGGGTTACGTCCTTTTACCTTTGAACAGTCGATATATTATAAATCCCAGTGCAATACTTTGTTCTCATCTCTATTATTTGTCGTTGTTAATTTGTATGAAACATTAATTTAATACAACATAATCTATGGAATGAAATAATCGTGAATTATCTCTTTCTTGAATTCTTAAAGTGGAATTAGTTTTATGGAACCAATTGAACTCGGAGCTCGTATTTATGAACTAAGTACTAACTGTTTTATACTCCATATTATGCTGAACTTTGGCGTGATCCAAAAAACACTATTTTTACGGAAACATTTAGTTTCATTAATATCTGATACAGAGGCAAAACGGTATGGATTTTGTTTATAAACTTCTGTGTTTACTATTAACTATATTGCAAAAGCTTTCGATCTAAATATGAATATGCAATAGATATTAAATAGTTAATTAATACAAAATCAGTGTGTATTTTATGTAACTGAACAGATAGCATTGACTTCTAAAACATTCACCATCGCATTAATAAAAAAAATGTAAGTCATTGAAGGGTTAATGAAAATTTGCAAATGATTCCCAATTTGTGAAGCAAAAAATATTCTTGTTTATTATGGCTCTCATTTTTAACGAAACTGTTAATCGAACCGAAACTTAATTAGTGAACGGAATAACAGTTGAAATAAACATTAATTAAATTTCAACAAAAATCTCTCTTACTATTATCATAATGATGCGCAACAAATTAGTGAAAATCATCAGCCATCAATCAACAGTTATCACGCTTTCATTCATCTATTTACAGTGATGTTTTCCAGCTCACAAAAACATCCAATGATATTTTATTCAAAAAACAACTGTTAAAATATACCTACTGACATATGTGTTATCTATATAACTCTTTAAGATTGAATGGCTGAAAAACATTTTATGATTTATTAATTAGTTCCTATACACATTATAGTCACATATATTTTTACGAGAATAGCAATACTTCATTGTTTTAATTTTTTTTATTGTTTTGAAATCAGATATCGATGTGTCCGATACATAATATGATGGCATATAAAAAGCTTTCTGAATTAATTCGTCGCGATTCATGGTGGAAAGGCATTCTATTTATAAAAATAAAACATCACTTTTGAGGTGTAAACTGTCAATTCTTGATGGAAAAACACTATATTTTAAAAAATAAAACACATTTATTTGCAATAATTATTACTTTTTGTATTAAAAACATTGGGTGATCCAGTAGTTGAATCGTCTACGCTCTTGAGTTTTCGTTGTACTAGATTAAAATGGAAAGTTGATTTATAGATTTGTTAGAAGGTATATGTATCTGTGATTTTTTAATTTTTGTTGAATTGACCTCTTATCCAATCCTGAAAACGGATTGAAGATAAAGCGGTTAGCGTATTAACAATCTGTTCTGACATACACTATGTAATCCATATGCTTCAAATTGGTAGCGAAAATTTCTTAAAATAATCATACAGTACCTAATAGTTCTCGCATTACTGATTAAATTTGTATTTACCTGGTAGAACTCGGTTATAATAAGTTAAAAATAACAAAGTATCAGCTATTCTTTCTTTACCCTTAATATCAATATCATTACTTGTTTGTTCATTACGGTCAATCTTTGTAACTTTGGCCCAGTTCTGAGAGTTTTTTTGTATTTGTATGGTTCGCCATTGCATTTATGTGTGGTATTGTTCTACATAGATATCTACTAGTGTCTTAAGATGAAATTTAATCAGAATTAAGACGTTTATTCTCATAATTAATATATAAATATAGAGAAAACAAGGTGGGTCAAAGTTTGCATTCAAATCGGGTAACTTTGCCCCACGATACTAATCACTGTTAATTCATTGATTTAAAATTCTTGGTAACTTTTCTTTATGCTTTCATATATTCTGTACATAATCGAGATGGGAAAAAATACACAGCATTTGTTTTACAGATTAGTAATACAAATTGAAAATATGGCTAATCCAATTTAGTTCAAGACAACTTTTTAAATTGTGTTTTATCATTCCAAACGACAGCTTACAAATTCGACGATAAAACCAGGGGCTACTCAATGCCTTTGCTCAACTCAAAAATATTCATATGGCATTAGTATTATAACAACATTATGTCGAACCTTTTTTCATGTAGTCGGTCAATCTTAGACGGATGGGCAAACTTACCCAAATTGATGGTAAATAGAGTTGTCCACATTTCACCTTTATTGACCCAAATAGTATCATCTAAGTACAGTATTAATACGTCGATTTGTAATGAAGTTATCTTGACGTGAGAAACAAGATTCACCATCACTGAATATGCCCGTGAGTATATAAATATAAAGGATGGTTTACACCTCCATCGGCGTGTGTAGTTAATAAAATTGTTCGGTATGAAAGAATCTGTTGACTAAAACATTAGAGCGTTAATTTATGTGGCAGCTACACTGAGAGAGTTCATATTTCCATCAAGCAGGGCGTTTATGTTGCGCTGTAAATCTGTCTTCGTATCTTCTAGCCCGTCTCGCTCTGGCTTAAGTAATTTCAACATGTGAGTCGTTTTCAACGCCAAACTCTGCGCGGTGTATGTCGAATTAAGTTTTGAATTATTTTCTCGTAAATTAAATTAATCACTTCGGTCTCTTTAATTCAATGAACATATTCAGATTTATTTTGTTTCTCTGATATAAAGTTACAACTAAAGAGAATTATTATTGATTTTAAGCATGATCAATAATTGTTGTTGGAATGTATTCTTCGTGTCTTGGTATAAAATAATACACAGTAAAATAATTTTGTGGAAAACGAAATGAACGAAGAAGATGCCAAATTACAGAGAAACAAAAAAAACTACTCAATCATTCATAATGTTGGTAAGAAGTCCGTAAATTCCTGGCAAAGACAGTAAGCCATTGTGTTTATTCTTTCAATTTAAAATAGCATATAACTATAAAATCTTGACCGTGAGATGATCTCGATGAAAATTCTCAATGAGCTTTTATCACGTGATTTAAAAATTAAATAGTATCTGGAGCATTGGAAATAAGTCGAAATACGAAAAGAATAACTCAAAATTTTTACTTAACCTATTGATTCTTTGGCAAAAAAACTCTTATTGAATATCCATATCAAAGTTACTTATTTTAAAAAGATTTGTTAACAACTGTTAACTATGGTATATTTCAATTTAATATTATTTATTCATTACTTTCACTTAGCTCAAATTTATAAACCTTTTCATAGTTGATATTATAAAAAGTTCAGGTCGTTATATTAATTATATGGCCAATCAAAGTTCAGTTGTTATATTATGGTATGAACAACTTTAGTTTCCTCGAGGGAAAAGGCGAAACAAAGGTATATTTATTCTCTAATAATATATTTAGTAATAACAAGGTGCTACCGCATCACATAACGATGTTTGATTTACGCGGAAAATCGGATACACCACTCTCGATTTACTTGTCAAAATTACTTATTGTTTAATTGCTCGAAAAGTGCACTGCACGCCAGCTTTCCGGGAGCTTCGGCTGCGCGAGAGCTTTCGCCGGCACTCGACGCGACGCCAGCAGGCGGCGCTCGACGTCCCGGCGGGATATTTACATCAGAGATTGTTTTATGAGGAGACCGCCGGTTATTTATTGACGTCTCTCGTAAAAGGTTCACCTCGCGGCCGCCTGTAACATCTATTACTCGGGCTCGCGGGCGCTACCACCAACGCGCGTTCTCGTCTGGCAAGCTTTAAGTCTTCTATTTTCATGCTACGGTGCTCAAGTCTTCTAGAATACTAAACCCATTTTATTTCCAAATAAAACTATTTTTGGTCAGTACATTTTATCAAAAAGTTAAACCTTAATAAAGATCTAATGAAAAGATTCTTTTCAGTATATTACTGAGACTAATAAAAAACCATTTGCAGTTTCATTTCATTACAGTCCTTGACTCTTAAAGGTGCTTTAAGATGCTAGACCTCAAGCTGAAATTTGCGATAGTGTTAATTTATAATAGATAATACTTAGTTTTTTGTCTGTGGGCTCATTTAAATTTGATAGCTACAATTTTATTTATAAATGTGATATTATGCTCCATCTGAAAATTAAACAGTCTTTATTATAATGTTGAAACTACTCTGATTATATTTTATCAATCAATCACTTCAGAATCACGAATCTGAATCCAATTACCACTCTTAAAACAAAATTAATTTTCCATTAAACATATCTCTTCCTCATTTTTTATCTGCTCTAGATTGGGTGTAATTGATTTTTAAATCTACATCTGTATGATCGCACTGGCCTAAAATAGTACTGGCAGGATTAAGCTTATTTGGAGACATCTGTAAAACTGGCCTTATTCTTCTCCTGGCCTTATATTGCAGGTATGTTCCATAGACATGAAAGACTTACACTTAACTCTTAATATCTGTGGCCATATCCTATTATCTAACTAGTGATACAACTTTGCAATACTGTAGTACGCATACGTTTAGCAATTGGCATTTGGTTTCGATTGTACAGTTGTATGTGCCAGACAGTCCACAGTGAATGAAATATGGTTCCACTTATAACAGCGTGAATAACAAGATCCCTTTGCGTACTGCCATTTACCGGGGATAAACACTCAAAGACATCATAAGGTGTGAAGTCTTTACATCTGTGTATTAATTTTTTATGATCACATTAAGAAAAAAAAACTAGGTTCGCAGCACACATATTGAGGGGCGCATTAAATGAACAACCATTACTTCTTTTGCCGCGGAGTGAAAACTTTCCGTGAGGTAAAATGGGTGTGCATCAAATGACTTTATATAGCCATATGCATTTATCTTACGAGCTTGTAAATATTTTATTTATTGCCCCCATAAAGCTATGTTTGTTAAGAAAAACTTTTTTAATGCGGCCACCGACGGAATTTATTTTCATCGTAGAATGACGTGCGGTCTCACAGTGTTAAAAATACGAATATAACTGTATGTATAATATTATGGGAATATTTAATGGTTAATACTCTAAAACATATCATTGCAATTTCAATTATGTTTCTTATGAATACGTGTTTGCTATACATCTACACCGGATGGATCGCTCATTTCAAAAAATCCCTTGCTCACAACAAACAACACACTTCAAGGCTGTATTTAGAAAGAAGGTTTAATAACACCAGTTGTTTTTAACTAGCGTTTATGTAATACCTCTTTTATTTCGGATCAAATTTATCTCTGTTCCATCAATGGCGACGATTAAAAGGATTCGAAGTGCCACCAAATTCAGAGTAGAGTTGTGTTGATAATAGTAAGTATTATATTTAAGTATCACGCACAATTAAATTTAATGCTAGAATATCGTACTTAATAAGTATCAAGTCGGGTGTCGGGTCTGTGGTGCAGTGGTTAAAGTCGTTGGCTACGGTTGCGGATGTCTCAGGTTAAGCCCCGGTACGGACAGTTTCATAAATGTTCGTAGGCATGGATTTTTTGATTTCTGAGATTCGATCATTAAAAACTGGGCCTAGCGAGATCGATTGGCTAAACACTAGTCCTGTCCCTAACCCTATCCTTCTATCCCTACTCAGTAACAAGTAACAAGAAGTTCCCGTAGAAAACTTTTGTTGGGATACCTCCATTAGGATTCCATTTACTCTACATTGGAAGTGGAGATGGTAAAAAAAGGCATTAATATTCGAAGGTTTTTATTGAGGATTATAAACTTCAATAGAGATAATAAAGCTCTAAAGATATAAATGATGTAGTATACTATATTTTTCCAGGAGATTTGGAATGAGGAATGGAATGATGGAATTAATCTGATAGATGTATAATGTTATTGATATTTGTAATGACATTATTTAACGTATGTCCAATCTACGAATACAAAAGATGAAAATCCCATTTATACCACTCCGACACGTCAATATTAATCACCAAGTGACGGCGTATGTGACGCATCGCTTGTTTGAGTAAAATATCACAATTTGACATTCGGCGTCACAATACGGGAGCGTCGACAGGCGTCCTCGGCGTCGGCGTCGTGGGGGATTACCCTCGCGAGTGTTTCGTTAATGCGCCGCAATCGCGATAAATCACGACATTCTTCCCGCGCCCCGCTAAACACATTCCCGGCAGTCAGATGGCAGCGCTGTCTACGGTTGCGTCTTGGCTTCGGATTCGTTTTTGAATATTAATTTTTATTTAAAAAATCTCTATCTTTCCATGACAATTAAAATACCATGAAATATTTGATTGCGTTATAAAGAAAAAGTATTTTGTTTCAGATTATTTGAAAATGACTTTTGATATATCGTCATACTAGAATTGGTTTGAACCAAGTCCTTTTGTCATGATCATAGAAAATCTGTTTTTAATGTTGAAACGTGTATTTCATACATAAGATTATATCAATATTAGCCGAATTGAATCGATTTCAACATCAAAACAAGATTTTCCTTGATCACGTCAAAAGGACTTAGTTCAAACTAATTCTAGTACGACGATATCTTAAGGAATATAATTCCAATTGTTGTATGCTTGACGAGATTTAACTGTCTGGTATCGAACGATGATGATGATGACGATTATGTAGTTCGATGGGGCATTTCAAAATTTCAGTTCTATGGGCGACAGCAGAATGAATCCAGCCCTTTCTTCTTTGTTTATACATAGTGTCATCGGCTGTCTGTGTTTTGCTTAAGTCAGCATCAGTCACTGCTTGATTTCGCTGACTTCATTTTCAAGTGCGTTCACTTTTATATTTATTTATTTATTTATATTTGTATTTGGTAAATCTGCAGCGTCACGTATCACTACATATATATACCACTGGTAGTTAACTCATTAGAATTTTTCATGTAATATATTATATCCATCTGCCTATTTATATAATATATGACATGACTCTATTCCGTGTATTTTTTACCAATATTTGAGTCGACTAAATCCAATACTTACTTATGGTTATTAAATTTTCGAAATTAATGCAGCAATATTTTTGGAAAAATAATGTTTTTCTGAAACGTCGTTAATTTTTTTTTATATATATTCACTTCTTATGTGCTACTCACTACTAGGTTTCATTATTCCAGGATACCACTTTTTTCTAACGTCTCGAATTACATCGAATGACAAACACAATCTTCCCGTATTTCTATATTACAAAAAAATCTAAAATATGTCGTTATTAACTCGTTCCATACCATACTAATAAATTACTTATGTAACTGTGGTGTAGCTTTTGTCAACCGCTAGAATTTTTCATTTAAACTTACTATTTTTTTTAAATATTAGTATGCTTCAAAACTTATCAATTGTATGAGTTTAACTTTTTCCATTAATTAATCCTGGAATAAGCATACAAAGGTGTTAATAGTTTAATATAATTGAGTACATATACGGAAAATAAGAGCGTTAGTATTTTTTTGTCAACACATTTATTCAGTAAAAGATTTTTTGATCAATAAACCGTGTTTTCAATAAAATTACTCAAATCATCTTCATCAAAGAAAAATATTATTTATAAAGGGTTTATCCACAGCAACAAACCGCTATTTTCTCTGATCAATGTTTTTAGGACAACGCTGTTATTCTGCACATGGGCTCAATTATAATATGCAAATTGTAAATATTTTAATTATTCACAGTACTGTTGTTTCGTACTAGCACAACATGAGTTTCGGGTGATGAACATTATCCAGTATACTAAAATACCATTCGCAAATATGTTGTTGATCCTGTCACACCGATAATAACAATAGTTTAAAAAATGTTTCTGTTTGTTAAATGCTGACAAGTTTTCTACAATTAAATCTCTTTTGTACACCCCTTATTGCTGAGTTGGCAAAAATAGAATAAGAAGTATCTCTTACGCTAATTCTGCCGGCGGTTGGCTTAGCGAGATGACGATTTATGAAGGCGAAAAGCTTCCTCGCGTTATTTATTTGAATGCTTTTCGCGTTGTTAGGAATCTAAGGTATTTTGAACAAGAGAGGTATTTAAAAAAGACAAGAATACTTTATACCATTGAATTTAAAATGACTTTTTTAACGTGATCGTCAATTAAATTTTAAAATATTATAATTTTTAAATACATTAGCGTATACTTTGAAGAACTATATGTAGTGATAAATGACGCTGCAAATTTACTAAACATTATGCTTGTCATTTTTGATTAGGCTAATCGGCAAATAATATTTTATTTGACCGATATATCACACGGATTCTGCATATATTGCGGTAATGGAGAACGCTCTAAAAAGGAAAGTCATGGTAAATAAAGTAGGACACATACAGTCAACGACAGTATATTTATATGAACCAAAAAGGAAGGACCGGATTCATTCTGTAATCACCCGTTGAAAGAGAAACATTTCCTCCAAACTGCATAATCGTCATCATCATCATCATTCGTCCTCCTGTTTAATCGCGTCAACATTGGAAAATATATTATTCGTATGATTAAAAATAGCAATAATTTAAGTTGCACGAGGATAAAAAAATTTTTGATACATTACGAAGATATATACACATTTAGCATGAATTTGACAAATTTTAAATGGCGTAAACAACATCTGCTACTGTAAATAAAGCTCATTTGGTGAAAAGAAATACCTTTTATACACCTAATTATTTCTGGAAATGTTATGCACGCATTCATTCATCCTTTAATACTTTATTGTTTTTATAGTGCAATGTTCGGAATGATAAATTAATAAAAATTTGAATAAACCGACAACAACAAAGATATTTAAAAATCAAAAATCAATGACTAACTAAAAATATTCCATAGTTGAATATCGAATAACGCTCATGTGCGAAAATGGAAATACCCAGATTGTCGACGAGTATTATAATAACATTTATATAATAAATAAATTTCTATCAAAGAATGCAATATTGCACGAAGCACTATATGCTGAAGATAAATTATAAAATGTGTTTAAAAGCTATCAAATCACTGATTATAGTTTTGCACCACTTTTGATATTCAAACGAAGACCCTCGGGAAATCACGAACCGGCGTCTGCCACAACGCTTTCTTTACGTGAACGATCATCGCTCAATGTCTTATGATATTGCCTCGTTATCGTTGCTTAAACCGGTTTAATTGAATAACAAAACGCTAAATAATAAACTCACTAAGTTTATTTACAATCACTTCCTTATCAATGTTAAAACACTACGATTATGTATTCTAAAACTTAAAGCTTTTAAGTATTTAATATTACTATAATATAAGTAAACAAAAACATGAAGTTAATTATGTTACAAATGAGAGATGTAAAGTATCTTATATAATCAAGTTACTGTATAACGCAAATAAATGATAAGAAAACATATCGAAATGAATCCAATTTTCTCATCTAAGTAGACAACATCTGAGAATAAAATATTTTAATTACTTTTCTGTGTCGAAAAATAAAAATTTTATTAAAATATTTGAAGCCGGATTTTAAATAGCAGATCATAAATTATAAACTTCATCATAAAAGTGCTATATTATTGTAATTTATTAATATACAAATTAATAATCTCTTTTCTATTTTACTCCTATTATATATCTATTACAAGATTTACAGCGCTTAACAAATCGATAAACAACATTCAAAGACTTTAATATATCTTTATTCTATTTCATATTACATGCCAATACGTTTTGACGTGTAATTTAAATAAAATATCAGCTACGCATCAAACGGTTCGAAATCCTATATTTTTAAAAAAATCGACCCATTGAAAAAGTAATGATTATTGATATTACTTAATCCTGATCATTTAAAACAGGTGGAAGTAGTACAAACGAATTGTGTTTTATTTTTTAAAATATAATGTCTTTCCATCAAGAATTGACAGTTAACTCCTTAAAAGCGATATTACTTAGTTGGCACAGTACACTTTTTTTCGATGCTGATATTAATTATGAGAAAAAATGTAAATGTCATTCTTTCGTGTATTCTATATAATCTAGCTTGTAACAATAATATCTGTCCGCACCAGGAATTGAACCCGAGCATCCGTAACCGACACTACCAATGTTCTTGAATGAAAATAGTAATAGTTCACACTTAAAGACCTAGTATGACGCATGTTCATAATTTATGGTCTTCTGTATAAGGCGGATAACAAGTGATATCCTTCAATAATGATTTTTTTTCAATAAATTCGTCCATTAGAACCAAAATGCAATTTTTTTATTTCGAAAACGATGTTTAGAATTTAAAAAACCGATTGCAGAGGAAATGACGTACATTGTCTAAGACATTAAATATTTCCAGGTAACTAAATACAGCGGTAATTTTCCTATCTTCTGTTACGTATAAACCAACTTGAGAATATTTAAAAAAGTGGATTTTGTAATGCTTCAGAATATAAGAATTGTTATTTTTGCTGACAATTCGAAATATATACAGACATAATAGATATAACTAGCAGAATCAATAAATTTGCCAATAATATGGCCAATAAATTATTTAAAAAACAATAATAAAAGAAGTGTTAGGAAACGTGTCGCATAATTCATACCAAGTCATTTGTTTTTCCTAAGTATGTCAATGGACTCTAACTGAAACAAAGCGATAAAGTATAAAAACCCACTCATTATTTTGCGTGCACAATACTAGCCAATAAATTGTTTGCTTTGCATAGATTTTTTGTGTTTATGTTGTTATACATTGAATAAATTAATATATTTATGGATAGCATAGAACAATATCATTTATAGTTTTAAACGATATCTCCACAGAGCACCGCATATAAACAAAATCGCACAATAAAGACATAACTTTTAATTATAAATTCGTAAAATGTTCTATAATTTATTTACAAAAATCGTATTAAAAAAAATGTTCAATTAAACTACTACAAATATTCTTCAAAACTAAATAAAATCGATGCTAGAAGTTGTATAAATATTAATTATTATCTTAAAAAGCAAAATTTTACTAATGGAAAATAAAGAATTTCGAATGCTCACTGCTTAGCTTACAGAGCTTAAATGTATAGGTACTAACTACTTGTACTGAAAACCTGTATGTCTGGAAAAACTACAACCCGAAGCTCACATGTGACCCAATGCGTATTTTTGTGCGGCCTGTTTATTTTAAATTATTGGTAATTAGACAATCACTTAAATTTTTTTCATGAAATTAATTTTTCGTCATAATGAATAATTTAATTTAAAAATCGTATTTAACTTGCGGACCGTTTCTCATTTTGAATTCGTTATGTGGCCCTTCAGACAGAAAGTTTGCACAGGCCTGCACTTACGGGAACACCTGCTAGAACGCACGCTCACTTACACACACAGTATTATTATATCCAACCGGGGGATATTGAAGCGATTTTGTTTTACATAATTATTTATCTAATTCGCTTCATAACATAAGAAAACAAAATCACATCGGAGACTAAACTGAATTGAAAGTATTTCTGAAAAACAATAAAATATAGTAGAAAATAAGTTAGTGCATATTAAATGTGTACATATATCTCTGGTGACCATCTTGTTTTGGGATACATACAGATTTTTTGTAGTTTCTACTAGGGCTTCCAATGCCAAAATTCCGGGATCCCGATCAACTATTCAATCCCGTAGCACCGGGATTTCGGGATTTACTGTAAATGCTAAAAAATAATTTATATTTCAAATTTAATACTTCCTGACTAACGACAACGTGTACCTCTCTTTGTTCATGTACGCAGTTTTTTTTTATAATACCTATATAATTTATAGAAATGTATGTGTTGTGGTCTCCCTCCTTCTCATATTTCGTAACAGCCGTTTTTGATCAATTTGAAATGGTGGGCATAGGACAGCTTCTTAAAGTGTTGTAGGATATATCCTCTTTTTGGATATCGTCTAGTAAAACCTATCAATAAATAAATAAAATAAAATATACTAATAACTATTTGGGTCATTATGTCTATTTTTATGTTTTCTCTTTGCAGATGACTATTTAATTCATATTACATAAAAAAAACCATTCCAATGTCTAAAGATTTTTTAATCATATACACATTCCAATGAAAGCAATAATGGATACAATTAAATTTTAAATAATGAAATTACACTTAATGCCCAATCCCGGAATCCCAGGATCAAGAGATTGAGAACTTCTGAATCCCGAAATCCTGGGATGATAAAATGGATCCAGGATTGAATGCCCTAGTTTCTATATCTTTAAGGGTTATAAATAATTGCACTTTGTCTTAGATAGTATTCACTTGGTACACTTGAACTTTCATTTCGATATATTGAACTTTGCATTAAATAGTATTAACTTAGTACACTGAAACTTTAATTTTAATAGTTTTCACTTAGTAACGGATTCTTTTATCAAAGTGAGTTAAGTTGGTCTGGCTTTGTTTGTGTAATGTATTCTAATGCGTGGAGCAAAGAAAATATAGTCGGTCTAATATAAGAATAAGTGACATTTCATTGCAGCTTCGTGCAACTATCGATTTCAAAGTGTGAGTATTCATATTGAGTGAAAACTATTTTATCTATGTGAAAATATTTTTTCGTAAGTGTAACATATTTCTTCAATGTTAAAATATGTTTTATTATGTGGATAAAATATGTGGCATCACTTTATTTTTAGTGAAAGAATTTATTTTTGTAGAATGTATTTATTATAAGTAAAAACTATTTTTATAAAAGTGAATATGATCTAAATAAATTTTCATTTAATTGTAAGCCTATCTATAAGTAATATTTTTTGAAAATCACTAGTATTATCGTTGAATTGTCGTTTGAATTTTTGGATCCACTCTAAAAAAGTATTTTCATGCATATTGTAAGTAAGTATTGTGTAGTTTTCTTTTTTGAAATAATAAACGAATCCTGGTTTTAATAGTTTATGAAACACTCTTTTATTTGTCATTTATTTTCCCCAAAAAAATATGATCACCGAACACATACATCTGTAATCTGTATCCACAGTAAAACAGGGTATATATGCTATTGTGTGCGATACTAAAAATACTGCTTTTTATATATTACTTTCTTGGCTTATTAATGATCATTTACCTTGTCTATGCTTTATAAACACATACAATACTAGTAAGGCTTACGGTATTGTTCGGAAATGTTTGATTTAACACATTCAATGCCGCGTCTGTATTTATCGGCGACTCGTAATTATTTTTACCGAGCCTTCCTCGAGTTTTGATTAATGATGTCGGAACGACGGCACGAGGTGTAACAGATTAATCATTCGGCGCAGAAATAAAGCGTCTCTCGTCAGGGCTGACGTCGGCGGCGTCGCCTGCAGGGATCGCTCACAAAATATAGACAAATGGGCCCAATTCTTTGAAACGTCAAGAGAGAAAAAAGCTCCGGCCGTTTCGTAAATACGTGAGAAACGAGCCATGAATATTAATAATTTATTATCCTCAGCGGCTTATCGTTATCTTACTGACAACTCGTCGCCAGATTAGTTATATGTACATTGTATTTCATATCTCTTCTCTTATTAGTGCCATTTAATGAATTGTTCTTCGTTCAAACTACAGAATGCCTATCTCCGCTGTGATGCTCTTATTTATTTATAGTGCCCTATTTCACATTACCAAAAATGTGACTGTAGCATTTAACTACCCTGTGTTTATATGATTATAACATAATTAAAAGCCTTATCCAGCAATACTCAATACACTTGATTCAAGTTTGGCATGGTCGAAGAAGAATTTCTTGTACACTGATTTTTTACTTTTACACAGTTATAAAAACCGACAAGTACCAATAAATAAAGCATATGTATACACTTGGGCTTTGTATAACACGGCCATATGGTTCCACAAAAACATCGTGTAATACAAATTCGTGTTATAGGAGGTTTGAAGTTCATACAAAATTAGGGTATGCGTTCCAAAAAAATATCGAATTTTGTTAATATCGTTTATTTTTTTAATAAACAATTGTGACTTTTAATTATTGGTGGACTCGAGAGTATTTTTGAATTTATATTTAAAAATTTTGTAATAAGCGATTGTTTGATTTTTGCGTATAAATCTTAACGTATTTCGAGATAAGGGTCCAAGATCTGTTGTAATTTTCTTTTGAACTACCCAAGTGGATATAATATTTAAAAACACTTAAGTCCTTTGAGAATGAATATAAGGATGGTCATTTTTGCCATTTGGAGAATTTTAATATACAGATTACAGATGTTCATGACCAATGCATGACTTTTTCTGTTGGCACATTTATGTTGCTATTCTATATTTTGATTTTATTCCCTCTCTGGTTTTTATTTTTCAATGTCTATTTACCAAATTTAAAAAAATGAACTTCTCTTAAATATTGTTGTTCTTGATGTGCTACAGACTGTTAATGCTTAGTGTAATCATAATATCTTATGAAACTATTTCTATATTCATACAAATAAAAATAAATTCGAGTTATCTTTGAGTCCTAAAATTTTGTATTTTGTGAGTATTTTAAGTAGTGGAACCTATCTCCCATTTTTATACGGCAGTTTATCTTTTTTTACGCGCTTTTTGCAAGGTACGTATCCGAAAATTTTAACGGTAAAAATAAATATTTTTTATATTTACATTAACAATACAAGTTCTCCGTCTAATTTGTGACTCGCTGACAAAATATGCTTTTCTACGGCCGGCATTTTTGAAAATGAGTAGACAGTTATGTAGATAATAAACAAATAAGAATTGTTATGCCTTATGATTCGTTGACAAAATATATTCCTTTTCTGAAAGAGCCTCTATGTTGCAAATATTGAAATGCTTTTAATTTATTTCTTCGCAATTGTGCTGTGAAAGAAGTTTTTCGAAAATGAAATTAATAAAAAAAAAATACTTTCATTAGCACACCAACTGGCAGATAAAACAGATTTTGTTAATGTTGCTGACGATTTTACTATGAAAAAAACGAGGACAAATAATTTTGTTAAAATTTATTAATTATTTTTTAGTTAAATCTACTGAATATCTTGTTCTAAATCAATCCAAAATTTTTATGTAGAATATATACCTATTAATGTATTGTACATAAATAATTTCATATTTCCATAGAAATAGAAAATATAAAATTTATTTAAATGTTTTTTGACATATTTGAAAAACAAACCTGCGGGACTCTATACATTTAATATTAAATATAACCATTGTAAATGACAGGGTTGTAAAAACATAGTACATAATTTTCAAGAAATTATATTTATACATGAAAATTTTTTTCCTGCGGCGCAGTCTCCTGCATTATAGTATAGATAAAAAAAGAGTGGGTGATTTAAGAAATCCTTAACCCAACACTATTCTCAATATAAAATCAACATTGTTGGAGAAAAATTATTAATATTAAACATAAAATTTGTCAGGATTGTAAAAATATAGTATATTTTTCAAGAAATTATATTATTTTCTGCTTGCGGCTCAATGTTTTGCATCGTATTGGTTACAAAAAAATTTGGAGAAAAGGTGGGGAGGGGGCGGCACAAACAGTATGTATATATATTTTTGGAAGACTTTCCGGCATTAATCTGTCATTAAAAACGATAAATGGGGTTTTTACTGTTATATTACTCACGTTGAAAAATGAATCTCCGAATATCTAATATTATACCAGAAATAAAAATAATGTATTTATTATTAATGTATAACGAATTGTCTGTGAACCAATATGTAAGTTTTTTGTACATTTTTTTGACACCATAAGACTGAAAAGCTACCAAGGTTTACAAATCTTTTCATTGAGAAAGGCTGTTGGATAGTTTTAAAAAATACTGTTAGACATGTTGTAACGTGTAGACAGTTGACGACCGCTTCTTTAGTAGTTAAAGAGCGATCGTCAACTGGTCTTGATTAATTACATTTAAAACCTATTAACAAAGATAAATTGGAAATCTTAGATGAACTTGCTCTCAAAGCAAAGCCACAATATAACACATTATGTTCACCCCTTTTGATCCACTATTTTTTTTATACCACCAATGAGACAGCGAAGAACACAATAAATTGTTGGACAATACTTACTATAAATTGTACAAAACTTTGATTACTTAACAGCAAAGATTACTTATGGCATTTTTATATAAGACACTTATATTAGCATAGACAATAATTCACTGTTGCCAATGTCATAAATTAAAAAATGTTTCAATGATGTATCAATAAATATTTTTTTAAATAAATAAAAACTATGGGGCGCGGCCCCCTGGGTTGCCGTGAAGCTTCAAAATGTTCCAATAGAGCTACAAGCTACAAGTATTTCATTACGTATTTTTTCCCTTTTACATATTCTTTATAAATGAGCACACTATTCGTGATTTTATTGAAATATTGTCTTTGAAGCGATTGTAGAATAGAGAAGTATGTATAAGTATATTATATCTGTACCTCAGAAGTAGACGAATGCAACTCCATTTTTTGCGAAAATGAGTTTTTGACGGATTCATCAATTTAAAGGCATTATTTATTAGTGGTAGAGAGATGCAAGGCCTAACTGCTATAATATGAAAGATAGGCATAAAGTAAAGATGCAGGAGCCATATTATCTATAATAGAAGCAGAAAGATGCAAGTGGAGTTGCATCTAAATAGTTTATTATTTAAAATAGTGCATTAGGATGAAACTCTTTGCATCTCTATGCCTCGTAATAGCTTTGTGTCTATGGACACAGTAACTTATAAAAATATATTTTTTAGATGGAATATATTTTTAAATTGTATTATATTGACATAACTGTAAAAAGAGAAATGAGATACAAATCTATGCTAATTTTTTATTTATTTATTTGTGCATATAAAATTGAATTAAAATTATTTATTTATAAAATATTGCAGAAGACCTTTAATTGAATTAGGATACAAAAAAAATAATCGCAATCTGCATTGGAAGTTATGAGTATTTATTCAAAAAATAAATTGTTTTTAGGCTCTCCTGAACAATTTGGTATTTGGCAGTTGCATCCGTCTGCGTCTGAGGTACAGATATATACTAGAAAATGTTAGTCACCCCTGTGATATACTTTTATATGACTAATCAAAATACAGTTGTACATCGACCAATTATTTAGCTATCTTAGGGAATTAATTTATAAAAAGTATGACCTCTTCGAAATATAATAATTATATTCATCTGTTTAATCATTTTTTTTGTTAATCACTGTAATTGTTTCTTTGAGTTAGATATTATTAAACACCACTAAAACTTTGCATTTAGCACGCGAAAATTACATTTGCTGCTACAAATCGCTTACTTCTGGGCATTGAAGAATTAACCAAAACAATCAATCACAGAGTCGCGTGAGTTGCCTTATATTTCATTTCATTTTTAATAATACTTTTTGTGATTAATATGTAAGAAAATGTCAGCCTTTGTATAACAAAACGGTTTTGAAACATTCAAAACGACACCTGTAAATAATGAATATTTTGATTAATTGTAAAGAGTAATATTTTTTTTAATTGAAAAACGTCTCGAAAATTATTATACTCTTCAATATTGTCGCGTATTTTATTCGCGTATTATAATCAATATTTCGTTATCCTGTTTAATACGCAAACACTCGGGTCTCAATACAACATTCAGTCAATTTTAACCAGAACATGAGTAAATATTATTTATATGTCGTCTGTGGTTTAGAGGTAAGAGATTTATTGCATCGATCAGATGGGTCTCAATCGAAGTCCCGATAAGGTAAATTTCAAATTGACAATTTATCAATTTAAATTTGAAATCTTGGACATGGAGGTCATTATCATCCAGTTGGTTCCATTTATTTAGTCGATCTCACACTTAGGTTAAAAATTATAATCAATGTCTAAGTTGTAAATGCTTGGCAAAGGAGCTAAACCAGGGCTGAGTAGTTGGAGTCGGGAGTCGTAAAAAAAGAGTGACTCTCCAATCACTATTTCTAGAAAATACATTTAATAGAAAATACGCATCGATCGTTACAGCATTACAAATTACAACCAACCCAAG
This sequence comes from Himalopsyche phryganea, assembly GCA_022494535.1. Taxonomy (NCBI): domain Eukaryota; kingdom Metazoa; phylum Arthropoda; class Insecta; order Trichoptera; family Rhyacophilidae; genus Himalopsyche; species Himalopsyche phryganea. The sequence continues at coordinate 1,074,867 of JAGVSL010000033.1, forward strand.
TATCCATAGAGTGTTTATTTTTAGCCCTTAATAACGTTAAATCTGATTTGACAGCTTCCACGAATTTTGATTTAATAGAAGCAATGCTACTTTTAAGAACAAATTCAAATAATTAAAGATATTCTTGATGTCAATTATTTTTTGTTCTACATAATATGGAATTAATAGGTTCTCTATTAAATTAGTTTGAATGCGTGCATCAATGTACTTTTTCCATTTTATTTTTTTCTTTAACATCTTGTTGTCCTGCAATATAAATATGTATGTATAATATGATAAATTTGGCTATTTGCTGGATAGGTTGGTTGGTGTTTAATTTGAAGACCAATTACAGGGAAAAAACATGTCAAAACTTTTTTTGGTCATAATCGTCAGAGTCCGAGTCGGATTCTTGGTCAATGTCGGATTCGGAGTCGCGTTTTATTTTAACGACACCACACCCCTGGGCGAAACACATGTCGCACCTATAAACGCAACCAGTGGAATAACAAAGTTATCAATTTTTATTTCCACACCCTTAACGTCGAACCTGTCGATATAGGTACACCTTGGAACGCAAACGATAATTTTGTATGAAGTTCGAACCTCATATAACAGGGATTTATTTTAAATCGGCGTTTTTATGAAATCACATCGACACTCCCTACGTATTATTCCGTATCTGCAAACATGAAATTTTACACGAGAGCATTTCAAAGATACATAACACAATTGCAAAGTAACGACTGCATGTATGTATATTCTTTAAAATTGGGTCAGTGCTACTATTTTTAATCTAATTTTCCTTGTTGTTAGAAAGCCTACCCGTAGAACTGAGTGTGTAGAGAGTGTAAAAAGACATAATAATCACATATTTTGCACTTACAGGTAGAGAGCGTCGATATATAAGCATTTTATACGATAACTAAGTGTATGCTAAAAAAAGTGAAAATCTGTTATGACCAAGTATATATAGTACCTAGTCACTCGTTAACAGTGCGTACCAGAATTGTTAGGTATCACCCTCATCCAAGCAAAAGATGCCTGTGGCTGACGTATTGTTATTGCCTCTTTATTTTTTCTTTCACGTCACTTTTATCGCAATGTTTACGCGTTCGCGCCAAAAACTCTTAAGATTGCTCTCTCGAAACGTTGCCTTTGATGAGTGGGTGCCTAGTAAAGTCACTTGCTTTGCGCCCTCTTTACATTGTTTGAAGTCTTAACTAGTTTGTAATCACGACAAATTTGTAACATTTTTGTAACTTCCGTTTTCACCATCGATAATAGAAGCAAATGATTTAATATTAAGAAAAGCAAGCCTCGTCAAACTTGCAATCTAAAGACCCAAATAAGACTTATATTTTTTCGATATAAGTACATTAATATATTTTTTACAAATAAGAATTAATCAGAATTGACTACACATAATACAATGACATCGAAAAGATTGCCTAATAAAAACTGAAGTAAATCTATATATATAAAAAAATGAAGATTTCTTTGGTTGTTTTCCTCTATGCATTCCTTTACCATTCATCCGATTTTGACCATATTTTGGTGAGTTGTTGTGTGTTGTGCTAAAATAAAGAATCAAATACGTACAACTGGCGACATCTCTGAACCAGACGGAAAACAAAAAATATGGAAATATGGAAACAATAACATATATTTTTTTTAAAGTGTAAGTGAATTAGTATATACAAAAAAAATTGGACTTTTTTCGAGGTCAGAAAAATAAATCTTGGCTGCGGGTCGAAATGACGGGCTCGGACCGGGTAATTTTATGAAATCTCAGCCCATGCAGGCCTCTAATTCATAATCACTTCAATAAACAGAATTAAAACACAAACCCTTTCTTTATTTGAGTGGTATTGCAAGGCATGCCGGGTATTCACTAGTATTAAATAAAAACTATAATGTATCGCCAGGGCTGCATTTTTAGTGCTCATTATAATGGAAGGAATACAAATTACACAGCGTAAGAAATCGTCCATTACGACTAGGTATTGGGAACCTGCGATCTTTGATAGAATGTAAATTTGTTGCTTTAATTAATCCATTCACATAATAATGCAGGTATATTTTTAACTGAATGTAAAGAATTAGAAGTTAGTTTAATACATACGGTCGTATTTCATTACATAAATCACGAACATGTTCCCCATCTTCATTTTCATCGAATGTGAAAAGCTTTTATCGGATATTGGTTTCTCAGTATACTCTTTATATGATTAATGTTTCGAAATGATTATTCATATACAAGAAGAGTAAGCGGCTCTTGTAGTGGTGAACCATTCAAACCTTACCTATATAATTGATTATATAGTCACCATCTATGTGTCCTAACATCACCATATCCGCAGGTGTCACAATTAACATCTTCCACATTTCCACTAATATTAAATCGTGTCATATCTTAAGAATAAAAGTAGCCAACGTCTCAAGGTATCGCATCGTCCCTTAAAGATACCCAGCAGGATACTTTGACTGAATGTCACGTGACTTGTTATTCGGGCTGTCACGTCTGTCCAGGGGTCGACGTGACGGGCATCGGGTCACGTGCCAGATTTAGGGCGTCACAGTGAGACACGTGGGAAGTTTAGGGCCCGAATGAGGCCCATAAAATCACGTTACTTAATAAGATGCCACTGGTCATGGGATCAGAGGTTTCGTGGCTCTTGGCAGAGATGCTAAATTTTTCTAAATCATACATCAGAGAATTACATAAATCTCAAGATACTTAGTGAGGCCCAAACGTCTCATGTTAGAAGTCGGCTTTAAAGTTCTAAAAAAAATTCAAATAATTTTTTAATGGCATAAAAAAGTTCATACTGCCTTTCTAAAAACTGTATCAAAATAAACGATGATTCTAATACCTTAAGGCCTCAAACTTTTGAACCTTACTATTATAATAATTATGAAAACCAAACTGCGACCTAACTATGATTTTCTTTTTCATCACATTGGAAGTTTATATGTAGAAAAACACCGTACATTTAAACAGGTGCGAATCCCCGAATTGAAATTTTTAATTATTTATTTTTCAATCGATTAATATATTTTCGTACTCAAAGTGACTGTGATATTTTGACGAGTGCGGTTAGATAACTAAGATCATTCTTTCCTTGCCATTCGAAAAAAGAGTTTGAGCAACCAGTTCTAACTTAAGAACTTTTGTATGGATGTTTCGTTAGGGGTCCAATGTTTTCCATAATCTCCACATTGAGAGCAGACTTCATACAAACTAGCCGTATTTACCTTCATTTATATATATTTTTTCTTTGTTGTAATCATGTCTTGGATAATTACTCCTGGTAAATATTTAATGACACTTATTGCTGTCGTGTCATTGCATATATCCAAATCTAAATTGAATGTCGACAGCAAGGAATAAATAATGTTGACTTGAAATTGTTTTATTTCATTGGGTAAACTTCATTACAATAAAACAAGATTAGCGAAGCTTTACGACAACAATAAAAAAAGCTATTTGAAATTCTTTGTAGAACAAATTCAATCGCTATTTAAATTTTCTTATTCAATTTAAATGATTTAAAATCAATTTAATAGTAATGTATAAAAGATTCTATCAATATTGTGAAGCAAGACAAGAGGGGAATCCTAAGAGAAGAGCAAAAACCTGCTGCATCCAATTCACGGCCGTAAGGTTAATCACCCATGCCTTTGACCACGGACAAGATAGATGGAAGGGAGACCACAGGCCGCTACCTTTCTGACCTGTCCTATGTGTCACCCTACAAAATAGAACCATCCACCCCTGCTATAATTTACCTGAGCTTAATAAAATATTTGTCGCTAGAGTTTGCGTATTCCAAAACAACGGCAATGCATTATATTATATAAAGTTGTATCAATTTTATTATTTGATTTACAGAATAAGCATGATAAAACCGACCTTTTTACTATTTTAATAACGTCAAAAGTTTGTTATACCAACAAATATTAGCTTTAGTTATCCTTATGACTCAAAATTTACTAAATCAATAGTCAGTAACTAAGGGTCAGTCATAAACGGCTTAGACATGGGGAGAGCATATTCTATCACTAATCATATAAGAACGTGTTTCAGAATCTTGTATTTTTAATTAATAATTTATTATAAATGAATAAACGCAAAGAAACTGAAATTTTGGATTCAGTCAGAAGGCTTCATTTGAACCCTAGAAGCTTGAAGAAGTTTTTCCACCCATGACTAACACTGAGTATTAAATAATTATTTTTGTAAGGTTCGTTTAAAATCATCGATTTTAAATATTGACCGTTTTGTATGAATATTTTTTAGTAACTCACCCCATAATATAACATAATATATGCTGATAACACTGACTTCTTCTTTTTTGTTCTTTTTCAATTCTGATTTTTTTAAATTTCCAAAATTATGTTTGTCAAATGCATGGTGGATAGTCGTCAGCTGTAATATAGTGTATTCTCATTTTCTATTTAAAATGAAAAAACATTTTTAAGATACTAAACAAAAAATTGATTCTGACAGCAACCAAATAAATATAGAAAATATTTAATTGCATCAAATTTTCACAGGATGATTTGAATTACGAAAATATCATTTTTAATAATAATAATTTGAAAAGCTATACCAAAGTAACTTCTTTTCTATAAAGAAAAAAACGTTACTGTTTTTTTAATTCAGCCTTAGCTAATACGTATTTGTTTATATAAATATAAAGAATTGCCAGAAAGTCAAAAAATGCTTTAAACTTTTATTCCTACATTTATAATTCACTTGTTGTTATATATTATGGACTAACTTTCGAAATATGGTATTTATAAAAGTTTTTAACTTCTAGGATACGTGGATGAACTACTTAAAAAAATATGAAAATTACTTGATTGTCATTGCTTTAAGCAAATACGTTTTTTTCGGTGTATAATTTTGCTATGATAATATAAATTCGTTTAAAAGACATAAAAAGACGGACAATAAATAAAATTGTTTCCTAGAATCTTAAGCGGCCCCCCAAGGGATTTTCCGTTGACGGCTTTGTGAACCACTGAAATAAATGACGTACTAATTTGGCGCGAACGCCACGCCGACATTTTGTGCGGTCAGACATTTCCCGACCTCGAGATGGGGGAGGAATTTTAGAGCAGGGAAAAAGGGCCCAGAAATGGAAAGGAGCAAGGTATTTTCTTGGAAATATAATACCAACTATGCTTCTGCGAGGTCAGTGTTTATGTTTTAATAAACTGAGAAAATAAACCTAACTTTATATTATATAACCTTGAATAATCTATCAATTTGATTTAAAAAATCGTAAATTAACTATTGTTGTTTGTTATTATTGGCTTTGTTACAATAACTTATATATTGTAGTTGAAAGCCACCCTAGCATCATGATTTGGTCAGAACTAGATACTTTTCTATTTTTTTTTGAGATGTAATAAATGGAAAAGTCTTATGTTTATAAATTTTATGATAAAATAAAAAATATTTTATTTTTAAATATAAAAATTTTGATCCATTCAAAAGTTCATTGAATACCTGGGCAGATACCGAGTTGAAAATGGATATATACATTGTATTTTAAATTGAGATAATTTCAAATAAACAAATACAAGAATAATAACGAAAGATTATCAGTGCTGAACAAACAGATGAGATTTTTCATTCAGTGTGGGCTCTCAGTTTAATATACAAAATCTGTAAAAATCAATACAAAAATGAATAGTTTTTCAGTTTTCTTTCAAGATCCTTTTTTCAAATGTCGATTTTGAAATTCATCGACGGATGACTCAGATTATTGTCAGAAATCTCTCCAAGAAATTTTACTACAATGAATGCACAAAAAAAGTTAAGTAAAATTAAAGATTATGAAGGAATTGGATGTCTGGTTTTATATGAGTATTCTTTTAAATTTAATTTTGAAGCAAAGTAATTTATATTATATTATTGATTGCATTAGTATTTACTTGGTGGAAATCCATTATAATAGGGTAATATATGCTATCATGGTAGTTATCAACAAATTGATAAAATTTTGTGCAACTGAATTCTTTGTTATTTTCACCCTATTGTATTAATTTTTTTTAAATTGCGAGAAAATCAGCGCAAATTATTTAAATTCGCTAGCACTCATATTATCATTCAGACACCATGAATTATTTATTTAAGTCTAAGGAATATTTCGACAAATAAATATAATTTATAAATTTATAGTACATCCCTGTGTAGTCGTCGACCGCCTTTCCTCCCCACATAATTGATGATGTTTGGCCGTCGAGTTTACCCCAAACTAACCACACGGTGGTCAAAATGTATTTTAGCAGACACTGACTACGTACAGTCAACCAAAGCATGATTATTTTTAAAATAGTTCAGCATTGAAGAAGTAAAGTATTATTCATAATTATATATAAAGTAATTGTATAGAAGAATAATTTGGGAGATAACTTAACTTTATTATTTACCCGGAATCAAAATGAATCAGCCATTTTCACCGTAGCAGTAAAGTCCCATTCAGCTATGAGAAAGGTCGTTTGTGTCGACCCATCCCCACGTCCAGTAAAAGTAAATAAACCCACCATACCCTTAATTTTAAAGTTAAGAGTTATAATCATTGTTCACATTGGAAAATAAATATGCTTTATAATTATTCTGGCGATGCCTCTGAAAGAAGCGAAACACTTGTCACATTTAGTATCGCAGCCAGTGGAATAACTAAGTTATCAATTTAATTTTTATATTTTAAATGAATTTCCACAAAATTACCACCGAATACATCGAAAATATCGGAAAGGACGATTCTTTGGTAGTGCAGATAGATAAAAATTGGTACAGAGTGAGAATAAATTAATGTGTTATTAAGTATAATATGAAATTAACTCATAAAACTGTCATCAACAACCAGTCTTGCATACTTTTGCAAACATTTAAGATACGTCCTTTACTTTTTATTAAGACCACGTAACGTGCTAACGGAAATTGAAAGAATAAGTTATTCAATTAATAGTTTGACGTAGCTATGCAGAAGGCAGCCGATCTACAAAAAATAAATTAAATACAATATAGATCAGGTGCGAAAAGGTTTACTCTAGATTCTGCTGAAAATAGCTTGGCTGAAAAAATATATTCTTTGAATAAAACACAATGAAAATATTGCGCTGATAATATATGCCAGGCACTCGGGTAAAAGTCGCACTACTCTGTTTACAATTAAAATAAACTGAATAATTTTATGTATAATACTATTTAAAACAATCAGTCAGTTGGTGATATTCTACATTTATTAGGAATATAATTCAATTATCGCCATGTCTAACATTCGAATAATAACTCAGAGCAGTGACTTTCCCACATTTTTAATTTAATATGATTGCAAAAGTGCCATTATCTCAACTTGACATTATTGTGGATTGGCTACATTTTGTAGAACTAATTTAATTATAAAGCTTTATATCTACAATTAGAACGTAGAATCTATTATAAACCTAGTATTAATTATCATTTAATTTAACACGACACATCTTCACTATATGATTAGTTTTGTAAAAAATTGTTTTTTCAACCAAGCGTTTTATGAATTCGTGTTAAACGGCAGAGAAGAGCGATAAGATAACCGATAGTACTATCCTAGCTCTATCCTTCTACTCTTACTTTCATCAAAAAAGTATTAGTTTAGCAACTGATTATAAAGCAGTTCTCGTTGAAAAACTTCTGTTGAGATCTCCATTAGGAGCCCATATGCTTCCCATAGTGCGACGGTGGGATTTTTTCTTTTACTGGAAGCTATCGAACGTAAATAAGCTTTGCCATCCGATATGTTTCATTTTTAGGAAGTGTATCACTCCTTCTATTTACGTGATTTTATTGACTCAAGGTAATTTACCGCATTCGCCAGAAGAGAGCGTCAAAATTAAAAACAATAAATCATTTACGGTTTTACTGAATAAATTATGCAAAAGTCTGCGCGCGTTCTGAACGCATTTTAAATTTATTTCTCCACAGTAGATTTAGTAACAGTATAAAATCAACACGTTCGATTGACAGGTGTGCTTATTTTATTTCGTATTACGGTCAGTAGCAGTAATAAGAACTATTATAACACAAAACAGAACACGTTTTATCAAATATTCCAATTTTATCTATACACCATAACCAAACTTCCTCAGTGACTAAGAATTTCTGATTTATAAAAGACAATCCGTTAATATGCAATTATCAATTACAATTAAGTTCGCTTAATTAAGACGATAGTCCTTTATTTCATTGATAAGTCGTTTATATTTAATTATATTTTAAAATGATAATGTTGTCCTCTGTTTTGTGAATTGTGAAAGTAAATATGTACAAAAGAAAGACCAACATTAATATCGAACTGTAATTTTATCGACTGTAAATATAGAGATATTTCCTTTATTTTGTTTTCTTTAAAAAACTATGCTCAATGTAAGTATAATTGAAATTTAAATCAATTTTAAAATAGTTGAAAAGAAATTAAAACTACGCAATTATTGATTAAATAAATTTAAGACAAAGATATTGTTGAATGTAATAGTTACAAACAAAGATAATATATTAAGAAGTTAGTGAGTAAATGTAAACGTTAAATGACAAACTTAAGAATTGTATGCAATATTCCATTATATCGTATTAGAGTTTTGAAGACAAAGGTAAATTTAAAAAATATCTTAACATATCTAAGAGAATTTTTCACTTAAAATTAATTTGGATAATAATTTACTGTGGGAAACTAGTTGCTACCCAAAAGGTTGAAGAAAAACTTCATATAAATGCACAGAACCGCACTCGGGGCATATTGCGCCGTTATGACTAATGGGCAAAGGCCATGGCACATAATGACCTGTCTCTACCACACGCGGGAAGAATAAGCCGCCCGGCAGCCACCCTCCCACGCCAATTTTGTTCATCTGCTGTATTGTGATATATCTCCAAGCAACCCTTACACACTGGGTGACATGTTAGCAAAAAAGTATTTAAAAAAAAACACTGAATCTAGGTAACTTTTACTTAGAGTAAATTGTGAATTTTATTTACTCAACGTACAAACGTATTAGATACGAAATGTTATGTAAAATAAAAAGATATCACGTCAGTCATTGTGTAATGTTTTTTGAACTAATATTATAAAAAAAAGTTTTATTATAATCAGCTGAAAAATTGTGTAGGAATATACTCGTAAGGGAAAATTGGGAAAAAAACTATTATAATATTAATGATACTGTATATCATTTTATAGTATAGCATTTTTTAACACTTATTTTAAAAGTGTGTCATTTTTAGTGTATACCAACATTATATCCACTAATTTGAGATTACAATCGATGATATAAAATCTATATTATAGATGGAAGTAAGGAGCATATTCAATAGAGAATCATCAGTGACATCTATGTATTTATATATACTTGAATCGAACAAAATATTTATGGAAACGTTCATGTTTTTATATATGAAGTTAACCTCGGCGAGACGCACACATTTATATGTGCACATGGACTGAAAAATCGATGACAAATATCATAATTATTAACGGGTAATTCCCAATTTTCCGTGTTTTTTCCTAGCTATTTCAAAATTTTCGGGTTTTTTGCAACACTGATCGGGACTCCACTATAATATATTTTACAATATCGTTCATATTAGTTCATTCAAATGAACTCATATTGCAGCTTGTTGAAACCATCCTTTCATTTCGCATACAAATACGGCGTGCGCTCCCAACACGGAAGTATATCGAATCATATTGGAGCATCTCAATGGAAGTTTTTTTATGATAACTACTTGTTTAGTCCATCAACATTTATTATTAAAAGGGTAAGGATGGACGATGAAAGGATTAATAGTTTGCTAGTCACTTCCCGCTACGCCCTGTTTTTTTAATATCGAATGAGAGGGAATGTAACTATCACATACATTCATGCATTAGAATACAAATACAATATTAGGTAATCAATTTATAAAAATGTCAATTCGATGATTCGAGCCCAAACGTCTTAGAAACGTTGGGATCCTGGATACACGATGTATTAAAATACGAAACCGATTTTATTTTTTAAAAACAAGCCCTTTCTTTAGACTCTTGTATGTTCTATAAGTAGGTAATTTATTCTCCTAGCGATGTTATGAAATATACGGAATTGTCATTTAAAAGATAATGACGTGACATTTGGCTCGCATTTGGTCGGCATTTGAAAGAAAACTACTCTCTGTGACGTCACTGCTCACGCTTTACCACGAAAATAAGTAACATTTCACGGCATATTAGTTTGCGTGTAGGACATAACTCACCCTGGCCGACTCGGCGTCGACTTGCTCGTTCTTTATGCTTTTCCACATTTAGAGCTGGCAGGTGCAGAAAGGCACTTTCCTCTAAAAAATGCTTTCAAGCAATGATCCTCCATCTTATTCGAAAAGCCTAAAGAATTATTGATATACTTAAACAAATCGTTGTCAAAAATATTCGTCGATATAAATAATGTTAAGCAATTTCTTGTTTTATAATATGGAAACATTGGTGCACAGAATAAGCTTGGTCACAATGAACGGATCACCGTGGCAATTAATTGCATTATGTGTAGGGATTGAGTCTTGTATTAACAAATAGATTTCCGATCGTTCTTGCACTTCTGTTAATACATTCCGAAAACATTTTTGTGACCATTTTTTTTTGTATCGGGACTCGTCCATAAGCGCTGCAGTCTTTCCAGTATAAAATGATTGTGTCTGCTTTTCTTTCAACGTTCACAGATTTCTATAGTTAAGTACCAACATCAAAAACCAATAATATCTACCAATACTATAAATCTTTTCACATAATTTGATATACCAGTTCCAAAACCAAATAAAATCATCCAAATATTACACGAAGAAGCCATATGTCCAATATTATTTCGCTTATATTTATTGTAACAAGCGGTTGATTAACTAGTAAAAATAGACGTGGTTTTTAATTGGAAATATGATACGATTGAAAAAATTAGCCACCGATAAAACTAATTATTTTCCCATAAAAGACTTACTACTATGGCTCACTACCAACATTACAAAGTGGACATATCGGATTTTTATTTTAAACCCCTCGTTCATAACAATTCTATTGTCGTCGTACACAGACGTAGACATGGAAATAATAAACTTTCACTGTTGTATTGATCATTGCATTTTTCAAAATATGTTAGCTATTTTTAATTTCATTACTGAAGGCCAATCATTACAAATTCTTACGAGCCGCCACTGCACATGCCTATTTCCAATTGATAAATGAAAGTCCATTAAAATTAGTGTCCATAAATTCTTAACTTACGTTAATTAAAGGCTGACCAATTAACAATCCCATACTTTGATTAAACGATGTCATAATCTTAAACGAGTGGTCCGTATTACATTGAAAAGCATGTGTAACATTATGAAAATTTTGCCTTTAAATAAAATTTAATAAAGAAAATCACCACTTTGCCATAAAACGTCAAACATTAAATTACAGTTAGTGACAAAATAATAATATCTTATTTTCGCTTATTAATCAATTAATATTCTTTGGTCCTGTATTATATATTTTTCACTACCAAATCAAATTAAATAACAATCATTAATTCTAATTCTTAATGACATTGAAATTAGCTTTAAAATATGATAAGGAACGTATTCGCCCGAACCATTAAGAATTTGTAATGTATAAATAAATAAAACACAAGGTGTATGATGAATCATTTATGATATTATTTAATATGAAGCTGTTTTTGACATTATTTAACGAATTCAAAAATATCAATCAATTAATTAATTAAAACAACCTCTCAAAAAGTAAATTACACAACTTTTTAATACTTTTATTATTTACTTATTAATTTCATTTTCACTAAATTTATTTATTTGTTTATTGAAAAAATATATTTTTTTCATACTTCTGCACCTCCTTCGAAAAATAGAATTGTCTTGTGCTTTGAAATATTAGTTTTGGGCTACCATTTTAAATTCAGAACAGTATGACACGAATTTTTATATAATAATTAACGAAAGTATGTGATTTTCGATCATTATGAATGATACTTTTAATGTAATAGGCAGAAAAGTAAGTGTAAAAAATTAATTTTGTATAATTGTTTGGTTATGTTTTAGAAGAGCCTGGAATTAAGTAAACTTGACGCCGCTAGAAAAAAAGGAAGTTTGAAAAACAGGGAAATAATTGAAGTGGTGAACAAAGGGTGCTTGCGGACGTTTCGCATTTTTGTTTTTTATTACTTTTCATTGTAAAAAACGGCATGAAAAAACGCAGAGGAAAATATTTACTGGCGCCCCAAATGAAGTTTATCAAAAAATAATTAGCCACCTACCGGATATTCAGAATGTTTTACGAATTCAGGAAAGATTTATAATTTTGTAGTATAATTTTAAATTATTAAAAAATTATATTTTGTAGTATGTAGTATGTATATGTAAATAGATAAAATGTAATTAGAACAAGAAGTCCCCTCATTCCTACTACATTTTTTAACACACTCAGTCAGTGCATAATGTATGCACATACCGGCTGCGCGCCACTAGGATGCGCCGGAAAAATGACCGTTATATATTTCAGTTAAAAATAACAAGCAAAATGCGATTTGAGAAAATAAAACACTGTTCTCCTTAATCACATATGGGCATTGTAGACGTCTTCACGGGCCCGTTATTGGCCCTAGGGACCTATACCCGGCCCGGCCTGTAGGCCAGTTTCGGGTTCGGGTAAATACAATTCAGATTCGGGCTCGGGCCGGGCCCAGGTAAGGCATTTCCAAAAAAGTATTTCGACTATGTTTTGGTCATGAGTCTGCCAATAAGGCAATACTATTCATAACGTAAATAGTGTTTTCCCATGTGATATTTATATCGTTGGAAATAATATCATAAATATATTGTTTGGAAAGTATAAATGAATTTCTGTATTGGGAAAAAATCGAGTCTTTTTCGGGCTGAGGAAAATAAATCTAGGTTTTGAGTCGGGTTCGGGTAACAAATTTGAAATTGATATTCGTACTCTGGTTGGGCCGGGCTCGGACAGGAGAATTTTATGAAATTTCGACCGTGCAGACTAGACCGAAAAATGATATAGTGGTGCGCCCAGACCTGAGTATTTTTGTGCGCGAAAAAATGATCAGGTCTGGACGCATCTTAAGATTGACAGACATCTTAAAATTTTGTTTACCCGTTCTCTCTCGTGCGCTTAGATTGATTGTATTATGTGATAAAACTTGAGACAGTTGATATAGATTTTCGATGAAGATTTCGTATTTGAAGATGAGTCAATACGCAATCACTCTCTTTCGATCGCTCTGGCAAAAAATAAATCGGTATTTTTAAAATAAATTGTTAAAATCGCAGTTGAATTATATGGGGATGTCGGAATTTTAGATTTTATTTATCAATTTTCAATTCACACGTATTGAATACATTTTCATAGTTTTGGTATTATAACAAATAATGTGCAATTGCATTCTTTCATTTGTTATTGCATCATACAACAGAAAAATTATAATTACGAGTACAGTTTGAGGCTCACTATGAAAATTGTCTGCATAATATAACATAATGCGTATTATCAGACAATACTATCGATTTTCCTGTGGACAAAGTTTATTATGAAAATTCTTTTATTTTAAGTACCTGTATTCACTCATTTTGAAATACGATCATCGTTGAGCAAATCCACGACAGCTGACACATTTTCCGCCATATTTCTTTGCCCCATTTGACAGCTGTAAAAATATTTATTTACATGTTGTTTCTATTTTACCGACCGAGTCGCTCATCGCTGGATTTCCTGTGTGCGAGACAACGACCTCAAAAAATATTGTAAAATATTACGTTTCTTTCAAATTATTTTGGTTTATTTGCATCCATAGTCATAGTTTGTATTGCAGGTCGATGGACACAGCTAAAAATAATACGTGCAATTATATTTAGAACTGGTGATTACAAAAATAAAAAGAAAGGAAGTTTATTAGAAAATTTGTATGTTTAACCTTCCTATTTACGTATGACATATAAAGAGTGTACACAATTGTATTACAAGTGTCAATACATATGACTAACAAGTCTCATTGTTTCTATACAAAACGCATTTTGAAGGAAATACATTTATTTAATTTTTAGCACATTTTAAACTAAAACATAATGATAATGTGCTGTTATTTTTAAAACGTATTCTTTCCCAATATGTATCATATGGAGTACTAGTTGGCCAATTCAATATATCTGGTCAGTACATCAGAGATAACCACCGTGTCCGTGGCGCAGTGGTCAATTTAGCTGGCTTCGGTTACGGATCTCACGGGCTCAAATCTCGGTACGGACAGTTTCATAATTTGATTTTTCAATCGATTTATGGAAGTCTGTTCGTAGGCATAAATATTTACGATGTCTACAACTCTCTCACACCCATTCAATCCTAAATTAGCCCTATCCTAGCCCTATTCATCTATCCATACTCTCTTTCAAAAATAAGGGTTAAGCATCTGAGTAACAAGCACCTCTCATAGATAAAGTCTGTTGAGATTCTTCCATCAGAAATGGCAAAGGTGATAAAGAACGAATGGACTAGTATTTAGGTATTAGGATGATTTGTTCTATGCATAACCTCATTATGAGTTATATTTAAAGTAATAAATACAGTGTTCACTAATACATTTGTGCAGGTTGATCGTTTTCTTTTCGATTGCACAACAAAGTTCTTCTTGAGAATACTATATAGCTATAGGGTTAGTCATCAGAAATGTTGATGAATATTTCACACTATTCTTTGTTTGCATGGGAGATACTTTACATGAAAAAATCCGTGTAATCTTAGAGAAACGACTGATAATTTTCATATAATTTTGTTAAAGTTTCATAGACGATAAAAATTTCTTTAGATATGACATATAAATAATTCTAATGAAAACTATTGTTACATTACGTTTATTCAGTATTTGGCTTTCTGACAAAAATATGTTAATCATTTTTGCTGTTAAAACAATCGTTTTCTACTTACAAAAAACTGTTTTCAACCTCTCTACTGTGTTATTTCGAAACCATATAAAAAGAGAACCAGCCTAATTTTACAACTTTATCTTAATCCTGAACCATCAATAATTTTATTAACAGGACTATAAGAAAATATGTTATTATTCGAAGTGGATATTGATTAAACGACAGCATGAATCGAGCCATTGATTGGGTATGTGAAAAGCAGCTATAG
Organism: Himalopsyche phryganea; assembly: GCA_022494535.1. NCBI lineage: Eukaryota > Metazoa > Arthropoda > Insecta > Trichoptera > Rhyacophilidae > Himalopsyche > Himalopsyche phryganea. The sequence continues at coordinate 1,090,061 of JAGVSL010000033.1, forward strand.
GAACTTTTGAAATTGTTTAAACCGGTAGGCTGATTTAATTATCTCACGGTTAAAGTTTTAACTAAAAAATATTTCAGTGAAGTAGTTTAAAATATCACGATACTCTATTGTTTAGCTACAGTTGAAAACCTCTATATAAATTTAATTACAGAGAAAAATATGTTGCAAATAAAAAGGACTGGAAAATAAGATTCAATCATTTTTCCCACCGCAAAAATATAATGTTCTGTCTGTTGTCTGTTTAAATCGTACGTGCAATATGAACAAGCAAGAGATCAATATTATGAAACGATTATAAACATTAAGTTTACGATGATTTTCGCAACACGTCCCGCACGTCTTGGTGCTGGTGCCGCATGACGTCTGATTGATGGATGACTGCCTTTCAAAACAAAATGGCCAGTGAAACGAAATTATATATTGCAACGCGCGAAATGAAAGCCGGTTGATTGATTAGCTTCTGTGTGCTCACACGCATACAATGTGATGGATAATATTCAACCATAATTCAAATCCACCATATTTACAAGGCTGCGCTGTTCACCTTCCAAAATTAGTACATATATATAACCTATCATGGATTTCAAATCAAAGCTAATTCATCAATTTATTACACGCTTGAAAATGGTGAAACAGTTCAAGGAATTTTGGGTAGCTATGGTTTTACCGATCATCATGACCTAATGACAGTGGCGGATCCAGGAGTGGGCATGGGGGCCATGGCCCTCCCTGAGGAGAATTTATTTGCATTTAAAATATTATACTATTATTTTTCAAATGCTTTTTATTTAAATAAAGAGTCAAGTTTTTGACTTTTTATTTATTTCAATAAAAAGTCAACTCTGTCAAGAGTCATCACGGCCATATTGCCGGATATCGATTGGGAAAACATAGGCAGTGCCGCAAAACAAAATTGGTGCAGAATCACAAACAAGCCTGCACCGGACAAGCCATCTATCCAAAAAGATTGGGATTGCACGATAATTGAAATTAAGAAAAAAGAAATACTTATATTTCTCAGTGATCCTACGGAGACTGCTAGGTTCATGGCAGCTTCAGGGAATGAGTCGGGGTTGTGGCTGAATGCTCTTTCATCGCCCAGTCTCGGAACCCTTCTGAGCGAGGATGCCTGGCGAATTTCGGTTGCTCTCCGACTTGGTTCAGCATTGTGTCACGAGCACAAGTGCACCTGTGGGAGGTTGGTGGACCGCATGGGGCGGCACGGATTGAGCTGTCAGAAGAGCGCTGGAAGACACAGTCAGCACTCTGCTATTAACGACCTGATCTGCTGCTCTCTGGTTTCATCAGGGGTCCCATCGAGACCGGAACCTCTGAGTGTTTGCCGCCAGGATGGCAGGAGGCCCGACGACATTACGATGATCGCCTGGAGAGAGGGGCGATGCATGGTCTGGGATACCGCTGTGGTGGATATAATTGCAGCACCTCACGTGAATAAATCCGCAGAGTCGTCGGGCTCAGCGGCTATCACGGCTGAAACCAGCAAATCTGTCGCCAAATTTCATTTGCTGTCCATTGGGTTTTGAGACGTTTGGTCCCTGGGGACCTTCTGCTTTGAGGACGGTGGCGGAAATTGGTCGAAGGTTGACGGACAGGACGGGTGAGTGCCACTCAAGCGAATACCTTAGACAGCGAATGAGCATAGCAATCCAACGAGGGAATGCAGTCGCCGTTATGAGTACGCTCGAGGTATCCAGGGGGATGGAAGAATTTTTTTTCATTCTGGGCGACACTTAAAGTTTGTTTAAATGTTTTGAAACAATGTCTGTAGATAAGTTCTAAGTTCTAATGTAAATATTGTTGACTACTACAATAAAGATCAGAATTATTAATTTTAAATAAATATATTGTATAATTTAAGTCAGTTCGAGTCCATTCGTGCGCTCGAATACCTGAAGATGCCGAAAGACGAAACCCGGGTCGTTAGTGACAAAATTCATGGAAATGTACAAAATCTCAATAATCCAAATTAAATATATTGTAGTTTGCTTTATTATTTATCAACTGTTTTTTTCACGACCCTTCCAGGATAGACCGTTATATTATTTTTAAATCGTCTATTTTTTAACGTATTATTTATGTTTAATGTTTATTTTCAAATTGAATGATAACACAATAAAAATCCTTTCAGTGACCTTTGTATTAGAATCCGAAGTTGGACAGTTCACAGTACAGTCTTCGAAAATAATAAATACAGTAGGTTTACCATTACGTTCTCATTTGAAAGTCCTTCCCGAACTTTTGACATTTTTAATTTTATCTCTCGGTCTTTTCTGAGGGAGATAGGTTTTAATTTTTTTCGTTTGAAAATCGTACCGAAATTTTCTACCCAACAATAACTTGTGGTATAGCATGATCATATGTATATATCATAAAAATTTTCTCCAGGGTATGACCGACGGCAATTTATGAAAATATGTCAAAAGTGTTATCATATTTGATGCAAAAAATTCACTAATACTATAGATGTTAGGTGTACCAATTTAACTTGGCCGCTAGTGAGGGTGCCGCCATTACGTTAGGAATGTTGCCATACTCAATCAGAACTGAAATTTCAATAAATTCTAAAACTGATATTTTAGCGACGGTTATTAAAACTAGACATTTATTTTGCATTAAATGGCAATTGGAGAAACTTATTCTAGACTTACAATTCTAGTTCCAAATTCGGCGGCGGCCAAATAATGTTAAGGTAAGTAGTACTATACATTTTTTTTGACAGTTTTTTGGAAATGAAATAACAAAATGAATAACAATTTTAATGATAAGATAAATAAACGAGAAAAGGATGACAGATAGCTTAGTAGATAGTTTTAGAAATAAGTATATCAGCTCTTCAGCCCAAAGAAATACACCATTATGATGGAGAGGATACAGAAGAAATTTTCAAAAGTATTTACGGATACTATTCATGGCTTTATTCAACTGACTTTCTCATGCTGGCATGCTCACGTTTGACGTTTGATAGTTTGAAGATTATAAGAGAAATGTACTTGGTCACATATTTTTTTCGACTTATACGAGGACAAAATGATAATTCCATCTTATGTTGCTGATTATTTTTTGAGGAATTCTAGACATAAATTGTCTCTCGAAACATGTAAAACTACTCGGTCAATGGATATCACTGGGAAGAGCTTCAACAATATTAAATGGTATAGATTCGGATGTCGAGCACTATTTTTTAATCTATATGAGTATTATAGATTTTGTATAAACTTATTAGATTGGCTTTCTTGACAATTTACATTTTTTTTGCTTACTATGTTTTAAACGTTTTTTTACGTTGCAAACGAAATAAGCCTATATTTGTTGTGATACATATATTATATTCAAAAATTATTTGCAAATATTGATATTTGCGGAAAATTTATATAATCGTATGAGCGACAGAGAAATTTTACTTTTAACACATTTTTAATTATTGAAAAACTTTTTTGGGTAATTTCTAGTTGTATGTAAAACATCTATTATCATATTAAAGGTTTTTTTTGTAATATGTACCTACAAGTCTTGTAAAAGCTATTCCTTTATTTATATGTATCAGAACTATTGTATATAAACGCATTAAGTGCCACTAAATTTAATGGTTACTTGAATATTGAAATAAGCTATTCAACTTATTTTGCAATAATTTCGTGATACAAGTTTACCCTTTTGACTAATAATAATTCCGGTCTAATAACTCATTTAACATGGATGCAGCATTTTTATTTTTCCTGATTGTATTTGAAGCAATATTTTATCAAATAAAAATCGTAGTTGTTGTGGACAAATATACAAGGTACGGTAAACTATATGATAAATTCCGTTAAAATATTCTTTAGGGAGCATTATTAAAAACTCGTTTCCTTTTTGTAGGAAGACGATAATTTTTCTAATAGTAAAGAAACCATGGACTAAATAATTATTTTGACACAAAAACGTGTGAATGTGAACGTTGCACTATTATGCAATAACGAATTTGCATAAATGTATTCTCGGCAGAAGGCAATACATCACTCAAGCCATTTTTAACTTAATGAAACGACGCCATTTTAGTGCAATTAACGTCATAATAAATTGATTTATTTGAGTCTTCCTCGCTGAAACGAGAGAGCTCAAGGCGATTAATCAACTTTGCTAACACTGCATGCAAGATATTATTACTCTAGAAATAATATTACTCTATAACACCTGTGTAACACTTACTTGTACTGTTGCGCAAAAAAACTATTTTTAACTAGGCTATTTGTTATTAATGTGATAAATGTCCACCAGACGGGGTATTTGAGATGAATCCAGCTCAAAGTCTTATCATTTAGCCATCCTTAATAGAAATTGGCGATCAAATCTACCACCACTTTCTAATTGGTTTGCAGAATATGCTAAAAATGTTAAAGTTGAATTATTTCAGCTTGAAAAGATTAAAAACATTACTCTTCGTCGGGCTCTTCTGTGTTGTGAATTTTTTAGTCGATTTAAGTTCTTAGGAATTGGATTCCAAATGTTGGATGAGTAAAGAGATTTAACTTCAAGACTTGAACGGTAGTTTAAGGTAACGATTATGTGGATCCGGAGAGATGTCTTCAGTTCCGGGCGCGACGACAGAATTTCGGTCCGTATGTTTACTGCCTTAGTAATCCCATAACGTATGCATAATTAGTTTCGTCGAGCGCTTGAATTTACTGAATATATTTGCATCAACGCTAACCTTTATAAATATTATATTTGATAAATTTGCATCGTCTATATTGATGACCACGTGTTTATGATAAACGTTTAGTATAAAAGAAATGAAATGCATCAAAAATAATTTTTATTGAAACAGATATTTAAAGTGTATTGATTGAATTGGCATTTGCTTGATAGAACTTCATTATAGTAGGGTAAAATAACAAAGTGTTTTGTTCTACTAAGACATTTATCAATTTGTTGATACCTATTTTGACGGAAAAACATTGCCACAGCTATGTTTAATAACCATATATAATGTTTTAGAAGAAGTACGACAAGATACAAAACAAGATAAATTTCGATGAACGGATTCTTCCACACCTGAATATTCCATAAGATAAGCACAGCTCCGTTATGAGGTATTGTAATTTTTTAAATGACTAAATATTCCTGATTCTGATTCATCTTTATTTATCTGTTTTGCCAACATTTAATGTATTTTTATTGGATATAGTTCAATAGTACTGAATTACCTCAATGGTGAAAAGAGTAGAATATTTACAATTCAGGGTTTCAGATTACAAACTTAAGTTTTAGAATTACCTATGACCAGCCTTTGTTTTTAGAAGCAATCTATCCTAATTTAAATTGATTAAATCATTACTTGTTTGTTAATAGAATAAGAACCGTAAAACAATTTGGAGAAAAATCACCGAACCCAAATTTCATACTACATTAGTAATCCTTGACTATTATAAATTAATTAGTAATAAAATATTATTATTTCCTTTCATTGATTGCGTTCAAAATGCAATTTAGACGTGGTCGTTAAATTTAATGAAACAAATGCTGAACAGTTAATCCGTAAAATCGAAATTTTAACCGTTGCTGTAGAACCGTAGTAAGCAAAGAACAATTTGATTTTTAATTATTACAAATTGCAAAACGAACGCGTAATGTCAGATTTGGCGATAATTGGCGGTAACTGCTTAATGCGAATCGAAACCAAAGAGTTAAGAGTCTTAATTAAATTTATCAGTAAACTCACTCTTTTACAATAACAGAATTAACATTACGCTTGAATTAATATTAGATACCTCTTATTCTAAATACTAAACAATCACCGATTAGTAGTTAACTGTTTCGTAAAATACCACTATTTACCTATTCGATTGTTTGTGGTAACAACCGAGAATTGTCAAATTACCACAAACCTCATTATCGATATTGTCCAAATAATTATAACTTCACACTTTAAGGTGGGCCTAATATAGGGCTGCCATCCGTCCCGGTATACTTATCTTTGTCCCCGTATCCCAGTACTTTAATCATTTTTCCCGGTATTCTAGTCAATGTGAGAATGGGGGCACAACAATAAGTACGAATTACATAGTCACTAGAGCTAACGAGCTGATGCTCGATCCATTTATTTGTTTGTTTTAGTGGTCGTCTTCCCACCGGCTGGCTATTATATTTTATGAATAAAACTGCAAATTTGTTGATTGTATCAGTTTTTCATTACTACTTTCTACCATTCAATTCTCAAACGTCACGGTCGGCATCTCAACAATTATGGCAGCCCTAGACTAATATTAGGTACTTATTGTGACGAAAGGGCTATGAGAATGGAAGAGGTGGTAAAAACCCAATACCGTATAACTTCTTGGTTGATAATCAACATTAATTTATATCAAATCTGGTGAGCTCTCATCGTCATTACAAATATTACGCTGCAGGTAAATTAAATGGTTTCATACTATAACAAAAATAGGAGTCCCTAAAAACGGTCCCGAAGGTTTGTAGAGTTTTGAGTAATTCACGAAAAGCAGTAAGATATTTTTAAATATAATTTAGTCATAAATTAGTCTTCCGGTGTATAAGGAAAACTAAACTATTCTTTTAACTCTGTTGTTTTTCCAGAGCGCGTCGATCGTGTAAAATGAGGATCGAGATCGTGGACAAAAACGTTATTTTTAAGTTTGGACATTTTTTTCATATCGAACAGGGTACTAAATAAGAAGAAATTTTAGACTTGCTATTGGAAAAATTGATAGACCACATACGTACATTAAAAACTTATTTTATTGAAAAATCTCCAGGAGCGTGCTTAGTGCCTCAGGTATTAAAATAATAACTGAAGATTAAAATCAAAGAATTCAGCTCAGGCAGTCAATTGTTGAATAAATTGAATTACCATGCGAGAATTGCGATATTTCATGTAACTATATATTACGTATATTGTCGGCGTTCGTGGCGCAGTTGATAGCGTCCGCTATGGCTGCGGATGTCTCGGGTTCAATTCCCGGTGCGAACAGTTTTCAAAAATTGATCTTTCTATCGATTGATGTATTTCTGTTCGTAGTGTGAGTGTTTGTGAAGTCTAAAACTCCCTCCTCACCCACCCATTCGATCGTCACGGGGCGTAGCGGGAGCGATTAGCTAACCACTAGTCCTGTCCTAGCCCTATCCTTCTATCTCTACTGTCTTCGACAATGATAGGTTGAGCAACTGAGTAACAAACAGTTCTCATAGAAAAATTCTCTTGAGATACCTCCATTAGGAGACCATATGTTTCACGTTGGGAGCGGACATGGAAAAGAAATATATTACCTATTATAATATCAAAATAAAACTTGGTAATTATTTTACATGTCCCTTTACTACAGATTTATTGTTATATGATTATGATTGCGCATTTTTTTTTGTTCGAATAATAATTGCTGTTGAATATGAATAAATGAATGTGCAGATATTTGATATAAATCATATATAAGAATTTTTTCCCATTTAAAACAAAAAAAAAACTAATAAAATAAGTAAATGTCAAAAAAAAAATACATTATTCTTTTGACTTATCACATTTGTGTTCAAGTCCATCTCTCTTTTCTTGGGTCAACGCCTTTATGTTGGCATGCATGATGTAATCTGCCCTAACGGCCCTTATAAAACGTATCGCCAACCTTCGGAATATAAAGCTCTTGTTGTGGTGAGATGGAATACAGATTTTGTGTTTAAATTTAAAATATTAATTCATACATCAAAGTATTATACATAATTTTTCAAAAAACAGTTAGTAGTATTATTAAAACAAAAATTGCAAAATAGTTACAACATAATATTGGAAAAAGTTACAAACATTCTGTTGACTTTTACTAAATGACAATTTTAGAAATCAATATTTTTACCTATAGCGGTGGACGAAAGATAACGCACTAGGTTTTTACCTTGCGATCAAGGGTTTGTACTGCGAACTACAGTATAGTTGCAAAGATTCCAGATTTTCTAAGATTCTATTAGTTCATTAAGTGGGCGTCCGTGACGCAGTTGTTAGCGTCTCGGGTTTTTTTCCCGTTGCGAACAGTTTTCATAAATTGATCTCTCAATCAATTTAATGATTTCTGTTCGTAGTCTGAGTGTCTGTGATGTCTAAAACAAACCACTAGTGCTGTCCAAGCCCTATCGTTCTATATCTATTCTCTTCAAAGAGAGGTTGAGCAACTGTGTAACAAACAGTTCTCATAGAAAAATTCTGTTGAGATACCTCCATCAGGAGACCATACGCTTTACGTTGGAAGTGGATATGGAAAAAAAGTTCGTTTAGTCTCCAACTGTTTCATACATAAGATTCATTTATCATCCAATTGTGAAGCACCCCTGTGTAAGACCATTCATATCCAGTATACGCGATAATGGGGACGATCATTTATTTTTATGTCTATATAAATTTCCTCCCTCAATTTTTCCACTCTAAACGTGCGCCAGAAAGATGAATCGGCAGTCATATGAGGATATTAATGCAAACCGAAAAGCCACGTACGATATTCATAAAAATATATTGCTCATAATAAAAAAAACTTCATAGATTGTTTTATTTTAAGTGTTTGACATTCAACGCCATCTTTTCTGGACGACTGAATTCCAATCTTCTGTAAAGTAAAAAGACTATTAAGACTCTAGTCTTATAAACAAATCGTTCGCGGAAGTAACAATGTATCCAGTACAATTCATAATACCATTGTTTATGTTTTATATTTTCAAAGTTATTCCATAAAACATGATATCGAATACATTGCCAAAAGAGTAAGTATTTGCCCCAGTCATATATTATGCATAAAATTTACTCACAGCTATTTCACCATGCCATTTAAAACGGAATCGAAGACATGTTGGATGAATGTGCCAAGTTAAAATTTATAGAAAAGTCTGTTTTTCTGTGAATCAAAGTTTTATTAACACACTTTGCCCGGGTCCATGATGCAATGATCAACGTCGTTCACTGCATCATGGACCAATGGATGTCTCGAGTTGAAGTTCGGATATGTTTGTATTTAAATATGGACGTATAAGATATTTTAAAATTTCATTGCGGCAATAGATGTAGGGCAATGTTACTTTATTTACCTGAAAATTAATAAAGGAGTCATGATCTGTCAAAGTGATCATTTATTTTTCTCAGTATAAAAATGCAGTACGTAATATTATTTCAAAAAAACGACGTGTACAAAAATTGATAATTGTGCTTATTTTAAATTTAATTCAACATTTTTTTTATGAAATATAGTCCAATGGAACGTAGACAATCTAATGTATTAAAAACACCGATAAAATTAAAAAAACCTATCACTTAAGAAATATGTTACGAGATTAATATTTTTTATCAATTGCACCTTAAGGTGGTATTCATAAAAAAATGCACCTGCCTATTTTGATTCAGTAACAGTACATAGCACGATTTTCATTAAATTTTACATATATAGTAACTTTTTAAATTATAAAGCATTGTAAGACTTCATTTGAGTTAATTTCTTAGAATCGATTGCTTTAAGTTTTATTACGTAAATTTATATTTTTCTCAAAAACTTCACGCTTAAAATAAAAGTACTAACAATTAACAACAATTTAAGACATCGACTGAGGGTGCTTGATGGAATTTCAATATCAAATTTGGATTATTGAGATTTTGTACACTTCCATGTATTTTGTCACTAACGACCTGGGTTTCGCCTTTCGGCATCTTCAGGCATTCGAGCACACCTCTAAATAAATTTAATTTTGAAAATGAACTAAACATTATTAAACAGATTGCCATTAATAATGGCTATGAGGCGTCTCTTATAGATATATCTTGTATCAAAAAAACAACGTAAATTAGCAGAAAAGATGCTATATTTCGGGAACTTGTCTAAAGACATAAACCACCCTAGAATCTGGCATAGAATTAGTTATTTAGGTTGCACAAGCTTTAAAATTAAAAAAACAACTCGCTGATAGTGTTAGACCGGCGTTCTATTGCAAAAACTCTCTAGGCAAATTACTTATTAACAATAAAGATAGAGTAAACTTTAAGAACAAATCTGGTATTTATAAATTACAATGCAATGATTGCCAACATTTCTATGTGGGTAAAACCACACGTACATTAGATATAAGGGTATCAGAACATTCAGCTGCCTTTAGATTAAAAAAAGAAACTTCGACATTCGCAAATCACTTGCTAATGGAGAGCCATACGTTTAATGCGGATGATGGGGTTAAACTGTTGCATAAAAACATGGGGGATCATAAATTATTTTATCAAGAAATTTTGGAAATTAATAGAGCCCAGTTAAATTCCTTGCCGATATTGAATGAGCAGCTGAACCTTCCTAATTCTCCGCAATTATATCCGATACGTTGAAACACCTAACAGATGTCACTAAATGTGGAATGATTGTGTATATTTACCCATTCGTCGAATTACATCCCGTCAAAACCCACAATACTATTATAATTGTAAAATCACTGGTATTTCTAAAAGAAGTTGAAAAGCGGCAATTCGCCACTCTGTTAATATGGTGTTTACAAAATAAGGATTAGGGAGATTCCCGAAATTTTAACTCAGGTATCAGTGTGGCTCTCAGACGTATAATATCTTACCTCGTAAATAATATTTGTCGCATTTGTATCTTCTATATAAACGTTAGACACTGTTTACTGTCTCTCAGTTCGAGTCCATTCGTGTGCTCGAATGCCTGAAGATGCCGAAAGGCGAAACCCGGGTCGTTAGTGACAAAATACATGGAAGTGTACAAAATCTCAATAATCCAAATTAACAATAAGAATGTTACACGGTTGTTTACTGAGTACACACAATCAGTATTCGTAAGGGGTTTTGTATTTCTTGCTCGTTCAAAACAGACAGAGTAAGAAAACATGCGGAGAAGGAAAGTAGCCAAAAACTGAGGAATAAGGTTAATATGGAAGGGTTATATGTAAGAAAATGTTAAGTTTTATCGACGATGAGCAATATAGGAAAGGGTTCATTAATATATGGGAATATACGTGGGGATAGTAATATTATATTTATGGTTATAGTCCGAATATATTTAGGTATCCACTTATGGCTGCATCAAGAATCATCTACATCTACCCCTATCACATACATTTGAGTAAAATCGAAACGAAATGCGATAAAACGGCCATAACTTGCCACTGGCTATGTCATCCGGCGCAATTTAGTGCAGCCACTGTAAGTAAGCTGTGACTCAATGTACTAAAATCTAAATAAGTGGCGGGAAACTATCGGAGCCATTTTGTTTGTTTATGGAATCATAAAATGGCGAACTAATGCTAGAAAACTTGCTTGGACTGCGTGAATTATTTTAATACTCACATGTTTATTTTAATTATCTTTATGAGATCTGAGGCTATAACAAGTTCAATTGTAAACTATTTGGGCTGGGTAAAATCGTTGAAAGGATGTTTTACATTTGTCGATATAGCTACAAGGACGCTTTTTATATAATGTAGGATAGGTTCAAGATAATATCCAAACGAACAGAGCTGTTTGCTGCGGTCCGCCCTCACACGGCCCCCTAAAGACCACACAGCTTGATCTCGACCAATGCCAACTTTTTGACATTCCACAATTTTTCAATATCATTTGTCAATCAATTTATGAATTTTTATACGACGATATGAATAAATATATGTGATGTTTTCATTTTTAATAAACATCAGAGAGTGCAACTATTTAGCTTAAATTAGCCTACTACTCAAATTCATTCTATCTGAAAAAGGGCTATTGATTTTGACAAAATATTGAAACGTTACATGTTAGAAACTATTTCAGAAATGTTGTGCACAACCCCAAGACACAGGTCCCACCCCCTCTATAGTGCGGGTTATTGGATCGCAACCAAATGCCTTTCATATTTTGGACGTTCCCTTGCTTACATTATAAGAATTTATTTCGGCACTTCCAGGGCGTAATGGGAGGTTGTAAAATATCTCGGATAAATTGATGTAAGGGGTGGAGGAATATGAAGGGTTGCAGACGTCTATCTTGGAATCTGAAGTGGAGTTTAAGAGACCTTGTCCGAAAACGGGCGCTGCCACAGATATTACGGCTCAGCGGATGAATCACGGAGTACAAAATAATAGATTATATCATTGAAATTATAAATGAATCACGTTGTTTTTGTGGGTTAACTATCACCACAACATCATTTAATATAGTTATGGCACAGATCCGAAATGAGAAGTTTTTCCCCTAGGAAGGTCGTATTAATTTATCTGTTATCTAACAAATATTAACATTAATTAGCAAATGAATTAAAAAACTCAGTTCAGTTAAAAGTATGCAATTAAGCATCTAGTAAACCGCAGGCTTCCCACCTCTTGCATAGGTACTCATATCACAGATCACCGAATGATATATGGTAAAGCATATTTTTTTTGTTTTACAAAATTCAGATGTTTCACGTTTTTGTAGCAACACAATATCAGGGGGGCAATTCTTCAAATCTGTCATCGAAGTTGCACGCGAGAATTTCGCTATTTCTGGTGTTCGGTATTTTATAAAAAAATACTCAAGCTTGTAACCTTTATGATTATGTAACAGATAAGGTTAAATTTAAATAAATAAAACACATTTTTTGTACTACTTTCTCATTTTTCACACTTGTCGGGAGCATTATCATTTGACGATGCTCGTGACGAGCGAAACCTATCATGATCATTATAAAAATGTATTACAAAACGAATTGTGTTTTATTTATTTAGATATGATGCTTTTCCACTACGAATAATTCAGAGTTAACACCTTAAAACTGTGATTCCCAAAGTGGTTCCTACAGACCCCAGGGGTCCTTGTGACCGCTGAGGGGTCTACGACAAATTAAAAATAATTTGGGGGTGCGTGGACAGCGTCGAGAGGTCCGCGAACGGCTTATTATAATAAAATATCTGTAGCACATTTTTATTATTATGAAGCTTGGTAATTTTTTAAGGTGTTGGACCCTTTTGAAAGCAAACCCACAAACTCAGATGTATCCATACTAAAACGGAAGCAATTTGTTGAATAATCCACAAATGAGGAGTGGAAACCAATGTTTAAACAAGATACCACAAATTCTTGTTACAAAAACAAATACCAATTGTATATCCTGAATTATGGGTCAGTTTACATAGGCTGTCTTCCTATTTAGTAGAAAGTGGATTTACTGCAGTTATAAACCTCTATACTTTAAATATCACAATCTTTAATTTACATCACGATTTACCTACCATTCAAGAGATCACAATCAAATCTATATATTTTTACTATGCAGTTACGTTATTTCACTTAGGAGGTTCATGGTCAGAATTTTGGTTTAAGAAGGGGTTCATGGGCACAATAAATTTGGGAACCACTGCCTTAAAAGATAAGGATACGTTCAAATATCGTACCTAATTATATGAAAGAACACGGATAAAATAAGTTAAAGAATTTTTTGATTGGACTAAAAGAATTCATTGGAAATATAAATATTTTCGGTTTATATGAAGTATATCTGTGAACCCATGTTTTCGAAAGGCTTACAATTAAATGCACTTTTGTTTAGATCATATTCACTTTCATACAAATAGTTTTCACTTGTAACAAATACATTCCACAAAAAACAAATTCTTTCGCTAAAAATAAAGTGATCCACATAATAAAATATATTTTAATATTGAAGAAATATATTACACTTCCGAAAGAATATTTTCAAATACAAAATAGTTTTCAATCAATATAAATACTCACACTTTGAAATCGATAGTTGCAAGAAGCTGTAATGAAATAAAAATACTTGTCGCAACTCTACCCTATATTAGGCCGCCTATATTGTCTTTACTCCACGCATTAGAATATTTTTTTTTCCATGTCCGCTCCCAATGTGGAGCACATGGTCTCCTAATGGAGGTATCTTAACAGAATGTTTCTACGAGAACTGTTTGTTACTCAGTTGCTCAACCTCTCTTTTTTCGAAGAGAGTAGGGATAGAAGGATAGGGCTAGGACAGGACTAGTGGTTAGCTTAATCGCTCTTGCTACGCCCCGTGAGGATGGCATGGGGAGGAGGGAGGACTCAGACTACGAACAGATCTCCATAAATCGATTGAAAGGTCAATCTATGAAAGGACGGACGCCGACATATTAGAATAAATTACACAAACCAAACCAGACCAACCCTTACATAACATAACCTACTAACTTATCTCACTTTGTTAAAAGAATCTGTGACTAAGTGAAAACTATTAATTTAAGACATCGACTGAGGGTGCTTGATGGAATTTCAATATCAAATTTGGATTATTGAGATTTTATACACTTCCATGTATTTTGTCACTAACGACCCGGGTTTCGCCTTTCGGCATCTTCAGGCATTCGAGCACACGAATGGACTCGAACTGACAGACAGTAAACAGTGTCTAACGTTTATATAGAAGATACAAATACGTATATATTGTATATATTTACCCTTTAGTCGAATTGAATCTCGTCGAAACCCACAATGCTATTATAATTGTAAAATCACTGGTATTTCTAAAAGAAGTTGGAAAGCGGCAATTCGCCACTCTGCTAATGGGTTGTTTACAAAATAAGGATTAAGGAAATTCTCGAAATGTTAACTCAGGTATCAGTGTGGCTCTCAGACCTATAATATCTTACCTCGTAAATAATATTTGTCGTATTTGTATCTTCTATATAAACGTTAGACACTGTTTACTGTCTGTCAGTTCGAGTCCATTCGTGTGCTCGAATGCCTGAAGATGCCGAAAGGCGAGACCCGGGTCGTTAGTGACAAAATACATGGAAGTGTATAAAATCTCAATAATCCAAATTTGAAAACTATTAAAATCAAAATTTCAGTATACTAAGTTAATATGATCTAATCCAAAGTGTAAACTGTCGAAATAAATGGTCAAGTGTACAGAATGGATACTATCTAGTACTAAGTGCAATTATTTATAACCCTTCTCGAAATATATCAACATTTTTGAAACGGTATTTTTTTCAATCGTTGCATAAATATGTATGGGCACCATTATAAACATAAAATTGTTTTCAATGATACTGATAATATTATGAAGATCATTATTCACCCTACTCATCCGATTTATTATTTCCTTATGATCCACTATTCAACTTTTTCCTGGAAGATTTTTCCATTTAAAAAATATCGCTGACTTACTCGTAGTTACCGCTTAAGGTGTTGAACAGTCCTTATTCAGAGACTGTATGACGATCATTTCGACAGGTGAATTCAATTTATAATATATCTTTAAGTCAATAAAATAATAAATGTATATTTGATCAAGAAAAACCAAATTACTTATTAATTGAACGAAGGACATTTATTTTAAACAAACAATTAACATAGAAAGCAATAATTCTGAATCTAAAAGAAAGTAAAACGTTAGATTTTGAGCCACTGCAAACCTTGCATTAGTGTGGTTACTTTGTGGTGTAGCAAAGTGAGCCATTGTCTTCGTTTACGGTGGTCACGAGTTTGAATGCCGGTATGGACAGTTTCAAAATTAATATCTAGATTTTTGCTGTAATCGATCTGTCTATCGGTAATATCTAGATCCCCTCTCACCCATACGATCCTATAAACGGAATGTATCTTAGTCTTACCTTTCTATCTATACTTCCCGAATTAGGAAGGACGAACGTCTGAGTAACAAGCAGTTCTCTTAGAAAAACTTCTGTTGCGATATATTCCATTAGAAATCCATATACTTTTATTTGTAACTTTTTCTATGAGACGTATTCACAGATTTAATTACCACAAAATATATGAATCATTAAAGATATTTTTGCCGCATCATTACTAGTTATAATATCACTTTTAATGTGTTAACTGTCAATTCTTGGTGGAAACGCATTATATTTTAAAAAATAAAACACAATTCATTTGTACTATTTCCACATAATATTTCATAAGGAAGTAGTACAAATGAATTGTGTTTTATTTTTTAAAATTCTTATTATATGATTTAAAATAAGTTGCTTAACCATTTAGATGCCAGTAGGTGTAAGTATAGTGGGATCCAACGGGCTGCATTTTTTTTAGGAATATAATGTTATTATGTAGACATCAAATTCATGTTCTTATTTAAATCGCAATAATGTATATATTGTTTGTAATTTTTCATAATATGATTACATCTTTAATGCGAATCTTAAGAAAGACTGCCTGCCCTTCTATTTTCTAAACATATTTTCCGGTGATATATAAGAAATAATGATTTTAATAAATCGCTAATACTTCAAGGTATTTTGTACAATTTTAATTCGACTGACCAAATTGCCGTCTCTTTTTTTAGAAACATTTCCAGAAAAAAGTTTGTATAATGAAAATAAAGGAAACTACAAAGATACTTTTTCCGAACTCATTATTAAATTTCAAACCACTGAGGTAGAAAATAGAACTAGCAGTCTCATTCGCGAGCAGCCGACCATATTGATACCTGTCCCATCCATCATGAGACTGGGTATCAATACGTCATTTGTTTTTATCCCTTCAGACATGACGTGATGCAGAATTGGAAAGTTCATAATGAAGCCAATCATATATTTGCAAGGGCGTACTCTTGAACACTACAATTAAATTGAACAAAGGATACTAATACGTCCATTGATATCTATCATAAATATAACTTTTCATTTTATAGGCATTAAAATGAATTATCTAATTAGATTTTAATGATATTCTTGATAATAATACTGTAACAAAAACGCTAACAAATACTTGTAGAATTAAATACAGACATATTATATAATTTCTTATTTTCGTGCAAGATTTTTATTTATCGATTAAATCTAAAATAAAATATGCAAAAGTAAAGTTATTCGTTGTACTATGTAGAAGGGTTGTCAGTTGCCACATATTGTTGATAGCTAGTAGGGTACTATCCTTGTTTTGACGACGGCGTAATGCAAAAATAGATATCGACAATATTTGACAACCCTTATAGAAAAACTGAATACATAGCTGTATATTATTTATTGAATAGAACCTATATTTAATTTCACTAAATAAAATTTTTGTTATCCGAGTAAAATCAAAGTTTTTTTGGTAATTTCTAAGCATGTGCAATTTTAAAGGATATTGAAATACTAAGTGTGTATATAGATTAAAAAACGGTTAACAGCATCTCTGTTATACCACCTCATTATTTTATCTGAAACTCTTAAATAATAATAAAAAATATATTTTACCACATAAATATACATGATAGAAAAACAGAAGTCAATGGCATAAACACCATTAAAGTAAAATGTATTTTGAGAAATTCGGCTTTAGAACATTTAAAAGATAGATCTAATTTGCAAAACGAAAATTTAAAAAGGTTTCTGCAAACAAATAACTAAAAAAATCTTTTTGTTGACAAGAATATTAATAAATTTTTAAATTGTCAAGACATAGAATTGTCCATTAATGATGATTAACATGTAGGTGCAATATACAATAATTTCCGTGCGATCTGGAAATACTGGATTTCTTCTTATAGTTCTCGTGAAAATATTTGACTTATGGTTAAATCCATTGTTAACTAGCTACTTTTTCGTGGGCAGAAACATTAAGAGTCAATTACTGATTCGTTACTTACTATTACTATTTCAATTACTATTTCCTTAAGTAAGCTTGTTGGTACATTTGTTTAGCGGCTGAAGACAATGCTAAAATACCAAAATAGGGGTAGGTATTTGATTTAAATCACGGCTGAGCCAATTTCAAATATTGATTTTTTAATGAACGTTAAATAAAACGTCAGTATTTTCACTTAATTTCCTTTAGAACAGACCATTAATTCATTTGTTAGCTAGTCCTAAGTAAAAGCACGCCCACAATGAAGGTCGTCAAATGAGTGACTGAAATTTTATTCTAGGATATATACAATTATTATAATCTTAATAAACATTTTGTATTTTATGTTAACTGCGTGCGCACGCCATTGTAGTCTTTGCGCAATAATATCGCGCATCGGATAAGTAAATAAGACATAAATTCACTTGTTGTTGGCAGTTATGTGTGTCGGCTTTGAAATAAATGCGGTAATAAATCACAGTTTGCTTCGCCACTAGCAGAGTATCTCACATTGTTTGTAAAGTCTGCTTCAAACTATAAGACACCGAGCTCAATCACCAACATGTTAGGTTAATATCTATTTGATCGAAATTTGAAATTGCTCTAATGTCCAATACACAAAAAGTACACTTTTAGAGTTTTCATTCATTTTTAATTTCCGATTTTGGGAATATCCGATTATGTAATGTCACTGAAACAATTTGCTGTGGCGGCCACATACAGCACTTATGGATTGTAGCAATATATTTGCCAAGATGACTATTTTTCACAAACGATGGAAAATAGATTCACAAATCCACTTCTATCCATACTTTAAGCACATTCTTTCACTTGATAGTACATAAATACTAGAGCCTCCAATCCCAGATCCTTTTTACTATCCCGGGATCCCGGCCCGGCATTCAGAATTTCTCAATCTCGGGATTGGTTATGAAATGTAATTTCATGTGTAAAATTTAATTTGCGTCCATTATTGCTTGAATTGGAGTGTACCTATGATTAAATATTTTTCTCGGCATTGGAATGGTTTTTTTACTGATTTAAAATCAGTCATTTAAATATGATAAATTTATATTAATTTTATACGTATTATAAAATAACTATGTGCTTGAATAAACCGAGATACACATTGTAGTTAATCAGGAAGTATTAATTTGGTTTATGAATTATTTTTTACCATTTACAGTGAATCCCAAAATCGATTGGAAGCTCTAATAAATACAATATTTTAAGAAAATTAAATAAAACTTACCAGACGCGTGCCGTGGTTTCTCTCTTTCTCGCTCAATCACATGTTAAGTGAAGGGTGCGAGCGAGATACTTCCATGATTATATAATGTGGTGTGGAATTATGAATACTGTGTAACAAATCACGGAAGATTATTAACGATTTATTGAACGGAACAGCTTTCTTTTGACTGTGCGAAATGTTATTTTTTTTGTGCCGAAGATTTCTGGTGATGATAAGTATGTGAAGAAACCAGTGCCGTAATGATTAACGCTGCCTATGCCGACATAATTCTATGATCAAAGAACGACTAGCCCCGTTTTATTTACCTCACTTCGTATATAATTATTACAGAACACTATTAATTTCTTGAGCATTTTTTCTTATTTGCACTTTACGATCTCGACAGTTGGGTAGTTGTAACATTCAACCAATTAAAAATATACTTATATTGTTATAAATTTCTTAAGTGCCATAATTCATCAACAATCTGACAGTAATATAGTTTCCTTGAGCCGCGTCAGATGCTAAATTGCCCAAATATAGATGTCTAAAACATATTATTTACAACGTTAGTATGTTTATAAAAACATTAATCTTAGACTGCGCGCGGAAGTAATTTCGTTCTTTCGTTGTCAGTTATTGATGAAAAATCTCAGATTACAAAATCTTTGCCTCAATATAAACAAGTTTATATTATTATCCAAAAAATCTACAAGTTCCTTGAAGAATGGATATACATTCACATATTTTATTATGAATACTACAATAAAACTATAAAATGTTTATGACATAACAGCTCCTGTGCTTTTATTAACCTTCCCGTTTTCATGCTAAAAATTCCTTCGGATCTCATGCAGTCACATTGCGTTACCGTGTGGGTTTTGTCATATAAATGAATTTATAAAGCGAAATGATAATTTCAGAAAATGAAATATTTTTTTATGTAGTATTAAGTAATTATAATACTTCATATTTTGTGTGTAAAACCTGAAATACATATCAAACTATGCGAAATTATCGAAAGATGCAAGAATCGAAATTCTGATTAGCAGAACAGGCTCGAGACGTGTTTCGGTTGCGTTTGAAACAAAACGGTTGCAAAAGGTAAGGTCATGCATCTCGGATCGTTACTATACTTTACTAATTGTTACTATAGCAATGAATACCATACTATACTATAATTTTGTAATTTTCGTTGGTAAAATTGACGAGATTTTCAAATTATGATTAACTATACAAATAAAGCGTAGAATATAATGTATTTTTAATTTTTAATTATATGTAGAACTATTTTATTTACAAATAGAAAAATTTCCAATATGTTGTATGACCTATTTCACAGATAATTTAAAGGTTTAAAGGCCGAAGTAACGCATTGTTTAACCATGAGTACGGAAGAGTCAAAGTACAATCTGGCAAGGAATTTATCAAATAATATTATGAGAAATAAAAAGATTGTTGTCAATTTCAGTGTAGATTGTCTGCAATACTGTGCATATCTGGAAACTCATAAACGTGATTAAAAAAGAATTGTTCAAGATTTTGTGAATACATGTTATAATGGGGGGATACGTCATATATGGAAAACCCATAGTGTGACCTTATCGAAAAAATGTATGGCTTCATATAATGTTTAATTACACTACCCTACATAAGTGTGACTGGTGACTAGTCAAGTTTTTAATAGGCCTGTATTTATTGGGTCAGTAATTAACCAATAAGTCAGTAATTTATATAAAATTGTCAGTTATTAAATTAAACCTAACTTAATACTTTTTTACTTAGTTAACCTAACCTAACCTAACCTAACCTTCCTTTAATATTTACTGACCGTATCTTTAATATTTACTTACCATTTTTATTTTACCGTTAATTGAAATAGATACTCACCAAATAATTAGCAAACACTTGCATCAAGCAATCATTACTTGCCACCGAATAGCCAATACTAGATATTATGTTTAGTATACTTTTAGTATACTTATCATTAAATAAAACACAATTTGTTTGCACTACTTCTGCAATCAGAGCCAGTTTCGCTCATCACGATCATTATAACTGAACTTTAAAGTATAATGCCGTTGCACCAACAATTGACAGTTAATTATCTTAAAAGTGATACTTATATTTGTTTGATTTATAACTGTGTGTATCTGTAACATATTGCTCAATACAGCACATACGCACTCTTCGCACAGTGTTCATTAAACGATTGCTGACAGGTGGCAGTCCCACGAGGTAACTTTTTAGTGCTTAATATTATTATTGTTATTAGATAAGACGTTTTATTTCTAGCACGTAATAATGACAATTGTCTACCTTAGTTTCAAAAAATCAATCGACGTTATTATAGTAATTACTATAAATATTTGAACATTTATTTAATAAATTCACTTAATTATCATGAAAACTACATTTTATTCAATAGATTTATTTGTCATTTGTTGCCATAATAACAATCACTAATAATTATTCTTATCGTGCCAAAGGAATACTAATTCAAACATTACGATAGGGATTTATATGAAAATTCTCAGATGACGTTAATTTACGACCTTTATTCTTGAAACTTCATCAGTCAATCTGTCAGTGTCGCTGGCAAATGCCACACGCAAATGCGCTACAGAAAATACTAAGCAATTTGTACATCACGACGAATCTACAATAATTACTTCAACTGCTTGTGCAAAATTCAAAGAAAGTGCCCAACTAATTTATGCACGAACTTATCTCATTTAAACCCCTCGCGCAATTTTTCATTTTTTCTACGCCCAGGGACGAATGATTTATTTTATATAAATCGTAAAAACAGTATAATGATAAAAAATAAGACTATTTTAAAAGTGTTGACTGATAGTACTGTTGTCGAGTGGTCAATGCCCTCTTGTGATTTCACACGGATTCACAATCGAGGATTTTAATTCCTAGATGACAAATTTAAACAATCGATTTTACTTTGCAATCCTAGTTTTTTCATCTCCACGTACCAACCCCCGAACTGTGAACTGAAACGGTGTGTGAATAGAATAATTAGCTACTGGTGCTTTCCTACTACCATTCTTCTTTCTTTTCTCTTTCTGAGGAGGGAGTGGCTGTCGTTTTGTTAAATAACTTCTGTTTTAATGCTCCACAGTGGAAGCTGACATTGCTAAAGAATATATATATTCTTTATCATGTCCATGTGGAGCATATAGCCTCCTAAAAGAGGTATGTCAACAGACATTTTTCTTGACAGAACTGCTTTTTACTGCTTTTACCTCTATTTATCGA
This sequence comes from Himalopsyche phryganea, assembly GCA_022494535.1. Lineage (NCBI taxonomy): Eukaryota > Metazoa > Arthropoda > Insecta > Trichoptera > Rhyacophilidae > Himalopsyche > Himalopsyche phryganea. The sequence goes on from JAGVSL010000033.1 coordinate 1,112,119, forward strand.
GGAGAATGAGGATAGAAGTATAGGGCTATGACAAAAGACTAGCGGTTAGTTAATTGCTACGCTCTATTTTTAGGATCAGATGGATGAAGTGCCTACGAATAGAAACCCATAAAACGATTGACAAATCAATTTATGAAACCGGCCGTAACGGGACTCAAACCCGAGACATCCGTAACCGTAACCAACGACCGTGACCACTGCACCACGGACCCGACAAGAATATAAGGATATAATACACCTATTTAGTTTGAGACGTGAATTATTTTTTTACATCAACAGACAAAAATTTTCACTATGTTACACGAACATAAAGTACTTCTTATGTAGTGGATTAATAAAATGAATTATTGGGTTATTTTAGCTGATTCCATACTATTTATAATAATTAAAAGTTAGTGATTTCGGACTATATCTTGCTAAATTTAAGACTTCAATTTGAAAACCCACTGGTTAAGGTACAAATTTTCTAAGGAAATTTGATATCATTAAATAAACAAAAATATGTAAAATATATTGTCAAAAAATACCCATGCCGATGACATTGTCATTTATTTTATCCGTCTGTCAAAACTTCTAACAATAGCATGCGTGTTAACTTAACCTCAAATAAAAACTACAGTTGTATGGCTTCATAAACTGAGTCCATATTAGTGGTTTCATTAGTAAAAAAAATGATGGAATAGTTCTGTTAAGTAAAAAACAATAGAAAAATAAAGATCGCATAAGATAGTAAAGTTTACAAACACCTTGTTCTCATCACGGTCTTTCATCACATCGTTATAATGCAGGTAACTATTCAAATTGACTTAATTGAGAACAATTTTATAGCACTACCGTATTTCATTAGCATACATTTTAATAATATAACAAGTCTGGCATTAGCAGATAGTTAAATGGGAACCTTTTTTTAATCAGAGTTAATGGACAATTAATTTTAACTACGTGCTCAAAAGCTCTCAATTTATTACATAAAAAGTGAATAAAATGCTCAACACACTCGAAAATACGTTTTTAATGAATGAAAAACACAGCTGGCGTGTCATTATTATAAATAAGTAGTAAGTGAGAATGTCCTACTTTTTCAACAACTATGTTTGAAATTATAAGCGCTTAACGCAGAAAAAACTGGTGAATAATGTATACAATTAAAGACGATTAAATTCGTTTTATATGAGGGATTGTTGAAATAATCGACTTGCTTGTTATTTATAAAACGGGCGATGAAAAAGTTTTCTTTGGTCGAAATTTTTTTAAAGTTAACAGAAGGGTACAAAATTCTATCAATTTTAGATACGAGCCTCTACTGGAAAGTCAACATTTTTTTTTTCAAACCCGAAAGTAACTTCTTACATTGCTATATATACATATAGGGTGAGTGTTCCTAAAGTCAGCCGTCGTCAGTGGTCAGCGCTTTGAGCTTAAAACATAAATAATACTGAATACATTAAAAAAAACAGATTTTTTTAATTCGTGTAGGTAGTCTTGCAACTTGCCAATATATATCTGCACTATACTGACCTATATGATGCAATACGCAATTAAAAAAAGCATATTTTTACTTCGCAAATTTCGCCAAATTCATGTTGTATGGGGATCGCTAACAAAATATACTTTATATTGTCATGCTTTGCATCATTATTGTTTTTTATTGTTATGTGTACTCTCAGTAAATTCGTTCGCGATATTTACAAGGTTTCATAGTGATCGCCGAACACTGGGCTACTTTACTCTGGCAATGCGTTCTTGTAGTTTGTAGTATTTATTCATTTCGATCTACAAGTCTATATTGAAAGCTTTTTTTAAAACCAGACATAGCATGTTTTTCCAGGTACTCTTTATTTATATTAGTGCTATTGAGTGAAAAAAGTAAAGATGAAAGCTATTAAGTTGTTCAAATACCAACACCAAGAAATAATGTTTTTTTGAAAACGCTACATAGCTATAGCCAAATAGAACTAAGTAGTCTATGTTAATTTATGTGGCTATAAATCAGTCAAGATTTACACAATCACGCATTTCCCACGACAATAAAAATATTAATTCTGTGCTACAAGCTACAACCATCTTAAGCAATGGATGTTTACTCCCTTGTGTCACTGGTAAATAGATTAATTTGAACATTATGCGATTCATGTCGTGAGATGAATATTTATGAAACGTAACAAATAACAATTCCTTTAGCATTTTTCTTCCTAATTTGTAAAATAAATTAACCGCGGCCACTAGCGGAAGATCACTAATCTTCGACAGAAGTATCAAACAAAAGCGCCGCGTAACAAAACAAATAAAAAACGTGTAACCTAGCATACATTTTTTTGTTTGTGTCGTCCTTTTTACCATGTCCGCTCCCAAAGTAGAGCATACGCCTCCTAATGGAAGCATCTTAACAGAAGTTTTCTATAAGAACTGGTTTTTACTTTGTTACTCAACCTACCTTTTTTAGAAGAGAATAGGGATAGAAGAATAAGGCTAGGACAGGACTAGTAGTTAGCTAATCGTTCTAGTTACGCCCTGTTTTTGGGGATCGGATCGGTGGGAGGGACTTTTAGACATTACAAACATTCATGACTACGATCAGAAATTCGTTAATCGATTGAAAGATCAATTTATGAAACTGTCCGCACCGGGACTTGAACCCGAGACATCCGTAATCATAGCTAACGACGCTAGCAATTGCGCCACGGAGCCAATATACTTATTCCGAAGAAAAAAAACGTAATTGATATCTCAGAATGACAGAGTTGGTTATTTAGTTTTAGTTATTTTAGGATACAAATTATTATAATATACAATATGAATTGGCGCAAGAACAATCATATATGTCAATATTGCAAGGATTCTAGGAGACAGTTTTTTCTATTTGCTGATTTTTTTCTTTTATTTTAAACACACAATTTAACAATATAAATGACAAATAAGTGACAGAACGTTGCTAGAAAGAAATACATACTGAGTATTTAGTCACTCTGATAATTCTGACTTATGTGGTTATTCTCCCTGTTTTTGAAGAACATAATTTTGTGTGCTTATGAACCATGTCATTTACTACAAATTTTGAAAGTAGGATCTAGTAGATTATTGTGTTTGGGCACACATGTCTATAGGTTAGTACTTCAAAAAGACAACGACATAATGAAAATGTTAACTTATACGATTGTTCACTTCGGCCATCAATATATTAATGCTTTAATTGATTTTCGTTTTTTTATAATTTATAAACATTTTTTAACTTTGTACCATTGCAAGAACTGTTACATGTTCCTTCTTTAATAAATTGAATTCCCAATATAACTTATTAGATTTTCAAAATGTTGATATTAATCAAGAGATAATATAAGCTATTCAACAATCTGTGTAACTAGCTGTTTTTAATTTGGCTTTCTAGGGAAGAATCTATAAACATACGAAGAGTTAATAATATCTCAAGGGTACCTACTGAAAAATTTTTGAAGAAGTAGAATATCTAACAACATTGCGTAAAGTTTGATACGCGCTGCAGTAGGTAATTAATAAATTTAATAATGTGACAGTTAAGATGTTTGCCAACTGGGAATTATCCAATCTCGTGTTCTTAATTCATCAAACTAATCGCAACTATAATTAAGATTTTAAAAAATGCCAATAAGAACCTCTGCTACAATGGGCCGGCGTCCATTTTGAATTTGTAGGCGCTTTTGAAAAACATCGATTAATCTTCGTTAAACGTATAAACATCTATTCTCAAAGACAAAGTGTCCGCATTTGAATAATAAATGGAACCGTATCGCTGGCACTGTCCTGCGGCTCGCTTCTGCGACTCGGCTGTTGCATGCTCATTACTCTGCTCGACCCAGTTACATTTATGTGTAAATTAAGGAAGGCACAGTGAAAGATTTTCTTTATCGCTTTTTTATCATAAAGTTTTTTGATGTCTCAATTTTTGGTGAGGTATTTATACTATCAATTTATGTAAGCCGTAAGCCTTCACTCATATATAAATTTAAGAAAAAAACAAGGTTTTACACATTCTAATATGTTTACGATTCCGTATCAAGAGGTATCTGTTATATACAAATAACAAATACAAATTTGTCTGGTCTATGGTCGAGTGGTTATATCGTTGGCTACGGTTAGAGTGCCCACGGGCTCGAATCCCAGTAAGTTCAGCTAGATAGATTGATTTTTCAATCGGTTTCTGTTTGAAGGCATTCCTAATGGAGGTATTTCAACAGAAGTTTTCTACGAGAACTGCCTGTTACTCAGTTACTCAACCTCTCTTTTTGAATAGAGTAGGGATAGAAGGATAGGGCTAGGACAGGACTAGCGGTTAGCTAATCACTCTCATTATGCCCCGTTTTTACGATCGGATGGGTGGCAGGGAATTTTAGATTTCAAAAAAATACATTCATGCCTACGAACAGAAATCCATAAATCAATTGAAAAATCAATTTATGAAACTGTGCGCACCGGGACTTGAAACCGAAACATTTTTAGCCATAGCCAACGAAGCTAACCACTGCATCACGGAGCCGACAAATATTACTAGATAATAATTTTACAAAATAGTGGCAATGCCCGTCATAAATGATAATTGAAATACTGAATGTCTAAAGTAGCTGTTCTTTAGTTTCTATACTGACGGATTGATTGTTGTTTGTTTGCACCGGAATTTGCGTCACGTCGGAACTGTTTGTATTGTTTATATACACCGCGGACGCTTAGGTCATGAGAAAATTTCATACCTACATGTGTATGTGATAACAATAAAACGTCTATCGTACATCTACGTCTACAGACCGGTTTGGGGTATTATATATGAGATAATATAGACAAAGGGGTTATGTCACTTTAACCGAATATCTGTTCGTACTAAGCCATGAGTAGCGATTTCAGAATATTTTTTTATTTACTTCTAAATTATTTTATGGAACCTAATTTAATTGATATATTTACGATGATTTTAGCAAAATAAAATTAATGCAAAACTTAATGTACAAGCATTTAAAAAATCATTCAATTTGACGCTATTACTGCGCAATGAGATGTTTCATGAATACAGGGGCCAAGTCTGTTATGTTTTCACTTTAATTATCAATAGAAAAAATATGAATTGATTTCTTTCACTCTGGGGTGTACCTACCTACATGGAAAAGAATAATATTGACCTGATAAATAAAAAAGGAATACACATCTTTATTAAAACAAGCCTCACAGTTTAATAGTCATGCATTATCCACGACAGTTGTTGTCAACAAGTCGCTTATGTGGCGATAGTCGATCGATCGTTTTAGACACATCGCGACATTGAGCAATGAGATTCGCAGGTGAGGTGTCATCAATCGATTGGCACTCTGATATCCAGCGACCAGTGGCGTAGATACACATCTGGGCACCAGGGCAAATAATTTACAACGAGGCCCCTGTAAGTGCATGTACGTCAGTGATGACGAGAGACTTAAATAGTAATATCAAACTGGTTTTGATAAGTTAAATATAAAGCCCGTGTATGGTCGGCTGCGTGGCGCAGTTGGTAACGTCGTTGTCTAAGGTTACGGATGTCTCGCGCTCAAGTCCCAAGTCGGTGGGGACAGTTTCGTAATTTGATTTTTAAATCGATTTATGTATTTCTCTTCGTAGTTATGAATGTTTGAGATTTCTAAAACTCCCTCCCACCTATCCAATCCTCAATTTTTTAGATTAGTCTAGACTAGTACTGTCCTAGCCGTATCCCTCTATCCCTACTCTCTTCGAAAAAAATAGGTTGAGTAAATGAGTAACAACCTCAATTTGGAGGTAAATAATAATTGTTTATTCCATTACGTCTTTCAAGAAGGATCTATCATTGACAAGTGAGAGAGTCAAAACAATATCCTCAGTCGCACGTGTATTCTCGCTTATTAATAATCGCTGAATAATTTAATATGCGGAATATTTAATCTTTCAGTAGTAAATATAATACTATGTATCGTCTAATTGAAAGTCGTGAAAACAGTAGTAAATTATTTTTTAAATTGGACAGGAGGATCTTTCTTTTTAAATTTTATTTTGTTAGTTTACCACCTCACAATAACTTTTGATTATAAAAATTAATACGAGTGATATTCCAATGTTAATTTTTAATGCAGTCTAAAGTTAATTTTTAAATAAAAGAAACACGTGATGTATTAAGCAACACAGAATCAGCAGAGAGTTCTATATTTATGTTTGGTATACTAAATACGGGTATTGCTTATTAAAATTATTGGATATCTATTATTTTCAATACTACTGTAATACATATCGTCGAAAAATCTAATAAATAAATATGCAGCCTTAAAATTGACAAAGTAATTTATAATATTATTGGTACTGATTTCTTTCTAGGCAAAGTTCTCTTTACATAGTGTCAAAAATATAGGTATTATGAAGAAATTTGCCGAACAGCAATATAATAATGTTTTATTTATTGTTATTTTTTAGAAGCAGTAATTCTATTGCGAATGACAAAACATTACATGTAATACCAAAATTGTAATGCTCGCATTTCCTTTAGAAAAAATAATATAATAAAAGTGAGAAAAGGTACGTAATATTAAATGTATGCCGCTGTCTCTCTTCATCGTTAACCTTTTGAGCGCGGAGAATCCTAGGTCTGGCAGACGACAGCGATTAATGACACACACATCTCTCTGAATGCTATGCTTTCAGTTCTCTCAATGAATAACTCTCGACTTTATGTCATTTATTATATGCCATGGCTACAGAGAGACTGAAAAGTATGAGCGTTTTAAAGCAATCTAACTATTATCCCACAATATATCGTCTCCAAAAATAAATGTCGGAAATACAAGTTTTGAGCTACACAATATTTAATATGTGTATACAACTAATTTTCGACATTAACAATTAACGATAAATTTTCATTATCGTTATCGAACGATAATCGATAATGAATTTTCGATTATCGATTTACAAAGATAGTAATCGATAACAACCGATAATTATCGTTTGTTAATAAATAAATATCGTATCATTTGCAAAATTGCAAAATTGGCAAATATCACTCAATTTTTTTACTGATATTTACTATAGATGTACCAATTTAACTTGGCCACTAGTGAGGGCGCAACCGTTGCATTAGGAATGTTGCCATACTCAACCAGAACTGAAACTTAAATAAATTCCAAAGCTGATTTTTAACCGACAGTTATTAGAAGTAGACATAGATTTTCAAAAGATATTTAATGGCAATTAAGGAAATTTATTCTAGACTGACAATTCTTATACCGAATTCAGCGGCGGCCAAGTAATGTTGATAATACTATACATCATTTGTCATGAAACAATAAAAAATCGATAAATTTTAGAAATATATTGATAGTTGAGAAGGAAAAAAAATGCAAAAAAGTAGTAAAAAAAGTTTCGCTAACGACTAACTGACAATACTTTGCTGAGAATATTTCTTAGATAGAAGATGGATTATTATAAATCAATGTTATATAATATTTTACACCGAATCCGTGAAATTGCATATTCCATGTACTGTATTACAAAAAACTTATTGGCTGTATGATAGTAACAGAGGTATATTTAAAAATTTCAAAAAGGTTTGCAGTCTATGAAAAAAACTACTATTGAAAAAATCGATAATTATCGGTTACACAAACGATAATATCGGTCAAACGATAATAATATTTTTTATCGTTTCGTTTCGTTAATTCGATTTTCAGAATTATCCAAGGTATTTATTGATTAAAAAATCACATTTTAAAATAGGATATTAAGCTTCAGATTGCGAAACGATATATTGAACTACTCGGTCACGGCAATCGACAACTATTTTAATTTTAGAAATGTTATGGCGGCAAATTAAAATAGTTTACTTACATTAATTTTTAGTGTGTCTTTTAATGAAGCACACTGTATAAATGAGGTGACAAAATGTGACTAACATCTCGTAGTTGTCGCGTAGCACTACATATCTTTTTAATATAGCACGGCTTTTGAAAAATAATATGACCACTGGACGTACACACGTTTTGTAATATGTACTTTACACAATCTTCTAAGTATTGACTTATTACTAAAGTAGCTGAATGAATAATTTATATACTATATTATTAATATTAAATTATCGCTAAACATGAAAATGAACCCTGATTCCAATTGTTTAAAAATTCTACATCTTCTTGGAAATGATTAAAAGTCTTGTGTAATAGAATCAATTATTAGATAATAATATTTTAAACAAGACGGGTGGTTTCTCGCTATGAAATTTTGATACTATTTGCAGTGGCGAAATCTTATTGTTAGTTTTAAAAATATGTAAATCTGGGGAACGAATCAATACAGAAAGCTACTCAGAAGAGATGTATATGCAATACTTGAGCGGAATCATAGACACGGGCAGAAACCGTACTATCTTACACACCCGTGTATCTTAAGAAGTCGACGGCTGGTCTATTCCTAGATTAAATCTCTGTAATTATACAAGTAAACATGAACACGATTCCTAAATAAAAGTTCTCTTTTTCTTATTTTCAGTTGTATTTGAATGGATATAAGTTTTACGTGCTATAAAAGTTTTAAAACTCTTTGAATATATGTCAACCTCCGTATTGGTGAGAGATTTTTACCCTGACGATCAGGTGGGTCTGGGTTCAGGTCCAGGCAGCGTCAATATCAAATTTTATTTTTTTCAATTTTAATTTGAGATCATGGAAATGAGTGTTAGTGATCTCGAGCGACTTCTCTAATTATCATTTGAATTTATGATGTGATAAAAAATACCAGATATTTTCTTCGTATGTCTAAAATAATAGTACAGCCATCAATTCATTACATATTCAAGACTTACACCGGCAAACCGGTTCAATATAACTTTCAATAAAAGTTATCACTTATTGTGATTTGAATAGGAATGGTTTTTAATAATTTAATTCTAGGTAAATAATAAATTTATCAATCAAACATTTTTAGTCACAATAAACAATTATTTCGAAGACGTTTCGTCACATTGATGAAAGACTATTTTTCCTCGTTCCTAGTGAAATAGTCAGTCTTCAGCTAAGCAGATAATATCACATCACCTTGATGCATGGCTGAACAGATGCTAAAGCCGACTCGGTCATATTTCTCGCTCCTGTCACAACAATCAACCTAATTTATAGCCAGCGATAATGCATGCACATTTTCTGGAACACACTCAATGCTTGCATACATTAATACTGTGATAGTAGCATTGCAGAGGCGTATGAAGAAATTATATTCGTAAGGAAATTATTTTTAGATACGTATTTTTTTTAAATGAAATAGATAATATGAAATTGTTTATAATTGGATAACTTTGTGGAAATTGATTTTCAATATGAAATTGATAACTTGCTTATTCCACTGATTGGAATATTACTATTGCTATAACAATAATGACCAGGGTAGGGGGAGTAACGGAATGTAAAAAAATGGAAAAAAAAATGTATTATATCGTCGTTGTTCTGGAAGAAGACACTAACTATAAAATACTAGTTTTGAGTAATTAGACTTTGAAGTTTGCCAAATGCTTGAAATGCCACACCTTTTTCATTTTGTTTGTTTGTACAAAACTGTTTTAAAGTAAAAGTATAATTTATAAAAATAAAGGTGTTCTGTCATACGGTAGATTTTGAAATAAGGAACATTTTGGTATAACTAACTCAATATGTCATTTTTTCGATTTAGTGTTTTCTTCCAGAACAGTGACAAGCGTTTTTGACGATGAAAATGGTCAATGATTCGCTTTATCGGTAAGGGGTCATTCGTATACGTCGTCACACCCTATAGGGGGCATTGGGTTAAATAAAATGTAACGTAAATAACCAAACAAATAACAAACTAATGTTTATTATAATAAAGATCATTAGTTGTATAGACAACTGTTTTTTCAGTAGTGCTTTATTGGAGGATATAATAAAAAAATAGTTCTTTGTGCTTTTAAATTCAAACTCTAATTTATATTAAAGCAAACATACATTTTTAAAAATGTGAATAATGCATGACTAAAAAGGATTGGTTAAATAATTTTTTTTTTTAATTCCATGTCCGCTCCCAATTTGGAGCATATGGTCTCCTAATGGAGGTATCTTAACAGAATTTTTCTACGAGAACTGCTTGTTACTCAGTTGCTCAACCTCTCTTTTCAAAGAGAGTAGGGATAGAAGGATAGGGCTACGACAGGACTAGTGGTTAGCTAATCGCTCTTGCTACGCCCTGTGAGAATGGGATGGGTGGGAGAGAGGACTCAGACTACGGACAGAAATCCATAAATCGATTAAAAGATCAATCTATGAAAACCGTCCGCACCGGGAATTGAACCCGAGACATCCGTAACCGTAGCCAACGACGCTACCAACTGCGCCACAGACGCCGACAATATAAATTGGTTAAATAATATGTATGTATATATATATTATAATAAGGCAAGTGTAATTTTCTACGATATCAATTTGCAACGCTAAAAGAACTGTAAATAATCGTAATAATATAATTTTCAATTGCATGAATTACTGTTTAAGTATGAGAGCTGTCCAATTATATTTTGTTTATAATATTTCAACATAAAAATTCTTTTACTCATTATTGGAACATTTCCGCTCACTATGTGGTACATATAAACACCACGCCTCGGTGTTTATGGTGCCTCCAATATTCATTGTCATCCGCCAGTCGCTTTGCCTCCTCCGATGACATGTCAGTATTTTTTATATCCATCGAGTACACCATATGGATAGTATCCACCGCTCGTAGCCAGAATTGTCTAGTGGTAAGAGCTTTGCCCTAGCGATCAGGTGGGTCCTGGTTCAAGTCCTAGCAAAGTCAATATCAAATTTAGATTTTTTAAATTTGTGATCTTGAACATGAATGTCTTATAAAAATTCTCATCGAGTTTATTTTGTATGATTTTCCAATTTTCAGATATTTTTATAAAAAAAACTTCCTTATTGAAAAAAATTCTTACTGTTTTGAATTAGAGATATGCAGGGTTGAGGCTCTTCGGAGGCATCCGCAGTACGTGACCCAGCCAGTTCCGTTGATGTAACAGGACGCTGCCTGATTCCTTTACTAACCTTCGAGTTCCTTATCTCTATCAAGCCACCTCAACCCTATTTCCGATACTTAGTATTTAGCATACGGTTTTTCTGAGACGTGTAATTGTTCATATAATTTGCATCCATTAAGAACCTTCCACTTTGTCATTTCTGCACCAGATAGATATATTAGTAATACATATTTATGTCATATGTAATACGCTTTATAAGCAAATACTTTTCTACGCCAATGAATTAATGTTTAGTGACATTTTACAAATGCAGGCTGAAACTAAATGTTTAGGAATACATGACACCACATTTAACTGAAATCCCGCGTTCTTCACTAAACTTGACTTTATTTTCGACGGCAGTCATTTAAAACTGTGTAAATAATTGTTGTAAAAGCATTTTATACGTACGGGATACATAAATTGGCCGCTGACAAATGGATTTTAAATTTCCGATCCCCAAGCAACAAGGCATGACACAACGTGTTTAGGTGTTTACTGAATTTACTTGGAGGATTAAAAACAGAAGTGTTTATGTGGTACATGTTTTGTCCTCGTTAAATATCTAATCTTTAGTTTGGAGGTTCCTTCCTATCATATGCTAGCCATGCTCGAGATACAAGAGATTATCTATTTAAGTTACCCAACACAATAATAAATAATTCCTCGTAATTTTGTTTTTCAATGATTATATTTTTAAGTTTACTATCCATGAATATACTACATAGCTATGGATTTTGTATTTAAAATAAATCCCGCGATAGTTTACTGAGGATAAAGAAAATATAAGGGAATGGAATAGTTAACAGTAATTGTAATGTTCTATATTAGACAACTCGACTACACTGCTTTTTCCCCGGAAGTATAAAACAATAAAATAACAAAGTTTTTATTCTCACTACCACCCATTGGTATGTGTAGCCAGATAGCCTCCTTCACAACGTTATAGACAGACAAAAGAGTCTACCCCTCACATACATGACCAGAGCAGAGCTGCACGAGACTGAATTTGTTCGATGTACTACCGTGCTAGAAGAAATATAATAAAATGTAATTTAAAAAATAGGTGGGACTAGCTTAGCCGCTCGAATCAAGTTGATATTAAGCATCCTGCGTGTAATTCGTTTACTGAGAGCCCGTCGTTTTAGACAAGTTTATTGATTCGTGTGAGGAAGCAAGGTTATGGCATCCTCAAATAAATTAGCAAATTTTCATGTTAGCCTTGGTAATCACAATCAAATACTACGAATAATAAAAATATGTATACTTACAATTATTCAGATTGCAAGAGTTTGATTTGAAAAAAAATTGATTACTTCCATAAACTAAAACTAAACTATATGTTGTGAGAGAGTGGGAAAGAAACGTCTCGCCGCTCAAGGGGAAGGTGGAGGAGCGGGGAGAAGCGGGGCGCGGTGCGTCAACACACTTCGACTGCCCGCGTCCGGCGTGGCGACAAAGGATGATTCACAGCTTCCTTCGTCTCCCATTAAAACCCGGTCGTATTCAGTATACTTTCTCTTTAATTGCAGTTAGTTTATAAATTCCTTGAAGACAGTTACACAAACAGATTTAAAATACACATTTTTAATTTAAAACTCTGTAAGTGGTTTAACTAGCAAGTGGTGGACTAAGTTGCCGCTTCGTCGGCCGACGACTCCCCAAACAAATATAACAAACTACTCTTGAACGCCTCAGGAGAGATATTACATATAAAATTTGCATTAATAGAAAGAGTCTGCAGATTGGTTTTGAAGACCCCTGTCCGCCCCATAAGTACGGGGCGGTGTCAGTTGATGGAGTATGAATGCCCTATCTTCTTCTTCGACCTTATACGTTCCCTGTGCGGAGCGGATGGCCACCACGCGGTGCTACCATGATTCCCTGTCACCCGCCAATCGCTTTGCTTCCATGATATTGCAGAGTCCCTCAGCTATGCCAAGTAAATCCTAATGGTATTCCAGGACGCTGAAATCCCACCGGTCGGAAGAAGAGGCAATCAGGATTGAGGTTATCCGGAGGCATCCGTAGCACAAGACCTACCGTCTCCGTTGCCTTAACTAGTATAAATGGATTGATAATCCAAAATTTAATATAATGAAAAAATAAACAGGGATCCTTTTATATTTTCCATCACTCAGAAAAAATCATATATCCGTTGAATACAAAAAAACAGCCTGTCAGATTTAGGAATGAAACTATCGACATCTTCAACATCCGCATTCAAAATCAATTGATACAGGTGAAAAAATCCAGTCGATATTTGAACCCAGTACCGCTATAAAATTAACAAAGCCGCTACTTGGATACGCAATTGACTTTTTTCTTCTATGAAAAATATGAACACTTAAATAGTAGCATATACTTATGCATTCATAATATACTCTTGAGTGTGGCAAAGAGAAATCGGTGTCAGTCGTAAATAATTTCCTGCGATAAATTTGTGATAGACAGTGGTACTTATAAAGTCGATTTGTGGTACAACACAGCCACGGGAAGTTGTTAGTAGTTGATTCAACTGTCGTCGACAAGGGCTTCTAGCTTCTTGTCGTCAGCAAATAAATCAACCACTGCCAGCTGAGTCATTTGTAGGGTTGTCAAAATGAAAGAAAACGATTCACGACAAATCGGCCTCATATATATTATTTGCATTATAAAAATGTTTCATACGCTTCAACTTTTCTTATATTTAATACATTAGATTCAATAAAACTATTCTTTTCTCCGAGATGTGTGTATTTATTTTTAATATACTTGAGTCGTAATTGACAAAATTTTAGAGAAGACGGTATCTAAAGGTAATTGGAATAATAAAAAAAAAGAATATGTGGTACTATTCATTTTTATAAAATATTTGTTTTCTATTTTCATACAAATATAAGATGCATTGAGTTTGAAATTATGTTTTGTTCAATTAAACCGTTTTGTGAAATTAATTATATCAGAACGTAAGTGATTTTAATTGTACTGTATTAATAATATATATTGTATTAATACGGTGCATTAAATATTCAAATTATATATTCGATATACCTAACTATGTATTGAAGAAAGATGTCTGAAAATATCGATTGGTATTCAATTGTTTTTGTTATATTTTACCTTCCTTTAAAGTTCAAAGTGGTTCTCTCTAATAACTAATATATTATTTAAAACAATAAAGCACAATTTTAGGGCTGGTTTTGTTCATAGCGAGCATTATCAGTTGTCAGCAACTGCTCCTGATCATTAAAAAAACGTGGAAGTAGTACAAAACAAATTGTATTTTTTTAAAATATAGTGCCTTTCCACCAATAATTAAAAATTAACACTTTTAAAGTAATTATAAACTGCTTCATATAATAGCTTAACTCATTTTTAAACCACCTTCTGCTCCCTATGTGGAGTATATGGAGAATTTCAACAGAAGGTATTCAACAAGACCTGCTCATTTAGGTCAGTTTGAAGAAGGAAGCTTACCCCTATCTAGGACGAAACAAAAAAAAACTTTAAATATATTGAAAAATAAATGTAGTTTTAATCCAAGTTTGTATCTATGACCTATGATTATCTAAAAAAGAAACCATATCAGTCCAAAGTACCGATACCAAAATACCGAGTATTAATAACTGATTTCGGTGTCCCTAGCGTTGCCACTTGAAACAAAACACATTAAATGTATTCAGTAATAAATATCAAGTAAATGACAAGCTACTTTACTTTACAAGCTGTGTTATTGTATAAATAGGCCTTTTCTGTTATTGCTGTTGAGCTGGATGAACTGGCTTCTAGTTATATCATATTGCATCTACAAAATATTATCATTCATCAAACAAAATAGCTCTTCGCTCGCTGTAATCAAGTTGTCACGCATAAGACAGTCCTACTTAGTTTTCACGGTCATGTCTTTAAATTCCCAAATGCACATTTTAACACTTTGACTTTACTATCGATTTATGGATTGACATTAGTAGTCATGGATGATATAATATATGTTTGCATTCATTCCCAACCAGTATATCTGATTCTGTAAACATGAGGGTATAGCAAGAGTGATTAGTTAACTATCTTGCTCTCCTCACTGAACACTGCTTTTCAAACGTTTTTAACAAACGTTACGCATATCTACACTCTTTACAACGAAGTCCATCATCTATTTCATCACGTTTTTTTGTTTCTTTAAGAAGCTTCTTCAGACTGACTAAGTATATTTCAAGGTTATTTATTTCTAAGGTAAACAATGATTCTCATTTTCAACTTAAACATGAAGGGTGGGTGGGTTTATTTTCTTCTATTGGACGCGGGGAGGGGAGAGGGTAAGACGCAATCATTTATTAACACAGCTAGTGAAATAACTAAGTTTTCAATTTTAATTTTATATTGAAAATGAATTTCCACAAAGTTTCCGACGATATATTCAAAAACATTCACTTATATTTAAAACCCACGTCACGATAATTTGACGGTGTTTTGGCCAATTGATATAACCCTCAAAATTACGAAAATGAATTAATGATTGGATCTCATTTTTAAGACGACAGAGCAGGTCTCGGCAAAATGACGTAAATTATAAAAATAAATTCAACAATTTTTGGAAAGGAAATATCATTTTTCATTGGTGTTAGGTTCAAATTTTTTTACCTGGCCACTATTATATCAACACTCACTACGTATAATCCCGTATCTGCAAACATGCGAATTTACAAGAGTACCTTTCAAAGATTCGTAACACAACTCAACATATAATGTTTTAGATAAAAACAATTTTTACTCTCTCCTCAATAATTTCAATGTTGAGGGTTACATCAATTGGCCAAAACACCGTCGATATTATGATGATAATAAATATAGCTTTTGTTTACCTGCAGGCTTAAAGTGACTTCCCTGAACAGCAAATGTATTACGTACCGATATTATAATGATTGATTTCCTTAAATTACTACTTGTAACTTTTCCGAGATCACTAGCTCATTAATATACAGAATACAGTACAAGATTAATCATATCACACCTTCAATTATTTTGTATGAAATGGAGCTACATTTTTCCAAAGGGAACAAAAAGAAAGGCGATAATAAATCATGACATAAACAAAGGGGATGCGTCACTAAGAATTTAGATCGTCCATGACACCAAAATTGTACCAAGCAAATACACAGGGTTGTTCGGAATATGTACAATAGTTTAATACTGCTGTACTGTGTACCGTATAGTCTGTAACCATATTTGAAAAAACGGGTGTTATTTCCATTTTATAATGAATTAGAATAATTTCATATGTTTTATTTTATTTCCCAATTTAAAATATATCTTTATTACCAACTTAAACCCCTAACCAAAATCGTAAATTATGTCTTCTGAATTCTTTGAAAGTCTTCTAAGACCAACGTTTATTTACATTATTGATACCCAAATAAGGGATAGTAAAATTCATGAATAAAGTAACAACTACAGGCAAGAATCGAATTTATTTGAATAATAAAAAATAGAGCTTTGCTAAATAGATTATGTCTTACCGATGTTCTTTGTGACTGTCAGCAACACTGCTTGGCAGGTTAGAGAAAATATAGTTCGCACTGCTTTGGTACGCAGTACACACTATATACCCGAATGTTTGAACACTCAATATGTTATTTGTTTAAATAGTCTTAAAGTTTTAAAGTTCCTGGCGCTTGTTTATTGCATATAAAAATAAACAACTTATAAAATAGTTATAAGTATGTAAGTACATTGATAACTAAATTCATTTTAACTAAAAAACATTTCTAATATTTGTTTGAGGTTTTTTGTTTCATGTTATTTACAAGACTTTTTTTAACAAGCTGATATATTGTTGATTGCAAATTAATACTTCTATAATTTTTCCAACTATTAACGTTTACATATTTAAAAAAATTAAAAAGACTTTTTTTCGCGCGGCGTCTAAATTTTGCTCATGCCACATATTTGCTATCAGAGATGAAACCATGTCAGCATCTCTAATGATCGTTCGTTTGTTGTCAATACCTGGATATTTCTAAAGCATACGATCAGTGTCCTGAATTTTATTGATTTGCAGCTGAGTAATATTTTTTTTATTAATATCAATGTGATTTGGTATTCACTTTTTGATGACCGTGTACATCCTTCCCGCCGCTCTTTTTTTGTGTTCCAGTTCAAATTTATCGCTCAATTAGTCGTGTTTAATAGTTGCAGTCGCATGGAGCAGTCGCAGTTCCGTGTGTCAGACAACTATGGCGTCTGCAGCTTGCCACTTTACAGTTCCGGATTGATGGAGTAAAAATATTTTTTCTAGTCCTCTTATCATATTTTATTCAAAACAGTAGGTACAATACAATGTTTATTTTTTCGATGTATTCGGCGGTAACTTTATGAAAATTCTTATTTAATATCAAATTTATTCTATTATATACGAGTCCGGTCAGTAATGTTCAACACCTTTACGCCAAACGTAATAATTGGTTTATAAAAATATGCAATACGTATTACAGGAAAGAAGTCAGTGGAAACATAACTTATCATTACAAGACCAACAGCAGTTTGACTAATGTCAAATAACGGACTACCAACCTTAATTAACATAAGCAGAGCATATACTAAAATCAGTACGTTCGGCACGAAGGTGCTGAGCATTACTGAACGGCCTTCATAAGTGTCTGGACACTAAGTTATTTGAGAATAGTACCGCATGTCGTGTTAGTAGATGTGACACATGTTTTGTTTTGCTGAGAAGCATCTTCCGAAGTATAAATCCACGATATGTCAAAAAAAAAATACTCTAGTATGTTTTAGTTAGTTTATAAGTGCATTGTCTGAGTGAAAAATTGTTGGCTAATATTAAGTCATATTAGAAAAAACACGTATTAAGTAGGAGAGATTTTCAAATTTGTTCCTAAAAGTGTTTTGTCTTTTGCCATATCAAATTCATTCATATTTAAATGTAATTTTTGTATCCACTTTTAAGGTGTTAACTGTCAATTCTTGGTGGAAAGACATTATATTTTAAAAAATAAAACACAATTCATTTGTACTACTTCCACATATTTGTAATGATCAGGACCGGTTTCGCTCACCACGAGCATTATCAACTGATAAAAATACAAACATAACAGGCTTATTTATATAAATTTTGACACTCAATTTTATATAAATAAGCCTGTTATGTTTGTATTTTTATCAGTTGATAATGCTCGTGATGAGCGAAACCGGTCCTGATCATTATAAATATGTGGAAGTAGTACAAATGAATCGTGTTTTATTTTTTAAAATAATTATTGTAATCAAAAATCTGTTTCAGAATTAAGCTACACTCAATAATAATGATAGGAGGCGTATTTGTACCAATTTTGCAGTCGCCAAACAAATAATATTGAATTCCTACAGCACTAAAATGATGGAAGAAGATTATTTCGAGATCGAAGAGTAATGTCGAAGAAAATAGAAGCTTCGCGTAAACACTGTTTCTGTTTTATTATATCGCATTGTCTATAATTTTAATTTAATGTTTTTTGTTCCAGTTCGCCTCTTCGATACAAAGCGCGGAAATGTCTTTTAATTAATTGGTACATCTTTGGGTGTTCGGAAGTGTAATTTTTTAAACAAGGGAGGCAACTTGACGAAATACCGGGATTCCGATCAAACAAATTCCATTTCGTCTTCTTGTTATATCCCGCTAAATAATAAATACAAGTATTTACACAACGTCTTAACAATATTATTCCGAGCTGTTTTTTTTGATATACGGAAATATTATATTTTATATTTTTTTTAATAAAACATTGAGGAGAACTTTTTTTCATATTTGACAAAAAAAATTTAATAATGTACTACCTATGTCTCGCAGAGAAAATAAGAAAAATCCTCCGTGACATATATCACGAAATACCCATTACGATTTTAATACATAATATTAATAAATTACGGTATCTATTGAATTTGTGTTTTGATAGAATCAGCGGAATTTTTATTTAAATTTATTTTCAAAATAAAATTAATAAGTTTTTAGAATAAATACCTACGATAGGGATAAACATTTTCGTTACATTTAGTATAAGGTATGTTCTTCGAAAGAGGTCATTGACAGAACGGTTATCGATTTATATCGTCTTTTTGTACATTTTATGTTTATCTTACTACTTAAGAGAAAACTTTCTTACAAAATAAAAATGGTTACCATATGCCAGAAGGAATAGTTTTATTCCTTAATAGGATTGAAAAGATTTGTAATTTATTTGAAACGAATACAGTAAAAATTTTCATAATTTTTTATTGAATTTCACCTGGCGACCGTACGATTTTGCAAAATATTCGCAAAAAAACTGTCATTTCACTAAATTCACTATAATTTGTAAACCAATTCAGATATCTTAACCAAATTTGATTTGATGGCTTCCAGATACTTGAGCAGCGGTTCTATATCTGTGGGTTGCATACTTATGTGATGTAGTGAAAAAAGTTTAAATAAGGTCGTTACAGGTCACTCCGGGACAGGGCAAGGTTATCCTAATGACTCGAGCACCATAAAAATGCCATATGGCTCATTCAATAAATCACTACGCAAATTGAAATTGTTCTGGAGAGAGTAAAAACTGTTGTTATCGAAAACATTATATAGTGAGTTGCGTTATGAATCTTTGAAATGCACTCCTGTAAATTCTCACATTTTCAGATACATTATTATGCTAAGGGATTTTCGATATACTAGTGGCTTAGAAACTACTAGTGGCCGGGAAAGAATTTTTAAACCTAAAACCAATGTAAAATGATGCTTCCTTTCCAAAAACTGGTTACAATACTCTGTGGTCTTTAAAATGAGATTCAATCATTTTCGTATTTTTTGAAAGTTACATCAATGGGCCGGAACACAGTCGATATGTTTTAATTGAACGAGTTTCGTACGAAATAAATAACAAACTACGGTATGAAAATTTCGTATTATTATATAAAACTAATTAATGTCACCATAATGATAATAAAATATTTATTACAACATTTAAAATGTTTAAAGATTGTAAAGATATGTAAAGATTTTTAGCTACTACCTATCAAACACAGATTCTTTGAATAAATTCTCATCTTTCCATACAGGATAATGGATAAATCAGTTGTGAGATTGTATCATAGTTTATAATGACTTCACTTTGGTATTTCCTTTCTATATCAGAGAAGAGTCAGAAGCAGCTCCGAGCGTCAGTGATAAAATCTCATCTTATAGTTAAAGGTTAATTTATCGAACACTGCAAGGTGTAAAGCTAAGCGCTATAAAGCGAGTTAGAGTTTATCTCGGAATTAATGATACAATATGTTATTAGTTGAATTTGAAGCTTTAATTTCATTATAACTATGAATGCCATCATCAAGGGAGTCAAGCGTAGTCTAACGTATTGACTTTACCCTGAATTTGAAGAAATTTAAAATATCTATCATTTAAAAAATAAATCATTCAAGGCAAAATAGAATCCCTAGCCCCACTTGAAGACAGGTAAAATGACGTCTCTGGCCATCATCTTTTCATTATTGTATGCTGGTTGATCCAATAAGAAATATCGCAGAATAATATAGTCTTCTTGATTAAATTGGAATTTACTAGATAGACATTTTCAAAAATGTGACTACGATACGTCAATATTATACGACGCCTACACATTTCACCCAGAAAATAAATCAGTCAAGATATAAGGGAATCCCTCCCCCCCCTGAAAAAAAACTGAAACGTCTTCCCTGGCCATAATGTTTTCATTATATTAACATGCTGGTTTATCCAATACGAAATGTCACAGAATAGAGTTTTGGCCAATTGACGTAACTCTCAAAAAATACGAAAATGAGATAATGATTGGATCTCATTTTAAAGTCGACAGAGCAGGTCTCGGCCACATGGTGTAAATTAGAAAAATAAATTGACCACTTTTTGGAAGAGAAACATCATTTTACATTGATTTTAGTTTTAAAAATTCTGACCCGGCCACTTGACGTAAGCCACTATTATATAGACACTCCCTACACGACAATTCATAACCAACTCAGCATATATTATATTTTTTTCGATAAAAACAGTTTTTACTCTCTACTGAACTATTTAAATTTTGACGGTTACAATAATTGGCCAAAACATACATTAGACTTCTTGATTAAATTGAAATTTACTAGAAAGACATTTTCAAAGATGTGACTTACATCACTATGACTTTGGTCGGTTCATATAATATGTATATGCCAATATTATACGACGCCTGCATATTTCGAAACAAAAAGTTTTCTATTATTACCCAGTACTAAACACGTAAGTAAGTACTCAGTAATACAAGAAAGAGCATAAACCATTGAACGTTATTACTTACATATTTAATATTAAGCATGCTGCGTTATTATTTTCCTCTTTGTCTATTGTTTTCCGAAGAAAACAATGGCAATTGAATGCGTATTTATTATTAACAATCGCAACGATCAGCATGCAACAAACGGAGTGATCTATGGGAGGTGCATGCACGTCTGACATTCCAAATTGGCTTATCAAAATTATACTGCATATTGGCAACGTTGCTATTATGTTGTTTATGATTAATGAACTAACTCTATAGAAGATTCATTGAAAAGATATGCAATATTTCCTACTGTTATTATGAATTCATTTCCTATTTTATCCTAAGGCAATTTCATCAGTGCATCTCAATCGTTATAACTTATATACGACATTTAAAAAAAAATACATGTTTTAACCATGTTTGCTCCCAATATGTATACGTCATTAAGACTGCAAAGGGTCGTATGTTAAGAAACACAGAAAAGTGTTCAGAATGCGAGTAAAACGCAGGCTTTTATTTACTATTTACATACATTCTTGAGATTTCTAGTGATCTTTTACTGTGTTTACACTGACATGTGATTCTTTATTACTATGACTCTATAAAACCATTATGAGATATGTATGAAATACGACATATTGCAGTATCACCGACGTAGAGATGCTTTTGGAATAGTTGTTTCTCCGTCACTCGACTCTATTTTGAAGAGAAGTCTAAGATAAACGCAACACCGGTGTTACGCATAGGCGCAGGATAAATAAATGAGACTTATTGCTCTCTTTAGGTTCCCTAGAAATTTAAATGTTATTATTCCTCGACATACCTTTGAACTTTAAACACATTCAGAAATCGATTGAAAAATCAAGTGTACGTTTTTTGATTCGAACCAGTGGCCACCGCAACCGAAGAAGGAAGAATATACACAAAAACGTTTACCACACAGCTACTGGACAGAATTAATAGCTCTGAAATTCAAACAATTTTTGTGTAATTTGATATTAAATTCAGGGGAGCGGGCAATTATTTCTGTTCTCAAAGAGGTACCGGTTGAGGCAAAATTACACGACTTCTTACCCCGTTTGTTATAATATACCCCGATTTCCCGAATATTAATTTTCATTAATAATACAAATGTTAGTCACAAAATATCATATTAATAATCGATTTTTTTCAGAATATTATTCCAATCAAAATATATAATAAATAAACTGTGTATACCAGTAATCCACAAACCGCAGCCTGTGGGCCGCATGAGGTCCAAAATGGCATTTTTTCCATCCCGAAATAACAAGTAATAAGTAGTAAAATCATGCAACTATTCAATTAAAAATAATAAAATGCACATCTCGTCTAGTATGACACCATTACTTTCCAAAACTTTAACCCTCTGCGGCCCGTGAAAAATTAGAAAATTGATAAATTCGCCCTTGAATAGGTTGAGCACCACTGGTATATACGGTCAGAATATATAGTGTTCAGCAATTATTGCTAATTTAAATTTAATAAAATAACCAAATAAAAAACAAAAATTAGTTTTCCTTAATATAATATATGATGCATGAAAAAATCATGCGTCACAATGTATTTTCAAATAATTTTAGTTTTTGTAGAAAAATTTGTTTGTTCAGAAAATATATTTCTTAAAAAAAAGACTGCTAAATAACGCAGCGTAACAGTGAATATTTAATTGATAACTTACTTATGCATATAAAGAAACATTTAATAGGCATAAAACGCAAATGTTCTCGCCAACTGTTGTTAATTTTAGATAAAAATATTGTAATGAAGAGATGTTGATTAAGGTGAAAATAAGACTTAAAAGCATAATTATGAGCGAATTTTCTTTCATACGGGTCTAATTATAATTCAACGTGCAATTAATCGCATGTGTTTAAAAAATGATTAATTACTAGAACGTTGATAGTGCGTTTTCTTGTAGGTATATATTATAATATTTAAATATTTTTCTTTTTACTGTTTTCATGTCTCCATATAATTATTACATTAGTTATTCAGTTATGCTTACAAATGGTATACATATATTTATAAATAGCTATCACAAGAAAAGTCTTATAAATATTAAAGTATTTAAAATATTTTTTTGAAAAATATGTAGTGTTAATTGTCTTTTACTAAAACGATAATATCGTCGCTGTTCTGGACGAAAAAATGACATATTGAGTTAGTTGTACCATAATGTTTCTTATTTCAAAGTCTACCGTATGGAAAAACATATTTATTTTTTTATATATTATACTTTTACTTGAAAACAGTTTTGTACAAACAAACAAAATGAAAAAGTATAGCATTTCAAACATTTGACAAACTTCAAAGCCCAATTACTCAAAACTAGTATTTTTTTCAGTTAGTGTCTTCTTCGAGAACAACGGCGATATTTGAAATCATTTAATCGACAAATACTTGTACAAATTTTCTTATGTTAATGTAGTGGCGAAAATGTCATATAATATAACGAACCGGAATGTTTTCATAAATTTAAATCCGGAAAATAAGATCAATTCCAGACATATCAAAATGCCGCTAGTAGGATCGATGGTCTTCTCCATATGGCTTTACGCCATGGAGGCATGGACTCTATAAACAAAAGACAAAAAACGGTTAGACGCATTTGAAATGTGGTGTTAGAGAATTATGCTCCCTATACCATGAACAACCAAGCGAAGAAACGCATCGAACCTGAACGAGCTAAAAATCCAAGATAGACTTTCGGCCGTTTATACAAGACGCCTACTTGGCTCTTTTGGCCTCATCGCCCGCAAGCTAATAGAAAATCTTGAGGCTCATCGTCACAGAAAAGGTCGAAGGCAGAAGAGGACGCGCAAGAGCCCCAACTACCTGAAGCGACCAAGTGCAGGACGCCGCAAACCTCTCCTTACCAATGGTCCTTAGAGTAAATAAGAAGAATTAATACGCATTAATTTAAAAAGTAATAGCGAGTATTAAATGAAATTTAAAATACGAATAGCTAGATATAACTGTTAATCGGTTTTATTTCAAATTCAGTACCCGATTTGTAAATTAAATTAACTGGGACGCTCCGGTTGAATCCGATACATTTCGAGCACTGAATTTTATATAATAGGATACGTTGCGAAATTGACAAATCTGTTTATTTAAAATCATCTTTAGGCTTTGTTATGAAAAAAAATTAGGATGGCAGCACTGAATATGAGCGAGGTCTCAGTGTTAAGTTCGTTTTGAAATATTGTCTACGAAATTAATCATCCAGTTTCCGCAGCGCGGGGCATTTGTTATCTGCCTCTTTTTGTGACAGCATAATGTCCTTTTAAATGAAGTTTTGTCAAAACGAATGGCGGAGCAATAAATTTGTCACGTGAGCATGGACAGCATTTTTCAACGTTTTTCGTCTCTTTTAACACATTGACACCTATATTTCAAGTTTTTCGATAAAAACCACAACTTGTTTCACAAAGCCTTCTGATTGAAATGCATTATCAGAAGTTCGTATGCTCTAATTTAGAAGTGAACATGGATAATATAACTGCAATGTAGATTTTAAATTGATTTTCAAAACCGAAGAAGATAACTTGCAGTTGTTCTTCTTCTTGTGTGAATATTTGCCGCATAAATTAGACTCCTATACTCCATTCGATTCATTGCTTTCCTACGCCAATCGTTGACCTCCAGCACTCGTAACACCTGTGAAATGGATCCCGAACGAGTAGAACTGTCTCCTCACACGATTCCAATAGGTCACGCTGACTTGATCGCAACCAAGGCTAACCTCACGGTATTTAAAAAAAATATTTGAGGATCGCCATAACCTTGATTCCTCACTAGAGTCAATAAAATCATCTAAAACGACGGGCTCTCAGCACCCAAAATATACATAGGATATTTAATATCAACTTGATTTGAGTGGGTGAGTTGAGTTATTCACTCCATTTTTATATTATTATTATTTCTTCC
This sequence comes from Himalopsyche phryganea, assembly GCA_022494535.1. Classification (NCBI taxonomy): domain Eukaryota; kingdom Metazoa; phylum Arthropoda; class Insecta; order Trichoptera; family Rhyacophilidae; genus Himalopsyche; species Himalopsyche phryganea. The sequence goes on from JAGVSL010000033.1 coordinate 1,137,385, forward strand.
ATGGTAAAAAATCAGTACCGTGCAGCTACTACTAGGTACTAGGCAGAGGTCTTCACAAACACAGGAGGTGGTAATGGGAACAACCAACTTGACCCATCAACCCAGTGAAGTTGCTGTAGTCCAACGCTCCGCCTCCCCTACAGGAGTAGAAAGATGCCCACTCTTCAATGCGTGATATATAATATGTTTGGCCCAGCTTAAGCGTTGAGTTTTAACAAATCAGACAATGTCTGAATCACTCCAGAGGTTATTAAGCTCATAGTTGTGCTGACGTCCCCAAATGCCATCCTCGCAGGCGGGGCCGAAAATTTTCTACTCTTTTATTATAAGACATATTTAATATAATATGATATCTGGTTTCTAAGGTGTCAGTAGAGGTTCCTCAATTTGCAACGCTTTGCGCACTATAGTATTCACTCACCTTTGTGTGAATTCTATTGTGTACAAATGTTATTAATTATCTTAGAATTAATGGTTTTAGAGAAAAATAACATCGCCCAGGTTATGTAACGTTACATTCCAAAAAGAGGTAGGGTTGATTCAAAATTTTATCTACCATTAAATAATCTGATTTAACGCTGTCATATTTTTGTGAAGAATACATTGAGCACCTGGAAATAATTAAAATCACATTAGGGAACATTGACAGCGAAATAGTTCTGCACCGTTTAAATTAATTAGATCGTTAACCCTTGTCAATCTGAAAACACATTTTATTGTAGGCTTATATCGTTCACATTCTTTTATACTTTTGCATATTGCAGTCGAAGAATATCCATTAGTGACTTGTTACATGGCTTGATATTCGAAAATCTCAGAGAATATAGGATTATTTGGGAACCAAAATTTGAATATGCAATTTATAATTTTTATTATACTATGGATTCGGTGAATACTACGATTCTTTTCTTTTTTTGGATCAATCATATTTTTTTTAAGTGTCTGGTGACTTTCGACTACATTTTTCAGATCAATAGTTGGAGTCGAAATGTTGAACAACCATGGTATTATATGTAAAAATAGTATTTTTTAACGGGCTATGCCCAAGATAGAGAACGTTGGCTAGCTAATGTCGAAATTTGGTTGAAATTTGAAAATATCACCGTCAACCGTACCTATTTTGTTACACCCACATAAATATAGTCCACCAATTAATAATAATGTTAAAAGTTGAAACCATCTATATTAAAAGATGACAATTTTGCCACCTGCAATATTGTTATGACGTTGCAGAACTTTTCGATAGACATCTTGTTGATCTGCATTTAATAATGGCTGCTGCAACGCCACAAATTAAACATACGATCAGAGACATAAGTCAATTCTCGATGACGATTATTCCAGATGCACACGAAGTTGTAGGAATTTACCAAACTCACTTTCTACCAAATCACAAACATGAAACTCAATATTTAACACAAATATTTGCGTTCGCGTTACTACGAGTCTCTCAACTGTCACTTGCAGAATATATTAGTATTGAGCTGCTGCTGGGCGACTATTATTAATACTTTTTTCATCCCGCATTGAAACGTCAAAAATCTAGCGTTTTCAGTTTTAGGTTAAAAGTTAAATGTTGAGAGTTGGGTGTTGAAAATAGCACAGTTGAACTAACAATTGCAGCCAGAATGACAGACATACAAACTGAGAAGACCCGAATTGAAGATAGGCGGATGGCTGGTTATCGACGTCTTGGAAGGGCTGGGATCTCAAACAAACACCATTTCAAATCCGGTTCAACACTTATTTATTTTTGATCGAATATACAGTGGTTTAAAATACACAAAAATATTCTTAACACATAAAATTGAATCTACATTTACATTTACTTAACAACTGAATTAGTTATAATGTAAATGACACGACAAACGATTTTAAATTACGTCCAATTTTAAAACAAACAATCCACAACGTCAACGGTGTCGACCACGCTGGCCGGAAGCTCACCTTCACTCGAAAGATCGTAATCGACTACTCACACATAAAATCAAAAGGACTCCCGCATCGTCGGAGCCACCCCTTTCCGTCAAAAATAGACTCGTCTTGCGAACTTAACCACTGACGACAGTTGGGTCTATTTCTCCGAATCGTTGTCATTAACGCTGTGCGTTCTTAGTTCCGGACCCTAATAAAACTTACACTTAACAAAAAAATCAGGGTATGCTAAAACATACAGATTTCTACCTGTATTTTGTGCTATATAGTAGAGACAAATGTTAAACACACTCCTGCTCACCCACCTCCAATAAGACTATAAACTACCGTACTCCCGATTTTTACATATGTGACCAAAATAATAACTATGATTTTTTCTTAAAACTGTTTCGTCTTGTCGGTCATATGAGACGCCAGTTTCAAGGGCTGCTCGGCTAATCAATGCATTGATGAGAAACATGCAAATAGTCAGCGATGAACTTTGCAAATAAGAATATTGTTTTTTTTAATCTTATATATATATTTTTTCTCAATTAAGTTTTATTGACTGTTTTTTTCATTACATTGAATATCTATATTATTATAGATGTCAAATGCATGGCGCATTGGCGTAATTTGAAATGTTATGTATAGTCAAATTATTTTTACAATAACAAAATATGTGATCCTAGAGATGTAGGTACGAAGAATCATAAGCTTACTAGAAATAATTTGCAGTATTTCTTAACCTTTTTGAGCCAAGACCCAAATTAGCTTAAAAATTTTGGTTTTGCGACCCAAGATTATATGAATAAAACAGTAACGGAACACAACATTCGCATTGTATAACTGTTGATGGTTCATTCAATTTAATATGGACAGCGTTTGGTACTGCAGATAATATATGCGTTTTTTGGATATCTCAATCTAAATAATATTGCTTGATTGACGGTATTATGCGACCCACTAAATATTACCTGTTTTTTGGTCGCGATCCATATGTCAAGAACCACCGGGTAATGGTTTTAAAACATATATAACAAACTGACGCTGTATAAATTTCTCTACATTTTTTAGGTTATTAAGTGTTGTCACTGAACTGAGATGGAATATCATTTACAATGCCAAAAAAACATCAAAAATTATAGGTGAATATATCCATTCGTTTTCAAAAATATGTTATATCTGGACTTGAGCATTTTTAGTCACATGTCGGTCTAGGTTCATTGCTCTGAGCAGAATGAAAATTGCAGGCAGTAACATTGCATGATGGCGAAATGACTTCACATCAGTCATCTGTCAGCTGCATCATAAATAACTGAATGATTCAAATTGCTAGACTTCTTTCCACTTTCAAACTCTACAACTAAGAAAATGATTGATGAATGTCTAGTCGAATATTATATTGTATATGAAGTCGCAAGAACCTGTCATCATCATCTTCAAATTTGAATATGAAGATTTAATTTTAATTCTTTGTTTTGTTTTGTTTTGAATAGAAATAAAAGTCATTCATGTTGAAGTTAACTCATTTCTAAAGTTAATCATATTATGATAAGAAATGAACACGTCAAGTACCTAACCGGACAGCAGAAATTATTACTTGAATAGGTTTTCCCATTAAAAAGCTGCAGTTAGGAAAATGTTTAGCATAACTGTTATTAGTTAAAAAAAAAAAAAAGAAATTAATAATGTCGCAATATGCTAAAGCCTGTTTCGCAGTCGAAATAATATCTTAACAACGCACAGGTTCCCAACTTATGTGTCGCGACACTGAAAAAAAACTAAAAAACAAATCACTTTTAAGGTTAAAACCAATTCTTAACAGTTAACACATTGGTGGAAAGGCACTATATTTTAAAAATAAAACACGATTTATTTTGTACAACGTCGACATTTTTATAATGATCAGAACCGGTTTCGCTCATCACGAGCAATATATGCTGCAGTGCTCCGCAACCTTTTTTCATTCACGGCACACCTAAGCACTCATTAATATTTCGCCGCACACCACAAGCCAAAATATGTAAATTTCATAAACAAAACATACAATTTATTAATTATTTTTATTATATGAACTTAAAATAGTAGCCTATACATTTTTTAACAAAAGACAATTAATGACACTAAAACATTTTAAAAGTGGTAGAAGACTTAACAAAAATTGCATATTTAAGCCTTTTGATTTGATAATGTATATTATTTTGATATATTCGTTCACTGTTTGTAATAATTTCACTTCATTTTCGCCATTAACGCTTCCCAATATATATGAAGAAATGTGTAATTTCATATCATTACAGTCGCACTATCGGTGCAAACACAATTATTGCATTAACTATGAAAATAATACAATATGTGTTTCAACTAGAATAATTTAAACGGAGATTTGAGCCACCGAATAGCTTTATTTTTTTCTAATATGAAAAAACTCTATTTCTTCTCATTCTGGACGAAGTGTCGTGGCACACCTGGGACCGTCTCGCGGTGCACCAGTGTGCCGCGGCACACCGGTTGCGGAGCACTGATATACTGTATTGCATTTTCTTTAAATTTTCATTTTAAAAATTTAATCGTCTTACGTTTTGTGAAAAGTTGTTATCACTGATATGTCAGTGAAGTTTTTAAAACCCCAATCGCTTAGAGGCGAAGCATACTAAAAATAATTAAGAGTTTCTTCGTCGGATTGAAACTAGTTGCAGACTTGATCAAACAAGGGCGCATGGCATTAGTGAATGCGTCAGATAAAGTCGTACTGTAAATTGGAAAGCAAGAAAAAAATTCACAATTAGAATAATACTCATCGAACCTTGTATCGGACGATTGGAAAAACTCTATCCGTACTGAAATTCGAACCCGTGGACAACACAACTGAAAACAGAGACATTGTGCAATTGCGTTGCGCTCTCTATTAAAAAAATCCTTCAATTCTAAAAGGTCGCGTCCCACGCGACTTTTATAAAATTAGATTGCAACTCAAAAAAAATTGGCAACCTGTGTAATAACATTTGTAAATTTGTAAAAAAATACATACAATCGATATCATATTTTACACAGAAGAGTTGAGTAAAAAATCTTGAATGAATATTAAAGTTTTATAAAGGAAGTCGCCTTTTTCTTAAATATAACTAATAACTATGGCTGAGCATTACAAGTCATAAACAATTTATTAATATCTCAGTTCTGTTAGGCTAAAAGTTATTATGTGTTCATATTTTGACGTGTATCTTTCACGAGTAGGATCATAAAAAATGAGCGGAAATGATGATTATGGTGCGCTAGTTTTACGATCATTATTAAATATTAAAACATTAAAATTAAAACAAATATTTAGGAAATAAACAGCTCATCAAAAAATTAATTACTTCCAACGGCAGTTAATAAAATGAGACTGAAGTTGGTTATTTCAGATAAACAATGATGTTATGAATTTTTATTTTAGAAGAATTTTTCATTCATTTGTGTAACATTTTTTTAATGTGAATAACTCGTTATTTTACACAGCCGTATTCTTCTCTTTTTAAAGCACATGCTTTAACGTTAAAACATCTTTAATGTATAACAGTATTAAAGTTTATTTTCTATATTTTTTAATCATCGGTAAAAAGCTTTATTGTGAAGCTACATAGTTGCGATAACCTTACGTTCTTCATAAAAATGGCATTCCCTTATTTCATTTACAAGTCCTTCAGATAAATTTATATAATAAAACAGCCATCTTTTCCATTATTTTTTTAATTGACACAGTAAACAAGTATGTCATTTATGACATTTTGAAAAAAATTCGCTTCCGACGCGGTGTCGGTCCTATGCAGGACTGCCATTTCGTTTGGGTTGCCATCCATCTTGATTCGTCCTCTACACATCAATGCATACGAAAATAAATACATAGATGGAGTAAAAAATCAATTTTTGAAACTGCCTGTACAGGGATTTGAACCAGAGACATCCGTAACCCAAGCCAACTACGTTGACCAATGCACTTGTGTCTGTGGGTGATCCATATATTATTATTATTATATTTACATTTCTCAACATCTTTTGTCAATCTAGGTAACAGTTGATTTTTGAATGGGCATACTAAACTTGTTTGTCATTAAAAGTGAAAGCATTATTTAATTATAATGCGTTCGTGTGCTCGAATGCCTGAAGATGCCGAAAGGCGAAACCCGGGTCGTTAGTGACAAAATACATGGAAGTGTACAAAATCTCAATAATCCAAATTGAATATTGAAATTCCATCAAGCACCCTCAGTCGATGTCTTAAATTATATCAATATTGCCAGTACAGCAAGATTGACTGAACTCTACAGTAAATTAGTGTTAAAATATCGTGTTGTTTCTCAAAATTTATGCATTCATGTGCTCGAATGCCTGAAGATGCCGAAAGGCGAAACCCGGGTCGTTAGTGACAAAATACATTAAAGTGTACAAAATCTCAATAATCCAAATTCATTATTTAATTCTATCCGTGACAATATATTGCAGTTTCTGTACGCCTCATATAAATCGAATGTGTTAAAATGTAGCAAATAACATCAGAAATAGACATCCTTAGCAACATTTGTGACAGCGGTATTAATGTGACAAATCGCGCGCCATGTCGACGAAGTAGCGAAACTAACTGCCAATAAATATGACTGTTTTTCTTTCTCAACCTCAAACCCGGGACTTAACAGAAGGACTCGAGAGAGCGTGAGATATCACCTCTACTAATTTATCTTAACGGTCATGTTTGTTAGTAAGACTGAATACGATGCTTCTCAAAGTTTAAAACTGTCAGACCGACGTATCTTTTTTTGTTTTTGTTTTAATGCCCTAGGGTACTCAACTTTGTACCCACTACCACTCACTACGGCTTCACACTCTTACAGGGTGTATTCCGTAGCGTAACAACGTGTTTCAAATCTTTGCCAGGAATGTCTGAGGAGAAATTTCTCAAACCTTGGTTGCATGCACTATACTGTGCAGGAAGATAAGTTTTTAATAATAGTGTTAAAAAAAAGAAAAACAAGGGCATTAATGTCTTTAAGAATTGCGTTGCCAATCGCTTTGATTATATTTGACTGCAGAATAGTTAACTTTTCATCAAGTTACATAGAACTTGAACACTATATAATTTAGAAAAATACTTTTTATTTTAGTTGTATAAAGATACGATTTCAAAATTAAAATTACCCGATAGCTCTCTCTCTGGCATTGACGAGTCATGGATTATTAATTTCTCTTCAGATTTTTTGGGGAACTATATCCAGCAGACGTCTTCGTCTGTGTTCACGCGCCAAGCTTTGAGAGTTGCACATCTTTGGAAATTTGTGCATGGCGATCTGTTGACACTAACAAAGCTCACAAAGCGATTCGCTTGTAAACGTTCCTAATAGCATAGCGTAGCTTCTAAGTTATTTTATTTTCGTGCTTTTACTGTGACACAGCGATTTTATTGCGACAATTATTGTAGTTTATTATTTCTAAGCTTATAAATTATTACGAGAGGCGTTTCATTATTTGACACATTGTGTAAACTTTCAAATCGCTAAGCAGCTGTTTTCGATAAACTCACGTATTCAAATAATGCTCACCGTTTGACAATTTAATTTTTTCCTACATTATTTAAAATTTTTATTTCTGTTAAAATGAGGCTTTTCATCAATTGATAAAGCATGCTTCGTGAATTGATTTAATACGTTGAATCGGTAAAAATATTAATCGACGTCAATTTAGCATTACTTGTCCCTTAGGTTTTACGGTTCTTCCGTGCATATTCCCGTGCGGAAGACACGAAATGACCGAACGGTCATCGCTGCACCTCACCATCCACGTGGGGCGTTACTCGACCGATTAAAAAATATAAAGAAAACATATATACCTATCACCGGCGGGCGGTGGATTTATCTCTATCTCTGTCACACAACCTAACTTCGCGGTATTTTCTGTCATATAGAAGATATTGCCGAATTTTTGACGTTTATGGAGAGTTAAAATCGCGATGATTGTAGCGGGGCATGGAAGCGGGACGCGGGAGCAAACATAACTACATACATATGCATGTACGTTTGCAGCTATAGTTTTTGTGAGTTACGTGACGTGTCATATGTCATATTATTGATGACTGAAACACTGCGTTTCGTTTCGTGTTACGGTGCACGGGGATATTCACGGAAGAACCCATTTTTCTACTTAAAATAATGTATTTTGAACTCGTCCATTAAATATATACATTATACTATATTTTTTAGTTATTGAATTTTTTATTATAATTATTAAAATTGAAAACTTTGTTATTCCACTGTTCGCGCACAGGCCAAACAGTGAAATAACAAAAGTTATACATATATTAGCTGTTTATTTAGTAGCACCACGCTAAAATGTTGGGTAATTTTACTTCTTGGAATCTATTCTAATTTATTTTAATGTCAGTTGAATTCTGAACGGCTTCCTTGTTTTCGGATAATTTGAAGAGACAAAACATCTCGTGTAACAAGCGCTGTTGTAACTTACATGTCACCATAAAATTGAGAAAATCAATTGATTTCACGTCTCTAGTTACTAGTCACTAGTCACTTATAACTAACATCTTACCCACTAGCATACTACACCTTTTTTTAGATAGATTGATAAAAATAAAGAACCATGTAATGTCGTCGTGGATTTTTTTTGAATAGAAATTTGAAGTTTATTTTACAGTACAAACAGCGTAATACAATTAAGTCTTTTTACACGGTTACGAAATAGCACGGTCCAGTGTACATATCCTTTCATTGTTCTTTTTTGTTCGGCTGTTTTACATGACTTTTGAATAAATTATAATATCTATGAATTATAATCTTAACGGGTATTTAGTATTTAGCGTTACATTTTTATATCACAACGCTTTTTGAGTTTGATGGTAAGATCTTTTTCCATTTCAAAATATTAATTATAGAAAATAATAATCATCCCATTGGTTTTTTTTCCATCAAGTGCGCTCCCAATGTGAAGGAAATGAACTGCTAATAAAGCACACCTCAATAAAAGTTTTTCTACTAGAACTTATTACTCAGTCGCTCAACCTCTCTTTTTTAGTGAAAGTAAGGATAGAAGAATATGGTTAAAACATGATTTATGGTTTTTTAGGATCAAATGGATGCGAGAGAATTTTCAACATCACAGACTTCCATGAAATCGAAAACAATTTCATCGACAGATTAAAAAATCAATTTATAAAACTGTCCGTACTGGGATTCAAACCCGTGTACACCGTAACCGAAGGCAACGCCGTTGACCTCTCGGCTACGATGCAAGTCAAACACAACAATAATAAAAAATATAGTACTTATAGATACTTTCATCACATTTAAAAATCATTTCACAGTGGATTAATATCTCATTTGAATGATTGAATATTTTTACTAAAATAAACGAAAAAAATCGACAGATGACAGTAAGAACTCCCTGACATTTTGTATTTAAAACTTTAATCTTGTATTGTATAACAAACTAGGTCGGTACTGTATAATAATTATTCTTTATAGTATGTCATAGAATATTCGATCTATTTTGAGAATACAATTATTTTCAATCCCTATTATTATCAAATACTCATAGATAATTCAAGAAAAACAATAAAGATTAGATACTGAAATACAGTATTGTTATTATTTTTCATCTTTTATTTTTTAAAGAGATAACTTCAATCTTATAAATTAGGTACACACTTTGGCATCAATTGAATTATATCTTACAAAATAATCGTTATTATGTCTTGTCACATTTTTGGCACTCCCATACTGCGGACACCCACGAAGATTTAATCAACAATTAATAATTCATACATGATAGCGAATTTTTTTACGCTTGGCATCAACATAAATTGCGAGATCATGTCGCCAGCGTACTGTGGGTGCTTTTGGATGATTTTATCTATTACGAAGACGTGGCTAAAACGATGGTGGAGGCAGAAGCAATATATTTTGTCAAATAAATTTTGTATATATCATGGGAGATGAGTCTAATCGAACACTAATGATTGCCTTTTCCGAATCGTATCATTACGTAACGAAAATATTGTGGTTCAATTTTAATTAGATTATCCGCGAGTCATTTTTTTTTATCTGCCTGCTATATGCAGAGTAGTGTAACACCATGTCTTTCCTGAACGAAGTTAGTGTGCGGTGATGTCAGTGCGATTTGAATCGATATATGACGAAAAGAGGTGAAGCGGCAACGCTGTCCTAAGTGCAAGCACGCCACTGCGGTAGCTAACGCAAAACACACACCGCCGCGTTCACTTTATGTGAAAATATCAAATGAACTGATCGCGTCCAGAAGCAGCTCATGTTTGCAGATACGGGATTATACGTAGGGAGTGTTGATAATATAATAGTGGCTTACATCAATTTTTGCACCTAACAGCAATGAACAATGATATTTCCCTTCCAAAAAGTAGTCAAATTATTTTTGTTATTTACATCATTTGGCCGAGACCTGCTCTGTCGTCTTTAAAATGAGATCCAATCATTAACTAATTTTCGTATTTCTTGAGAGTTACATCAATCGGTCAAAACACCATCGAATTATAATATAACCGGCAGGGATAGAAAGACTTGGTGCTCACACTGGAAAACAATTCCCACTAGATTTGCTCATCGTTTCAGAAGGTAAATAAATTTGGTATAATAATACAAATTTTTTAAAATGTCATTCTTGTAGGTTTTATTTTTCTAACACAAATTAAATATCTAACATTCATTAGTTTATCTGATAGACTGCACCATGATACTAATAGATAATTTAAATATTTAAGTCTAGACATTTTAAATATTTTATATAAGTGTGTACCTACGCATGACAACAAATTAATGGCAATTCGTATCTCGAAGGTGTAAATTGAATAGCTCCTGCCAAAAATACACCGCTACACACACATCATTTAATAGCGAATTTGAAGAGTAATTTATTGAACATTGTTGTAAAGTCAATTAATTAATGTTGTTAAACTTTGGGTCACTTGGAAAATATTGACTTCAAATATTTGTTTCTATTTTTTCGCATGTGATTGCACTACACCGGAAACCGATAATCGAGTAATAAAACACAAAACGAAAACTGCACAAAAACACCAGTTTCGATTTAATGGATGAAATGAAGAAATATTTGATAAAAGCACTCAAAACATATACAATCCGATTCAATAAAAAGTGACTTATTTAATACTTCTGGTCTACCCGATTTGAATTAATTGATTTAGTATAGTTTTATTTCGGACGATATTTTGATGTACTTCTTTGAATGTTTATTTAAAAAAAAAAGTTGTAATAATACCAAGAGGAATCTGTAAAATTGATGTATAAGTTATCAATCAATGACAAGCGATATTAAATGATTTAATATGGTTCAACTTAAATCAACAGTAAAATTATTTTTTTTATTTGTCGATTTGTTATCTCATTAGTTAGATACTTTTGAAAAAAAACGTATAACTCTTAAACCAATAAACATTTTTCAAAATAATTTGTAGAGCAGTTGTAAAACACGTGGTTACATAATATTTTGGATATTTTACCGTAATAATATTAGTGGTTGTCAATCTTATGTATTTTTAAACATAAATAGTCTGGTATTTTATATCGAATTGTTATATTGAATCGGATATGTAGTAAATTACAAGCCAAATATACATGCGCTCATGTATATTTGACTTGTAAGCATTGTCTTCAAGAATAAAGACTTTATTAGCGCACTGAAAGAAAAATTCACAATTTTACAATTTTAAGTCACGCCGAATATGTGAGATGCAGCTTTTTATTGTTATTTACAGCAAAGAAAAACAATTGAAAATCAATTAATTATTATAACGTAAACATATATTATGAGTATACTTACTCTACTTATGAGTACAAAAATTGCAAGTTTACATATACTTACAATTTTTGGGAAACATAAATTTCTTTACAAGATAGTATATGGGTGCGCAAATAGACGGGTGGTCACATCGTGGAAAACTTTAACATTCAACGATCGTTGCAATATTTCAAAGTCTAAAAAGCAATTATTACGACGACAATTATGTTTTATGATATCCTATTTTGGATAGCAATTTATCCGATTTTATCGCTATTGATTTATTTAATAGCCATTTGGATAGTCAGGGTAATATGATTGACGTTTGTAAGTGTTTATTAGACTTTCTGAAGGATTTCCATCTGATAATAGATATTAATTAACAAACATTGATACTTGTTGTAGATAATGTATATATGTGAGATTGATAACGTTAGTTACGGCAGTTACTATTATCACACAAAAGTTGACAATCGATAATAATTGAGTCGCTGCAGATCAAAAGTGGTCATGTCCAAAAAAATTGTTTAAAGAATCAGAATGCTTTGATACTCAAATAATTCTAGGATTAGGGTAAAGAACTTGCGGCATTCTAGGTTGTCAAGACTTTATCCAAACGTTTCGTTACATTGCTTACATTTATTTACCAATTAATAAAGCTAAGTCCGCTTCTAATACGGAGCATTTAGCCTCATAATGGATGTATCTCAACGGAAGTTTTTCTACAAGAACTGTCTGTTACTCAGTTGTTTAACATTTCTTTTTAAAGAGAGCAGGAATAGAAAGATACGATTAGGACAAGACTAGCGGTAAACTAAATTCTCTCGTAACGCTATTAGGATTCAATAGGTGAAGGGCTTCAGAAATCCATAAATCGATTGAAAATTTATGAAACTTTTAATACTCATATTCGAATCTGTGAATCCCGTAACTTGAGCCAGCGTTGACTACTGCACCACGGACTCGGCAAAATATGTTATATATATTAATTAAATTTTCTTGAATATGGCCTTACAGATAAATGAATTCGGCCTTTTAACATGAAAAGATTCCCCACCCTATTCTAGGGAGTGTGCAAGATAGAAGAGGAAGATGATGTTTGACAATAAATGTGGTGCGATTATGTGAAGAAAATTAGTGAACGCAGTCTGATATCGGTAGTGATAGTGGCGGAGAGTATGATGAGATGGAAGCACATGTGATCAAGAGTTCTATAGTTTTTAAAGTGTTGATGATCCTGCGACATGAGGAAAATGTGACGGAAGTAGAATAATAAAGTCGCCATTTTTTCGAAACCAGCTTTATCCACGAAACGGTACGAACAAAAGGCGGCCAAATGTATGACAACCAACCAGAGAGTGCGTAGATTATGCTAAATGAAATCAACCTGGTTAAACATTTTTTTTTATTCCCGATATATTCTCAAATTTATATTTTATGGAGATGGCCATGTTTGATACACACTGTCTCAATTACAACTGTTGTGCAACTGCTGGAGTTGATTATTTGATTTTAATAACGTATAAAAAATATTATAATATTTAATTTAAGACATCGACTGAGGGTGCTTGATGGAATTTCAATATCAAATTTGGATTATTGAGATTTGTACAATTCCATGTACTTTGTCACGAACGACCCGGGTTTCGCCTTTCGGCATCTTCAGGCATTCGAGCGTACAAATGGACTCGAACTCACAGACAGTAAACAGTGTCTAACGTTTATATAGAAGATACAATTACGACAAATATTATTTACGAGATAAAATTACGCTTAATACGAGACAGCTTACGCTGACATTACGAGCAATTCCTGGTAAGAATTGAACTTTTTAAATGATTCAAAGACAATCACTCTCGTAAGGGGTTCTTCTTAAATGTTTTCCCCACACAAAAGCCTTGAGCTGACAGAATCTTTTTAGATAGCAGTACTTAGCTAGCTTACATGCACGAAAGGGATATAAAGACCTAGTCTGTACCCGCCCTAGCACTAACTTTAGCCAGGAAACTAGGACTCATAATAGTTTCAACAGGAAAGTAAAGGTAGGAAAAAAAAAAAACTGTCTGCCAGTTTGAGTCCATTCGTGCGCTCGAATGCCTGAAGATGCCGAAAGGCGAAACCCGAGTCGTTAGTGACAAAATACATGGAAGTGTACAAAATCTCAATAATCCAAATTTATTATAAGATTATTTAATCGATTGAGATAGTACATAAGCGTATTCACAATGATTATTTTAGCCTAAAATCATATCAATCTTATCATTAATTCTGGAAAATACAGATTAAGTATTAGAAAATAAATAATTCTTAAAAAATCTGATGCCGTGTACTTATTCGGATTGAAAACTGTAATTTATTTAACTATGAGTTTTTTTTTCGATTGGTATTTCCATGTTCTGTCGGCGTCTACTTATCTACGAGTTCCCACAGGTTCAATTCCCAGTGCGGACAGCTTCATAAATTGATTTGTCAATCGATTTATGAAACTGTTTGAAAAGTATGAATGTCTGTGATGCATAATATTCCCTTCGACTAATCCGATCCTAAAAACAGGGCGCAGCACGAGCGATTAGCTTACCACTAGTGTTGTCAGCCATATCCTTATTTCCTTAATCTCTTCTAAAAAAGTGAGAAACTGAATAATAATCCGTAACACTTCTTTTGAAATAAACTTCATTAGGAGTTCATATCGACTGTGGAAAGGAAAAAGGACGTAACCCACATCAAATAATATTGTGTATAACTCACACAAAACGTGCTAATACATTATATTTATATATATTATATCGACTCTAGAAAGGCAAAAGGACTTATCCCGCCGTCTTTTCCAAATATTATTTTTTGGATAATCACAATGTATGTAATTTAATACACGTTTTGTGTGGGCTATACACAATATATATTTTGTGTGCGGCTTACATCCTTTTTCTTTTCCACTGTCGATATGTTCTGTATTGGGAGCGGTTACGGCATAAAAAATGCTTGAATGTTGATAAAGATATATAACTTCGTGGCTTAAGCGCCGTAATTTCACTGCTTTCCAAGTAGGTGAAGATATAGTAAAAATCTAAACTTTCCTTATCTGGATTTTCAAATAAAAGAACATTTGATTTTCGATTTTCCAGTGCTGCCATCTCCCGCTCATTTTAGTTACTGCGTCCAATCTCATTGTCGGACGTTTACATTCTGTGCTGTTTTTTTATTGTTTTATTTTATTATAGTGTATCTGGGATCGCCGCGGGTGGGATCACTCTCGTAATGTGCAATCGCCATCTTTTCCCGGCTATCGACATGTCGCTTCAATTTATTTATTGCATATTATTCCCTCGCCATTGTTACCGCCAACGCTTTGTATACAGTCCTTTCTCAAATAATTGACAACAGAATAGAAACAAATATGCGTCTAGGACGGTCTAGGGCTTGGTAATAAACGATAACGAATCTACCAGTGTGGGCATATCGTGGTGTGAATCACAGATATGATATATATCCAAAGGGATTTTGATTGAATTTTTACAAGATGACAAAATAAAACGGCTTTCAAGGTTATCGATATGCTCACTATTGAAATGTATCATTCAAAATAATAGTTAAAGGGAACGTACTTTGAAAGATACGTTTTAGATTATAATATTTCTCGACCATCATAAACACTATGAATGTTGAGGATTTTTAATGCTTAATAATATATAAACTATTCAAAATCACGTAATTCACTGACGATCTGTATTTTGATTGTCCATCACTCGGCTTACTGTCCATTCTTGTAGCATTTTTTGAACATCATAACACCCCAATTAAACACAATATGTGTGTGAGAAAATTCTAATTGTAAAATTAGTTCTTGCTGTGTCAAGTAATGACATTTAAAAACGAATAATACCTATAATAATCAATATACATACACTAGGTGGTAGTGCCACCTGTAAAAATTTCGGCTCTCACACCTAAAATGAGAGCGTGTGCGTCCTGTACGCCTGTTACAGACAGCCATATTAATCCAAGAAAAATAATACATAAATCCCTCAGTTTCAAAGTGTAACAACTGAATAAGTAAAGTCGTGACATAATATTAGGAAACAAGAATTTTGATAGATATACAATATAATAGATATAGTTATGTTTTTTTTCTAATATTAATAATAGGAGTTTTCAAAGGTTTTCACAGAGTTTACGTATTTTTTACAGTTTGGATCTAAAATAATAATAACTACAGATTACCGCATGTTTCATTTTGGAACTAGTAGATAACGGTATTCTAAGCAATTCCCCATACTTAAATCAAAATTGCAATTTTTTGACTTGTTACACTTTGGAACTGAAGCATAAGTATAATATTGTAACGCGTGTTTTCATTGGATTATAATTTTAAGCCCGGAAATATGAAATCGTAAGTACCTAAACAAACTAATAACTATTACCTTATTTCAATGTAAAAGATTTTTATATTTGACGAATTTTTACTAAAAATACAAATGCATTACAAACAGACAGACATAAGTCGAGACAAATCTTAATTAATATAATTTAGAATAGATAGAAATGTAAAGAAATCGTAAAGGTGATTAATTTATTGTCCAGCCTTGCTAACATGTTCTGACAACAGACACGTTGACCACCCAGTTTTCATTGTCATCTATCAATTCGCTATTTTGTTGCACAAAAAATGTTGTGCAGTTAGTGTAAGGATTTATTTATCGCATCCCGCCGCTGTATATTGTCGCGCCATTTCCGGTCAATGTTTCCCAGTCGAAATTTGCAAACGATCAGTGTTCTGTCAATGCGAAATCGGTGCAATTAATTGTTTATGCAATTTTACGCGCAGATGCTATAACAATATGTTATTTGTATTTTGTATGTGTTTTTTGTATGATTGACGAGATTTAACTGTAGGTAATAGAAAGATGATGACGATTATGCGGTTCTGTGGAGACGTCGTCAGTTCGATGAGCGACGACAGAATACTGATATTTTTATTGAATCTTCACTCGTATTCTCGTCGCTATCTGTATTTCGCCTTAGTCGTCATATTGCTGACCTACCACGTTTGCAGAATTTTTTCTTTTTATTTACTTATATCTGATTTTGACGAATATCACGTTTCGTAAATCTGCAGCGTCGTGTTCTGACACGAAAACTCTTTCTCCAGTATTGTAAAATACCGGTATAATGTTTCGTAATCATATATCGCTAATAAACTTAATCCAAATTTATCATTTTATTGTTTTACTTGCAAATAATGTACATACATACATTTTTGCGTATGTCTTATTGATATTCATAGAATGCGGCCTTAAATAAACAACACATTATAAATAACTCTACTCTTGATTGTTAAAAGATTATACACAGATTTCAGCGTCATTTTACAACAAGGTATACTAATGATTTAATGAGCTTTATGCCCTTTACTGGCCGGTGATTGAAAATAAATGTTTTTTTTTTGGTCATACAGAGTTCCCGATTTCACTAATACCGGCATTGCAATCTCTATTCATATCGTGTCAACTAGGGCATCCAATTAACCGGAGATAATTACTAACCGGTTTTCGATGCTTTTTTTGTCAAAAAACCGGTTAACCGGTTTAAACCAAAATACCTTATTTCGTTATTTTCGAAACAAAATCCTACATATGTTTTTTTACTTTATATTAGTAATGTTAAATATAAATAATACATCTTTAAAATTACCATTTAAAAGGAAAACGAAATATTCATAAAATAACTAATATATAAAGATATGAAAATATTTGACGTATTGTAGGTTATAAATTTAAAAATTGCTTACTTTTTAATATTACAAATACTATTCTAGTCAACGATTTCTTCAAGATTTTTCACATTTACAATAATAGCTATTGTGTAACATGTGCCTTATTTGTCACTAAAAGTTTAAGAATCTTTGTGTCAATGTTGTGAAATTGCTTATCGTATGAAATCATTTCTGTCCATAATTTCGACAACTTTGTAACATAGGTGATTATCCAACAATATGTACATTTTCCCCTCTGGAACACGTTGAATTTTTCAAATAGTGTAAATAAAAGAATTTTAAAAATATTTTAAAAAAACGCGGTTAACCGCGTGAAATAAGCAGAGTTTCGGTTTTTTCAAAACACGCGGTAAACCGGTTAACCGGTTTCGGTTTAAACTGGATTGGAAGCCCTAGTGTCAACCTATTTTGACGTATGTGAATAAAACCATTGATTAAAGTAGTAAAAGATACTGTCACCAAAGTGCTATGAGTTTTTGGACTTGGGAGTAGAAGCATAATCATTTTGTTAAAACTGTAATATTATATATCTCGTCACTAGATATAAAATTTTAGTTCCGCGGTTTAGGTACTTGCATCCAGATAAAAACGCAAGACACTGATTTACCAACATATCGGCTTCATCAGAGAATTTTTTCCTGCGTAAAGACATCGCTATTAATTTGACGTTGATTATTCTTTATCTGGATAATTTATTCGATTTGTCGAGATTAGTCGTACGTGCTCGAATAGTTCGTAGCATCTTTGAAAGCTTTCTTTCATTCCTTTATTCATGTCTGACGGGCAATAAAACGTCTACTGTTTGTCACTCGAAAAACATTACAATATTATACTTCTTAAATACTTTGTTGTTTAGCGGTTTAAATCACAGATCACTCGCTTGGTCCAAGCAGAAAATTTTATAATATTTTCTCAAAGATCATTGAAAAGAAATCGTACTTTATTATTCCCTGCAATGCAAAACTTTATTATTGACAAAAAAAAATCGGTATTAAAATATAGTCAAAGAAATAGGTCTTAACTGTGTAAAATACGATAAAAGTATACATTTAGTTTATTGTAACAGACGTCTAAAAGGACAAAATGTCTATTTAGATATATGTAGATGTACTAATAACAATACGATTCTATAATATACGCACTTAAAGATATATAAAACAATGTATACTGTATTTTTTATTAAATAATGAAAAATTGATAAAAAAAAACCAATACACTTAATAAATCTATTCCACTTTATATAAGCAATATCAGTTCTCAAAAAAATATCATATACATTAACATAACAAAACTCTATAGTATTTTTTATGCTGGTTGCTAAAAAAGAATCTAAAAGCGATTGATTTTAAATCATTACACTCCTCCGTCCCTCTCACAGAAGAATGATACAGCTTTAAATAATCATCATCACTCCTTGTAAAAATGCCAACCTTTTCCAAGCACTATTTTTTATAAACTAAAATTTATTACTCAGCTTACATTTTGACGTTGGTGTTTTTATGGTTATTTTTTTGGTGCTAGCTAATTTTTAAAGTTGGAAATTGAATGTTGAAAATATCACTGTAGATGCTATCTCATATAACATCCAAAGAATATAGTTCAAAAATTAATAATAATGCTAAAAGTTAAATGTTTAAAATATCATAGTGGATCGTATTTCATGTAATACCCATCAGATATACTCCATCAATTAAATAATATTTTTAAAGTCGAATGTTGAAAATAGCACAGTTGACCTACAAATGACGTGTGAATATTTCACGTCGTTACTGTTCCGCGCTTAGGAGTAGTTCTTGTAACAAACAGACAGATGTATACATGTATCTTCTGCTATAAATTATATATATGCTCCGCATTGGGATTAATAATTGGCTTAAAAAAACGTGCTAGGTCGGTTGGTCAAATAATATATTAAGTTAAAATCATCTCTGACCACCAATAATTCTCTCTAGTGAGCTTAAAGCTCTTGAAACATCCTACGAAGCAGGCGATTGCCGGTTCGATACGTGAGGCGATTTTACGACGCCGACCCGCGATAAAAATCATCATAAAAGTTGGAACGACATCGCCTCGATATTTGATGCTGCCATAACAATAAAAGCAGGGAGCTTCCCAGAGATGTGACAGCGGAGAAAGGGGCGGGCGATTAAGCGCCTATCTAATACACTACCCAGGTGGCGGATTCGATTTTTGCCTATAACTTGATTATAGTTACAAACTAGTTCTTGGATTTTCATTGGGGCGGAGTAGTTTTTGAAGGATATTAAATATAATATACTTAATGAATAATTCGCTTTAAATATTAATGTATATATAACTTTTTATGACATGCTTCTTCTTATTTTTTCTTCAGTAAGGTTGAGCAAAATAGACGAATTCTTTTTGTGAGCCGTGATACACCGTGATATCATGCAATTCACTACTGTTTTTCAACATGCCTGAAACTGTACATTAAGTCGTCTTTAAATATGGTAATCCATAGTTGTACCGCTTGGCAGATAAATATTTGTTCATTTAAATTCGTTTTTTCAAATCGGTGGAGTAACGGTACAATCAGAAATGATATACTCGTCAAAAAGGTTACAATGGCAATGTTCGAACTGTTATAAATTGTTGCATTCGTCAGTATCCAATTGGCCGTCGTTAAAGTCACTTGTTTTTTTTGCCCTATCGGACAGGGCAATCAATGTTTTAAGTTTATTTGCCAACGCGACGTTCATTTTAATTTTTATTAAGAAAAATCTGTTTTTGTATGTGTCCTAACTTTTTTACCGTAAATATAATTGTATTAACCACTGCATCAAAATAAAAGGAGATTAACCGGATCGGGCGGTTGGATTGAGAACCTTAATTTCATCCTCGACGCCGGTAACCAACCGTTTGCCCCCTTTCGACCGGGAATTCTCACATGATAGTAAAAAATACTAACGAAATTCATGTTCTTAATATTAAATTTACTTATTTATCATATTATCATGTCACCTAAATTTACTAACGCATGGTCATAACTTTTTATTCACAGTATAACGTAAACAATATAACCATAGTTTCCTCATTTTGAAGGATGAGGTATCAAAATGTTTGAAAATAAATATCTTCTTTCAAGAAACAATAAATCATTTAATTCCTGCAGGTTATTCCAATACGTCAAATAGGTTGATATCGATGTGAGTTTATTATTTTAATTTCCGAAAAATTTGTCGATACTACGTAAATTAAATTAATATTCGGATACATTTAAAATTCTGTTAAGTCATGCGCTTACAGTTTGGCAAATTTTTAAATTAGTTTAAACCTAATCTGATTTTATTTTATAGTATGATAGTATTGACGGCGTCCGTGACGCAGTTGGTAGCGTCGTGGGTTACGGTTACGGATGTCTCGTGTTCAATTCCCGGTGCGGACGGTTTTCATAAATTGATCTGTCGATATATGAAGTTCTGTTCGTCGCCTGAATGTGATGTCTAAAAACTTCCTCCCACCCATCCAATCCTCACTGGGCGTCCTCTTGTCATAGCCCTATCCTTCATATTCCTACTTTCTTTGAATAAAGAGAGGTTGAGCAACTGAGTAACAAGCAGTTTTAATAGAAAAAAACTGTTGAGATGCCTCCATTAGGAAACTATATGCTCCACGTTGGGAGCTGACATGGAAAAAAAATCTATTATCTACATGAAAGTATTTTATTCATTAAATAATAAAGTAAGTACATATATAATGTAATTATTATATTATTATTACTTCATACCTGTCTTTTACAGATTGAAATGTCTCTGAATACTAATGTCTACTCATTTATTATGAGTGAAATTGGAAGCTTGTTTATTTCTCGATAATTGTATTAAAATAATCAACTGTTTATTTAAAAGGAATGTATCTGCTATAAAGTGACTCCAAATGATGGTGTAAGCATACGAATTACTACAAATTTCATTTTAAAGTCTTGTAATAAAAATACATAAGTAAAGCGGGCATTCGATTTAAGAGCCTGCTACTACGACAATCTCACTTATGCGTCTTTAACCCATCACTCTCCCATAAAAGTAAAATCTTCATTTTATTTATTGCTGGCTGCTCAGTTTCATTTCCTATAACAGATATGACTTAGAATTGGGGGAAGTACTGGTTGGTATAAAAAACAATTTTAATCAGTTGTCAATATTTAAAAAAAAGAACCTATATCTCAATTTGATTCATGATGATGAGGTATCGATTCAAGCCAATATATTTGAGTAAAATAATTTAAAATCATTGTTTTTAGCAATTAATATGTAATACTCTTCCAACATCGAATAACTATGTTTCGCGTCTCAAAAGATGTCTACGACTATATATAAGTGCTCAACAAATTGATAAAAATAAAATTTTGTCTATCAATCCATCACCCATTTGTTAATCGAATAGAATATATTTGAATAAAATAATCGAAGTTAACTCATACATTATTATATTACAAAGATAATTTTTCGTATTTAAGATGTTATATATATAAAAAGAGTTGAATAAAGAAATATGAAAATGAACTTATGATTCGATCTCATTTTACAGGTCTGGGCCAAATGATGTAAATTAGAAAAATAAACCACTTTTTGGAAGGTAAACATCGGTTTTAGGTTTAAAAATTCTAACCCGACCACTTGACGTAAGCCACTATCATATCGACATGAGAATTTACAGGCATGCATTTCAAAGATTCATAACGCAACACACCCTATAATGTTTTTGAAAAAAACAGTTTTTACTATCTCCTGAACAATTTCAATTTTGAGAATTATATCAATTGGCCAAAATACCGTCGATATATAAAACATGACAAACGAGACGTACCGTAAATATTAAATAATATACTGAATAAAAATAAAACGCTTAATACCCATTTAGATTTTAATGTACATTATGGGTAACGACCATGAGCAATTTATGGGCATGATCCATTGACTTTATGAACTTAATCCATTGATACAAATTGATGGGGATGCCAAAATATTGTAATCTTTTTTAAAATTCATTTTTACTATTTTATTTTATTGATAATCATCAAATTTGAATGTATAGTTTATAATTTATAGCGAATACATGATTTTTTCATTTTGCCAAAACTGACTTAATATATTATTTAAGAAAAAAATCTTTGATAAGTTTGTTTATATACCTGTCCTCTTCCGAACAAGATCTTTATTTTCCAAACAAGAATAATAATTTCAATCGTTGAAGGGTTAACAATATAATCAATTAGCTACATTTTCCCAAGACACTGTTACAGGCCGGTAGACATGTTTATGTGTGACAAAACGTTTAACAGTAAATAACCGGCATAGATTGTATCGCTGGGGCACTAACGGCCCCAGATTGTATCCGTCGTCTCGACCAAATCGCAGTTGAAATCTATCCGAAAGTCTGACTTTAACCCTCGCAAGACTAAATGTTTCACATAAATCAAGTGACTGCACACGCAAGGGGTCATAGTTAGAATGAAATGCAAACATGTTGCCATTTGACATCTAACAGCGATATAACACTAGTATTTCAATGCTTTTTATATAAAATAAATTGCAGTTTAAACATGTAGCTTTATAAAAGAAAAGAAGAAACAATTACAAAAAATAAGCCGATGAACTTACGGGTGATAGCTAAAATAATCTACTTAGTTTTATTGATGTATATCACAACCGAAGAATAGATGCTTTAAATATATTTGAAAGGTGAATAATAGATATTTTTTTATTTATCTAACTAATTTTCCGTCGTTCTATTATAATAATTTATGAAGTCAATTTCAAATTAGTCTTTAATACATTTTAATTGCTTCTCACGGTCACTTAATTACCCATTTTTCGTTTACAATCCCTATTCATTAGGCCTCAAATAAAGTTTTCCATATTAACATATCTTATTAAACATAGTTTAACACCGTGATTCTTTCTCTATGTCGATAATTTAATTTCTTCGCTGTGATTACTTTGCGTAAGTGTATCCGAAAGTCTTCTTTGCTTTAAAATCAGTTGAATATAAATTGAACCTTATTTAATTTAACCCGTTATAAGACAAGCAAATACTTACCTACTTATTTTGAAGATTGGTTTTTACTTATTAATTATTTTACTTTGGTAAAAAGAGCGAGGTTGGGTCCGTGGTACAGTCGTCAACATCATTGGCTTCGGTTATGGATGTCTTGGGTTCCAATCTTGGTACGATTAGTTTCATACATTGATTTTTCAATCTATTTTTGGATTTCTGTTCGAAAAGTATGGATTTCTGTGATATGTGGTGTAAAAAATTCATTCCCAATCATCGGATTGTCAACGTTCGGATTCTAGTACGGATAGTTTCATACGTTGATTGTTTAATGATTTTATGGATTTTTGTTCAAATGCATGGATGTTTTATGTCCCTTAGAATTCCGTTCTCCCTATTTGATCATAAAAACAGGTCGTAGCAAGAGCGATCAGCTAAGCAACAATCTTAGTCCTATCCTTCTATTCCACTTCTCTCAAAAAGAGAGATTGAGTAACTAAGTAGCAAGAAGTTATTGTAGAAAAACGTAGGAGTCTATATTCTCAACGGGAGCGGACATGGTAAAAAAAAGAAATCAGTGATGGCTTCCGTTAAATAAAGAAACAGCATTTTGACACTTATTCGGGAATAATGGAAAATAACACGTTGAAGACAGGTGGTTCAATGGAAGTTTAAGCCTTGGATCATAGGAGAATTTCGTCAAACAATATCTTCTACTGTAGAATTATATTATTTGCCATTGATGAATGTTTCGTTGCTGACTAGTTCAACTTGGTTTTACGTTTATAAGAATTGATAAGAAATTAATAAAGCGGCTCATCATGACTTCGTCTTGGAGATATTTATCTTCAAATCTGAGATAAGTATTTGATCTACTTGTTTCTAAGTGTACTGTTGTACAACTTTAGCGAGATCTTGTGTCTTTTCAAAACACATTTTTATTGGATTTTTTACAAAGCTTGATACCCAACTGAAACGACACCATGTTGTATCTTTTCGTCGTTTCCATTGCAAAATTATATATCTACAAAATCAAAAAAATTCCAAAGTGAATAAAAAAATTTACAAAAAAACAAGTTTAACGAATTGAAACTCAAATATATCGATGGTGTTTTGGCCGAATGATGTAACCCTAAAAATTGAAATTGTTCAAGAGAGTAAAAACTGTTTCATCAAAAACATTATAGGTATAGTGAGTTGCGTTATGAATCTCTGAAATGCACTCCTGTAAATTCTCATGTTTGCCGATACGGGACTATACGTAGGGATTTTTGATATAATAGTGGCTTACATCAAGTGGCCGGGCTAGAATTTTAAACTCAAAACCAATGTAAAATGATGTTTTCCATACAAAAAGTGGTGAATTTATTTTTCTAATTTATATAATTTGGCTGAGACCTGCTCTGTCGTCTTTAAAATGAGATCCAATCATTACTTCATTTTCGTATTTTTAGGGTTACATCAATTGGCCAAAACACCATCGATATTGTTTAATATCAATTATGTGTATTCTATTATTGTTTTAATTCCATCAAGTTGTTTTTTAAGCTGTTTTTATGCTGTCCCGAAAAAAATTGATTTTGCAGATAAACAATTTTGCAATGGAAACGACGTTTTATATTATTTTAAATACTTACAACGTGCATAAAAATATTTTATTCCCTTAATGCTAAATGTCACTACCAAAATGGAGTCATTTTAATAAAACATTATTTAATCTTCTCGAATTCATTATCTTCGTAATTAAATATTAAATGTCAGTAAATTTATTACGATGCACTTAACATATTATTGGTTTTCCAATCCGAAACACACTGTCTGTTCCACTTGACGGGTTAAGTACTGCGTACGCACGAAAAGGACAGAGCTCACATAAAGCTGGGCCGAACTGGACTTCAGCGATCCAAACCTTTACACAAATTTTATTTCCTTCGCATGTAGAGGGTGGCCGTAAAATCTAATGAGGATTTATGAACGGGGGAGACATTAAGAGTGCAGGGGTGGATCGGTCATTAAATGGAATAAAATAGTGCCGTATTAGTGTAAAAAAAGTCGTGCTGTGAATTGGTATTATGTGATCTTTATACGCAACTAAATTCAAGGGTGGTATTCTAGGTACATAATACAAGAGAAAGATATTATTTACTAAAAAAATATACTCTACCCCAGTATTAAAGATATTTCCTATATTGGTGATATATATATTATATCGTATAGTTTATTTTTATAATTGTGTAAATTGACTCAATTTCGTAATAAATAAAAGAATTACGTATTAAGTTTAACAGTAAATCTTTGTATTATTAACCTATGATAATGGAGTTATACCTATCGCATGCCAATTAATCAATCCATATGATCGATTCATTTTTTTGTAAAATCATAATGTAGCCATAATATGAGCCTTCGAGAGGTGAAATGGGCCAAGTGATAGAATGGTGAATCTTGTTTATTGGAAGTTTTAGCATAATGAACTCCTTACATAGATTTACATTTTATTTAATTTAACTTTGTACAGAATGAAATATTTTTGCAGCCTTTATTTACTTAGCTCAACTCACTTTTATGATACTTTATGACATGTAGAATAAACGCACCTAACTAATTTTATTCGAAAATATAAGTTGGCTCTCTTCACTTCTCATTATTTTAGCTTACGTTATTTTTTATTTAGTTTTGTAGCCATAAGTTAGCCCAAATAATATTATTTTATTTTTCCGTTTTCCGGTAATATTTACATGAATGTGCATTATTGAGATTTTAAATATCCGAATATTTATCAGCACACATATTTCACCCACTCCAAAACCTTGCCCAATCCTCCATCATTGACATTTTTTTCTTCATACCTCAATAGGTACCCACATCAGAATTCGGGTTTTCATAAAAATGTTCAATGATGAAAATTCGTGGCGAATAAGCCAATACAATGGGTTTTAATTCCCAGCTTCAAAAACAATTTGGTCACTGTATCTTATTACTAAGACAATTAATTATGCAATATGGAATGGATTTTTGGTACACTTAACTGATAAAATTTGATATATTGCAAAAACTGAGTCGGTGACTAGCTAATTCTTTAATTAAATCCTTAGCTTATCCTTGTACTGAAAACTAGATAGTAAAGAAAACTGGTAATGGTCAATTATTTAGGATATTTAATTTCTTAATTTGTTATTGGAAATATTCTTAAAACAAACTTTACGTGAATTGAAAATATTTGTTTAAAGATATTTTAAAATAGAAATAACCGAAAAGTGAATAGAAGAATAATTATCGAATAGTAGAATAATTATCGTAAATTGATGATTGTTGATTGAAGCGCGACTTAAGTTAAGAACAGTGTTGCCAACCATCAGCAAGTTTTAATTAGTTCAAAGCTGAAATAATTCATTAGCAGAAATATTTGGTTATTAATGTGACACGCCCTGATATCTTTGTGAACATTTGTTTGTTTTCTTGGAAGGTTTGGGAATGAACCAGAACGGCCATTCGGACACTTTCAATATGGCAATTCGGGGAAGTCAATTACCTGAGTTATTGATAAGACGAAATTAGAAATCGGCGGCTATCCTCTTTCTAATTGCCCCTGTCTGGCTGGCAACAGTTAGCAGCCACCGACAAAAGAGAGGGGGGCTATATGGAAAAAATTTTTAATTTTTAATTTCGATCTTGGCAGTCTGTCACGAGGAGCCGGCTGTCGAGTCTTGTATAAAAACTTAAACATAAATTCATGTGTTAATGTAGTCTCAATTGTATATAGTAGTTTAATAATTTGAGTGTTTTAAACCACTGCATCTCAAATAAAAAGAGATTAACCAGACTGAAGAAGCGTTTGTATTGAGAAACTACTTCACATCTTGGATGGTGATAACCAATCATTCGCCCCTCTTCGACCGGGTATTCTCAAATGTTGACTTCTGGTTTACGTTAATTGAACCCTCAAAAGCATTGCACTAACCGTACGTTTGGTTGTACTTGGAGGTGCATTCTATAAAAAAAGACAGTACAATGAATAGTGAACAACTAGAATTAGACGATTAAAAAATAAACAAAAAGTTTTAATGGAATTGAATTGCCAACCCTGTTCGTGGTAGAGTTATATGAGTAGCCTGGCGCAGTCGCAAATAACGGAAACTGTCGATAAACTTGATGAATTTATTGACTGGCGTGATCAACTGACAGCCATTTTCATTCCGCGATCTCTTGACCTGACTGAACGTCACGCCACATTTTCTGCAAATATTTTTTGTATAACGTGTAATAACTAAACTGGCTATCAATGCCTTTCCTAAATATTTTACCTATGATTTTCATCACAACGAGTAATTTTCAATACGTTCACAATTTCAATCATCGCTAGTAGGTTCTAAAGTAATTTTTCCTAATTATTTATAATTTAGAAAAATAAACATTGCTGAACAATATAATTATGAATAAAGGAAAAACTCTCTGTTGACATCAATTTAATGACGAAAATAAATTCTTTTTAATTCATGATAAAATTCGTTTTCAATGTACTTATTAATTCTTGTCTGAGTCTATATCATAGACATAAAAACCCTTATGATATACCTAGTAATTCTGTAGATGCTTTTAAAGAGGCGAAATACGTAATAAGTAACATAATCAGTGAAATAATTAAATTATCAAATTAAATTTTATTTAAAAAATGAATTCCCACTACGAAAAGAGAGTTAAGTCGAGTTAATCGATAAACGCGTTAAATATTCTAAGATAACCACAATACATACATGCGTATAAACGAAAAAGAACGAGTTGAATCTATTTCGCTAAATTAGTAAAATTCACGCTTAAAAATCAAATTTCATATAAATACAAATCTTACCTCATGAAAAGTCTTAATTTTAGATCCTTCCGCACACAGAAATATTACTTGAATATGAGCTCTTTTCTAAAAACTGAAAAAAGTGTCTAATTTTACAATATCATATAACACATATTAATAAAACTAAATTTAGAGCAATAAAAATATATTCAGAAATGTATTGAAAAACAAATATATCGGTATTTAAAGCACTGAACAACCACATGCATAATATAACAAATACTTTCAAAATGCTCTTTCAAATTATTGCTGAGACTGTCTTAGAAGCAGCTACACAAGACTTTCTTGTACACTAAACAGTTTTGAATTTAAGACTGAAAGATATTTTTTCCATGTCCACTCCCAACGTGGAGCATATAACCTCCTAATGGGTGTATCTAAACAGAGTTTTTTTTCTATGGGAACCAGGGACGGCTCTTGTAAAGGAGCAAAGGGTGCAATGCACTCCAATAAGTTCCATCAAAATATTCCATTAATAAACGATATTCAAATATAATAATTATACCAATTCACTAATTTTAAAATTTCCTCGTGTTTCCCATAGGAAAATATTGCAGGAAACGATGATCAATAAACACGACCAGCAAACGTATTCTGCGTCGATTCAGAATACGCATGAAAGTCGGTCGATGACGCGGTAAGTCGGTCGATGACGCGGTAGGAGCATAAATTCTTTTGCACTCCTTAGACGTCTGAAATGTTCTATGTATTTTGACATATCTGTGACGTATGAACCAGTATGAACTACGCGTTATTTGTATTTTGTATGGACTCGTTTTTGCTGGCCCTTGAGCAGCGATCCTCCTGGCGGAAATTCCCGAACGTGCCCGAAAGCGATTTGACGTTTGAGTTTACAAGCCTGGAACAGTCATTTGTAAGAATGAAAAAGAGAAGTGGAACAAGCGTAGTAGCTCATTTAATTTCAATATGATTCTTTAACTATAGGCTCTTCAATAAGAATAATATTTACCTACCATTATAACTTTTGGAGTGATGAATACAATTTATAAAATTATAACTATGATCGTGTATAATACCGAGTGGATATAATTGAATATTTAAAATAGGATAGTTTCAAGTTTTTTACCTGGCTGGCCTTACCTATTCCATAATATTCAACTGTGTATTTGGTTCAGTTTCGTAATACACCTTCCTCTAATATTTTTAAATTCTTCAATATTGAATTCTACAAATTACTTTCCCCAAAAATACTTATGCGAAAAATTTCCGGTTTAATACAGAATTATTCCAATTGCAGACATTAATACGGTAACCTTAACATACGATTTCATGGAGGAATTTAAACTTAAATTGAACTAACTGTCTTATACAGCAGAGAAGATTTTTACGATGTTGTTGGAGCCCTGTCTATACTTCAACTCTTCACGAATAAAAATACATGTAGTATTTAGCTAAACCGTTAAGCCATTACAAATAATTTATACAATATCGATGACTTCCGTCGAAAGTGAGTGTTACTTCTAAAATTTAAAAAGGATCAATTCATTTTGAGAAATACCACGACTAAAGACAGACAAGGTTTCCCAAACTATCATCCGCGACAACCTGGAATGGTTGTATATGCTGCTAGGGCTGCAACAAATTTAGACGTACTCAAATTCATATTGATATTTCCTACCAAAAAAAAGAAAAAAGGTGGCCCGTCGAAATTAATCCGCAGGAAAGGTTTGGGATACCGTGGTGAAGAGAAACAGTTGATATCGCCAATATCAGACTTATATTTTCGTATATGTCTGATAGTACTTTCAAAATCCAATATGTGGAGGATGGATTTCTTACATAAATATGTGAATCTTTTTTTGCACTCCCTAATATTCCTGTCACCGGCTGCCACTGATGGGAACTGTTTGTTACTCAATTGCTCAACTGCTCTTAAAGAGAGTAGGGATAGAAGGATAAGGCTAGGACAGGACTAGTGGTTAGCTAATCGCTCTCGCTACGCCCCGTGAGGATCGGATAGGTGAGTGAGGAGGATTGAAATATCAATTTATGAACACTGTCCACACCGGTAATTGAACCCGGAGACATCCGTAGCCGTAGCCCACAACGCTACCAACTGCGCCACGGACGCCCCGATAGGAAACATTTTGATTTAAAATATACTCGCTCTCCGTATGACACCGCAGAGTTATTAAATGCAACATAGTACGCCCTTGTTGCAAAAGAGGTTCGGTGTGCTGTGGAATACGTACTGTTAAATGAAACAAGATACTTCATTTCGATTTTATGACGAAGCGTGTCAATAAAGTTGACGATATCTGAGCAAAGCCATTCATCACGGGTGGCGAAACGTCACGCAACAAAGCGATCTCTTTGAGGACAATGATGCTGATGGGAGCGACCGACGTTTGACGTATTACGCCGGCCAGTTCTACAACGCCTAATGAATACTTATTTCCCGTATAATATTATCTAGTTTGGCGTTGTGAGAATATTTCTCTCATTACGAATGCACTGGGGGTGCACGAGAATCATTCATGGCGCTTTTAATAGACTGGGCCTTGCTTTATGGCTACTCTTAATAGCCGTCGACAATTTAGGTTACTTGCTTCATTTGAATGATCAAATTTCACTACCTACTTGAGAATGAGAATCTAAAGTTCTAAAGACAGTTTTAAAAATTGAATAATTAGAAGCATGTTAATCATTACAGGCTATTTTGATAAGCAATAGCAAAAATAAATTATAAATTCTAAGGCAAGATACGTATTTTTTCTCAAGATGATTCCTCATATTGTATAGAAAATAAGATGTTTATTATGCATTTTAAAAAAGTTTTCCTTAAATTATTCATTAATATTTATTTAGTAATTATTTTTAAATATAAAATTATGATATAATATAAACATAACAATATGGATAAATAAATACATTACCACAAACATACAAACATTTTTTTTTTAAACATTTAAACAAATTTGTCGCCCATGGGACCCCCGATGAAACCAGAGAGCGGCAGATCAGGTCGTTAATGGCAGAGTTCCGGCGCTCTTCTGACAGCTCAAATTAATTCCTAAAAGATTTAAATTCATTGAAAATTAAATTAATATAGCTTTGATATCTGTCATTTTAGTATTTGAATCAGTTTTAAATTTGAATATTTAGAAGAAAATAAACACTTATTCGCTTAAACCCCACTTCTCAATTTTAGACTAGATTCTTCTCAAAGAGACGTTACGCGTGTCATAAATAGTTACACAGTCAGTGGAATATAATTTATAGCAATTTTAATTGCCTATCGACCCTGTTTATGCAAAAGGCAGTAAGCCTAACAGAACAAATTTTACAGCAGGCAAGAAAAAGGTCTGTTAAATAATTTTGAGTCGAAATAAATTTACATAAGCTTAAGATGCATGATGACCAGTAGATTGGTGTATTATAAAATTTTTGTGATTTGGTAATAATTGTACAAGTTTTTAGAAAGATTTATTTCAAATAAAAAGCTAAATTTTGAAAAGCTAGGGTTTGCGGTTTCCTTCCTTTTGACAGAATTTGTATTTAGTTGTGTGAATTGTGATGTTCGAATAAAAGAATTTTTGAAAAAACCGAGGCTTACTCCTTACTCTCCCTCTTGCTTAAACACATGAATTATATTATAATACATGATTTTTGGCAAAGTTACTATCGTATCCATCATAAATATTTCTCTACATAACAATAAAACGCAAAAGAAAAGCAACATTTGTAATGTTCGTACAATTATTGTATTATATTGAGATGCTGAAAAAAAACTCTTTCAGCACGCTACTGCTTGAAAATATTTCCAGGAAAATACATTCGTATTGATTTTATTTGAGAATATCGAGGACGAATAAGATAAAATCATATTAATAGATATAAAAATCACATAAATGTTAAATAATAACCCACTCATTTGGAGCTAAATTGCTTTAAAAACAAACACCAAGGTGAATAATAAAAATATCGATAAAAATAATATTTCAAATTTATGTATATGCCAAAATGCCGCTCATAAAATACCATTGTGAAAGTTTGACGATCATATCGTTAGCTTTGCTTGATAACTTTTTAGTGTATATATAAAGTACAATAGTATAATGAATCATTTAATAGCAATAAAAAAATCAATGAGTTGAATCGCATCATGTCGACACAGATAATTTTATCATTTCCTTTTATTTAATATACTACCTAGGGAACTTTTCTTACTTACGAGTAGTGATGTGAGGCCCGGGTAAAATGCGAGGGTAAAAACCCAGGAATAAACTCGCCGGGGAAAATTGGGAAACAACGGAAATAAAAATTTTAATATCAATGAAAACTGTTTATCAATATTTAGCATTTGGTACACTTACTTTAAAAGCGTGACATTTTTGTCGTATGTACACATTGTATCCCCAAATTTTAGGTTATGGTGAGTTATTTGCTTGGTGATATAGATGAAATTAAGAAACTTTATGCAATATAGGATCATATGTGATATCTATATATACTTAAAGAAAACACAAAATATTTACAGAAACGTATTTATGCTTTTTTATGTATAAAGTTTAAACTCGCTATTAAACACACATGACTGTGCACCTGGACTCAATATGTTGAAAAAAAATGAAAAATATAATATTTAATAGTTTATTCCCAATTTTACTGTTTTTTTCCGAGTTTTTTGCAACACTACTTACGAGTTCATTTTTTGAGCTTCGGATAAGTTTCGATTCTTTTTTGGATCAATTTTGTTTTAAAATGATATTATTGTTAAAGTTTTTTTATTAGTATTTGTTTTCCCAATTCAACTATTACAATTTTTTTATAAATATTTTATGTTCTTTTAGAACATTAAAAAACTATGTTTACCTTGAAGACATTTTTTACAAATTCGCAAATAATACAACTACAAATATATGCTAAAAAAATCATGTAAAAATAAATGTATGTACATTAAATTCATTAAAATTATTTATCAATTTAAATAAACATATTTTGAATTTTATTATAATTGGAACGACATGCACAGTTAAAAGTTTAGTATCTGTATGTGCATAAAAATCATTTAATTGATTTCTCATGACGTATTTTTCATAAAATGTGTTTTAAACTTCTCTTAGTCGAATTCAAGGGCTGCATTTAAAAAAATAAAAACAGTAATCAATATTTTACGTTCCAAAAATTCATGTCTGTTTCGTTAAGTAAATTCCAAGTCAATTAATAAGTCAATAATATATTTACATTTTTTTATAAAATTGTATTTATCAGTATTGCTTTCTGATAATCAATAGAAATGATGTATATTTTTATAACCGTGTTAAAGTAAAACAATATTTTCTTTGGAAAGGCAAAAGGACGTAACCCACACACAAAAAATATTATGTATAGCCTACAAAAAACGTGTATTCAACTATGTACATTGTGATTATCGAAAAACAATATTTGGAAAAAAACAGAGGGATACGTCCTTTTGCCTTTCCACATTCAATATGTGTAGAGATGGTAAATAATACGTATTCTAAGACAAAAAATATTAAATAAGTAGTATGTAAAATAATTGCAAAAAATCAAAATTTAATTTCCAATACACTATCATAAACCATTTTATGTGTCCGCCAAAGCGTTCACTAAATGGCTCTCGAGGTTTTTTTTGTTGTTGCTGTTATTAGTATATAAATGTAATCAATTTAAAATAAATTAATTGTTTTGAGGATTTTTAAAAGAAAAAATACAGCACATATTTCACACCTGTAAGAATATCGTAATTTATTTTCAATATATTATATTTATTTTCAACATGACAACAACAAGGTTGAAGTTTTCATTTGTACTTTATACTGTTGTTGTATTGTGATATAAATGATAAATGTACACATTTAATTTCGAATTTTTTTTTAATTATTTTGTATTCAATATTGAAATATTATAATAGTTGTAATCTAAGAACACTATTATTAATGTTATCCGTCGATATCTTAATGATAGAAATGTCGATATTTACAAACGATCAATATTTTATCGGCGGAAAAAATCGATAAAAATCTCAATGCAAAGACGTGTCGGCATAATCGAGCGCAGATTTATTTTATTTCGCTCAGCCCGCGATGGAAATATTATTGATTATGTAAATGTGGGTATTTCAAAAGGCTATTAGAGACCATTTAATACCGTTTTGATGGTAATTTATTGTTTTTGCATTGGTAATAAATTGCAACACGTTCACCTTCGGCGCTAATAATCAATAGAGAGACTAGAAGTCCGCAATAAATAACTGATGGAAAACGGAAACATAATTTACTACACATGTCTGATTTTATTTTGATCGTTTTGTAGTCACAAGAGCATAGTATATTGATGGTCAGCACTGCACAAGGACTTTTTAATAATCATTGATACTAAAAAGAAACTTGTCCTTTATCCAAGTAGAAAACACTCTTGGTCGTTCACCCTATTCGGTTTTGGTGTTCACTGGTTCAAATAAATAGTAACGAAAACGATAAGCTAACTACGAAACTTTTAATAGCGCTCTATTTCTATCTAAACCCAAGTAGGATGATTGCACGACTGAATAATAACCAAATTGAAAAATGACTTCTGTTGACGTGTTCTATTATGAGTATATATGCACTACATGCGCTTGACCTCTATGGCATAATATGTTTTCAAGAAATACATAATCTGCGATGTGTAAACCATAATGCGGTATCTTAATTTCATACAACTGATGAATTCAAATAAGTACTGACCAGCCACTATCTTGCATCCTGATGTATACAGATTTATTCTGCGATAACTATTGTAATTCCTTTGCATGATACATAGGTCGTTGTCTCAATGTCCAGAGTGGAGAATAGGATTTTTTATATTTATAATTTCATACTTGTAGACATAAATAACTACATTATTTTGAAGAAAAAAAAGACATCCAATTTTGTAACTTGCTCCTTCCTTTTTTCCTTTCACTATACACTCCATCCAATACATATAATTTTTACACACATATCAACGGTACCGCCAGCTAATGGGTGTCAGTAAAATGACAGTGTTATATGGGCCTTGTGCTGCAAACAATTATTTATTAACTATTTGAATTCACAAAACAAATTTCCTCAATATAAAATTAAATTTGATAACTTTGTTTTTCCACTGGTTGTGTTACTAAATGTGACACGTGTTTTTCTTCTTAAAGAAACATATACAGATTAACCATATGGCAAGGTTATTTATTTCTAAGGTAAACAAAGATTAGTGGTAAAAATGTAAAATGCGTATGTATTATTAATACAGCCAGTGGAAGAACAAAGTTATCAACTTTAATTTAATCACTTTAAGGGTGCTAACTGCCAATTCTTGATGGAAAGGCTATTTTTTATATTTTAAAAATAAAACACTATTTGCTTGCACGACTTCCACATGATTATAACGATCAGGATTAGATTGTATTTTTATCAGTTGATAATGCTCGTGATGAACGAAACCGGAACTGATCATTATAAACATGTGGAATTAGTACAAAAAAATTTTGTTTTATTTTTAAAAATTAATTTAATCAAA
The DNA here is from genome assembly GCA_022494535.1 of Himalopsyche phryganea. Taxonomy (NCBI): domain Eukaryota; kingdom Metazoa; phylum Arthropoda; class Insecta; order Trichoptera; family Rhyacophilidae; genus Himalopsyche; species Himalopsyche phryganea. The sequence goes on from JAGVSL010000033.1 coordinate 1,173,276, forward strand.
GACTTTCAAATTAGATTTAGGTGTTAATAAAAAAAATACTGAAGTACACAAATAGAATATTTTTCGTATTGAATAGGTAATAAAAATAAACAGCGTTATACTTTTTATGTTAGCGATGTGGCTTTGAAAGATTTCCATCCGCCGCCACTGTACAAACGACATTGGGGGCCTTTTATTTATATTCTGAAGATACATTTCCACTGTTTTAATAGTCTTGCCAGCCATAAGAAAACGACGGATAGCTCGGTTTTTTCGAATTTATTATTTTTATAGCGGCATTAAACGATCTTACCTTCTTTGAAATGTGTATTTACTGTTTGATTAGCGCAATAAACCGCAAATATGCAATTTTATTGATGCTAATCGCAGAGGCAAATTTGAAACGAGTCTATTACGCTTTGTTTATTATGCTGGCGTCATTTTAGTCAAACTTAAAACGCGTTTAAATATATGCAATATAAAATTTTAATTATTTAAACGACAGTTTTACAACTATGATCTGCGAAGCGGGAATGAAACATCGAAATCTATCGCAACCAAAACTGGAATGATCGACACATTCTATATCGAGTGATGCGATGCCGGGAAAAAACCCGATTTCAACCAGGGAATAAACTCACATGGGATAGGGTGCTTGTTCCTGAAGTCACCCGTCGCCAGTAGTCGGCCTTTGAGCTTAAAACTTAAATAAGAGTAGTCTTGCCACTTGCCAATGTATATCTGCACCATACTGACCTATATGATGCAATACGCAATTAAAAAAAAAAAGCACATTTTTACTTCGCAAGTTTCGACAAATTCATGTTGTATGGGGATCGCTAACAAAATATACTTTATATTGTCATGCTTTGCATCATTGTTTTTTATTGTTCTGTCTACTGTCAGTAGATTATTTCGCGATATTCATGAAGTTCCATAGTGATGGTCGAACACTGGGAAACGAATGGCCGACCATTGGATTTTGGGGGCTGACCACTGAGACAATTGGCATATTTTTTTGTAAACTTCTATTATTTTACCCTTGGTACAATATTAACTATTTTTTTTACTACAGCGAAAAAATATGTATTTATCATTCATTGACTCAAAATCTCCTTTGAAAGTACACCTGTCGCTTAACTGGCTTAGCACTGGCGAAACGACCCTAATTGGGAAAAATAGGAAAAACAATTAATAATATTAATGATTACTGAATATAATTTTGAGCATTTAGTAACACTTATTTTAAAAGCGTGGCATTTTTTACGTATGCCAATACTGTATCCATAAATTTAAGGCTACGGTGAGTTACTAGTTCGATGATATAGATGGAAGGAAGTAAAGAACTTTATTCAATACCGGATCACCTGTGACATCTATGTATACTTGAAGCCAACACAAAATATTTACGGAAACGTTCCTGTTTTTATCTATGAAGTTAATCTTGCTGAGACACACATATTAAATGTGCATCTGGATTCAATATGTTGAAAAAAATGATTAATATCATATGTAACAGATAATTCCCAATTTTCGGGGTTTTTCCCCGCCATTTCAAAATTACCAGGTTTTTACAACACTATTTACACCAAACTCTTCAACCAATTCCTATTTAATCTGGATTTTACACATTTTAAACAAAATAATAACGGGATGAAGCCGTGTTTTTAATGGTAGTAATTACTCGACATTTCCCAAACGTTGCTTAATTTTTAATTTTTAATGGTTACTTAACATTTGGATACCAACGATTTGTTATGATCAATCATTCATATTTCAATATTTGGAACCCTTGATTATAAAACCTGTGAAGCTTATAAACCACCAATCAAAAAACAGTATAAATGATTTAAAATCAAAATTGCATGTTTTTTATTCCATTGGCTGTGGAACGATGTGTGACACATTTTCACCTGCTTAAGAAGCATCTTCCGACTGACTGACAAATAGACATTTTTAATTATAACGTTGATTTATGAGACATTGATTCTACTGATTTATTTTTACTGGTTATAACCATTTTGATTGATACTATAATTATTTAATGCAAACTTAATCTATTTATGCTTAGAAGAATATGCCAATTAATAGTTATTTTTTATGTATAAAAAATTCTTAAAATGATACAGATTTTATTTTTTATAATAGCATTACAAAATTGTAGAGCGGAAATTTATTGATACAATATATTTTTCAGATACCATAACTGCACTTAATCATTCGGTATTACGTTACCATCAATATTACCAACGTAATAGTTATATCAATATCATTTAAAACTACGCATCAAATTGCATAACGCAAATAATCAAAATGTCTCGTAGTTATTTCTTTGCTTTGATTGTATCAAAATTCTCTACGTTTAAAGTACAAGACCGTTCCAAATCCACCCGTAATTACGTTACACCCAAATAGTTGACCGTAAAACCGCTATCCTCACCCTAAAGCTTGCACCCCACCCCACACGTCCAACCCAGTAAGAGCGTTTTAGACCGGCGGTAATCTGCGGAACACCTTGTAAAAGAAAATCGGTTTTCCGTTAACGCTATTTAAACAGTAACGTGCTTGAAATAGGGGTGGAATCATATTTAATTTGAAAAATATTGTCATTGTTTTTAAAACCATGTCCGCTTCAGTTTTGAAGCATATGATGTATCTTACAATACGTTGTAAATATAAATTTCAGGGAAGATATGTTCAGAACGATGGAGGTTTTAAATTGTATATAACCGGATAACGGCTCGGTTTCAGGAATTTCTAGAGTACAAAGAGCAGAAAGAACAAAGTACACCTATGCTTCTCTTTCATGATATTAAAATAAAAATATAGTATATCTACAATGTTTTATTCCAGCACTCTATCCGAAGATCGAATTACGGAAGATTAAAACTCGGCCACAAGCCTATCGTAAAATAACATAAGTTCTAAAACTGTAAATACAAAATTATTAGTGTTTTAAGTATCTGCCCTCTCTATCAATCAAACAATCTATGATTTCCAAACATCAGGTGACAAGCACATTGTCTTCTCAAAATGTCATCATAAAATCACTTTTATGTTAGAATATAATTTTTTTTATTGATGTACATACGTTTCATTTATTTTGAAACTCGTCTCACGCATAATGAATTAATTTTTTTCTCTCTATCCATATTGACTGTATAAAGGTAAAGGGACGTAACCCACACAAACACTTATTGAAAACTCTGAGGGTTACGTCCATTGGCCTTTCTACAGTCGATATGGTAAACTACCGTAAATTATCCCACCTGTATACTAATAGAAATTGACGATTTCAGAGTCAAAACCATTTTATATTATTTTTGAGTATTTCGTTATTATTTGTCGTTTTCTGAACGGAAAATTTAATATATGTATAATATGTTTTTAAATACTTTATTGAAATAAAAAAAATGATTGGTGATTGAACCTGAGTTAAGATTGATTCTGAGATTCTGGGAAAGTTGCAACTTGTCTAGAATCCTCCTCGAACCACCTTTCACTGCACAATTAGTCGGACAATCAGGCAGTGGCGAAGCAAGGATTCATTTGCTTAGTAGATTCATTACTGAGCTTTAAATTCATTGTTTTAAAAAAAATTAAAAATTAAAAATGATTAAAACCTTAAAAGTGATTAAATTCATTGTTATTAACAACTGTAAATAATTCACATCAAATAGTCATGTTTACCATTCTGCTTACCTTTCTCAAAAATTCGTTGGAATAACAATCCGGCACTACTTTCTTTTTTTTTTTGGTTTCCTTTTCCGTTATCTGGTGGGATTCTTGGGAGACAAAAAGGCCGCATTTTCACATGGATCACAAAAGTACCGGCCGTAAAAATCACTTCAAGTTGTTAAATTCGAAACCGTGTATTTTATATTTGTTTTTTGTAACTGTTACTAACTTCGATAACTGTATTCAACTGTGTTCAACCAAATGCAATAAACGATATTGATCTGTATCGACAGTGGTGGTTTTCGATTTTGAATGGTCCCGGAAGGTGTTTATCCCTTGCCAACGTCTACCGAAGTGGACTGTTACTCTGTTTACCTCCACCCTCACCCTACCGGGTGTATCATTTCATATGATTTTTTTTTATCCCATTATCGAAACGTCTTAGTGCGCTACTGTAATATAACGCACACGTGCATGAGTATGTTTTTATAACCGTGTCTGTGCCGTGATCTTATCCGGTGTAGATTTAAAGAGATCCTTTCGAATAGCCGGCATTAGTCTGACGTCAGTGTTTCCGATCAGGGTGATCCTTTTTTATCTGTGGATAGTCTCCTTCGGCAATGAAATTATATAGAAATCGACCTTATTTATTTTTGTTCGTTTTACCTATATTATGGCTTGACCGACAGGCGTTTCATCTGGGAAAAAGGTCAATGATGGCGTACGCACATAAACAAGATGACACAGTCACTGAAAGAGAGACAAGAGACAATAAGCGCAAATATGGCATCCTTTTCTAAAATAATTCAATTGTTCCCATCAATGTTTGTTTTATCATTAAATATCTTATTACTCTAAATTGTTCACTATAGACATGAGCCACTAAATTTGTTTCTTTCTACTATATATATATCCACAGTAAGTAGTGAATTCCATATTCAAAAATACAAACATTTGTAAAAGAAAAACAAAAGACTAAACTCACAAGCTGTCAAGCTTCTGACTCCAGTGATATCCTTGTTTAATAAACTTGTATTGAACAATAATGGAATTTTGCTGATCTAGTGTTTGTAACAAGGGCATCCAATCCCGGACATTTGTGTCCATTATTGCTTCAATCGGTATGTATATATGATTTAATATTCATTTGGGCATTGGTAAACATAATGATTTATTTAGTTCATTATTGCGGTAGGTTTTACAAGATGATATCCAAAAATGTTAGATGTCTTTCGATTGAAATTTGAAATATTATACGCCATTTCAAATTGGCTGTTCAAAATATAAGTATTATAAAAACGATGCACAAGAACAAACAGAAGTACACATTTAGTTAGTCACGATGTCTTAATTTGATAAATAAATTATTTTTTAACATTTACAGTGAATCCCGAAATCTCAGAATTGATATTTAGACAAACCCGGGATTACGGGATTGAATAATTAACCGGAATCCCGGGATTGGAAGTCGTATTTGTAACCAAGCTCTGAAGAATTTATATGAATATGCTTGAATAAGCAAATACAATCACTTCTGATGTTTTAACTTGGTAACAAGGTACTATATTTCAAAAACATAAATATATTGTGCTACTTTTACATTTTTTAAATGATCTGAACCGGGTTCGTTCACCGCGAGCATTACCAACTGATGATCAGTAGTACAAAACAAACTATGTTCTATTTAACAAAAAAAAGCAAATATTGAAATACTTTTAATGTAAATATTGAATTTTGTGTTCAATCACTTTTCACCATTGAATGTTGCAGAAAATCGTCACAGTGGAACTGGTTTTATATGAATATACAGAATATTCTGGAAGTTGAACCATTTCTCCTTTTCATAATCCAGCTTCATAATTAATCGAATCTTACACTATGTGCTAGTGGTGAGGTGAATAAAAGCTTGTTAGCAAAATTACTGGACGGATATTAATTGAAGGGTAAGTTGCTTTCACCTCTTTGTAAATAATTTTATGTCAAGTCCTAAAAAATGTCTTCTCTATACTTTAAATACTTTAAATAAAGTGAACCAATTAAAAAAATTAATTTACTTTAATTCATGAATACTACATCAAAGACAACAAAGATACTGATACAAAGGGTTATTAAAAGCTTAATGATATAGTTTGGTTTGACTACTTAACGTAGTATTATATATATGTAAATATAAAATATATAATTCCACAAGAATTATGTAATATCTATATTAATAGTTAACTTATAAGAATAAAACAATCATTTCTTACTACGTCCACATAAATAAATAGTGGCAATTAAAATTATTGTCTTGCTCATTGTAAAAGATTTGGAAGCTGTACAAAATAACTGTGTCTTATATTTATAAACATAATGCCTTTCCACCAAGAGTTGACAGTTAGCACCTTCAAAAATGAATACTAGTTGATGCCTATTTCGGCATCGAGTAAACATCAGAAGAATATTGTGTTTTATTTTTATTAGTTATATTATGACACAATAATCGTGGAGATTTTTTGCTTTTTACCTTATTATAGTGGAGTTGTATACACCAAGTGAATGTCAATTTAATAAAATTAATGTTTATACCATAATTTTATGATAGATGATAATTTTAAGCTCATCAGTTTGACTCATAGTTTTAGTAAAGATATTATTATAGATTGCGTTTTATGTAAATGAATAAAATATGTTGCTAGGTATACAAATATGTATATTTAATAATAAAAGCTTTTGAGCTGCAAAAAGTGTGTCTACAAGACATCACAGCTTAATATCTTTATTTTAATATATTTTCACGCAATCCCCGATGTTTTCTCAATTTTCTGTGAAAGCTTTAAGGCCGTGGTGCGAGCAAAGGTGGCGTAGGTAGGTCCAGACCGCCGGCTTATCCAGGCTTAGCGCAATTGTTGGACCCCAACCAAACGATCTCTCGCCTGTAATTTCGTGGGCTGCAAAGCTGTGATTTTCCAAAATGACCCTCCTGGGAAATGCCTGTTATTTCTTTTTTTGCGGCCACCGAACATTGGCCGTCCTTTTTATTTCGACGCTGCCCCACCCGGAATGGCTTTTTTATTGTACTCCAATGTCGATGGATATATTCGTGGTGTCGTGTTTCAAAAACCTCCATACGTGCTGAAAAATAATTCATATTTTTCAAATCTATTCATTTAATTTTTTGATGCAACACATTATGTTCTGTCGTACTAAGGACAGTTGTACTATCCCCAGGATGTATTCGGTGGAGCTGAGGATCTCTGGCAGGTCATGAGAGGAAGGAAATCGATTGCAGGGTCACAGGGAATCATGGAGGCGCCGCGTGGTGGGTATATGCTTCACATTGGAAGTGAATATTGTTAAAGAAGAATATTAACTACAACTTAAGTAAGTACGAGAAATCAGGAATACCATTTTTCTCCTATGTAACTCAACCCCGTTTCATTTTATTTCATTTGTTTAAATAAAACATAACATACCACTGTCAATTCTGGATGAAAATGTATTTCATTAATCAAAAGAAAATGCGGTTTTAGATCATTTTGTTTTTGCCCTGTTTTACACGTTACAAACATTTTCAACTGGTAAGTACAAGAAATTGTACTTTATTTTTATATAAAAAACATATCGTTGTCATAAAGGAGAAACAGACTTTGTAAAATAGTCAAATTTTCAAGAGAAAAGCTTGAACATTTGCATTCAATCTAAAAACCCCTCATATTGAAAACTACACTTAGTCACTTCATCTTGCCAAAGAACATCATAATCAGTGTTATTTATCTTCTAATATATATATAAGTGGTTTTGGTAATGAATATCAATTCATCTCGAATATGAACTATTTCTTGCTGCGTATGAAACACACAGCTGATAAAAAAACATGCCATACTAAAGGCTCTTGCTTTTTTATGGAACGCGAGAAAACGTGTTTGTAATTAAAATTAAAATTAATTATTATACTTAATTTTTTCAGCCACACTTAGGAGTACAGCATTGCATTACTTTAATGATGAGAAGACATGACATATTCATCTTCTTTTGGAGAAGAAAGAGGTTATAAAATCATTGATTTATGTTATTTTAAATAGTCATTAAAATTATATAAGGAAGAGTCTCTTCATATAATATTTAAACGAACCCCTTTCCAAACTAGTTGGTTCTGATTTTCACTTTAAGCCAAAAATTGTTTTCATCTATTATTGCCTATATTTATACACATAAATAAAAACTGTTAATCGTAGTGAATATAAATCACGTTTTAAATTGTGTGATGGGAATTATTAGTAGATAGTGCCGCATGAATTGAGACAGTTTTACATCACAGATAAACGAATTGCCCGGCACGCATAGCAAAAGATGATTCTGGAAGAATTTATTTCATCTAGGATAGATCGACACAAATTTATGACAGTCACATGTTTTCCATGAAATACTTACGACCAACTGACAAACTATCGTGTTTTTTTTTACACAAAATTTTAACTTTTGACACGCCCTGGTTTTTGGTTTGTTGGTCTTAAGTTTTAAAAGGATCCAGAGCTGCCCGCGAGCAGCCTTAATGACAATGATTCTTGGTATATAATTATTTAGTCGAACCGATTTTTATTCGTTAAAAATAAATCGGTTGCCGAATGACCGACGGGATAAGCTGAAATTAGAAAGCAGGCGCTTGTTAATATCCTCAGTTGCCTGACAACAGTTGGAAAAAAGGAAGGGGTCTGCAATTTTGAAGTTTTAATTTTGAATTCTGCAGGCAGTCTGCTTCGAGGGGCCTCGGCCGGTGGTTGAGCTGGTCAAGGCGTCGGCCGCATCGGTGTCATTATAAATTGTTTTGAAATTGGATTTAATTTAAATTTAAAATCGTTTGTTTGTGTCAATTGTGTTAAAATTTAAATGTAAATTCATGTGTTAAGTATAAATGTAAATGTAGACTCAATTTAATGTTGTACTGGTAATTGGTGAATTAGACCCACTGCATCTTCAATAACCAGACTGGAGTGGTGTTTTGATTGAGATCCTATGTTTCCAGGATGGTTATAACCAAGCATTCGCCACTCTTCGAACTGGCATTCTCACTTTATATATCATTGAACTATTGTAGACATTCAACATAATAACATCCGCTGTTAAGAGTTACATGTTAAATGTGAAATTTTGAAAGAACAAATCGTATTTAAAAAAACGTGTAAAAAGATGTATAATTCTATAAAGAAACGATACAAACATTTTTCTTTAATATAAAAAGCCTCATAATTTGTTTTATCAATATTTATTCATATATACGCGCATGAACATTTGAAAGTATCATTTCTTTCCACTAATTCGGTTCTGAAAACGGGCGTAGTATCCGAAATAATTAGATAACTTATCATACTCTTACCCTACTTGAAAAAATATTTTATTGACACTTCCTACGTATAATCACGTAAGTGATTATACACATTTTTCATTTTCGTTGTCTACGCACTCAAGGTAGGCATATAAAAACATTGAGAAAAGTACCTACTGCACCGTTATTTCGTAAAGTATAAACACGTAACTAGCCACCTATACGAAAGTCTTTACTTAGAATCCTAAAGTACAATTTTGTATAGTGTAATATAAAATAAGAAACTAGATTAAAAATAATTGCACTGTCCCAATTTTGATGAAAATAGATGCAGCCGTTACTTTGCAAATGCGTTTGAGACGATCTTTGAGACATTCTCCTGTAAAATGTCATGTTTGCAGATACGGGATTATACGTAGGGAGTGTCGATATGTTGAGAGGCTAACATATAAAAAGTTCTTGCTTATCTGTTCAGTGTTCTCTTCAATTGATAAAATTAAAATTTTTATTAGTTATATCGATGGCCCAGTTCCATAAAATGATAAGTCAAAAATGTGATGTTTTGAGTTAAGTTAGGCATTATATTCCAACACCACTCTTCTATATTCCTGCAGAAGTACAGCTTGTAAAGCTTAGATAATTATATAATAATATTAAATAATTGATTAAATTGCATTTGAGCGATAGTAAACTCCTATAAAAACAGATCCTCAATTCGCTAAACGATTCTCAAAAGAATCACACAACAAAACTTCTAATTCATCCCCGGTATGTCTACATTTGTGTGATAAGAGCCTCAGATTAAATCTTTCAGAACAACTGAAAATTAATAGATATAATCAAGACAATAATCTCCAATGATCAAACAAACATTAATTCATCACCTTTACTCAAACTGTTACAACAGGCTCATGTACTTAACACATTCGCAACTGGGGAAATATGACCAAAATACGCGCAGCGGCGGGGCTCATTCGCAGGAAATTGACAATAATAGCTCATGGAAAGAATAGCATGGAACTGACCAACCGAAAATTACGTGAAAAAAAGTTTGGATGTTTTCCTAAAGGTGTTTCGTGATAAAAAAATTCTTTCAATAATATTATGAATCAAAAATGAATTATTAGTTATGAACGATTATTTTCGCCTATATCGAATGACGCGAAAAACGCGTTCCCCGCCGCAATACAAAAAACTTTGCGACGCGGAAAACGCGTCCCCCGTGTTTAGCATAATTAATGAAAATTCAATGCATTTATTTTAATGTTAAATTAACGACACCACATAAGCTCATTTTCCAAAAACACAATTAGTACCTTGAATAATTTAATTTAAAATAAATATTATGATATTTGATTACGTGGCATAATATTGTCTATCTCTTCTAAGCAGTTTTTATACCTAAGCTAAAATAAGTTTAAGTATAGTTCTGACGATGGCGTTTAGCCGAAATAGCTATCAACTACCTAATAAAAATTTGTAGAACTATATACTTTGATATTTTATCCTATTATAATGTAGTTCTATAAAGTAAATACCAATTCAATCCTTATAATGCTTATTTTCGAACACACTCGGTTCGAAATTTTCAAATAATATTACATTTGCGCCACTTTTCGTACGATCAAACCGAATGGAAGATATAATTTTTGTTTCATATTATTACAGCCAGATTATCAGGACGCAGTACGATAGGTGCGGGGATCTCTAGTATTTCCAATCGAACATAACGCGTGCTTATTACATTGCCCAACAAAAACGATTGCTGCGAAACTGCTAGATGGTTTTATGGCCGCCCGCTTGGGACCAAGGCCAAAGGACACAGGACTCGGGACAGAGGACAAAGGTGGACCAGTTTGACCCCACGAGATACCCCGGCAAGTACCGAACGTCTAGTGGCAATAAAAACGTTGCGAAAACCTGAAAACTATCAAAAAGTCATGCCGATATATTGTATTGGCGAACGTTCCTTTCCGTTGATAGCTTAATACAAATATATAACTACAACAATAAGGTATGTCATACACAAAACACTCAAATTATCACCCTTTGCTTTTGTCTTTATAAATATGTTTAAAAATTGTACTTATTTATATATGACCATAAGTATACAAATATCTCGTTCCATAAACCTAACTATTCAATAAAAAAATACTCGTTAATTGAATTGGTATTTACTTTGTAGGCCTACATTTTTTTTGCAGCTTCGTGGCGCGGTTAAGGGTGTCTCGGGCTCAGGTCCCGGTGTGGACAGTTTCATAAATTGATTTTTCGATCGTAAAAAAAGGGACATAGCGAGAGCGATTATTTAACCACTAATCTTGTTCTAGCCCTATACTTCTATCACTACTCTCTCGTACAAGAGAGGTTGAGTAACTGAGTAACAAGCAGTTCTCATAGAAAACTTCTGTTGAGATACCCCCATTAGGAGGCCATATTCTCCACACTGGAAACGGTCGACGGTGAAAAAGTCGACTTTTCAAAATATTATTGGTTAGTTGAATCCAGAATATTTAGCGCATTGGCAATTATAAACTCGAACGCTAAATATTTTCTTAAATAATACAATTAAAAAAATCAATAATAATAATTTAATATGTCAAATTCTTTTGTCACAGTAAATTGGCGTGTTGATCTTTACTGTTGTTTTGCTTAAGTATAATCTTTTATTGAAAATTTTATTAAAAATGAGTGAATATTTTCGGTGACACAGTGTCACTAAATTATGAACGATTGAACATTATTCAAAGGCGTATCTTAATTTATGTCGTGTTTCATGTCTTCTTAAAAAATCAATAATATTTTGTCACGGTTTTGAAATAATCAATTAACGTCACTATACCAATTTATAATATTTTATGTATGGGAATGAAAAACAGAAATGATTAAGCCTTGTGAATATTGTAAAAATTTCAGCAATAATTCAAGACGACAGTTATCCGATTACTTAAGTACCAGAGGTTCTAAATATTAATTTTGATTATGTATTAATTTACAATTTAGATTTTCTAATGAATGAAAATTAACTTGTTTATATTTTTTTTCTTGCTGAAAAAATCAATAAATTGTATGCCTAAGTTAAAGTCGTCGAGGCTTTGTCAAGTTCCTTATTCCACGCCTTAATCCGTATATTTCAGGTATTTTTTCCATGACGCAGTTGACTGAATACAATATTAATAAGCATATTAATGCTTCAAGGTACATCCTTAGAGGAAGTGAAGAATAGATTGTGCAGCCTCCTGGCAGCATATATACGCTCACCTTTGAGTCACTCTTGGATCAGGTAGGTACTGGACAGGTAAACTCTTCAGGACTAAAATCAGATTAAGAATTATTGTGTGAATTGAAGAACTTAGTAACTCTACTAAAAGCCAACAGGCTGTATTTGTAAAGGCTCTTTCTAGATGATAAAAGACAGTGCCTTTGTACGTCAGTACCCACCATAGAAATAGAAAATGTTAGAAAACTGATGGCCCACTTCGCAAACTTCACATAGTTTTTTTAGGTTTTAAGAATTTGTTTCAATTTTGTTACTGGTTTTCATTTTTTTGACTTTAATAATAATTTAACATACAATAACATAGGATAAATTCCTCAGCACGATAAATTAATCGTGCTCCAGATTATGTCAGAAGTTTCCCCAAGACTTGGTCACAATAGTGTGCAAAAAGTAAAAGAGGATGTGGATAAAGCAACGGTTTCCATAAGACGCCGTAAATTTGCTGAATGCCTTATTATTTAACCTAGTCTTAGTATATCAAATATTTACGAATGCCGATATTAAAATTCAAAAAATATTTCAGTCAGTTATTAACTCGGAATTTAAATTTCATTCAACGAAATAAATTGAGGATCACTGGTAAAGTTTCTTAATAATCCATGTTTTATTATGACAACCGAACATTATTAAAGAATTACATTAGCAATTTATAAATTGACTAAAATCAAACGACAGGATTGTACTTAATAACGCATAATACTTAATTTTATATATGTAATGCCATTTTACGGTGAAAATATCATTTAATTTGCATGATAATATCCTTATTTCAGATAAATATACAGTTACTAAGACGGGATTACTGTAAAATATTGATAACGTATTAAATTTAAGATGATTAAGTATGACAAATTAAAATTACAGAGAAAGGTCATGCCGCCATATTTTATGATTTTATTATCGCTTATTATGATTTTTTTCCACTTTCTCTAAGGTGATTCACCTCGACTCATATCTATCTGCCAATATAATAATATAATATATAAGATCTTAGCCATTTTTCCGTACACTCGCCCCCCGTATAACGCGGTTTATATTCAACACGATATCAGAAAGCGACATCAAACATTTATCTTTCATGTACGAATTTTGTAAAGTTTTACTATAACTTACGAGTAATTCGACGATTGAGAATAAAGGCATTAACAAATATTTGGTCTACCCGAGTGTAAAAATAAGTTATGGCTATACAAACAAAATATTTTTTATTAGGCGGAATTATATTTGGTATGCGAAATAGCCCCATTTGACGATATCCTTGTATATTTGAAAAGTGAATCATATTTTTAGAAATACAATCAAAATGTTTTTTAGCGGTCGTACTAAAATAGTTAATATATTCATCATAAAGATCTTACTTTCATTCACACGCAGATTCATCCAACATCAATCTTTAAATAATACTACCAAATAATTTTGACAACAACAAAAACTCTTGTTAACCTTTTCCAACAGTATCCTGTGCTAATAGCATACTTATTATCTCATTGTCTCTAATAATATAGTGAATATATGATTTTGTGGTTAAAAATGGATTGTCATAACAAGCTCATGATTATTTCAAAATAGTTTCTGATAAAATCGAAATCGTAGCACGTATTTCGCCAAGGAAAACCGCAAGCATTTTTATTTGTTCGATTATTAGTTTGCACCTTAATAGCATATCCTAGGAAATGTGAATTTATTGTTAAATTTTCGTTATAAATAAATTTAATAGTGACTTAACCTTTTTGTTGTAACTAAATCTCTTGAAATGAGATTTATTAATCATGACACCAGACGACGATAATTGGTTAAATTGAATACTGAGGATAAGGTAATTTGACTTCATCAGGAAATCGGAGATAGGACGATAGACTAAATCGCTGGTACGCATGTGGGGATTCATCGGAGAAGCCTACACCCTTAATTCTTTTTCATTAAGATTCCTTATAGTGGTGGCGGTAATGAAGAATATTTCAATGACATTTAAGAATGCAGCGGAATTAGTGATTGACAGCGAATCCTCGAAGCACTGTGTGGTGACTATGTATCCTTAACAAGTCTCGGATGCCATAGGAAGATCGAGTTATTTTCCTGATGAAACTGTTTGGATCTTCCATGGCCGTCACTGTATTTCCCTTCGCTACATGTATTGTAACTATGTACTGTTGAAATAAAGATTTTTCAGCTGAAATCTTTCTGTGAACAAAACTATTAAAAAATCTCCTTAATAATAGTGACTGCAATCTTTCAAAATACACAAAAATGTTCGATTGCTATCAGGAATTATTCGTTAGTTGATTTGTATGCTTGAATTGTTGACATTTCGTTGTCCAACTAAAACATTCTTCTATTACAACTAGCTTGGGTAATTTATATTACAATTTATACGAAATTATTTATGTGGTGATGGTATATATTATTGTATTCATATACACACTCAGTTCAAGCTTAATTAAAATATGTCGGAAGAAAAATAATTTGGTTTTAGTTAAATTGGTCTCAAAATAAATTAAGTTTTCGTATCGATTATTTTACACGTAACTTTTAGTTAAAATTTTCTGCTCTTTTTAACTGTAGAAAAAATATAAAAACAAATTAATTTATATTCTTAATAATAAAATTTGAAATCTATTGTATAAAGCTATTAGTATCAGTGCTTAGACAACCTAGTTTGATTAAGGCATGATTCTTATTATAAAGGGAAAATTGAGTGAACAATTTGGACAAAGACGCATTTGTCATCGGCGACTATAAATTATAGGTTTCAATCGAAAGCTTAACGGTTTACAGTTCGCTTTGCGAAAGTTGATCGATTTGAAACAATGAAGAGCGAAAAAAAATATCTTGAGTGATGCGATTTTGTTGTATTTACTACATATTCAGAATCTCTTAGTCTTATAAAATGTTTGTGAATTATAATTCACCTACATTTTTAATATTTAGTGCCACAAATATCGTCATAAACGGAGTCTACGATGTTATTTACGTAAAAAGTTTTTTTATCACTATACAAGACGGTATCTATAATAGAAGGTATCTCTAAGGAAAAGATATTATTCTTACTAGTTAGAGAGAATAACATCGTTGATACTAATTCAACAAAACGTTTTGACACATATAAATACATGGAAGTGTACAAAATCTCAATAATCCAAATTTAAAACGTTTTGTAACAAAATTTAAAAATGCATCATATCGATTCAAGAAAGGCAAAAAAAAGTATCCTTCCGTTTTTTCAAAATAAATTTTGGTGTGTGGGTTACGTCCTTTTGTTTTCCCACAGTCGATATATTATTGGCTATTAACCATTTACTACAATTTTACACGAATCATTTATGAGTTATCTGAAGTTTTCAAAAATTTGCTCATAATACAAAACATAATTTCTTTACAGTTTTTTCTTTAAAAAAAATAAAAATGTAGATATTTTCACGCCGGAATTAATTGCTTTTGAAACGTGATCAAATGGATTAAGTGCCTTTCCTCTGACACTATTGGAGATTAAGATAATAAAATATTTTACAAAAATAGATTCAAAATCATGAATTCAATCACATACATCAAAAATAAGGATTTCATACAGAAGATACTATTTTACTGAGGGTTCTAAATGTTGATGAAGTCGTATCGCAAGGTTCATGAATTGTTCTTTCATTCGTTTGGTAATAACACGGATATAGTGTGTAATTTAGTTCTTTGTCTGGCGCCTTTGATAACCTTCTCTTTTTGCGGCAAAATATCTTGCTTTTAAGTCTTTTATTAGCGATGGTGGGAGGGGGGATGGTTCACGTGAAAAATGCTTGAGAGGCTGGTTAAAGACAAATTAAAGGGTGCTTCATATGAACATTGATAATTTCACTATGTGTCAATTACTTTATTGTATCGTTAGGAATGAATAAGAAATTTATAATTATTTAGATAAGATACTAAAGATAAAAAATATTTTTTTTATATAAATTAAACAAAATTTTGTTGTATGTTCACGACCGATTATAATTGGCGAATAATTATTTTCAAGAATGTTCACGCAAAATAAATTGATATTTTTTTATATGAAATACTGTCTGTACATAGTTTGCTATTCGTTGGTTTTTTAATTTAATTTTATAATAAATACACAAAAAATCATAAATATTTCCTTAAAGCTGTTACTAAATTGTTACATATCAACACACAATTTTATTAGACACAAATTTGGCTAAGCTCAAGATATTTTTAACCAACCAATGTCGATGTTGAACCAACTGACATTATTCACGCTGCATCGGCTGCATGTCCTCTGTGATTGGTTTCAATGTATTTGAGCATCTTTGGTTTTCACAGCAACGCGGTGTGTTTTTAAAAGATTTTATATTTAAGAAGGTTAACAATTAGTGCTTAAATTACACATAAGAACAAAATTACCATATTTACAAGTAAAGTTTTTACATTTTTTTTTGAATTTTGTAAATTAATGTCATGAGAAAAACTTTTACACGCTTTTGAAAAATTGGAAAAGATATTCTGATTAATTTTAAAAGCCAATTAAACCATATTAACTAAAATATCCCTTACCCCATTTTACCTTCTGAAACCACGATACTATAAAACGATAAAAGAAGCTAACTATTCGTCATATTAAACGAAATTATGTAACATTGTTTTTATCTTCATTATATGTGAATAAATAAATATATTTTGAAATGAATAATAAATGATATATTGACTGGACTTACGGGAATTTACATTTTCTTATCATTTGATAATTTATTGATTCCCTGCTTTGTGCCGAGTAATATTTCAAGTGAGAAAATAATCCGTTTTCTCCTATTAACAACAGCAACTTATACGCAATCAGCGTTTTGAATTATTTACGACATATTTAAATTGATATAGATGAACGATAAACAACAACATTTTTATTATTATTTAGTATCTTTATCAAATAGCATAAATTATTCATTTAATTTAAATCAATACAATCATACTAATTTACACGTCTACTCACATCAAATCAAATATAAAATTATGAAATGATCATCATACAAGATGGCAGTCCCAGAATAAATTTTATATTGTTGCAATTTTTTTAATAGAAATCCTTAAAAGTTGTTTTTTCCACCCGTTGTGTATGTGCAGCCATAAAAAAGGAGTTCCCTCGCAGTCATGGTCCGAGCAAAGCTGCACGGAAATAGTTTTGTAACATGCACTAGTGAGGTTGAAAAAGTAGAAAAAAAATAATTTTATAAAAAGTTGTTACCTGCTCAGCCACTCAAATCAAGCTCATATAAATACTTGCAATACTTATACGGTTTTAGATTTCTGAATGTAAAATGTATAGTTCAATGAATACATATGAAACGACATGACAGTACCAGATAATTATAATGTATTTATGTATATTATATTATATTATTAAATCAAAATTAAATATTGTTTGATAAAGTCTAAGCCATTTTTAATCAAAGTTATTTCTTCTACAGAACTAAGCCACATCCAAGAATTTTGACAGGTTACCAACTCGTAATTTGTAGTTTTAGAATAATCAGATAATACATCGCACGGGTTTCGTGGATGTTAGTATAATTTTGCTGATAACATACCATTTCATGTAATATATCAAAGTCGATTGAAATTACATTCGTAAATAATAAATAACATCAATATGATAATATTCCCGGCTGCCAGTTTTAAAATAAGTAAGTTACAAAGATCAACAGAACATTATTATTTAGATATCAGTTCCCATTGTATGTATCACACATATTATATTGATTTATTGACGTCTACTATGAACATGTCATAATAAATAATACATTTAATAACACAATATATCAGCAGGCTTAAAGTATAATGTTGCTAAGTCAAAAAACGCGAATTTTATTTTGAAGAATAAACAAAAATAATTGTACGAAAGAAAAAGATAATTCTTCACCTGAGATACACGTTTTGAATTTTTTATTCATTTAAAAAATGTTTTGAGAAGACATCTGTAGCCTTCATTTGACTATTAAATGTGTCCTAATAACAAAAATGGTAAGGCATACTTGGTCCTAGAGCTTTTTAACATTTTGCTTAGAAAGCTGTTGTTAATTATTGTTATTTTTGTTGTAGATCAAATCGGAGTGAGCGCATCCTAAGATAGTGATTCAATTGATTAGTAAAATAAAGTCGTAAGTCGGATTTTTTCATTTTACAGGAGGCTTCAAAAAAATGCTGTAAATACAAAAAAAAGAATTCCTCTTCCACCCATCCGATCTTAAAAACGGAGCGTAGCGAGAGCGCTTAGTTAACCACAAGTTCTGTCCTGACCCTATTTTTCTATCTCTCTCTACTCTCTAAGAAATGGAGAGGTTGAGCAACTCAGTAACATGTTAAAAAAATCTGAATGACTATCGTTTAACTTGGTTGAAAAAGAACGTCTTTACTTCTGTGTTGTTAATTTATCATCAAAATAATGAAATCGGAGATTTTTTTATTATCGATCTCACCTAGCGGCATGCGGTGGAGTTATCTCTATGTCTATCGCACAACCTCATTTGTATACGAGCAAGTAGGATACAAGAGCATGCACCCGCATGCTCTTGTATTTCACTCACGCCTTTCACTTTACATGTGATTGAGCGAGAAAGAGAGAACGGAACGGTACGCGCCTGATTTCACCGCTTATTGAAATGTGATTAAATGAATAAAGTGCTTTTCTCTGATAGTATTCGAGTTCGAGTTCAAGATAAAATAAAATCAAGAATTTAACCATATCCATAACGCAGAAATGACTATTCTGAACTGCGACAGTATTACTGAAGTTGTGACATATATTATGCTGGTCGTATCAATAGTAATAATAGTATATGTTTTATATTAATTTTAATGTGCCGCGTGATAAGTTAATTAATAGGTGAGTTATTTTGAGTCAGTTATTTTTGTAGTTACCATACCTACACCTACCTACCAATTACATTTTTTCTGTGAAAGTCAATATAAGTATTGATTATTTTACATGAATATACAATTACTGAAATAAATACGCCCCATTAAAAAATAAATAACCACATCGTAAAATATCACAACGGATACAAGAGACAGCTGATTTCTAACGATTATCGGTGTATTAAATTTATGATATTAATCTAAGTTGTCCCAAAAAAACGTATTGAAAACAAAATTGTTTTTTTTTCGCCATTAAATTCGTAACAAAGTGGGCCGCAAAAGACCAATGTCTAAACAACGCTATAAACGAACACCAATGTTCATAAATAAACAATATTTTGATGTGAACTATAGTTGAAGAGTAATAAATTTCTAAATGTATGTTATCATGAACAATCAATCATTTTGTTGAATTTGTTTATGTTACATTATTGATATCTGATATGAATCTAATTTAGAGTGACCATCTTTTAAGATATCGTCATCGTACTGGCAGAAGTTGGTAAGTAACATATTGACAGTAAATGAAAATTTTAGTTGGTAGGATAAAGTCATTATCCTCGCTGTTTCATGTTACATAGATAATAACTATAATATAAAAATATAGATGGATTTATGCCAATCTAACATTAATCATGTTATAGATCAATAAACAGGAACAATTGCTTGCCTAGAAATCTCGCATTAATATACTTACTGATAAAATAAATTGCTGTGTCTTTCCAAAGTGGTATAATGAATGAATTGTAATTGATATCAAATAATGTCATCGTTCACTTACCTAGTTTCCGTCAACTTTGTTACTTACCAACTTCTGCCAGTAAGTCGAAGATATGTAAAAACTATAGAGAACCGTGGTTTTAATAAAAACTATATCTCACACCAACGTAGAGAATATAAAAGCCTAACGAATCATTTCAACAGAATGTGTGGAACGAAAACTAAGTATAAATCAGTAACCTTAATGTTATGAGGGTAAGGATTTAAAGATTTTCGGCTCTGTATATGCCGTTTAGCTATTTATTATCAGCAAAACCATGAGCTCAATACCCTCTATGGTAGTGCTCCGAAACCTTTTATCACCCACGGCACACCTAAGCACTCATTAATATTTCACGGCACACCATAAGCCGAAATATGTAAATTTCATAAACAAGACTTGCTATTTTTATTTGATGTATTTGAAATAGTAACTAATATATTTTTTAATAAAAGAAAATTAAAACGTTTTACCTTTTCAAAGTGATGAAACAGTTAACACACAGAATTTTTTTAATTTATTTAAAAAAAATGCATATTTAAGGCTCTTGATAATGTGTATTAATACATTCGTTCATTGTTTGTAATAATTTCACTGGGAAACTTTGCCATATCATAATGCTTCCTAATATATACATACAGCAATGTGTAATTTATACGGTAAGAATTTTTTGTTTTACACGCGAAACAAAACCCATTTTATTTTTCATTATTGCAGAACACTAATTCAATTATTCCATCAAATATCAAAATAATACATTTGTTTCAACGAAAATAATTTAAGCAGCAATCTTAGCCACTGAATACTTTATTTTTTTCCTATATAAAAATGCTTTCTCATTTTGGACGCATTGCGCCATGGCACATCTGGTATCGTCTCACGGCGCACCGGTGAGCCACGGCACACCGGTTGCGGAGCACTTGTCTATGGTAAGTCAAATTTTGCCAGATTATTTACAAGTCAAATAAGACTTGTGAGTTTTGGGGAACAGCAATTGGCGTAAGAAAGTGGAAGACGGAGTGGAGTAGAAGATATTGATTGACGCGGACAAGGTTCACCCCAAACTAAAATAACAGACACGGAAAATCCCAAGAACCTAATGACTAGTAGTAAAATTTTTGCTTTTTCTACCCTGCATTTATAGAATGGTTGGTGAGAAGGAATAAGACAGCAAAGGTATCCATGCCTTTTAATAAAAATCTTTAAATTGATTTAAAAAAGCAATGTATGTGTCTTTTAAGAGATTCATAACCATAACATCGAAACCAAAATGGTCGAGCTAAATCACTATAGCTGTAAGTGGCATAGATATGATTTAAAAAAATATACGACAATACATATTTTGCGTAACTTGGTAATGCATCATAATTTTTCTTAATCGAAAATCATTTACTTCATAATTCGTACATCTGAGAGAAAACGAAACATTAGAAGACCAAGTATTATATAAGTTGAATGAATCAAGTGTTGGGAGTCATTAATTGAATTTGTATGTCATAAAAATAGTAGACTAAAATCCGTTATAAATAATTAGCTCATTTACAAAGTTTGTCATACATTATCATGACTTATTAAAGAAGATTTTTTCAGCTTTATAAAACCTAATGAATAATTCAAAAATATCAAGTTAATATTTCAACCTGAATAAGAGAGTAATAAACTCATGTATTTTTATTGAATGTAAGGGATAAAATAAATAATACTGATATATAAATTAGCCACATCAAACATTCCTTTTTGATGAAACTGACAGCAAGAGATCTTTCCATCAGAAGTGCAATAAACTATAATGATTGATGTAAATATTCATGAAAAACATTATCGCTGATTCTATGATAAATCCTGTGGTTACCCTCACAAATCATCATTCGATAGCCACATAATTATGAGTTACGACGGACGGTTTGTTCCCAATAAAAGCTACAGAGAGTCGATAAACACGTCTGATTTTGTCGAGTAATTTATCATTGCATTGTTTGATGCCATCGCGGTCTATTTGTTGCATATTGACTGTATTTTATGAACATACTAAAGTTCTGACAGTGTCTCTCAACAGGTTGTCACCATGTATCTATTTTACAGATTAACATACTTTTTTTAATAAAATTGCAGTGGGTTTATCGAATGGCCATGTATGTATTATACAATGAGAGGACGCGCAAAACGTGGTTACATCAAAAGACGAACAGACAGTTGTAAAGCTTTTTATGCTAGGTCATTATTATGTAGGTCAACACTTAAAGCTCACAAAATATGTCTAGAGTGGAATATGGCTATAAAAGCGCCATAGTTACGACCCCGAAACGCGCAGGCTGGTTTTCCGAGTTAGATCACCACACGTTCTTGTTTTTATATCGTGAGAAAATAAAGATGGAATAGGTACGTGTTAATGTTGTTCACGTGAGATTGGAAAGGTCTACTCGGTCCTTGATCAACGCCAACGATCACTGCAACATTTGCAGACGTTCCTAAGCTTATTTCTTACATTGTGAATGTCGAGATAAAACTAAGTCATTCACGTGAACCTTACACTATACACATTTCGCTACCCGATGATTTATACCGAGAGGCTTTCGGTGTATATTTTTGTCCAAACAAAACGAGGTCGTGTCAAACTGTATCAGTATTATTTCATTCTCAATTGAGACAGTATTGCGATATATCCATGGATTTCTTTTAAAGAGCCTAGGCCCCAGGAGGCTACCCTGGGGTACCCCAGAGGAGGCGTAAAAGGTTTCTCCTTCTTTACCTTCTACGGAAATGCTTAAAATTATTGAAATAAAATAACTATCGAAGAATCTCACAACTCAAGAATTGCGTCGTTGATGAACCGACATAATGACTTGGCAAGTTTGATGTATTTGAGGATTAACCATTATTTCAATACAATTCAATTGATTCGTTTTTTCCGGAACGAATCTAAATTGACGCCATCTCATTATTTTAACACAAATTAAGATAATTTGCTTACTCAATCGTCAAATTACAGATCATGATTCAATCATGACCAGCATAATTTTGTGACCGTGACTCATTTAATACAAATTGCCAATTATGTAGAAATCAATTATTTATTTAAACTTGCTCCTTGAGTTTCTTAACACAACAAATTAAATCTTATCATATTTAAAAATGGAATGGACTCTCATCATTTCTGTTTTGAATAATATAATATAATACCGCTGTGTTTCAGGAAACTTTGTCGATATTTCTTGGAATATTATTTTACAGTTTATCGAGATTCTCATGAGAAGAAATTACATATTATATACGATACACTGAATGATAGGGTGCGCTATATGTGAATGTATTTGATAATCGAATGCTTTAAGTTCTCTAAAAACGCTATCGATTTATCAGCGGATTGGAGTATTCAATTGATAGATCGGTATGGCTTCATAGAAAAACAAGAATAATTTAATGTAGAGATCCTTCGAAAATCTCAGTAACAATTCTGGAATAATTCTCGATATTTTATGATTAATTATTCTAGAGAATCATGAAGCAAATTAGATTCAGAATTTCTTGTGTGCTGTCGATCATTACTTCCAATTGTGGTCCAAAGCATTACTATTTTGACAGATATAGCCATGTCGTATTGTGGCAATGGAGAACCATTGATGCCGGTAAATAGATAGAGACAATAATGGCTTCCCAGTCTCGTCTCCGAGAAGTCAGTAATTCCAGTGATTAGCAGTGCAGACCGCCCGATGTTATTTTACACTGAACGGGCAAAGCAGAAAATAACCGTCGTAGAAAGAACAAGCTTTTTAGCTTCCCAAATCATAGGTTGGCGAAAGAAAATTATGGGGAATTATGCGTTAATCATATACGCGGTCGGCCAACCATCAACGACAGTGTTGCCAACATAGCTCTAAGAAAACCGGATATTTGTTTACTAAGTAACATTTTTTTTATTCCGCTACGGCAGTAATAAATGTTAAAGGTATACGACATGTGTGAAAAATGGCCGACATATTTTTTGCTTCAGATACGCCCTCATTTTTTTTATGTATTAATCTTTCAAAGTATTTTTTATTGCCAACAGTAATTAGGAATGATAATTTAGTTAAATTATTATCAGATTTTTCTTTAAATTTGTATTCGAAGTTATTAGAAAAACGAAAATAGATTTTCTAATGAAACAAAAAAGAAACGTCAACGATTTTGTACAACTTGAGAAATATGTATAATTTAAATTTGTTAAAAAATTGTCTTTAATGATTATGTTCAAAATGTTTCATCAATTTGTTTTAAATGGTCACTCCAATGTGAAGCGTGTAGACCAGTGATTCCTAAACTTATTATGCCCATAATACCTGAACATGGAGCCCCAATTAAAATAACTCTGCATACTAGAAAAAATGTAAATTTAATTTTGGTGTATTAAATGGTGATGTAAAAATAAAATATAAATAAAAAAAAAATTAATATAAGTATAATTTAAGATAATTTAAGACATCGACTGAGGGTGCTTGATGGAATTTCAATATCAAATTTGGATTATTGAGCTTTTGTACACTTCCCTCAGTTCGAGTCCATTCGTGTGCTCGAATGCCTGAAGATGCCGAAAGGCGAAACCCGGGTCGTTAGTGACAAAATACATGGAAGTGTACAAAATCTCAATAATCCAAATTTAATAAATATAAGTATAATGAGGTTTATAGCTGCACCAATTCAACGTGCTACTTAATAGGAAGGCGGGAAAGCAACAATAGCCTCTGTACAGCGATTCATAATGCAGAATATAAAACTGGTCTCTGTTTTTGTAATCAAAATTTGTGCTATCTTGTTCAGACAATAATTTATTTACTGATATTTATTTCAACTTTCATAATATCGAAAATGTTTCATAGATATTTTTCTAAATTAAACATCTGGCGGGCCCCCCAACCTTGTTCATGCACCCCTAAATCATTTTTAATTTTCCGCAGACCCTCTCAGCTGTCACACAGACCCCTAGGGGTCCGTAGGAATCACTTTGGGAATCACTGGTGTAGACAATGGAACATTTTAATTAAATACTTAAGTGACTCAACCAACCTCTCTTTTCACAAGAACTATTGAAAACCAAACCGTTGAACATAAACCCATAACGCTAGTGTAAATCCACAAAACTGAAAATTCTCCAGAGCGTTTGACACTCGGCTGCAGAACTGATTTTATTTATATATATATTTGGCATGAGAGCAGCTTGATATCATACCAGGTGTTTTTCATCTCAAAAAAAATTATCAACTATTTTTTATATCTAAAAAAATATTATCGATGGTTTTTCACATAAGAAGGAATATTTGAGTAATTAATATGCTTGAAGAGTTGCAATTAGACCATTAAAAACCTCCATTTTCATTAATGTAAGAATTCATTAGGACTATAGTATATGTCCTACCATCATGACACTTGCCTTGCATCTTGCATCATTAATCTGATTCTAAAATGGCTCGAGATGATTTCAAATATGGATTAAATAATCATTGCATATTTTCATCAGCACTCTGTTTGATAAAACAATACGATGTGGTACTGGCAACACTGGCCGGTCGCGGGTACGCGGCGCGGTTTTTTGTGTCGGTCGCTCACTTTTTTGCCTTCCTACGTAATTACACGCGAATTTTCCATCATCAATTTTAGATTAATAATCCGTGATTATTGCTACACGTAATTGGTCCAAGTCTGCGCGCTTGGTAGCGGCCGGTCGCGCCGCATCACTCATCTTTTCGTGATTTATGTCTTGATGTTTTTTTGATCGTGCGTCATTGTCTTATATGGTCAATATTAGTTATTTTGATGCGCTAATGAATTAAAATTATGAATATGTTTATGTGCTATTGATAAGAATTCAAAGCCAGAGCCACAATAACAAAAGAAAATTTACTGTAGAAGAAAAATGAATAAAATAAAATACACTTATTCCGTTCATATCTTTTCGATCTTCGATGCTAAATACATGCATTCGTTAAAAAATGTTTTTATTAAAATATAATAACCAACAATATCCAAGTAGATAAATAATTGGTCAATCATCGTAATTGAGTGGGAGTTCGTCCTTTATTAATTGTTACCAACCATGAGCTCGAATGGAAGTTTTTTTATTAATGTTAATCGAAATATTAATTTTTATAGTAATACTTTTGGATGTCGGCCGGCCATGGAATGGAAATTGGTATTAAATAAAGCTATTGGCTTTCTACTAGTCATTCCATTTCTTATATCTTTACCCTCTATAAAATAAATTTTTCAGCCATCTTCAAGTATCCATGAAATCCATATTGCGAACAAACATAGGAAAAATCTTTTATTTTTTGTTATTTTTTTTTCATGTCCTGTGTTAACGTGGAGAATATGGTCTCCTTATCTCAACAGATTTTTTGTGCGAGAATTGCTTTGTTTATTTTTTAAAAAATCTTAAATGTAATATTATAATGATAAACCTCTGCTCAATTTTGAGTATGTGATCAGTGGACCTCAAAGGATCTTTTAGTTTTCTTTTAAAATCACCTGCTGCCCCAATAGATTTTGGATTTCGGCAAGGTGTTCAAACTCTATCCATGAGATTCATGGAATACTTGTTATTTAGAAGAAAATGACTAACTGATTTACCATCAGTGTTTCTTTAGCAATTTTACTAAAAACGCTACATTTTTATTCCATATGGAACATGTTTGAATGTAGCAGTGGACAAAATAAAAATAAATGTAAATAATACAATATTTACGTATTAAGCTTTTATGTCTAACTACTAATTGATAACTAAATATATGTAACTAAAAAAAACATCCACTATAAAAGTACGAAAGTTCGTAAGTCGAGAACTGACTATTAAATT